>OY796660.1:30171642-30856504 GCA_963680705.1 Rhagium mordax
TGATCTTTTCTGTGATATTTTAGCGTCCGTCATTCTTTTCTTATATTTGGGTCCTTTTGAAAAGAAAAAAAAACAAATGGTTTCTGTGTTTCTTTGACTTTCTGCTTTTCGCCACGCTATATATTTGTCCCCTAGGCATCTGTTAAAAAATTACAAATTAGCTTGAAATTTTACACTATAATTATTGTTAAACTTACGTTGAGGTCCAGAAAAAAGCGACTGAATAACTTCTCACTTATAATCGTTATTATTTATTATCTTTGTTTTTACACAATAAACAAGAAACCAACAATAACTTAATATTATAACAAAAAAAAACATACAAAACAGTAAACGCTAAAGGCAAACTTGACTCTAAGGAAATGACACTTTAAATAGTTAGTAGGCTACTTTCATCCTTCTTTATGAATCTTAGTCACAGGCAGAATAAATTATTGTATTATTACAATAATACAATAGTAAATATCATGAACTAGCCACTCACTTGCATCCAGAGAGAATAGACCAATGCAGCATTTGCAATTGCTTGACGCAATTAATAAGTTGAAACTATTTGCTTCCAAGAATGTGATTTCTACAATTTTTTTGTAATATAGAGTAGAAAAGTAGAAACCAAGCTTTTTTAAACTAGTCAACTTTTTGTCATTATCCTAATTCTTAAATAAAGATTAAATTAGGTTTTAAAAACATTTCTTTGCTCTTAATTATACACACTACAAGCCACACACAAACTAAATAATAATAAATAATTGAAACATATTGTTTGCCGTTTACCCCAAGAAACTCTGAAACACGTGTCCGTAGCTGCATCATATTTCTTTAATTTTTCTATTTTATTTAACTTTCCCAAAAAACTTCTTTCTTTTGTTTGATTATATTGCCTAGGTAAAGATTGGGCAGTACACATAGAGCGCTATGTGCTGACTGTTATCATTTGAGGCCATAAATTGGGCCATGGTGCACGAAAACACAAATTGAGTACTGTGTGCTGTTACTTTCTAACCATTCATAGTTATTATTCAATTATCCATTAAGTTACGCTACGCTGATGCGGAGCAATAACTCCGCAACACGTGTCCATAGCTGCATCATTTTCTTTCTTGGGGTGAATGGCAAAAAACATTATTCTAGTTTACTTAACTTCCCCAAAAAACTTCTTTGTTTTTTTTAATAATAATAATAAATAATTTTTATTGAACTTAAGTCCTATTCTATAGACTATTTACTTATTAACAGGTTCATTGTACAGGGTGTTCAACGTAACTTGCTACCCCCCATAATTTCCTTATTTTATAAGGTAATAAAAAAATAGAAAATTTCATCTTATTGCATTTTTCACGTACTTTTCAAATATGTTATCGAATCATATCCATGTCAGAAAATATACAGTGGGTGCTAAAAAATGTGTTTTTCTTTAATGGAACACCCTATATATTTTTACATATTTGGATTTGCCTATTTTTTCTGATTTCAAAAATATATAATACTTGTATATTTCGAGTAATATTAAGGAAGTTATTAATAAAAAACCGTTTGCAATAACAGATAAATTATATTTATTTTATCTTTACAACAATTATTATTTAAAGAAGACGAGATATGATCTGATAACATGTTTAAAAAGTTTGTGAAAAATGCAATAAGATGAAATTTTTAATTTTTTTATTACCTTATAAATAAGGAAATTATGGGGGTAGCAAGTTACGTTGAACACCCCGTACATGTAGTCGACATTTGTTGAGAAATCTGTATGTACAAATATAATCTAACTTTGTAGCTCCAGTAGGAATCTGGCTACTAAATAAAATCTTGATTACTAATAATTGTATTAATATTGTGTATGAGTCAGTCAAACTGTCGAAAACATTTCTTCAAGAGATGTATTGTAGTGATAAAGAAAACAGTTACAGTTTTCAGCTTGTCTGATACTTATACAGGGTGTAACCGTTTTAAGTACAGAAAATTGATTCAATAAATTTTTTAAAAATAAGTGATTTTTGTGCTATGAACTTTTTTTCATAAGCGCATAGTTTCTGAGATAGAGGGCATTGAAATTTTTATTTGAGTAATGTTTTGCATTTTTCAATATATTTATTCCACATTTAACAGTCGTTTATGTTAACTTTAACCTGAGGAAATGGTTGAAAATATGTGTTAAAAATATCACCAGTGACATAGATAGAGGTAACACGACCCCTTTAAGTAAGTAAGTGTTTATTTAAAGTAGGAATATCCTAATATACAATAATAATAAAATCAAAAAAAGATACAGATATATAAAACTAATATTTAAAAATAGTACAAAAAAATATATATATAATATTTTAGAGTAGTACAAAAAAAATATATATTTAACAGTAGTACAGTGTCAAGATGAATTTAGTATAAACTAATGACAACTAGTATCATCTTAAGATCATATATAATAGTTCATGAATTTTTTATATGTTCTAACAATCTTTTTTTAAATAAATATATTGTTTGACTAGATTTTATCGTCAGTGGAAGCTTATTGAATTGATCAATGCCTTTAAATAACAGAGTATTCATACCCATTCTAGTATTAGTTCTGTTCAAATACAAGTTATTTCTATTACGAATGAAATAATGATGAACCTGATTATTATACACTATAAATTTATTAAAATATGAAGGTAGTAAGTTACTTACAATTTTAAAATAAATAGCATGCTACAAAAAAATAAACGATTTGATACTGATAGCCGTTGTAAAGTAGATAACATTGATACAATTGGAGTATATCTATTGCATTTTAATATGATTCTCATTCCCCTATTTTGTAATATCTGTAGTCTGGATATTTTGTTAAGATTAAAGACATACAATACGGTAGCGCAATACTCAAAATATGGTTTAATAATCGTATTATAAACAGTAATTTTACTATATGTTGATAGTTCATTATTATTCTGGAAAAGAAATAATTTTTTTTAGTCATTTTTTTTACAAATATAATCAAAATGACTTGATATTTTAAGTGTTATCAAGAATAAATCCTAAATATTGGATTTCTGTTACAAAGTCAATTCGTGTATTATTAATTGAGAGATTAAGTGAGTTAAAATCTGTATTGTTATATTTATATTTTGTTGTAAAAATTATTAAAAGAGTGATGTTTAGCAGGGTTAAATAAACATAAGAAAAATGAATAGTGCCGCAGACCCCGAAAGTGAAACAAGATGCAGCTACGGACATGTGTTAGGAGTTATTGCTCCTCATCAGCGTAGCGTAGCTTAATGGATCCGTGTGAATAGGATCAGAAACAATAACTATGAACGGTTAGAAAGTAACAGCACACAGTACTCAATTTGTGTTTTCGTGCACCATGGACCAATTTATGGTCTCAAAAGGTAACAGTCAACACATATAGAGTTCTATGCGTACTGCTCAATTTCTACCTAGGCAAATATAAATAAAAGAGTGATGTTTAGCAGGGTTAAATAAACATAAGAAAAATGAATAGTGCCGCAGACCAGGAGCAATAACTCTGAAACACGTGTCCGTAGCTGCATCTTGTTTCACTTTCGGGGTCTGCGGCACTATTCATTTTTCTTATGTTTATTTAACCCTGCTAAACATCACTCTTTTATTTATATTTGCCTAGGTAGAAATTGAGCAGTACGCATAGAGCTCTATATGTGTTGACTGTTACCTTTTGAGACCATAAATTGGTCCATGGTGCACGAAAACACAAATTGAGTACTGTGTGCTGTTACTTTCTAACCGTTCATAGTTATTGTTTCTGATCCTATTCACACGGATCCATTAAGCTACGCTACGCTGATGAGGAGCAATAACTCCGAAACACGTGTCCATACTGCGGCACTATTCATTTTTCTTATGTAAAAATTATTGCTTTAGTTTTAATTGTATTAAGTTTTAATTTATTAGTTCTAAGATATAGATTAACTTTATCAAGTATGGTGTTCATTTTATTAACTGCATCAACCACACTATGACTACTCCATGCTACCAATGTATCATCAGCAAACATATTGATGAATTCGCAGTCTACAAATAAGTTAATGTCATTGATATAGATAATAAACAATAAAGGTCCAAGGACACTTCCTTGAGGTACACCAAAATTATTAATCATATCGTCTGAAAGCGAATTACCAACTACAACTTTTTGTGAACGATAACTTAGATACTCTTGTAGCCACTTCAATACATCTCCCCGTACACCATATATTTGTAGTTTTTGGATTAATATATTACGATCAATTGTTTCAAAGCCCGTTTTGCAACAAGCAACAGCAACAGTATATTTATTGTAATCAATGTTATTTTCTACGTTTCACAAGAATATTTAGAACGAAAACCCGATTGGTTTTCTATCAATATACCATTCTTTTCAAAATGGGACAGTAATTGGTTATAAACTACTAATTCCAAAATTTTCTCACAAGGGGGTAATGTATTAATGGGTCTAAATTCACATGCTTTTATTGTGTTATTCACTTTTGAAATGGGATGAACAGTACTAGTTTTTAATTGAGATGGAAATGTACCATGCGCTAATGAAGGTAAAATTTAATGAACCATTAGTTGCTTTTAGTATAATGGAATTTAAGACATTGTTTACATCAAATTTATTTTGTAGGGAATTGATCAATTTAACTAATTGATTCATATTCAGCAATTTAAATTTAGTAATCTCAATACATAAATTGCAATTGACATTAATCCATTCAATGGTATCAATACTTAAAATTACTTGTTCTACACTCTTAATAAAATATTTATTAAAATTCACAGCTATGTTTTGTTCGTTACTATGGTCATCTGACCCTCAAGTTCAAATTTTACATCATTTATACTAACATGTTCATTATTATTTAGAATTTTTTTTAGTGTTTTCCACATTAATTTGGAGTCATTTTTATTTCTGTCTATATCATTATAATAATAGTTCTTTTTTATTTTTAACAAGTTTATAACTTCATTTCTAAGTTTTTTTATAATTATCCCAATGCATGCTTTTTTCATCATTGTTTGACCTTTTAAGCAGACCATAGGCTCTACCTCTGTCTATAATTTTATTAAATACACTCAGTTCCATAAAAAGTGACGCACTCGATTTTTTGGGTAATTTTAAAGTTCTTTAGTTTTTAAACCGATCGACCGATTTAAACATTTTTTTTCTCAGCTTATAGCAAAATTCATTTTGTATGAGCCGGATTGGAAACAATGGTGAGTTCTTCCAAATTTCTTGGAAATTAATGGAGAATTTTAAACCTAAGTTTTTTCACAGGTTTTCAAAACACCCTGTGGATTATTCTCGCATTCACGGAAAAATTATTCATTCTGCATTCGATGAACCATTTTTTAATAAACAGTTTGTTTATGTCTCTGTTCTGCTTATGTGCATTCCTTAATAGGCGACTTTAAATAGATTTGTAAACATAGTTGTTAGAACTGTGAAACCACCATCACAAGTCACGTTACAAATAGCATTTTCATTCGAGTCTAAAAATATTGAGCAAATTTTAAAAAATCAAAAATAAATTTATAAATATGAACGCAATTTACTGGAAGAATACTAAAAATATCAAAATATTGCAAGACATTTTTTTTTGTAGAAAACTGTGGGTAATTCAAAAATGCTTTAATTTACTGCAATCGACCATTGCCGTAGAAGTTGTAAAGAAATAAAGGAGTCGTGTTACCTCTATCTTCACCGCTGGTGATATTTTTAACACATATTTTTTTACCATTTTCTCAGGTTCCAGTTAACATAAACGACTGCCAAATGTGGAATAAATATATTGAAAAATACAATACAAAATTTCAACGCCCTGTATCTCAGAAACTACGCTCTTATGAAAAAAAGTTAATTGCTCAAAAACCACTTATTTTTCAAAAATCTATCGAATCCTCAAATTTCTGTATTTAAAACAGCTACACCCTGTATATGTAATTTTATATCAATAAAAAAATACAAAATATTAAAAATTTGTTTATATTATTTACTTTACAGATCCCCCATGTAAATGTAACTTAATAGTAACAGAAATATTCGATGTAGCATTTTTTGGAGAGAGAGCCTTAGAAAGTATTTCCCATGCTTTAACAGTGCTACGTACTGAAGAAGATTTTAAAATTATACCTTGTGGAGCAAAATTGTATGTTACAGGTAAATAAATACGTAGTTAGAAATTAATTAAATTTATTAACTTCATGAGAATATTAGGTACATACCTACTTCATAAACAAGTGAGTTCCTGTTATATTGCAAAATTACAAATAATAATTGTGATCCTTATAGAAACCTTGATTACATAATACTATGATATGGAATTTTTCATCCAATAAACTAAAGAACATTTATGCATCTGTTAATATTTTTCCATAATGATTTGATTTTATTCTGGCAACACTTTTTGTAATTTCATTTTAATAAAACTAGAATATTTATGAAACTATCTTAACAAACAAAATGGTAAATAGTTTTAAAAGATGTATAAACGTACTTTGGGGTATTAGATGGAATATTCCATACCCAGTGTATAGTTAACCACATTAATATAAGATGTAAATAGCAGTGGAGGCTCGTGACATTGAAAATAGGTGAGGCCTCTGTGGCTTTTTTTACTGGGTGGGCAGTAAAGTAAAAAAAATAGCGCCGCAGGCGAAAATTGTTAGATTTTCAAAGTCAAACGACTTTAAATGAATCTGGAACTTTTTAGTTCCATTTACAATATTATCACACATTACACCGTCACATTTGCCGCGAAACTGACATTATAAGCCCAGAGAGATAGATAGGCCCTAAAGCTTGCTGTAAATCACGTTATTTTAACCATCTTGCGTGAAGGAGTAACCATAGTGTATGTGCGATTACAAACCCAGGAATTTTTGCTTCCCTGTGGTGGGGAGTGACAGTATGGCATGGCATGGAAACAGCGCGCAGGTGGAAACGGCGAGATATTGAAACAATGATTTTATTCTGTTATTTTGATTTTTGATTCATGCAATAGGTAATTGGAAATTAATTTTAACAACTGTTTATTTAGGTTAATAGTAGAATAGTAGGTATTAAAATATACAGTGTGAGCCAAATTTTACAGTGAGGCCCGGCCTCAGTTGCTTCATACGACGAGCCGCCACTGGTAAATAGTTCTGCGTGTTTGATGATCTTTATCGCTATCAAAGGAGATGACATTTTTTCATGTTACATCAACATATCAAATTCATTTTATTGAAAGTCTCCATGGATATTCCAAGAATTGCCATCTTTACTATTTGCTTAGCAAATATGAAATCTTACTCAAACAATGGGCGAGTGAACAATTTTTTGAAAACTATTTTAATAAGATCTACACATAAAAACAGTTGACCCGCATTTTTTGTTTTTTGAAACAAATAATATCTAATACCCAAAAAAAATTTGTAAACTTTAAACACTATTTAAACGGCCAGATATTACCACCAATTTTCAACCATTCTATTGGATGTGACGTAATAGGGTATAATTTCCAAACCGAAACACGAGCGCTACGTTGCCATGTTTCTAGATAATTTAAGAAATTCTATACTACCCCAAGCTATTTTGTTTATACAGTGAAGGCTCTCTTTATGGACAGCTCTAATAAGCAAACATCTCTCAAGACCGGACAACCAAATAGTAATTTTCTTTCATTTGAGCTTTCTTATGAGCGGACAAAAAAAAATTGGAACCGTCAGCGCTTTCCAAGGATTCTATTGGGTGCTGTTGACATCGTACGCTATTACGTCACGTCTATATCCGGCACAATGCTTTATTTGAAATCTGTTCTCGTTTTGAGCATTTTCATTCTACAATTAAACAAATAATAGTCTGTAAAATGACTTCGAAGTTATATTTATAATATACGCTTCTCCAAGAAATTAACGCACCATCATAAAATAACAAAAAGTTTGAAGTTAATTTTTGTTTAGACCTCTTGTCCGATTTCGATGATTTTTTTTTTTGTATGATACGCTTTTTATTCATGAATGTGAATGTAATTTTATTTTTTCAGAGAATTTTTTTTTTATTGATTACAAGGTGTAACAATTGAGACGTGTTTTTTCCATGAAATTTGTAACGCCCTGTGAAGTTCAACAGTTACACCAGCAACTTAGAATTCATATCGTACTCTAGACTTATCTTTTCTTAACATTCTCTTTTTTGATTCACTTTATTATCTTTATTAGTACCAGAGAAACACAATTTTATAGCATAACATGTTTTTATTGATTTAATTTTGGAAAATCTAAAGTAAGTAACTTGGTTTGGAAAACACAAGAAACGTGTAGGCTAATGTGGTGATAACCATGTTTATTTTCAATATTTTTTGTCAATATGGAATGTGAAACACGAAATCTTACTGGTGAAAAATATGCTCACACATTAATATTGGTTGAAGTAGGTTGGAGTTATCGAAGAATTGGGCAACGATTTAATGTGGCTCATACAACTAGTCGTCATTTATAGAAGCCTTACAGCTGAATGGTACATATTAGGCGACCACGTGGTTTCATATGCGCCATAAAGGGCAAGGATTTATGTTAATGCAGAATATTGCACAACTCGAGCAACCTCATGTTGCTCGAGTTGTGCAATAATATCTGGAAGAAGTCGGAATTAACACCATGGAATGGCCAGCCAAAAGCCCGGACTTAAATCCACTGGAAAACCTCTGGGATAAACTTGGTTGAAAATTGACGTAATCAATTAGACACCTTGATAGATGTTGGGCGAAAATTGGGTAAAATTTGAGAAGAAATAAATAATAATAAATAAATAAATACACCACATGTAATTACGACCCCCTTTATCCCAGAAGGCTGAGCCTTGTGCGGGAGGGGGCTACATATTTAAAGACAAGGGACACACATCCAATATCCGTGTATAATGAAAAAATCCCTCTCACAGTATTTTCCATTGCCACGACCGGGATTCGAACCCGGGACTTTTGGGTGAGAGGCAGGTACTCTACCATCTCGACCATCAGTCATACGAACCAAAATGAAATACGGTCGCTTATTTTAAGTATGAATCGGCGTTGCCAAGAAGTTATTCGAGGCAGGGGCGGAAATACTCGCCATTGATATTCTTTTTTGCATTTTGTTCATTTTCATTAATTTTTTTTTTTTTCGATATTACCTCAAAGTAAAAACATTTTACGCTATAAAATTGTGTTTCTCTGGTACTAATAAAGATAATAAAGTAAATAAAAAAAGAGAATGTTAAGAAAAGATAAGGCTATAGTACGATATGAATTCTAAGTTGCTGGTGTAACTGTTGCACTTCACAGGGAGTTACAAATTTCATGAAAAAAAAACATGTGTCAATAATTGTTACACCCTGTAATCATTAAAAAAAAAATTGTCTGAAAAAATAGAATCACATTCAATTCTTAAATAAAGAGCCTATCATACAAAAGAAAAATCATCGAAATCGGACAAGAGGTCTAAACAAAAATTAACTTCAAACTATTGGTTATTTTATGGTGGTGCGTTAATTTCTTGGAGAAGTGTATATAAGGATCATACTACAAGACCATATTATTACTTTTGTTGTTCACTCGTCCATTATAGATTTCCACTGGTTTTTCTTAAGTTTGTTTCTAATTCATGGGTATGACGAAAAATATGCGCTGCGAGTCATGTAGTACTTTTATATATAAATAACTATTGCTATTTAAACAATTTTCTTATAGAAAATGCGATGGAACCTGCTTGTTTTTCAATATTTCTATTAAATAGTTGTTTAACTTCCTACCTATCTAATAAACTTATCATTTCGTATGTTTTTAGGAATTAACAGTGATGATCTTACTAGCAAACATTGGTACCATCCTTCTTTTTCACAAGAAATACTAAATTTGGCAAATTGTTGCATAAAACAAATTGACACCGAGCCTTATGAAGGCGAGTATCTCTCAGAAGTAAGTTTTAAATACATGACAGATACTCAAGAATTATTTCACATAGATTTTTATAACCATAGTCAATTATTTTCAATGTTAAACGAAAATGGATATCATCAAATTCTACATTTAAAATGTGAAAAAGGTGTTATACATGCACTAGCAGTTTGGTTTGATTTAAGTCTTACTGAAGAAATCGCTATTACAACGAATCCTTTGAATGAAAACCGTGTTAGTTGTTGGGAGCAAGCTGTTTTTTACTTGGACCATCCTGTTTTAGCAAATGAAGGTGAAATTCTTGAGCTGCAAGTAACGATTATTGATTGCAAACTGACATTTACCATTCTTAACAGAGGTATCAGCCCCCATGAATGTTTTAAAGTTTCAAAGGAAGTAATTAGTTACATGAATGACACAAACTTAACAGAATCTATTACCAAGCTGGCAAATAAATTCAACCAATCAAACCTAACGGTGAGTATCCATCAACATTACTATGGTTTAATTAAGAATAGTCATAGTCATGTCACGAGTAGTTATTCCTAGATCATTTGAACCTCAGCTAGTTAAAATCGTACATCGGAGCCCCTGGTACCTATATCTGAAATTTTTTTTGAAAAAAATTCATCCTAACCATAACAGCGACCGAAGAAATCTTTTGCTCCATTTGAATTAAATAAACGCCTGCTGATTGTTTTGACGTCACAAGCTCGCTAGCCTGGCTGACGCGCGTGATTAATTTTAGCATGGCGCGGCGCGTGCTGAGCTGTCAGAAGTGTTAGAATGCAGTCTACATTTGCAGTAGCTCTATTATTTACGACGTTGTGGTGTTGGTTTATTGCATCGTCTTATTAGTAAATATGGAAGAAGGTTTCCAGAAAGGAGATTCACATAATTTGCCAAATGTAAGCGTAATTATGGTATCTGATTTTCTGATAACAAACAGTGATTTTAACCAGCCCCAATGGAAATCACGAAAAAAATCTGTGTTTTAATGTAGGTCATTTAAATTCGGATTTAAACTGAGGAGAACTATTCGTATAGCATTTATTATTATAGTAAATTAACTTGCATTAAAATGATCCTCGCAGCAGTACAAAGTAGATGTCGATGAAACGTTTTTAATATCACGTCTTACTGCCTCAAACCATTTTTTCTTGTTTATTGTTGGCTTTGGGACGCTTACAAATATTTTTGTTGGCGTCTTAGTAGTTGTATTATTGCAGCAAGGAACAAAACATCATTTTCGTGCCACCCTATTTCTTTTATAATACTGCTCATTAACACAGAGAACGCTCACTCACGAACCCGTACAAGCCGGCCGGCGCGCGGCAACGTGCCTGTGAGAATGTGACGTCATGTTACTAGCCTCTATCTTGGGAACGTTTCTTAGCCTCTCTGCTTTTAGGTGATTTCTATTGCGAATAATTGGCAAAATGAAAATATACAAATTTTTTTATTGTTACATTAGTTCATAATACCAATAAATCTATCATTTCCAATTGAAATTAAAATTTTGTGGACATTCCTATAATGGATATATGGGGTAGTTCAAAATTAAATGTACATAGGATACCTGTGGGTAAAGAGCACATTGATGGTCTCGAATCACCCATTATGTGTCCATCATTCTTTGTTATTGAGATAAAGTTTTTTTTTTAATTTGGTCCAAATCTTTGGAAATAACTTTTCAACCATCTTATATAATCGGTTCATGCTTTGTATTGATATATATTTCACTTATTTTACTTGATAAATGTTTGTTGTTGTTTATATCTTGCATGAATGTTGTTCCATCCATTTATTTTTTTTTTTACCGAATCTAGATCTAAATAAAGACCAAATTTTATATTTAATATTTCGGTTATTTGGTTTAATGCACCTCTTCATTTTAGTTTATTTTTATAATGAATATTGTCTACCATAAATAGGCATTCATGTTGTTCATAAACAGTTATTAATGCTGTTGTAATTTCTCGATTCCACATCATAAAATTCATTGAATTGAAAACCACACTCCCGTCTTAACTTAAAAGAACAGATGAGCACCAACAATGACGAAAGACATAAAGCAAATCTACAAATTTAAAATATAGGCTTGCCATTCGTAACTAACAAAATCACTTGAAATAACCAGAAATACACATGAATATCCATAGAGTTTAAAATATGTTCTATATTGAATGTAAAATACATGTAGAAATACATACAAAGTTTTAACTGATTTAAAATATTGCTGCATAATTTAGAAAGAGATGTTGATTGTCTGATCTTGACTGAAACGTGGAAACTTGATGATCCAAATTTATTTCATATAAGTGGTTATGATATGCTATACAACTATGGTGATCTAAATCAAAATGATGGAGTTGTAGCATACATAAAATCCGATTTAATGTATAAATATGAAATATAACAAATTAATAATATTAACTTACTACAAATAATGATCAACATTAGCAAACATGATAATATCAATGTAACCTCCATATATCGATCTCCATCAACAGATCCACACGAATTCAACCATCTATTACAAAACTATCTTCAGACCATCAATATTGTTGAAAATGATTACTGTACAGGGTGTTCGTTAAGTATGTACAATAAATTTAACAGACGATTATTTGAGTGATTTTAAGACAGAAAGTTCATATAAACATGGATCCAAAAATGCTTCGTTTTCAAGATACAGGGTGTTAAACTTTTTTAAAAAATTTCACCAAAAATACTTTTTATAAAAATTACAATTTAAAGCTTAATAAATTGACAACAGCTGTCATATTGTTTGCCAAATGCTGCAATCGTTTTCCAATGCAACCCTTGATTATTTCCTACTAGTGGCGTGTGTGTCGGAAAAAACGCGAAAATGGTAAATATTTTGAGCCGGAATGAAAATACCTTCCCCCCCCCCCGTTTTCGAGGATGCTGAACACGATGGCGGCGTCAGAATTTCTCTTTGGGGTTGCGCAACCCGGCCAAAAACCACCCCCGAGAGGGGTTAAACGCGATTTATTAGGTTTCCCTGCAGAAAAAAGTACTTTACCCCTGTTTTCGAGGTTGCTGAACACAATGGTGGTGTTGAATAAGAATATCGCGTCCGACCCCTACCAACCCCTCCAACGGCTAATACTCACCCCCGAAAGGGGTGATTTTTTTTTTTCGCAATATCAGCGGCAAATATATGTCCCCCCCCCGGTTTCGAGGATGCTGAGCACGATGGCGGCGTCAGAATTTCTCTCTGGGGTTGCGCAACCCCTCAAACCGGCCAAAAACCACCCCCGAGAGGGGTTAAACGCGATTTATTAGGTTTCCCTGCAGAAAAAAGTACTTTACCCCTGTTTTGGAGGTTGCTGAGCACGGTGGTGGAGTTGGATATCGCGTCCGACCCCTACCAACCCCTCCACCGGCGAATACTCACCCCCGAAAGGGGTGAATTTTTTTTTTTGCAAGAAAAAACAGTTGTTGAACTAGAGCAGTTGAGTTTGTGTGAATTTAATTCATTATATTCTTCCCACAACCCATTCTAAAACAGTAATATATAGTGACCAATAGCACGATATTCTGTACTCTCTCCGATAAAAGAAAGTACACCTCTCAATGTATATATAATATTATTAATTGTAAGATTTTTTTCAATATTTCTTAAAGTTGTCGGAATATTTCTTCCGGTAGTATCCGTTAATTCAATGAAAATGTAAGTGTTATTGAATATTGTTGAAGTTACACTTCTTGAATGATTTTTAATACACGTTTTTGGTAAACTGTTAATATATTCGTTTAATGATATTCGAATGTTAAAATTGGAATCTTGAACAGTTATTGGAATTGCATGACATTTACGACTCGCATATATGTATGTCACAAATGTGGCAGGTACGTTTCTCAATAAGTGAGTGTTGGAAAATATCAGCATTTGAAAATTTTTCAACTAAACTGACCACATCGGTAGAATATTTTCTGATATAATTGGACGGCAGTATGTTGGTTTTTTTACTCAAATCAACGGTCATCCACTCTGAATTTGGTGTCAGATATGAGGACCTTGGTCTTTTTGAAACATTTTGACCTCTCCAGTTTTCCTCCAAATCTTCCTCTTTATTTTCAAGCCTTTCTTTATTTTCAGTCAAAGAAGTAGCTTTCCGACTTTGTATTTTTTTTTCAACTATATTTAAATTTCTCTTTAGGGGTTCATTTATTGATTTTATTTTTACTCTTTCCTCTACAGCCGGTACTTGCTCGTTTTGTAAGTGTGTAGATTCAGCTAACTTTAAAATTCCCCTAATTGAATTTATGTGATGCAGAACAAAATCATCGATTCTTAAAGGAAGTTGTTTGTTACTAAATAATCTGTTTTACATTATTAAAATTACTCTCTACAATAGCGCCACTTGCAGTAACTTTTGAACCTGAATAATAAGGTGTCATAACAGCGGACCAAAGTGGAAAGAGTTTCATTATTTGAAAAATATCAGTAACTAGTTTGGGTAAATATTGTAAATTGTCACGATCTCCTTCAGTAATTTTCAATTCAGCACTTTCCTTAATCTCGTTTGCCCACTGCACAAAAGGGTTAAATAATGGCGCAAAATTTGATCCCCTGTGATCTTCTCTGATCTTCTGTGATTTGTGATCTTCTATATATTATATACATTACATAAGCTCCATATATATAAAAAAAAATCACCCCTTCCGGGGGCGAGTATTGGTCGGTGGAGGGGTTGGTAGGTGTCGGACGCGATATTCAGGCCCACCACCGTGCGCAGCATCCTCGAAAACGGGGGGGGGACATATATTTGCCGCTGATATTGCGAAAATAGCCGGTGGAGGGGTTGGTAGGGGTCGGCCGCGATATCCAACACCACCAACGTGCTCAGCAACCTCGAAAACAGGGGCAAAGTACTTTTTTCTGCAGGGAAACCTAACAAATCGCGTTTAACCCCTCTCGGGGGTGGTTTTTGGCCGGTTTGAGGGGTTGCGCAACACCAAAGAGAAATTCTGATGCCGCCATCGTGCGCAGCATCCTCGAAAACGGGGAGAACATATATTTGCCGCTGATATTGCGAAAAAAAAAAATTCACCCCTTTCGGGGGTGAGTATTAGCCGGTGGAGGGGTTGGTAGGGGTCGGACGCGATATCCAACACCACCACTGTGCTCAGCAACCTCGAAAACAGGAGTAAAGTACTTTTTCTGCAGGGAAACCTAATAAATCGCGTTTAACCCCTCTCGGGGGTGGTTTTTGGCCGGTTTGAGGGGTTGCGCAGTCCCAAAGAGAAATTCTGACGCCGCCATCGTGCTCAGCATCCTCGAAAACGGGGGGGAAGGTATTTTCATTCCGGCTCAAAATATTTACCATTCGTCCGACTCGCACACGCCACTATACGTTTCCCCATGTTTCTTGTGTGGTCCAGGGATATGCAATTAATTGAATTTAATTTTCTGTCTCGAAAACTAAGCAAGATCTGAAAAAATGCAAGAGACATAAACGTATTTTCAGTTGCTTAACCCCAAAAAAAATATAAAAATTACAAAATAGTGGCGTACATTTTTTTGTCAAAAATATTCGTTAAGGTGCCGCTCGGGACACCACTGGACTTAATAAATTTTATCAAGTTAGTGCATAATTAGCCCCTTAACACTACAAATAACATTGCCAATCTACAACAAATTTGGGTAACGGATATTTAAGATATTTACGAAAAACCAAATTTTTTAAAAAAGTTTAACACCCTGTATCTTGAAAACGAAGCATTTTCGAACCCATGTTTATATGAACTTTCTGTCTTAAAATCACTCAAATAATCTTCTGTTAAATTGATTGTACATACTTAATGAACACCCTGTATATTAATAGGTGATATATAGTCGAGTAAACTTTAATTTGGCGTGTGGATGAGATGATATTGTGCATATTATTTCATTTTCTCTTGCACACAAAGTTAAAGCAATAACCCAAAAACATTGTTCACATATGTTTATACGTAAACAGTGGTTTTGGGCCATTGCTTCAATTTTGTGTGCAAGAGAAAATACAATAATACGCACAATATCAACTCATCCACACGCCAAGTTAAAGTTTACTCGACTATAAATATGGATATTTTGCAAACAAATGAGTGTACTAATGAATATATGGATATATTAAGTGAATTTGGTTTTGTCTCGACAATAAATAATGTCACCAGGGTTGATCAAAATCATAGTTCGTGTATCGATCACATCTTCATTAAACCTAAATACAATAATACTGATTTTTTAATTCCAATCATATTACAAAAGGACATCACTGATCATTATACAACAATATTACAAGTCATATTAAATACTAGAAAATGCAAGGAACAAAACGACAAACAGAATTTTATTAAAATTATAGATAATAATATGCTAAAAACTAAATTAAGTAGTATTTCCTGGGATTCAGTATATTCTGAACCAAACATTGAGTGCGCTACAAATAAATTCAATCAAATAATAAGCCAGGTCCTAACTGGAAAAAAATTAAAAGAAGCAATACCAAAAAAACAAAATGGATTACAAATGCAATTCTAAAGTCCGTAAACAAAAAAAAATGAAATGGCTAGAAAACTAAAAAGAGAACCAAATAATCTAGAACTAAAACCACAGTACAAAAATTACAAAAATATCTTAACAAAACTTATTAAAAAAACAAAGCAAACTTATTACAAAAATATTATAAATAGCAATCAAGGTAATTCAAAAACGTTGTGGAATATAGTACAAGATATAACAAAATCCAAAAACAGTTTTGCTGGGATCATCTATAAAAAATGAGGAAGGAGAAATAGTAACTAATTTAAAAGATATATCAAATGAATTTAATAACACATTTGTGAATATGGGGAAAAAGTTTGCTGAACAAATAAATATAAACAAAAATATTAAATTTAAAAAAACATCTAAATTACATTCGTTAGTACTATTGCCAACAAACACATATGAAATAAAAACAATTATAAATGATTTAAAAAATAATAAGGCACCAGGATTGGACAATTTGCGGGCAGAAATTTTAAAATCAATATCTGAATATTTAGTAGAACCTTTAGTTTATATTATAAATACATGTATGTCGATAGGATATTGGCCACAGATATTTAAAGATTCACTAGTAATCCCTATTTATAAAAAAGGTGACACTAACATATCGGCTAACTACAGGCCTATTTCATTAATAACAAATTTTAGTAAGATCTTTGAAAAAGTTGTAAAAATTAGGTTAATGTCTTACTTAAATAAATACGAAATACTTTCCAATAAGCAGTATGGTTTTAAAGAAAAATGTCTACGCAGGATGCTATACTAGACCTAATATTCAATGTGCATACCTTTTTGGACAAAGGTACACCATGTTTATGTACCTTTATTGATCTGTCCAAAGCTTTTGATACAGTCAGTCACCCTCTACTCTTACAAGCCTTGGAAGACATTGGAATAAGAGGGAAATGTCTACTATTGTTTAAAAATTATATATCCAATAGACACCAATGTGTAAGAGTGGGTGGGGTCTATAGCAATAGACAAAAAATAGAATTTGGTGTACCGCAAGGTTCAGTCCTGGGGCCTATATTATTTCTCATATATTTATATTGTATTGATATGTATATATATATATATATATTGGATATTGGTAAATAAATATTATTATTATTATTATATAAATAATAAATGTATTCTCAATAAAAAAATAAAAAAATCACTTTTTAAAACGTTCTGTACGCTATTATCTGCAATTTGATAGGAGTTACGCCGGTATACGTAAAAATACAATAACAGACAACAACCTTGGGCGACTGCGTGAGTGCTACTACAGAGACACTGCTGAGACAGCATTGCGGCTCACAAGTCGAGAGCCTTTTTACATGCTAAAATTGCATTTAAGAACAGCGCGGATCAGACCTAAGCGGCCCGATCTGCCACGCCCATATCGATGGACTGCGGCTATAATATTTGTAGCCATCGTGCGAGAAAACCGGGATTGGACTGAGAGCTTGTAGTAACCGTCAACGGAAAACGGAAATGAAGCAGTTGCCTGCTAATACACGAGCGTAATATGGCATGGGATATAATATTCTTTAGAAGAAAATAGATAAAAAATATTTATATTAAGAGATTGTCTAGCCTAAACTAAAATATTTCATTTGTTGTTTTTTCCTCCTTTCTTCTTGGGAGGCTCGAGCCCCAGAGCCCCTGTGGACCAGCCGCCACTGAATATAAGATACTTTTTTTTACAATTTTGAAATTCATTTATTTAAAAAATCAGTGTTGTCCAAGCTCAGAACCTACTTTGACCGATTCTTTATATTCATCACATGTAGAATAGAATAGAAATAGAATAGAAAAACTGTTTATTGTGCCTCATATATATATTGTTGTTGCAATTAACTAATTATATACCCATTTTTCCATCAGCTCCCTAACTATTACACTTCAAATGTCATTGTTTAATAAATACATATAATTCATGATTGTGTAAAGCGCCTTTAGTGAATCTAAAGAACAATTTCCAGCGTTACCTACTTGACAATGCAGCTAACATTTAAATAGTATGTATTATTTAACAATCCCTGGCCTCGGAAGTTAAGGAGTACATTTTGACATTTTTTTGGTAACTGCTTAAGCATTGACCAAAAAGTAAAAACAGATTATATTAAAAAATAAAAGATTTTCAATTTTTTAAATAGTTTCCATGACATTTGTCAGGCGTGATTATGTTAGGAATTTATGTAATAATCATAATCACGTATACCTGTCTCGGAAGTTCGTTTTCTTCATGTGATTAAATAAATATATACATATAATAACTTTTGATGGTTTTACTAGCTTGAGGCTGATCGACAAATAACAAATTAACTTTTCAAAAACAAATCTTCAATACTTTTAGGTTATAAAGATAATCGAGATCAATTAAATCAAGATCTCTTATGCCTGGTTTTACAATCTCTGGTTAACTACTAGTTGACGGTTAGCTGACATTCTTTTTTCATAAATATTGATAAAATCACAATAGAAAACATTGACACTGGAGGTTAACTCAGATACAAAATATTTGACACTATAACTATTTCAAACAAGTATATAAAATTTGAGAAATGGCAATTTTAATAGTGATGGTCAACCTAACTAGAGATTGTAAAACCTGGCCTTACTGTTAGCAACATTTTTATGTAATCCAATTTATTCACAAAAAACTAGTAATAAATGTTATATTATTCGCAGGTGGTCAAATATTGTAATTTCATATCAATGATTCACATTCTATAGAATACTCTTTGTAGTTAGCTAATTTTTTTAATATCTACTTGGTTGGCAAAATGCACGTTATTCACTATTCTAATCGATTTTTTTTTTTTCATAAACCAAAGGTTCTTTTTTGTTCTGGCTGGCAAATACAATATATTCTTCTGCAAAGATTATAATAAATGTACATTAATAACGTTTTTCATTTGATTTATTTGGTTATAAAACATATAAAGTTGTTATAACCATGTCAAGTGAATGTTAACACAAGCGTGACGTAACGACTAACTCAGGTTATGCATTCAACTGAATTCAAACACAATTATTATTAGTAATTTAATTGACAACATTAACAACTTAAAAGAAAGTAAAGGTATAAGTATTTAATTATGTTACATACCATGTATAGAAAGGGATTAAAATAATTTCAGATAAAATTATTTTAAACAATAGAATTGATGTAAATTTAGAAACTATATAAATTAATATTGACTAAAAACGAATATTTTTTATATACAGGGTGATTCATAAGGTATGGATAATATTTTACCTGCAGATTCTGTAGCGGAAAATATTAATTTTTTGCTTAATAACTGGGGGTCAAATATTAATACTTACTGAGATACAGGGTGTTAAAGTTATAAAAATAATTCAGTAATGTTATTTATTTTTTACATCTAATATGTCGGTATGTTTCACTTATTTCCATAGCATACTTTGTTAAACATTTTTAGCACTTACCCTTTAATTAATCGGGATGTTTGTTTAAAATTATAAACTAGAGAGCATAACTATAGCGCCACCCCATATTTTGCAGTGTTTGTCCACTTAACATTACCAAGGTTACCAAGGACTTAGGAGGTAAGAAAGTACACTAAAAGAGGGTAATTAAACAAGTCTTAGTTATGTTTTAAGTTTTTTTTATAAAATTAACGCATAAATTAAGAAAACATCCTGAATTTATTGGTGCATAACTATAGCGCCTATTGGATAAAACTCAACAAAACCACTAACAAACAAAAATCAATAATGTGTAACGTCTCCATTTTTACGAATGACTTCAAATAGTCTATTATTCATACTGTCCACCAGGTTATTTAAGACTTCAAGCTCCAAATTGACCCAAATCTCTTCTATGGCAGTCTTGAGTTCACGAAGAGTATCGTACTTCTTATTATTGGCATACAGCCGTCGAACAATAATTCCCCAGAGGTTTTCAATTGGATTTAAATCCCGAGCATGCTGGCCACTCCAATAAATCAATTTCATTCTCAAGGAACCACTCCATGGCTCTCTGCTAACGTGAATTCGAGCATTGTCTTGCTGGAACTTGAAGTCAACATTGTTGTTTTCATTTAAAAAGGGGAGCAAATGATCTTGAAGCACATCAGTATATTCTCTGCTATTCATACGTGTTGATGGATAAGCTAGGGTCAAAACATTTGCTCTTGTAAAGGCACCCCACACCATTAATGTTCCTCCTCCAAAATTGCGCTTTGTTAGAATTTCAAGTTCTTTTCTCAGATCGCGCCAGTAGCAATTAAATCCTAGAAAGTTTAAATTATTTAGAAAAAAATCATTTTAAGTGATCTTTTCTGATGAAAAGAAATTTAAACTTGATGGTCCAGACGGATTTAATTGCTACTGGCGCGATCTGAGAAGAGAACCTGAAATTCTAACAAAGCGCAATTTTGGAGGAGGAACGTTAATGGTGTGGGGTGCCTTTACAAGAGCAAATGTTTTGACCCTAGCTTATCCATCAACACGTATGAATAGCAGAGAATATACTGATGTGCTTCAAGATCATTTGCTCCCCTTTTTAAATGAAAACAACAATGTTGATTTCAAGTTCCAGCAAGACAATGCTCGAATTCACGTTAGCAGAGAGTCCATGGAGTGGTTCCTTGAGAATGAAATTGATTTATTGGAGTGGCCAGCATGCTCGCCGGATTTAAATCCAATTGAAAACCTCTGGGGAATTATTGTTCGACGGCTGTATGCCAATAATAAGAAGTACGATACTCTACGTGAACTCAAGACTACCATAGAAGATATTTGGGTCAATTTGGAGCCTGAAGTCTAAATAACCTGGTGGACAGTATGAATAATAGACTATTTGAAGTCATTCGTAAAAATGGAGACGTTACACATTATTGATTTTTGTTTGTTAGTGGTTTTGTTGAGTTTTATCCAATAGGCGCTATAGTTATGCACCAATAAATTCAGGATGTTTTCTTAATTTATGCGTTAATTTTATAAAAAAAACTTAAAACATAACTAAGACTTGTTTAATTACCTTCTTTTAGTGTACTTTCTTACCTCCTAAGTCCTTGGTAACCTTGGTAATGTTAAGTGGACAAACACTGCAAAATATGGGGTGGCGCTATAGTTATGCTCTCTAGTTTAGGTGCGCAGGATTTTCCAAAATGTAAATATCTCGAAAGGGGTGCATTTTATGAAGATAAAACAAGTATCCCTTTTTTGTTTAAAAATAATGGTTAAATCAAAAATTTGCAATGAGATAGCTTAAGTAGCGCCCTCTATGCGATATACCAAAAATTATAACATATTCAATTTTCTCGCGTGAAGAAACTTAATTGTACCGACTTTTATGTTTATGTGTGAAAACATAACTGAAATATAACAACATTATTGAATTAGTTTTCTAACTTTAACACCCTGTATCTCAGTAAGTATTAATATTTGATCCGCAGTTATTAAGCAAAGAACTAATATTTTCCGCTATAGAATCTGCAGGTAAAATATTACCTATTCTTTATGAATCACCCTGTATATATCCTTATGGCTATTTGTAATCATTTTTAATTTATTGAGTAGTAGGTATAAAATTCAACAATAAACATGGAAAAATTAGAGGTTTTTTCAAATAAACTCAATAGAAAAAAATATAATACATGCTTTAAAATGTTTGAGATATTTTCACAAAATTCGACGAAAACAGTAGAAACAAAATAATAATAATAAATTGTCTTTATGTAACCAATAAATTACAATATGTACCAAATTACAGATAATTATAGGCCGAAGTCAAAAAAGGTTTAAAAATATAAAATTATGTTAAATAGAGATCCGCCCAAAAAATTTGCTATATTTGAATAAGTCTTAGTACTTAATATATGATAATTCTTTTTTCAAAAATGTAATAATATAGTGCCATGCTGAAGGTTGAAGGTAAATCCCTCAATTTTTCAAAAATCACATAAATGAACAGAAATTTAACAAAACTAAAGCATCATGTTGATTTTGAATAAATTAATGTTACTTACCAGAATGTATTGTGTTATTATAAAAGTTACAAATAGTTTTTCATATTTTTATTACAACTTAAATAAATATAATATCAGATATATTTCTTATTGTTGCAGGTAGTGGATTCTAGCACTTTTCCCCTTTTTGGATTCTTAATGGCAAAAAACAATAATATGGTTTTCCACACTGTTAAAAATAACAGCGATATAGCATTATTTAAATATATTTTAGAAATAAATGAAATTCCTTTGGAAAAATTCGTTATTCTGGATCAGAATGACACACATACTGAAAACATAACTATAAGTGAACCGAGTATATATTTTTTTGATCCAATAAGTACAGATGGATCTTTAGAAAATGTTTTATGTAGAAACAGAAATGAAATGTGTAATAGTACAATCAAAATACCAAAACTTGTGAAGGTCAATGTACAGCTCATATATTGTTCATATATAGACCACTGCAACAAAGTTAAGGATGAAAATTTATTGGGTTTTAAAATGGAGAAGTACATAAACGAATATACGGTAAGGACACAAAGCACTATAGTAGGGCCAAAAAGAGTAGTCAGTAAATCAAAACATTCACCGGCAATTCTTCAAAGTATTTAGCTGTTATGGAATACAGAAGCGGCAGCTTTTTTTTACCATATAATCCCATATAATTGAGAAAAATATATCAAGTTTTATCCGCCTACCAGAGATGAAAACCACAACTAGTTCCCCCTGAGTTTACTGACTACTCTTTTTGGCCCTACTATAAATCCTGTATATTAAAATTAACGTTAATTAAATTTTACCTTATTTCAATTTTATTAATAAACTAATGATATTTTATAAATATTTAACTAGAAAGAACTCTCGAAGTGACACATTGTGTGTAATTTTTATGTAAAAGGACCTACTGGCAGAATTCTTTTGAAAATGACTGTGCTAATGTAGCTAATACTATAGTATGTAACAGTCCTTGTCATGTAGATCAAAATTTTCAGTTGGCACAACCCAAGCAGCACAAATATGCTATTTAGCTGAATTAACCAAAATGCAGTCACAAAAACGTTTTAATGGCTTTCGTTTAGTTGCATTTTGGTCATATTATTTTAGTCGTGATTTAACATAAAATTTAAACACTAAAACGTTATGATGACCTTTTTTTAGCTATATTCGCCTCGGTCACCGCCTGGCGGATTTAGTCAGAACCCTCGCCGTGTACCGCAGTTTCCTGGTTTTCAAAGTTTGTTATTACAAAAATGCAATTTTTTATGCGCAATCGTCATTTCAACGTATAAATAACGTGAGTAGTTTTTAAAATATCTAATTCCAGTATTAAGTTCAACGTCTTTGCTACCTATTTTATTTATGAAAACTTAAAAACCAGTAAACTGCGGTACACGGCGAGGGTTCTGACTAAATCCGCCAGGCGGTGACCGAGGCGAATATTGGTCATTTCTAGTAGCGACAATATGGCCATGCAGGTTTGGTTATAAAGTCGGTTTCATGACGTCATGTATGAGCAAGTAATTATATGGCAACAGCGTAAAACCATTCTAGCTATAAAAATAGCCAAAATATGACTATTTAAGTTAGGCTCTATTTTAGCGATTTTTTTTAGCTGTTAATTCCGCAATATGACCGAAATAATAAAGGTAGGAAAGTTATTATGAAATATCCATTTTTAAAGTAATATTGTAGACATAAAAGCTTCTCTTGTGACTAAACAGCAAGGTAGATACATAACCTCTGAAAATCCATGTTATTGACAAGAAAATGTAAGCAGCTCAACTTATTATAGAAAACGGCTGTGTCGCCTAAATGTAACTAGGTACATACCTACTGGAAAATACGGTATTCCTGCGATAACTCTCTGCTTTCCTCTGGGTGGACGTCATTTGATTTTAACATTTTTGACATTTGTAAGGTTATGTATAGCCATTTTTTGGCGAAGAAACTTACTGAATATTTAATCCATTTTCTGGTCAGCTTTCTGGTTGTACTTTGGTCAACATTACCATCTAAATTTGCCATTCGATTAAAATAGCTTGTTAGTTACTTTTTAGTCATATTCTGGCTTATTTCTAGCATTAATATCGAAAATATATGCCAAATTAAGACAACTTGCCGCCATGTTATCTATCAAACAAGAACAAGCCGAATGGCGGCCATTACGTTGAATTTATAATGTTTGATTAAATGTGCGTCTAAAATAACGTTTTAATTCACTAAATTGGTATTTTAATTAGTTTTGATAGCCGTACAATCGATATCGAGTGCGCTCCTTTAAATTATAAAAAGTATATATAGATCGAATTAATTCAATCAAACTTAAAATAGTGGTATTAAAGAGGCCCCTTCCGTTTTTGTGAATATTTTATTTAAGATTACAGAAATAATGCCTGCGTTGGTAAAATTTGACCCGCTGTCAATGACCAAAGACATAATTTTCAAGATGGAATACCGAATACCTATTGCAAATATGGCGGATGTAGAGATTGTATGTGAGAATAAATAATATTCGAGACGATTTTATAGCTAAATAATTTCCACAAAAAGCCAAACTCCTAGGGTTATACTTCAGTCATGAAAACCATTTCATAACTAGCAATAAAACAGCCACAAGAATCAAAATGAAAGCCAATATATGTTCATGACCATTTGACTCCAGTTACGTTTTGATGACCAGAATATTATTCCCCATTTTGACCACCATTACGCATTGAAAACGTAATACTGAGGTTTTCATAATAGCCAATATTACCAACTAGCCAATTCTTTTAGCAATTGTAACATCACGATGACTATTTGTGCTGCTTGGGAAGACACAAGGATAGACAGTTTTTGCATTAGAGCTTCTAGAATGTCGCAGTGGTGGCTGGTGAATTTTCGATGTTCGATTTTTTCTATTTCAAGACCTCTATCAAATTATAGAAGGTTTAATTTGGAATCAAAATGAGAACATTGGCAGGGAAAAAATTGAAAAACAATTTGCGGAAAAAAAATTCCGAAAATCCTGGACCTCACCTGGAAAGTCCAGAAATTTTATATACAGGGTGATTCACGCAAATCGTTCATTAGAAGTATAGGGACTTGTAGCGATAATTTAATTCTGAAAATTTGGCTACTTACATAGTTTTTTATGCTCTTTTCATTAAAAATATTTTCAAGGTCATTGCACTTCCGCTTATATCGGAAGTTACCATCAACTTCGTTATTTTAAATGGAATGATATATTTTTTACTGCATTTTTGAATTCTACTAGTCATTTTAATAGGACTTTGATCATACTACCCTATCCCTAAATCTAACCCTACTCGAGATATATTGACTTTTCTGATAATTTGTGTCTTGACACCGAGTAGTTTGAAATTTGCTGTCTCTAACATAATGAAAGTGAAAGTTACCATTTACACAACACGAATAGTGGAATCCTTAAGCTTCCTAATCATGCTTTCAAATTAACCTAATTGCCTACAGGGTAGTCAGAATTTACTGCCAACTTTGGCAAACTTCAAACGTCAAAAAGTATTTTTTTTAAATGGAACACCCTGTATATTTTTGCAGTTTCTGATGTAGAATTTTATTCTGCACCGATTTGTATTAAAGTTCCCTATACTCATCTTTTATAGTTTTTGAGTTATTGATAATTTTGTATTTTACTGCGCAAAATACATCGAGGTATGTGTTGCTCTTATAATAGTCGGCTGTGGAAATGGCATTTGTTGCAATTATTAGCATCTATCAAACGAAGTTATGTTGCTCTTATATGATAGTTGGCTGTGGAAATGAAATTTGTTGTAATTATTATTACCTTATCTATCAAACACGATTTTATAAATAAGTTTGGTAAAGGTTATCAGTCATGGAAAATAATGGAAATGGATATTCAAACAATGATATTTTAAACTTATTTTTTATTCATGGAGAATGTCACAGAATTATTAGCAGAACTTGTCGTATACTCTGTGAATAAAAAATAAGTTTAAAATATCATTGTTTGAATATCCATTTCCATTATTTTCCATGACTGATAACCTTTACCAAACTTATTTATAAAATCGTGTTTGATAGATAGGTAATAATAATTGCAACAAATGTCATTTTCACAACCAACTATTATAAGAGCAACATAATTTCGTATGATAGATGCTAATAATTGCAACAAATACCATTTTCACAGCCGACTATTATAAGAGCAACACATACCTCGATGTATTTCGCGCAGTAAAATACAAAATTATCAATAACTTAAAAACTATAAAAGATGAGTATAGGGAACCTTAATACAAATTGGTACAGAATAAAATTCTACATCTGAAACTGTAAAAATATACAGGGTGTTCCATTTAAAAAAATATACTTTTTGACGTTTGAAGTTTGCCAAAGTTGGCAGTAAATTCTGACCACCCTGTAGGCAATTAGATTAATTTGAAAGCATGATTAGGAAGCTTAAGGGTTCCACTATTCGTGTTGTGTAAATGGTAACTTTCACTTTCATTATGTTAGAGACAGCAAATTTCAAACTACTCGATGTCAAAACAAAAATTATCAGAAAAGTCAATATATCTCGAGTAGGGTTAGATTTAGGGATAGGGTAGTATGATCAAAGTCCTATTAAAATGACTAATAGAATTCAAAAATGCAGTAAAAAATATATCATTCCATTTAAAATAACGAAGTTGATGATAACTTCCGATATAAGCGGAAGTGCAATGACCTTGAAAATATTTTTAATGAAAAGAGCATAAAAAACTATGTAAGTAGCCAAATTTTCAGAATTAAATTATTGCTACAAGTCCCTATACTTCTAATGAACGGTTTGCGTGAATCACCCTGTATTTGATTTTTTTTTAAATATTAGAATAATTATCTTCGATAAATCTAAGACAAGGTTTGTTTGCTCTTGAAGAAATATTGATTTTTGAAAAAGTTACGAGCAGTTGAAATTTTTTTAAACTATGATCCAAGCCATTAAAAATTTCAAATGCTTTTCCAAAAATAAAAATTTTTTAAAAGCGAAAGAACCTTGTCTTAGATTGTATCGAAGATTATTCCAATATTTAAAAAAAATTCAAATATTTAAAATTTCTGAACTTTCCAGGTGAGGCACGTGATTTTCAGAAATAGTTTTCACAAATGATTTTTCAGTTTTTTTCCCGCCATTTCATTTTGATCCCAAATAAAACCTCTTTATAATTTGGTAAAGGTCCCATGTCTCTGTCTTCGACGTGGA
Organism: Rhagium mordax; assembly: GCA_963680705.1. NCBI lineage: Eukaryota > Metazoa > Arthropoda > Insecta > Coleoptera > Cerambycidae > Rhagium > Rhagium mordax. Next base: position 30,199,324 of record OY796660.1, read on the forward strand.
TTTGGTAATGAGGAGAATCCACGGAGAGCGGGGTCTGTTTGCGGTATTCCACTGTAGTCATTCACGTGGACGAACAGAGGGAACATATTACTTGGCTGGTCCGGACTGAAACGGGCGTTCGCCTCTCTTGGTGTCGCCTGGCGCAACTGCCGATTTCTAAGATGCATATTTACCCAAGCAGTGTGTGTTTTATTTTTATCTTTGACGTATTTTTAGTTATTATATATTTCTTTCTGCTTGGTTGGCTGTTTTTCTAATAATTTGGTTGGCCTTGGGGCTCTTTTGTGAATGGGCAGGTTACTAGTGAGAGCAAAGAAAACGAGTTGTGATTTTTAGATCGGGGTTCGCCAGGTAGGGCAGAGCAAGTCTTAGAGCTGATGTACATTCGAGAGTTAGCCAGCGACTGCCTTGGGACCGCCGCGGCGTTTCATTTATACACTTTCGGAGTGACCCCCTCCAGTATACCCTGAAACGTCACGACAGCGCCACCAAACGTTGCGCCGGTGACATCTCTAAATAGAAAAATCGAAATTCACCAGCCGCCATTGGAAAGTCGCGACTTTTATATGCCTCATAATAAGTACATAGTACATGATTAAGTAAAGAGTAAATCAATAGTAGGTGATTACAGTAAAAGCTCTTTACAGAGCTCTAATAAGCGGACGTGACGGGACGATTTTTCTGGAACCAAATAGTAACTTTTTTTTATTTGAGCTTAGTTATGACCTTATGAGCAGACAGCTCCCATGAGCGGACAAAAAAATTGGAACCGTCAGTGTCCGCTTATGGGAGCTTTCACTGTGTTTTAAATTTGCTGCCATTTTGCACAATTATTCGTCTAACTCTTGAGTTTTTACATATGTAGTCTACAGATACGGGAAATCAGTCATGGACAGTTATTCCGTACAATAACGCGTACAAATCATGAACATTTACATGAAAATAATGGTTCGATAACAATCGTGCAGAAAAATTTACATGCTGCTTTCGGACAAAATCATGTGCCATCAATCAACGCAATTAAGAATTTAATAAAAGGATTCGAAGAAAATGGGTCAATTATGGATAAACAAAGGCCTTTGCATGTTCGTAGTGGCCAGAGTGTCTCCAATAATCCGGCAATCTCAATTCGATGCCGTGCCTAACAACTGAGCATTTCAAAGAGCTGCTCTGTGCAACGAATCTTGAATAAAGATTTACATTTACACATATAGAATACAGCCTAGAGATCATGGATAGCATCATACGCTCGCTGATTGGATGCTAGAATACAGAACAGGTGACCCACATTTTTTCACTAAAATTATCCGTATTCATCTGAACGATTATGTTAATAAGCAAAACTGTCAAATATGGGGAGTCGAAATCCTCGAATAATTTATGAGAAATCGATGCCTCCTGAGAAAGTTACTATTTGATGTGGTCTCTAGGCAAGAGATGTCTGTACTTTTTAAAAAATTTGGATGAAATTGCGGTGACGGTGAATGGCAACCATTATTGTCACATGATTGTAACCTTTTTACGGAACGTATTGGATGAAATAGACTTGGACAATTTATGGTTTCAGCATGATGGTACCACTTGCCACATTGTGCTCAATACAAGGGTGTTATTGCAAACGCTGCTTCCAGACCGTGTTATTTCTTGTTTTGGCAATATATATTGAATTGATATTGAAGATCTTGTGACTTCTTCCTTTGGGTTTTCTGAAAAGTAAAGTTTACGCTAATAACTCTTCAAAGATTCCTGACCTCAAACGGAAAATTCGACACATTATCAGCAAAATAGAACCGGATTTATGTGCAAAAGTCATGAAAAAATAGCCAAACGAATGACAAAGTAGCCAAGGCGGCCATTTGTTGAATGATGTTATTTGTTATTTTTCATATATAATTCCCATATTTTACAATGAATACAAAAAGTCATAAATATTCCTATCATTTTACGTTTTATTCAAAAAACAAAACAATCATTTCTTACTGAACTACCCTTATGCATTTATGTATGATTGAGTAAACCATACTCTAACACCTAAACATAAAATGGCTCAAACACTTGTTACATCTATGTAATTAATCTGTTTAATGCTAAGCACAAGTAATACACATATAGTTGGAACAATGAATGTTTTCCATTGCATCATCAGGTCGAACCAAAATGGACGAATGGCGTAGCGCTGTCGGAATGTTTCAAAACATACATGTCAATTAGAGTCAAAATTATGATATGGTGTCGTGCACGTGACGTCACAACTAACCTCAAAAGTATGCATTTTCTAAGATTTTCGAATATTATGTCACTTTTATCAAAATTTCTGCCTGGTTCCTGTACTGTCAACTAAAATCCTATTCAGTTCGTTATTAATGAAGTTTTAATTGCCTTGATTTAATAAAATAAGATGCTTTTTTGTCAATTGGAAATCCAACCTGTAATTAGCAGTCTATTTATAACAATCTACAATATTGAGACATTATAAATCTACTATCTGAGAGAATTTTTAAATGTTATATTGAATCCAAGCCAAACTACAAAAATTAAAATTAAAATTGAAAATAAATTTACAAAAACTAAAAATTTAAGGTTATGTTAGTCATATGACGCACATGATCCATGCGATGCAACGAGCAACAAACTAATAAAATATGTCTGTCATATATATGGCTGACCCAATGGAAAACTTTCATCGCTCCAACTATAACACACTTACATGCGAACATATTTTTACATACCCACATTGTACATATGTATAGTGTGCTTCATTATACATAAGTGCCAGCATAAAGTATTCAAGTCTTATATGGATATTTCAAGAAATCAGTTGACATAAACAGAGTGCTATTTAGTTACAATTTTCGAGTGGAAAAATAGTTTATTAAAATATGTTTTTTTCACTACTGAAACTTTAGTGTGCAATTTATCCAGAGGTATATTTGCAGACTATTTACCCAGATGCCAAGACTGCAATTTGCTGTGAAAAGTGCATAATCTTTAAAATAGTGAACAAATTAAACCTTTTTTGTGGATTAATTCTCAATGATAAATGATGAAAAGTTATCTACAACTGTATGGTTTCCTTTTTTGTTTCACCAACAACAAAAACTTGGAGAACTGATGTGGAAATATAAACAGGACCGGCTTTAAGTCGTGTCTTGCACAAAATGCAAAGCTGGAGAAACAAAAGAAGAACCGTTGGCCACATGTGACAAATGTAACAGCAAGTCATGCCAATCATGTGCTAAACTTTCTTCTACCGAATATAGAGCTATTCTAAAATCAACCAGAACACTCATATATTTGTGTACAAACTGCAGATCTACTGTAAACCTAACTCAGGAAAACAAGATACTTAATGAAATTCAAGCGGATATTAAGGCAATTTACAACAAATTTAATGATCTACTGAAACTTAATCTGCAACAAAGAAATACGACCATAGATGACCAAATCGTTGAACCACTACAAAATGAAATGAAATTGATAAAAAATGAATTGCAACAAGATATCAAAAATACTAAACAAGAAATTACAAACTTAAAAGACTCAAATATAGACATGATTAAGTTACTTGCAAATGCCAACGCACAACAATCCTACAGCAGTATAGCAGCACTTCTACCGCCTTTTTCACAAAAACAAAGGGTACTAACCACAAATTCGAAACCAAATACTCATCAAAAAACATCAAGAAGGGATCACTCGACTCCTTTACCAAATTTCAAAAGTAATGAGAATGCTGAAAATAAACATATGGATATCCCAGACAAGGAAATGAGTGATGTACAAACTTTTACACGAGTTGAAAGAAAACAAAGAAAAACAAAACAAGTAGGTACAAATACTGGAGTGACCTCTACAGGTGAAACTGTGTTATGTTCTTGTCTTATGTTGTTAAAATAAAGCTTGTTGACTTTTTTATATTGCCTTTATTTAATCTATTCACAATAATACTTCTTGACATGAGTACTATAAAAACTGAAAAACTCTTCCTCTCCTCTACTATTGGCAGCCCTGACTGTCATTTCTATATCACCAGCCCTGTTGCCAATGGTCACTGATATTTCCCTAACAACCCCCCTTTTTTTAAAAACAAAATTAAGCAAGCAATATTTTTTTTTTTTTTTAACTAAAACACATAGTCTTTGAATTTGGTTGGGGTTTTTATCACTCTCCCAGATCTTGATGACTGCTTTTCTTGCTTCAGACTTTCTCCTCTGATTTCTTGGACAGTCTTGTTCTGGGTATCCGTTTGAGAATGATGCTGCACGATAATTTCCTCGTTTGCTCCCTTTGGTTCTATAATTTTATTTGGCATGGTAGATTCCAGGCTCTTTTCTGTCTCATCTGTATTTCTTCCTTCATTTATTTTCTTTTTACTTGAGTCTACGTTGGTTGGTTTTATCCAGGTTCTATTCCTCCTATATTTTCTACCTTCAATCTCTACTTCATATGACCTATCTGCTAAATGTTGAGTAACTATTCCCTTTTCCCATTTCTTGCTATTAGTCGCTGCAGGAGTTGGTCTTACCCTTACTTCTTGTCCTATTTGTATCTGTGGTAGGTTTCTTACTTTACGATCATAGTAATATTTGCTCTGTCATCTTTTGTTTTCGATTAGATGCGTTATATTTTCTGATATACTTGCAGGATGTAGTAGTTTGTCATTAATAGGTAAACTTGTACGGGTCCGTCTTGACATTAGCTTTTGCACAGGACTGTAGTTAATGTCCACTGTAGGCACATTTCTCCATTTTAAAATGTTTAACCATAGATCTCCATTCTCTCTCTCGGTTTTTCTCATGATATCTTTTGCTATCTTTACAGCTGATTCTGCCTTGCCTTTGCCTTGACTGTGATACGGTGAAGATGTTACATGTTTAAACTTCCATTCATCAGCAAATTCTGCAAACATTTTACTTGTGAATATGGGAGGATTATCTGACACTAGTATTTTTGGTATTCCATGCGTGGCAAAGTGTTTTTTACATTTCTTTATGACCGTAGCTGTATTTGGTTTCTTAAGCAAATCAATTTCAAAATAATCTGAATAGTAGTCAACTAGAATGAGATATTGTTTTCCTTCAAAATCAAATGTGTCCATTGCAATTCTTTCCCATGGCAGAGTAGGTATTTCATGTGACTGCATGGTCATTTTTTGTTGGCTTTTTTGGGAATTCACTGCATATCTGGCAATTCGAAATTGTATTCTTTATGTCACACGTCATAAATGTCCAAAATATTGTATCTTTCGCCCACCTGACTGTTGAATTAATTCCCATATGTACTGAGTGTATGTTTTGGATCATTAATTTACGTATGTCTTTTGGTATCAATAATCTATCATTTTTGTAGATTAACCCATCTTGTATCGAAAGCTCATTTTTGTATTTCCAGAATGTTTGTAGTTGTGTCGGTAAACTTTCTTTCCTTGCAGGCCATCCATTCATTAATGTTGTTCTCAATAAAATATACTCATCATCGGTTTCGCTAGATTTTTTTATTTTCTTTATGTCATCTTCTTTAAATTCTAAACTTTCACATAGATTTATTCTTCCAATCTCTTCAAAAATTATATTTTCTGCTTGGAAAATTATTTCCAAATCATTTTCTTCTGTTGAACCTATTTCCTTACTTGTTTCTTTGATGGCTCTGCTTAAAATATCTGCTATGAACATCTCTGATCCTTTTTTGTGTTTTACATCCAAATTGAATCTCTGTAGTCTTAGTAACATTCGTTGTAATCGTTTTGGAGCTGATGCTATTGGTTTCTTAAAGATTATTTCAAGTGGTTTGTGATCATTTTCTATATGTACGGTTTTATTTCCAATTATATATTGTTGAAATTTTTCACACGCATATAAAATACTTAGAGACATTCTTTCTCTATCTGCGCGTAGTTTTCTTCGGTCTTCGTTAAGCTTTTTGATATGAATGCCACTGGCTTTCCTTCCTGAAGTAATGTTGCGCCAACGCCATCCTTACTAGCATCACATTGAATTGTTACTTCTTTTCTCAGGTCATAATATGCCAAAACGGGTGCTTTTGTTACTAACGCTTTGATTGTTTTAAATGTTCGTTCTTGTTCCTCACCCCAGGACCAATTCTCATTATTTTTTGTTAGTTTTCTCAATGGTTCACTTATTTCGGAGAGAGCCGGTAAAAATTTTGATAAATATGTTGTGAAACCAAGAAAACTTTTTACTTGTTTGTTTTTCGGTGCTTGCATATTATTTATGCCTTGTATTTTCATCAATAAAAAGTTAGCGAAATATGGTCTCAGAGGTAAAGCAAATGATTGGTTGACGTCATACCTTACAAATAGATTTCAAGTAGTGGAAGTCAATGGTAAAAGGTCTACAAAATTGAAAATTGAAATTGGCGTACCACAAGGGTCAGTACTGGGACCTTTATTGTTCTTGTTTTATATAAACGACCTACAGAGTTTTTTTGACGAGTTTCTAATCATGTTTGCAGATGATAATTCATATTTATGTTGCGGCAAAACTATTCAATATACGTTATCCGCCATACAAGAAAACATAGATTTGCTGAGTATTTCAAATCAAATAGATTGTTTTTAAATATAACTAAAACAGCATTTATCGTATTTTCTCCTAGAAATTCTGTGTATGAAAGAAGTCATTTAATTAAATTGGAGGGCAAATCAATTCAACAAGCAAGTTCTACAAAATTTTTAGGAATAAATATTGATAACGCTCTAAATTGGAATACACACATATGCACTGTCACCAAAAAACTTACCTCTACATGCTACGCGCTGTACAGGTTATCTAAATTAGTTAGTAGACAAACACTTTTGACCTATTATTATGCTCATTTTATATCTAGAGTTTCATATGGGATAATTTTTTGGGGCTCGAGTCATAATTCTGATAGGTTATTTAAACTTCAAAAAAAGTCAATTCGTTATATAGCAGGGGCATCTAAATTTGAAAGCTGTAAAGATCTATTCAAGGATTTACAATTATTAACCCTACCCTGTATTTATATTTTAGAAGTACTAACTTATGTAAAAACTAATATTAGGCAATTTTTACCTAATAATTTTAATCATAACTCTAATACGAGAGAAGGGGATAATTTGATGATAATTTTGCATAGTCTGTCGAAGTATGAGGAAAGCCCAAAGTATATGGGTATATTGTTATATAATAGGTTACTAAGTTCATTTAAATCCATTAACAACATCAGAATTTTCAAAAAGCATGTTAAAAGTTTTTTAATTCAGAATTGTTTCTACACAGTAGAAGATTATTTAAAGATGTGAGAATTGTATTGATTGTATCTATTAAGTGTTACTTATTTATATTATTTCATTCCTCGTGCACACATATTTTAAATTTGTTTGTTTTCTACTTTAATTGTAAGTATATATTGTTGTAATTGTAGTATAAATATCTTGTATATATTATGTTCTATGTTCTATGTGATAAGCAGGGCGCAGATGTGTTAAAGTGCCCATTATCTGTGACTAATCCTATACCATTGTATTTGGTCTTTTGGATAATAAAATATTATTATTATTATTATTATTATTATTGGGTCCACCTTAAGTCCATCTGACGAGAATATGTGACCTAAGTATCTGACCTCTTTCAATCTCAGTTTCATTTTGTTCTTGTTGAATCTGATATTTTGTTCTCTAGCTCTTTTTAGTAGGTTTTCCAAATTTATATCATGATTCTTAATGGCTTCTTCTGTTTTACCTTTTCCTATTATTAGTATATCATCTGCTATTATTTCAATTCCCTTTAACCCATAGAATATTTCATGTAGTCTTCGTTGAAATTCTTCTGTAGCTGTGCAAATACCAAATGGTAGTCTTAGCCAGCGGTATCTTCCAAATGGTGTCCAAAATGTTGTTGTTTTGGAGCTTTCTTTTTCTAATTTTATGTTCCAAAATCCATCTTTTGTGTCAAGTACCGAGAATATTTTTGCATCAACTAAGTTTCGTGCAATCTCTTCTATGGTTGGTATTTGATATTCTGCTCTTCTTATGGCTTGATTGAGGCATTGTGGATCAATGCAAATTCTTAATTTATTATTCTTCTTAACTAAAACAATGTTGCTTATCCATTCGGTTGGCTCCGTGACTTTTGTGACAACTTTTTTCTTTTCTAACTCTATTAGTTTTTCCTTTAACTCTTCCCTATAACAAATTGGTATTCTTCGAGGGTATTGCTTCACAGGTGGTATCTGCTTATTTATTTCTATCTTATACTCCCCTTTTAAACATCCCAAACCATTAAAAACATCATCGTATCTCATTATAATGTCATAATTTGCTTGTAGGTTCTGTATGTCTGCTTTAATTTCTATGAGTCCAAGTTGTTGACATGATTCTGCAGATATTAGTGGAGGGCCTTCTGCTTGTGCAATTTGAAAAATCATATCATATACTTTCCCATTGTATTGACATTTTAGTACTTTTTGTCCAAGAGGTTCGATTATTTCATTTCCGTAGCATTTTAATTTTACATTGGTGTGTTTTATCTTAGGCTTGCCAGCTACTATTTCTTTTAAGTGCTTTAAACTCATTACATTTACTGCAGCTCCTGTATCCAAATTGCATTTTAATACTTTTTGCTTGTTTTCGTATTGAAAGGTTAGATTGACGAGTAGCTTTTTGTTGTTTATGCTTGCTATTTCTGAAATACAATATGTTTCTTCTGATTCTGACTCAAATGAGTATTCCTCTTCTACTTCTTTGACTGGCTTAACGTTTTGTTTGCATACTCTTGCAAAATGGTTCATCAGTCCACATTTTGAGCATTTTTCACCCCATGCCAGACAGAATTGTTTGTTATGCTTATGAAATGTACCACAGTATTTACATTTCTCTTTTGCTTTTTCACAGATTGTTGTTTGTTGCTTATTTTTATTTTTTGAGGTGCTCGGTTTATTTGCGTAGCTTTCATTTGCTTTATGTTTGTTCTGCTTATTCTTGTTTGGATACTGCTTTAATTTATATACATCATTTTCTCTTGTATCTTTCTCATTGCTTTTCAAGTCATTTAATTGCCTTTCTGATAATTCCTTTGCTTTGCACTTATCTACTGCTTGTTCTAGAGTTATATTCTTGTCTAACCATAAACTTTCTCTGATTTTAACATCTTTGATTGAACATATGATTTTATCTAATAAGATGTCTTTTGTCATAGTACCATACTGACAATTCTTGATAAGGTTTCTTAGCCGGTCGAAATATTCATCATAGGTTTCATTTGTATCCTGCTTCGCCATGTTGAAAACTGCTCTTTCATATCTTTTATTGATTTCTGGAGTTAAATTTCTTCTGATAGCTTCTAAGAGTGTTTTTTCTGTAGCTTTATCTCCTTCCGTTAACGTGAAGTTAGTGTACCTTTTAAAAACATCTTCTCCAATTGCCGTTAAAAGTATTGCAATTTTTTCAACTTCTCGCTTATGTTGTAGCCCACTGGCTATTAAATAGTTGTCCCATGCTTGTTGGAAATGTTTGAAGTTTTCGTTTAGGTCACCTTCTTTTATGTTTAAAGGTTTCGGTAAAGGTACATTTATATTTGACGTCGAGCTTAGCATTTTAGTCAATTGTTCAATTTTGCTTTCAAGTTGTATTATTTTTGCTTCTGCCATTTTGTCTTTCACTCTTTGCTTGGTACTTGCTTATTGTTCTATTCTTCTTTTTCTTATTCGTGGATTCTTGCCTTTAACACTGACACCATGTTATGTTCTTGTCTTATGTTGTTAAAATTAAAATTAAAATAAAGCTTGTTGACTTTTTTATATTGCCTTTATTTAATCTATTCACAATGGCAGCCCTGACTGTCATTTCTATATCACCAGCCCTGTTGCCAATGGTCACTGATATTTCCCTAACAAACTGGTTTTGAAGGATGAAAAAATAACCACAAAACCTCTAATGAAAATAAGAAAAACATCTGGCTATTTATATCACAAGCAAAGGAACACGTTTCAGAAGAAAAAGTAAAAAAGTATATACATGAAAAAACTAACGGTGATTTAATGGATATTTCAGTTAAATTACTTAATACATTTTATAAAAAAAAGGACAACAACTGTTTCTTAGTAGGCGTTGACCCCAGTCTAAAAGAAACAGTATATGAACACTCATTTTGGCCAAAGGGTGTTGTATTCGAAAGGTTTAATTTTAGAAGAGGACAACATTTCCTTGACAACCCCCGCCAAAGAAATACTGGAGTGAAAGAGAATTCGTTTACCACTGATGAAAACTTGGATTTTCTGGAGGGCTGAATAAAAGACTAACCAAGAAGAACCACACGCCAAATAGAAGAAGAACCTCAAACCAAAAGGGCTACCAGTTTTTTATAGATAAACCACTACCAACGGATCCTTCTAATTTTCTAACAGTAGTACACATTAACTGTAGATCACTATGCAACAAATTTTCAGATGTTAGGCAATTTATTGAAGCGAAAAATCCCAATATCTTAGCAATATCTGAAAGCTGGCTTGACCCGGAAATGCCATCTTCGTTTTATAATGTAGAGGGATATACACTCTTCCGGTCTGACAGAAAGACAAGGGGTGGAGGGGTCGCTATATACCTAGAAAGTATACTTAAACCACAAAACCTCAATATTGGCAATATAGATAGTGATATTGATCAACTATGGATTAAATTCAAGTATGATAAATTATCCTTCAAAACAGGAGTAGTCTATCGACCCCCTTCAACACCATTTGCTAGTCTACAATGCCTATATGACGTACTACCAGATATTATTCAAGACGGTGATATAATTATTATGACTGGGGACTTAAATATTAATCTTTTGAATAAAAACTCTGCCGAAAGTAAGTTCTTCAGGATATCTTGGAAACTTTTAGCCTACAGCAAATGATCTTGGATACAACAAGAGTCACCGAAAATTCCGCAACGCTTATTGACTTGGTGATAACAAGTGACATAGAATGTATAAATGATTGTGGTGTTATGTGCTGTGAACCAATTAATACTGATCACGAAGCAGTGTTCTGTAAAATCATTTGTCCTAAAATAAGAGAACCTACAAAAATGCTATGTATTAGAAACTTTAACAACATTGATTCAATACAATTTAACCAAGATATCTCATCTGTGGACTGGAATGCACTCTATCGCTCCACTGATGTTAATGAAAAAGTAAATATTTTTAACAATATTGTCTTAGAGATATTTAACAAACACTGTCCATGTAAAATGATTAAAACTAAAAACCCTATACTCCATAGCTCACCCCAAATTTGAGACAGATGATCAAACTAAAAAACAAAGCATTCCATAAATATAAAAAAACTCACTCAGTTCATCACAAACAATATTATTTAGACTTGAAGAGTATTGTATGCACAGCGGTCAAGAACGAAAAGAATGCATACTACACTTTTGAAATGCAACAGTGCGGTACAAATACTAAACAAATTTGGAGCAAATTAGGAAAACATAAAATTATAAACAAAAGTCACACAGGATGACATTAGTAACCCTAACTTAGTCAATGATCATTTCCTAAATAGTATACCAAAAATAACGGTCAATCCAAATACCCTAAACAATTTCTTACAAAATACTGCAGACGTTAACGAACCTTTTACGTTTCACCTAATTTTGCCATCAGATGTTTTATCCTGTATAAACAATTTGAAAAGTAATGCTGTGGGAGCAGATAATATCTCTGCAAAAATGTTAAAGCTTTTAGTACCATATTGTTTAGATCCTTTAACCAATATCATTAATCGTTCATTAGAAACTGGCCTTGTACCCCAATTATGGAAAACTGCACTGGTAACACCTATTCCTAAAAAATAAAATCCAACCCTAAATGATTTAAGACCTATCAGCGTATTACCTGCACCTTCTAAAATCCTGGAAAAAATTGTAAATCATCAAGTTGTTGAGTATCTTAATGAAAATAAAATTTTGCCGCCCTGTCAGTCGGGATTTAGAAAACACTATAGTTGCACCACAGCACTCCTAAAAATCACTAATGACATAACAATAGGTTTTGACCAAGGTAAATGCACACCATTGGTTCTAATTGACATGTCGAAAGCATTTGACTCGATTAACATAGAGCTGTTACTAGCGAAACTACTTTTTTATAAATTCAGCCTGGTTTTCTAACTACCTCCTTGACAGACATCAAGCTGTAAAACTTTGTAAAGACGGAGGAATAATATTATCTGAATTTCAAACAACACAAACGGGTGTCCCCCAAGGATCTATTCTGGGGCCATTACTATTTTCAACTTTTACCGCAGATATATGTAAAGTAATTCAGAAATGTTCAATACATATGTATGCGGACGACCTGCAAGTCTATCTAAACTTCGCTGTTGACTCATCAGAATCTATTAGCCAAGCAAACTCTTATTTAAATGAAGATCTACAACGTGTGCATCAATGGGCTACAGATAATTCACTACTGATAAATCCTATCAAATCCCAAGCCATTATGTTTAGTCGTTATGATTTCGATACCAATAATTCAGGTTAAATGACAGTGAGATATATTTCATGGAAAGAATCTGTCTCAAATCTGGGTCTCATTATGGATACTAAATTAAACTTTAATAAACATGTTAGTAAAATTTGTCAAACATGTTTTTTCAAACTAAAAAGTATTTATGAATTCCGGGAAAGTTTACCTATATCCACTAAGAAAATATTAGCCGACATGATTGTATTATCCTCTACAAATTACATGGACGTCGTTTATGGACCATATCTAACAGCTATGGATAAATACAGATTACAAAAGATACAAAATTCATGTATAAGATTCGTTTTATCTTTACCAAGAAGAGTACATATCAGTCCGCATCTCAGAGAGTTAGGTTGGCTTACAATGTGCCAACGAAGGCTTTTACATGTATGCTGCCTGATATACAAAACAATTACTACCAATACTTCCGCTTACCTACGGGAATTAATGATACGTCGCAATGACTTACATAATGTTGAAATTAGAAATATTAATTTACTCACTATTCCTCGACATAGAACTGAATTTTATAAAAGTTGTTTTAGTTATCAGGCAGCCCATATTTTTAATAAAATGCCATTATTAAGTAATAGCAGCATCAATGGCACCACAACATTTAAAAAAAAGCCAAAGATTTTATAAGCCACATGTGAAAATTTCTGTAGTTTTAAGTAATGTTTGTCACTTTATGTGTATTAAATATATGTATATTCTTTTTTCGTATTACCTGGCACTATATGTACCTTTTATATATTATGACTTCACTTGATGTTTATTACTTATATTTTTATATTCATTATTCAATCTATATTCTATACAATATTTTAAAAAATTAGGTGTAAGTGAGAACACGCTCTGCGGAATCTTTCACCTTTGTTTGTAATTTTTTGTCTAAAAATTCTTGCAATAAATGTGTATTTATTTATTTATTTATTTATTTATTTATAAATAAATGTGTAAGTACTTTGGCACTATGAACTCAGTGTACTTCAAGTCATAAATGTCACGGTTTTCTATTATAATCTGTCTCACTAACAGGTATAAATAGACTCCTCCCCAAAAATGCCCGCTAAATTTGAATGGAATTTCTCTGTTGGTCGTATTTATCGAACCCGAATTACAAAGGAACCGCCAGATTGACTGACAAAGGCCGACTCTACAAAGTACTCGCGAACACGTTAAACTTTTACATCTTTTGCACCAGACCAATCAGCTTATGTTATGATTGTCGCGAAACGCATAAACGCTAAACGTATTAAAAACGTGAATAATAATAATAATAATAATAATAATAATGTAGTTTATTATGTGCATACAATAAAGCAAATAAATAAAATTTATGTACCACAGGAAATAATAAAAAAAAAATTAAGTATAGAGTATAATGTTTACAGCACATAAAAGGTGAAAGTATTGTCCAAGTAAGACATTTTTCAACTTCACCCTTATACACAATTCAAAATAATAACAAATATATGATTATACGACATATTATTGTATAAATTAACTAAAAGGCGATATTACTAAGAAATTTTACACTAATAGGTACAGTTTTTCATGTTTGGCATAGTTTCTAAATTGTGATATATTCATATTAAAACAGTCCCCTGGTATAGCATTAGCTATTTTAGGCGCAATATATGACTAGATTGAAACATTGTGGTAATATGTTGAGGAATGTCAAATTTACTTCTATTTCTCGTTATGCGATCATGCACTTCATGCCGATATTTTAACTTGTTGTATAAAAATTCAGGAATTTTATCAGTTATAATCTTGAAAACAAAACACATTAAATGCATTTTTTGTCTTTCATCCATCCTTAACCAATTTATGTCTTGTATATGACGACTAGTATGCTCACTTCTAGGCAATTGCAAACAGTACCTAGTTCCAGCATTTTGCACTCTTTGTATTCTTTTCTTCATTTTTTCTGTTAAACACGGATAATACACACAGTCACAATAGTTAAATAGCGAAAGAATCAACGAATCAACAAATAGAATTTTTACATTCTTAGGTACAATATTTTTATATTGATATAGAGTTTTAAGTCTAAGAAATGCCACTTTAAATTTATTTTGCACATGCAGTTCAAAATTTATATTTTCGTCCATTATCAGTCCAAGATTTTTTACACTTACACTATACTCAAGAGGTTCATCTTTGATTTTGAGTTTATAGTTTGACTTTATTTCACTTCTAAAGTTTTTCGGTCCAAATGCAATTAATTGTGATTTAGACGCATTCACTTTGAGACCATTTTTTGTTATATAGTTCACTAATTTATCAATTTCCTCATTTAAAGCGTCAAAAGCCATTTTTGTTTCTTCATATGAGAAACTAATGAGTACCTGGAAGTCATCAGCATACATATACAATTTACAACGTCCTAGTACCTCTGGTGCATCTAAAGTGAAAATGTTAAACAATAATGGTCCCAAAATTGAGCCTTGTGGTACCCCTGATTCAACTATGCATGGCTGAGAGAGAACATTCACATTTTGTTTTTGAATCCTAGTAATAACTGTTCTACCTCTGAGATAATTTATGAACCAAGACAGAGAGCTTTCCCTAACTCCGTACGATTGTAGCTTTGCTACCAGTAGGTCAAAATCCACCGAATCAAATGCTTTTGACATGTCAATTAGAACAAGTACAGTAGCCATACTTTTATCTTTTGATGTTATTATATCATCTACTACACTAGACAATGTTGTAACAGTGCTAAAGCCTTTCCTAAATCCAGCCTGCCGGAGTGGAAACAAGCTGTGTGTGTTTAAATGATCATATAGTTGATCATATACAATTCTTTCTAATATTTTTGATCCAATTGGTAGAATATTAATCGGGCGTAAATCCTTACCCTCTTTCACAGAGTCTGACTTAGGTATTGGTTGTATTATTGCAGTTTTCCATTCATTAGGTATGATTCCCAGTTCTATTGATACATTAATTATGTGTGTTAAGGGAAGTAAACAATATGGCAGTAGCAGTTGCAGCATATACACAGATATACCGTCTATACCCACAGCTTTGGATTTAATTCTATTAAGTGCTCTCTTTATATATTCTGAATTCACATTATGTAGATTAAATGTTGGTATATCATTTTTGTTGCTGTAATAAGCTATTATTTCCTGATTAATTTCAGGTTTTATAACACAACTTTGAAAATAGTCACTTATTACTTGAGGGTCATTTAATTCATGCGGTAACTCAACATTTTTAACATTTTTTCCAACTCCTAGCTTTTTTGCTTCTAACCAGATGTTAGTATTATTATTCTGGTGTTGATTCAACTTTTGCTTTATATATGCAGCTTTTTCCCTGTTTATTGCCTTCTTCACTTCCTTTCTCTTATTTTGATAGAATGCACGTGATTCATTAGTCCGTTTATTTAGATAATTCTTTTTCGCTTTTTCTCTTTCTCTAATTAAGCACTTAATATTATATGTAACCCAAGGTAAGTGCTTTCTTGATCTTATTTTTATACTTTTAAGTGGAGCATTTTCATCATAAATTTGTAGAATTTTTTCATTAAACAGCTTCAATTTGTCATCAATACCTTGTGTCATATAAATATCATTCCAATTTATTCTATCAGCATCCAGATAAAAATTTTCCATGTCCATATTTTTGTAATCCCGGTATGTTTTTATTACCGGCTCTATAGGCTCCTTCTTAATATTCATAAGACAGTAAGTTAGATCATGATCACATCCCATGTCTAACATATCAATAGTTCCAGACTCCATTACATTTTCAGTCATATCAGTTATTACAAAGTCAATTAGTGTTTCGGTATTATCAGTTATCCGAGTCGGTTCTGTAATAAGCTGATTTAAATCAAACATTTGTAATATGTTTGTAAAATACTGTGTTGTAGAAGAGTTACTTAATAAGTTTAAATTAAAATCTCCCATACATATGCAATGATGATATTTTGGAATTATTTCCCCAAACATCTCTTCAATTATCTCCATCCTGTATAATGGTAGTTCATGTGGTATGTAAACACACCCAAATGCAATATTCATTTTTTTAAACTCGACTTCAATCCATAGTTGTTCCAGTTCCTCCGTAGCTTCATTAACATTTTCAATAATTTTACTACTTATTTGAGTATTACAATAAATTACTAGTCCTCCACCCCGTCTTGTTCTATCCAGTCGGTAAATTTTATATCCAGGAATCACTATGTCAGTATTTTTTATTTCCGGTTTTAACCATGTCTCACTTATGCCTATGATATCAAAGTTTGCATGAATGATATAGTTTTTAAGATCAAAAAATTTTGGTATTAGAGACCTAATATTTAAATGAGCTATTGCTAAATTAGAATTACTATTTGTATCTATAAAAAATTAATTCTACTTCTTTTTATCTCCAAATTTCTTATGTATGCTGGGCAATCCTTACTCCATGTGTTATGATGATAGTCTATATTTTTAATTTTAAGTTTTTCAACAGCATGTTTGCAATTTACACACGTTGCCTCATTATCTACAGCTTCACAGGTATTTGTAGAATGTTCTCCCCCACATTTAGCACATATCATTTGTTTACTACAATTTTTTGCAATATGATTGAAACCACAACAGTTAAAACACATCGCTATATCAACTGCATCATATACAGCACATCTATCCCAGCCAATATTTATTTTTGCTGCTTTCAATATCTTGTTGTAACTGTCTCCATCTAATTGTATATAGGCTACATAACTTCTTTTGTTTTTTTTATTCTGAGTAACATGCACTACTTTAATGTTTGATTTCTGCCTGTCTAGAATATCCTCATTTTGCACATACAATAACTCTTCAATTTCTTCCGGACTATTTGTTTCTGTAATACCTACTATTTTTATTTTAGGTAGCTGTGTTTTTGGTTCAATAACGTTATACTTTTGCCCTAGTTTATTCTGTGCCTCTGCTTTTAATGTGTCAGCAGCTGCCTTATTTTTGCATTCAATTATGACACCTCCGTCCCTTGAATTTTTCATACCTGAGACTGCCATTTTAGTGGGGTCAATATAATTTTTTACTTCTTTTCTTGTGTCATCATTCTTTTGTGTACTATCTTTTGGTTTGATTAGTATCACTGGTTCTACTATCTTTTTTTTAGTCTTTCCAGCATATGTCTCTGCTATATCCTCCTGAGTTTTAATTACCTTATTTATATCAGATTTTATTTCCTTATTTTTTGAGTTTATAGCTGTCGTAAGTGTCTCTATTAATTGTCCCTGTTTTTCAATTAACTCTCCTTGTTTTGCAATAATATGTTTTTGGTTTTTGACCTCCTCTTGAATATCATTTAGCTTACAAATAACTTCATTTAGCAGTTTGTTAGGCGTATCTACATTTAAATTTTCAATTTTCATTTTGCAGCAATCACAAAGAAACATTATCTGACGTTTTTTTATAGCAACAGCCCTAATTTCAGACACCGTAAGGTTAGTACACTTTTGGCATTGTGTTGATCGACAGACATCACATAAATATATGTCACTGTCCTCTTCTTTACATACACTGCATATATTCATTGTAAGGAAATAAATGATAGTATGAAATTGTAATATTACATTTAATGAGCTATTCCAAGTCCGGCCCTGTTAGTTTGAATTGTTATCAGAACAAGAATCTAGTGTGTATTGCTTTATTTTATACTATTTATGTAGATAAAACTTTTTATGTAGATTACACTTTTTGTCACTGTCCTTAAAATATCCACTTTTTATTAAGCAATTCCCTTGCACAAGTGCACTAATATCTCAAAATTGATAATGTCTTTTTTACTCAGAGTATCACCACTGAAAACACCGTCTTTTACTTCTTCCATATACAGAATTTCACTTTTTATTGTGCAACAGTTCTTACGTATAGAGCTTCACACTTTTACACACACCACTCTCGTTCAACCTTCCTATATATAGGGAGCCCGCCTAACTGTCAACTGTCATATTCGTATTTGTGATAATTATTTCTCAATTTATGTCAGCTGTTTATGTTAATGAATTCGTTGAGATTTGTCTTATATAAAGATATCTTAAATTAAGGTACGTCTAAGAATTAACCTTATATGTTTTGCGTATTAACTTAAGTATTAAGGTATGTAATGCAAACGATTAATATTATGATTAAATGTTAAAACGCTTTTTTTTAAGGTTAGGTTTTCATCTAATGGCTATCACAGCTTTCATTAATTCCATTAAGTAAAACTGACTATTGCGCACACCGTTCTGCGCGCAACCATAAAATTAATGGGGAGTAGTCTATTTATATCTGTTGGTGAGACAGATTCGGCACATTGAGCTCTACGCGTACTGCTCTATTTCTACCTAGGCAAATATAAACAAAAGAGTGACGTTTAATAGGGTTAAATAATACAAGAATTGAATTGAATTGAATTGAATTTTATTTTATACCAGGGACAAATACAGATTTGTGTAGTACAAGTCAAAACCTAAAAAGATAATATTACAGTTCATATTAATAAAAATGAACAAATAAAAAAAGTATAAGACAACTCAAATAACACAAAATTACAAACATTACGATTATTATGTTGATAATGATGTTTCAAAAAAGATAAATATTTATCTAAAAGTAATCTCTTTTACATCCTCTACTCGATAGGGTTCTGCAGCTATAAGTTTTATTTTTATTGCATTTTTAAAACTATTGAATGTTTTTATTTCTTTTATGTGCTTTGGTAGTAAATTATACATTTGTAGACATTTATAAAAGCAACCTTTTTCGAGTAGACTTGTTTTGTGTGTGGGATAGCAAAAGTTATCTTTACATCTAGTATTATGTATATGTTGACCTGTATAGTCTCCAAAAAGAGCTGTGTTTTTAAAGACAAACTTTAGACATTCATATACATAAGCGGCTGGAAGAGTAAATAAATTCAAACCTTTGAAAACTCCCCGACATGAGTCTCCCAATCTTAGTCCCGATATAATTCTTATGGCTCTCTTTTGAATCACAAAGGGTTCCCGACTGTGCGATCCACCCCAGAATAAAATTCCATAAGTCATGATAGAATAAAAATGACCATAGTATGCAATAATAAGCGAATTCTGATCAATAACCTTTCTCAGCTCTTTAAGAGTATAACAGACTTTGCTTAGTCTACCACAGAGCAGCTGAGCATGATCCATCCAATTGTTGGTCAATTGTGACCCCCAGAAATTTAGTGCAACTTGTGTATGTAATACTTGTGTTGTTAATGTTAACATTGTCAGGAAAATCATTGGTATTTCGACTATGTCTAAACAGAATGCAATTTGTTTTGCTAGCGTTTAACAGCAATAAGTTTTTTTGGAACCAGTCTGATATTTCAGGTATAACATTTATAGTTTTTACGTTTAACGCTTCGTAATTCTGCTCAGCAATCAAAATATTTGTATCATCTGCATAATTAGTTAGTATTATAGATGGATCATTTAATGTATTTGCTATATCATTGACATACAAAATGAACAGGATCGGGCCAAGCACACTGCCCTGCGGTACTCCCAGACTGTTAATTTTCGATTCCGAGAAGTACTCAATTGAATCATGTTTTATACAGACTTTCTGTGTCCTATCAGAGAGATAAGACTTGAACCAGTCATGGGCTACACCACGAATGCCCATTCTATACAACTTATCAAGGAGAATACTATGATTCACACAGTCAAAGGCCTTTGACAGGTCAAGAAAGACACCATGGACAAGATAACCGTTATCTAGGAAATGTAAAATTCTCTCAACAAAGGCAAAAATAGCGGTTGTAGTTGATTTGCCCTTCTGGAAACCATGTTGGCAGGTGTTAATTATATTGTTGGATTCTAGAAATGGTATTAATCTTCTGCACATAATTATTTCACTTAACTTAGAAAAGGCGGACAGCAAGCTAATAGGTCTATGGTTTTCCATCAGGTAGGAATCACCCTTTTTATATAAGGGTTTAACAACCGCTATCTTCAGCCTAGCCGGGAAAACTCCACATGCTAATGACTTATTTAATATGTATGTGATAGGTTGAGTAATGTATAGAGCAATTTTTTTCAATAGTACGTTACTTATATGATCCTCACCCGATGAATGTTTAGTCTTTAGTGTATTTATGCATTCTAGTACTTCCTCCACTGTAACCTCAGCTAAAAAAATTGAATTTGAATTTTCTGTCATGTGTGATAGACTATTATTAATATTAATATCAGAATTGTCAATAAGCCTCTTAGCCTCAGTAGAAAAGAATTCATTGAATAAATTACTTGCTTTTTTTGGTGAAGTAATCACCTCATTATTAACCTTAATTCCGTTAAAAATATTTGATGAACATTTTTTTGTACCAGTTTCCTTATTGACAATGCCCCAGATTGTTTTTGACTTGTTATCTGACTGTGCAATTTTTTCCCCAAAGTATTTCTTTTTTTCTGATATAAGCAAATTGGAGTAGTAGTCTTTGTAAGCAGTAAAAATGTTTTTCTCTATTTGATTAAGACCATACAACTCAGACATCAGATTCAAGGTATCTTTTGCTTCCCAAATTTTATTAGAGATCCATTTAGGTTTAGGTTTATTTATGTTGATTTTTATTTTCTTTAAGGGAAAAGTGGAATTAAAATATAATGAAAGTAATTTAATAAAGTTGTTATACATTTCATCAACTGATGCTGCCTCATAAACCGGTAGCCATGTTTCATTCATAAGTAGGTGATAAAAATTTTCATAGTTAGTTTGACTAAATATTCGCCTCGTTTCATAAGTGTTTTCAGATAACACAGATTCTCGGTGTACACAAATAAATTGAGCAGTATGATCTGAAACATTTGCATCTATAACTTTTGCATCATAAGATGCTGCACTTGATACATATATATTATCGATGCAGGTTTTCGAGGTTGCAGTGATTCTTGTTGGTTCGTTTATAGATGTTTCCATATTGTAGGATTTTAGTAAATTATTTAAAATATGCTTTTCCCTTAAAAAATTAGAAGATCCCAACATATCTATGTTGAAATCTCCAGCAACCAACACAAATTTGTCACCTTCACATGATTTTTCCAATAACAAATCTAATTTAATAATAAATGTATTAAAATCAGATGCTGGTGGCCTGTACACAACACATATAACATAAGAAGCATTTTTAATAACAAATTCTGCTGCCGTACATTCAAAAACATATTCTTCTGTTAAAGAACTTATATCTTCCCTTGCTGTAGATTTTAAAGAGTTTAATGCATATAACACAGTTCCTCCATGGGCATTGGCTGCAGTTCGACAGTAAGACGAAGCTATACGGTAATTGTCCATCTGAAATGCTCCTATACTACTGGAGGATTGCCAGTGCTCGGTGATTGCCACGAAGTTGACTGAAAGCTCCTCTGCTACTATGCTTATATTATTTATACAATTTGATAAACATTGGACGTTAAGAGATAAGAATAATGCCGTAGACCCCAAAAAAGAAACATGATGCAGCTACGGACACGTGTTTCGGAGTTATTGCTCCTCATCAGCATAGCGTAGCTTAAACAATGGATCTGTGTAATAAAATCAGAACAATAACTAAAGGTTAGAAAGCCTAGGGATAACGGGGGCCATAACAACAACGCCTACCGCAGCTATGGAAGCGCTGCTCTGCCTACCTCCACTATATCTAGTAGTGGAGAATGAGGCATTGATAGCGACTTACAGGCTAATAAACAACGGGTATGAGACCTTTCCAAGAAAAGGATATCATACAGAAATAGCCCAACAACTGGGAAAAAACCGACTACTTGAAATGCAGTCTGACAGAATCAGTACAACTTATAACTTCACAAAAACCTTCAGGGTGATTATACCTGATGGGGAAGATAAGAGTAAAAGGCAGATGCGAAGTCACCCAAATGATACCATATGGTATACGGACGGATCAAAAACGTCAAGCAGTACCGGAGCAGGAATTGCGGGAGACCAACCAGGGACAGACTTCAGTCTGAACCCCAAGAAACATGATGCAGCTACGGACACGTGTTTCGGAGTTATTGCTCCTCATCAGCGTAGCGTAGCTTAAACAATGGATGTGTAATAAGATCAGAACAATAACTAAAGGTTAGAAAGCACAGTACACAGTAATTGCTAATAAAGTCTAATAATAATAATAATAATAATAATAGTACTCATATTCGTGCTTTCGTGCATCATGGAACACGATTGCAGCCTCATATGACAGCAGTCGGCACATTGAGCTCTATGCGTACTGCTCTATTTCTACCTAGGCAAATATAAACGTAAAGTTATTGTTCTGATCTTATTACACAGATCCATTGTTTAAGCTACGCTACGCTCATGAGGAGCAATAACTCCGAAACACATGTCCGTAGCTGCATCATGTTTCTTTTTTGGGGTCTGCGGCATTATTCTTATCTCTTGTATTATTTTTAACCCTATTAAACGTCACTCTTTTGATTATAATCTGTCTCACCAACAGATATAAATAGACTCCGCTTCATTAATTTTATAGCAGCGCAGAACGATGTACGCAATAGTCAGTTTTACGCGATGAAATGTACATGTTTATTTATAAATATCTATCGTAAGATTACTTTCGGTTCTATTTACGAATAGTTGTGGAATGTTCAAGCAATAAAAACTATACCTACCCACTATATACCTACATCTTGTTTTATTTTTATTGAGAGAAATCTTTAAAAACCCTATCATTTGCTAGAAGGCGAGATCTTAACTATAAGTTTTAACATGTCCAAATAAATAAAACGACACATACCTACCTATTTTTTCTTTATTTTCACAAGGTTCTATTACAACTCGTATAAGAAAGTTATGAGAGATATCAATATACTTGTAATATAATAATAGAATTCTCTCATAATAGCCTCAAACTACTCCGTTTAAGATTAGGTAAATAATCATCTTCATGCACTGCTGCTAAAATTTTGTTTGTAGTTGGTGGTTCATTTCTTTAAAAAAAAATTCAATATTAATCGTTTGCATTACGTGTTACCTTAATTAACACAGCACAGTTCACATAAATTATTAAGAAATGTCACAAAAACGAATAAGACAGTTGACAGTCAAGCCAGCTCCCCATTTATTCGTGTTTTTCGTACTTTTAGCGTTTTGCGTTCTGACTGATCTGTTGCAAATTGTGTAAAACCGAGTCGGCCTTTGTCAGTCAAATCTAGCGGTTGCTTTGTAATTCGGGTTCTATAAATACGACCAAGTGAGAAATTCCATTAAAATTTAACGGACAAATTTGGGGCGGAGAAATGACCCCAATAGTCTTTTCTAAATGGACCACTCTGTATGTTTTACATTTTTGAAATAAAGACACCCGGATATTTAGTAGGGGTTAAACGGTACCATAAGTTCCGTTACCGGCAGGATTGACAATTTACAAGAAATTTACGATTTATATCTAACTTCAATTAAATTTTGATCAACCCTATATATTTGTGTTAATATTTTATAATATAAATCATAAATTTCTTAAGAAAAATTATCATTCCTGCCGGTAACGATTACACAGTACGAAACTTTTGATATCGTTTAACCCCTACTAAATATCCGGGTGTCTTTATTTAAAAAATGTAAAAACATACAGAGTGGTTCATTTAGAAAATACTATTGGGGTCATTTCCGGTGAAACCGGAAGTGAAAATATGGCGGATAGGTCACGAAAAGTTGGAAATCTTACCTAATTCCACCATACAAAATTTTATCCCGATATCTTTAAAAGCGAGGAAGTTACAGGGGTAGTCCACTATTCGTTTACACCCAGTATATACAGGGTGAATCTTAGAGTGGGGGTCATATTCAAGGGGGTGACACCTTTCAACTATAGGAGTATGAAACTGCAATTTTTTTTTTAAACGTGCTATAAAAACTAATATTGAATAAACCCTTTTTATTTGAATTTGGGTACCCCGCCAGTGGAACGCGCTAGCGAGAGTAACGACTAAACTAAGGGCCCGTACCGTAATTCAACATTTTGGTGTGGTAAATTAGTAGAACCAATCAGAATGCAGAATATTTCAAACCAACCAATGCCGTATGGCGAACCGGAATTTTTGTTAAAATATTAGAATTACGGTATACGCTCTAAGCCAACCACGCGTGTCTTAAACAGCGTGTGTTGTTGTCAAACTTCACGATTCAAATAAAATACGGGGAATTTAATAGTAGAGCAAATTTCCACAGCACCCACGAGGTTCTGCTTTTGGCGCATATCTAATACACTATACCTACTTTACCTTGAATGCCTCTAAAACACCACTAAAATAAAACTACACACACGTCATAGAAGGTACACCTCACTCAATTATTATCACTAAACACAAACACAAAACTTACACTTTAAATTTGACTAAAAACTGAGACATTAAAAATACACGATCAAATCACAATAATAGGTGTTTATAGCTTCTGTCTTCTGTCTGGCCGGTCACTAAACTCGTGTATTGTGTATGGGCTATGAACGCTTTTTTGTTAATGCACCTGCTGTAAGGTTAGTATCAGCAGTTAGTAAAGGAACAGTATCCTGTGGTTCAGCGACTCTTAACAGCTGACTGGCAAAAGCGATAAAAGGTCCTCAATCGAATTCTGTTTTTAAAATCTTTTTTATTTTATGTTATGATAATTATGCAGATTATACAGCCTGCTTTTTCATTTTGTTTTGCATTACAATTTTCATTATGGAAGTTAAAACTGCGTAAATATTTCAAAAAACCTATTTATACAATTATATTAATTTTTCTTTCTTGATTGGGTATCTCTGGAATAATCATGAAAAATGAAAATGTAAATATTATTGATTGGTTTTAATTAAATGGCAACACTGTCAATCTGCCACATGTAAGTGCAGGAAAGGCTTGCCCAGCAGCGCCAGAATTACAGAAATTACATTTGAACCGTGAATTTAAAAAAAAAAATTCATAACTCGGCCATTTTGCAACATATTCCTAACGTCTAGTACTATTGCCCATAAAAATATGACCCCCACTCTAAGATTCACCCTGTATAACAATACAAAAAAAAAATCGTACAAGCATGAGGCCGGTTTCCTTCATAATTACTAGTGAAAAGATTTTTTTCATGAAAAAATACATTTTCCAATCAGGGGTGGGGGTGGTTTGGCTCATCTGCCTGGAAGACCGAACCTCTGTACTCGAGGAAGTCTTAATCAGGCCAAAAAAGGGATTCGAAAATCATTTTTAAGCGGGAGGGCGATTTGGGGGTGATTTTTGGCCAATTTGAAGGGGTTGCCGAGGAAAAAAATTGTGGAACCCCCACCATCGTGTTCAGCGACCTCGAAAACGGGGGGGTCTCTAGATTGGCGCTCTGGCAAAAAAAAAAGGTACCCCTTCCGACTCCTGACCTCGACTATTAAAATAAGCGAGTTATTGTACTTTGCATTGGACTCAATTGGCGGCTGTTCTTTTTTCGACGCCCTGTATAACTTTCAACAAATTTCGCATATTGCAGATATTTAACTACATTTTAGTATTTCTCATCTAAAATTTGAGTCTTTTAGATTAAAAACTAAAGGAGATAGAACTGATTAAGTATATTGTTCCCAAAATGTTTGAAAAAGTCGAAATATCTCGCAAACTATTAAGTTTAAGGATAGAGAGTGATAAGACTTACCCTAAATTTCGATGCAGAATTCAAAAATGGAATTAAAAATAATATATTCCATTTGAAATAAGCGAGTTAATGCCAACTTCCGGTACAACCGGAAGCCCCATCTCAATGAGAATATTTTTAATCGATAGAACATTGTAAGTAACCCCTGTATGCGAAATTTTCAGAATTACACAGTACGTAGTTCTTTAGAAACGGCTAATAGAAGGTCTTCATTCTAAAGGCTACCAGTTTTGTCATTCTCTGTCGCATTACAGGCTAGAATTATATCACGAGTGGTTTAATGATATGATATAACTATCGATAGTAAGTTCACATTGGATTAAAATTCCTTAAACTATATATATTTGTGGCACAAGTAATAAGTAATGTTAATATGATAAATAGAAATTCTTACTTTTTTAATAATGAGTTATGCAGTTGGAAAATTAATCAGAAGTTGCTTATTTATACAATTAGACTAATTGCTGAATCTTCACTGGAGTTTTTAAGTCTTAATTTTAAAATATTTTGCTTTTCAAACTCATTTTTGTTGAGGCATAACTACAAATTTCCAAAAGTTGAAATGAAATAAAGAAAGCTATTAAGCTCAAGCTAGGTTATTTTTTTTTATTTATTTAAATAGGGTTTCCTAATATACAATCGTCTGTAAACATTAAATTATATAAATTATGAGTTGTCAAAATTGTTTACGTAAATAGGTTCTACTTAAACAGCCTGCAAGCAGTTTATCAAGAGATTACTTACAGTGACCAAACGAAATTAAAAAAAAAATTTGGCATAAACCATACTATTAAATAATTTTGTGCTACATTTCCTTAATATTTAAACACTTCTGCTAAAAACAGTATTAGATATAATAAATAAGTAATTTAAGAAACTTACCTGTTCTCCGTGAACATTCCCTTTGCAATGCAATGATTTATTAGCTTTGTACCACTTTCAATGGGATTTATTGCACTTGAAAATGAAAATATAAGTCCAATACTTTAAAAAATAGATTTTTAGTGCTTATTGAGATATTTATATACATTGTGTCATTTGTGTCCCACTTTTCATGAAGCCCCCTCATTAGACTATCAGCTACTGGCTTTAATTAGGGTAAATGCTGCCATTTGAGCAATAAAGTGCTCAGATATATAAAAAAATCCGAAAAAAACGT
This sequence comes from Rhagium mordax, assembly GCA_963680705.1. Taxonomy (NCBI): domain Eukaryota; kingdom Metazoa; phylum Arthropoda; class Insecta; order Coleoptera; family Cerambycidae; genus Rhagium; species Rhagium mordax. Next base: position 30,226,635 of record OY796660.1, read on the forward strand.
AGATTACGAAAATCTGAATGTGGACATCGAAATTAGTTGCTTTCACCTCTTAACAGGCCGAAAAAAAAAACACCCCTTTTTAAGAAAATAACATGTTTTGATGGTGGTAATAAGTTCTATAGGCAAGCCTGAATTGGGATAATTTTCTGGCCCGGATTGTGATTATAAACCGGCCCTTGGCCTTCATTTTTTCAAAGATTCGCTTTTGGTGGAAAAATCATTTATAATATCGTCGGTGTCCATATCTACAATAATATCCTTTTCAACTGACATCAGTTTATCGGGTTTATCCAGTGTTAGTTTAAAAAGATATAAAAAACAATTTCTTTGTAAACGCCGATTGCATGCCATCCATAGGCGCGCATAACTTACTTTTGAAAGAAATATTATTTTCCATTATTTCCACAATACGGCGTGATGCGTGATTCGATTCCATTATTATTAAATGGTATTAAATGGTAAAGGTGAGCGGCATTGTCAGGCAAAATATAGATGGTAGTACACGACTACACGAAATTCAAGAGGGGTTAGTACTCCTTTAAGGAGTTGAATTTAACAAATTCATTCCCCCATATAGCTTTTCTTAATGTGAGCGACTTCATTAGGTTTTGTATATAACTACATATACAAACTTGACTCCACAAAGGTATTTCACCATTTGATGGGGGTGGAATGAATATATTTCTATATTACGATATTTTTTATAGAACTACGTACTTTTGATGGCTATTATCATGTTTCCTGAACTTATTATGCTAAAGAAACCATGTTGCTCACTATTTAATTAAATCGTAGGTGTTTTTCGTTTGTTTAGGAGTGAAACTATCCATTGCGATGTCCACATTAGGTTTTTCGGATTCTACTAATTTTTTCTGATTTTTTGACATATCTGCCAAATTTATCGCTTAAATGGCACCACCTGACCTCCTACCTAATAATCTACATATCTTGCTCATCAAATATCGAAAAACTTTGTGGTGGTGAATATATATCTATAAAGTGAGTTTTTAGACGTAACCACATTTGATTTTAGTCAGAGGCGTCCGATTCTAGGATGGAAAAAGACGGTCGATTTTCAAAAAAAAGTATAGATTTTTTTAGAAAAAAAAACGGTAAGATATTCTTAATCACAGTAGCGGCTCGCCACCTGAAAATTACAAAAAAGATTATAGACGTTATTAAAAAAATTAATCAAACACATTTGTCTGCCTACCCTAAAAAAATCACAAGCCGCCACTGCTTAATCTTGCTTACCCTTTACACAAGATAACATCGTAGTGGATTCTAAGGTGTTTGAGGTAGGAATCGTCAAAAGAAAAATTTTTTCAACTAAAAATAATTTTTATCTGTAAAACGAATTCTCAAATGAATAAAAAATATATTCTTCATTTTTCGTTTAGAATAATGTATTGTACTAGTGTGAGTTTGAATGGATTTTACAATATAGTAATTATTTAATAATATTTCAGGGATTTTATCGATATAATACTGCTGTCATTGGTCCAAATTTAAAAATTGTAGTAGTTTCATTGGTTAATAATTTCTGAGTGAAATAATCTTCAATAAAGACCTAAGAAAACAAAACAATAATAACAATAACAATAAGTAAGGTCGTTATTAAAGATTATTTGTTAGAAAAATCGAAAAATGATAGGTAAAATTTTTACCTTATTAAATAAATAATTATTTTGTTGTTAAATCAATTCAAACTAGTACAATATGTACGTTATTATTAAAAATAATTTTTTTTCATTTGAGAATCCGTTTTAGAGATAAAAATTATTTTTAGTTGAAGAATTTGTTTTTTTATAATCCCTATCTCAGACACCTTTGAACCCACTATGATGATGATGTAATCTTGGATAAAGAGGTTTCTAAAACCCTTAACTAAGATTAAGAATATCTTCTAGTTTTTTTTTTCTAAAACAATCGGTAATACTTTTTTGTTGAAAATCAACCCTCTTTTTCCATTCTAGAATTGGACGCCTCTTGACTAAAATCAAATATGGTTACATCTAAAGACTCACTTTATAGGTATATATTCACCACCATAATTTCAAAATATTCAGACACATTGAGATGAGCGAGATATGAGGGTGGCTCCACGAAAAGTGGGACACTGTAGATAGCCACAACTACAAAGATTTTATTTTCGATTTATAGTTGGGCCAAAAAGAGTAGTCAGTAGAGCCAGGGGCGTACGGATTTACGAATTTCATAAATTCCATAATTTGAACAAATGAAAGCGGATTGTGTTAATTATGCATGAGTATGAGTTACCATGTCTTAAATTTTAAATAATATGCTTACATCTGGCAACATTATCTCCACGAATTAGGTATAGCAACGCAGTTGAACAATGCACATCCTTTGCGTTGCAGCATATGTGACGCCACTGAATGCGCTATCTAGACTCGCTGGACGACCTTTACAATAGTCAAACAAATTATTGGGTATAAAGGCGGCACGGCACGTTCAAGCATGTACTATATTTGGTTGACTATACCAATTAAACATAATGACCTAGTTGTGGTTTTCATCTCTGGTAGGCGGATAAAACTTGATATATTTCTCTGAATTATATGGGATTATATGGTAAAACGAGCTGCCTTTTCTGTATTCCATAACAGCTAAATACTTTGAAGAATTTCCGGTGAATTTTTTGCTCTACTGACTACTCTTTTTGGCTTTAGTATAGGTACTATAACTACATAAAATATAAATGTGTTTATTTTTGCCTAATTTGGATAATGTAACATTAGTAAATATATCATTTGTTTAATATACTTTAGAAGTAACTTATTCATTGTGTATTTATTAGTGATTTTATACAATTGAGGGTAAAATTTCTCTTTGAACTCTTTAGTACCTATTATAATAATATAAGAAAATGGCCATATTGTTCGGAGCTGTAGTAATGTATATTGCAACGGGGCAAATGCCAATGACGTGAGGCGTAAGGGTCTTCATTATTCTGCTGCTTAAAATAAAATAAGATAAAAAGGGGCGCCATTTTAGGTATTTGCCAGGAAAGCCAAAATCATTGCTACAGCTCTGTAGCACATAGATCCTGATTTTGTTATCATGAGTACCTTACATCCAGTCTCTAAACAATATTGATGAGAACTACTGAAGTACATTTGACAATTAATTAATTGCAGTACGCTTTTTAGGGGAACGAGCATCCAAATCTTGAACATTTGAACTATGTAGAATATTGTAATCCCGCAACGTTTATATTAGATGGAGATGGTGAAAAATTCTGTGATGTTATTGTGAATAAGAATGGTTTAATAAATTTATTATACTTTTGGTACGATGTGCACTTCTATGAAGATGTTATATTTTCAACTTTAAATAGTATTCATTATAAAAAAAGTTGTTATTTCCTTGACAATCCAAAAATTGTAAAATTAGGTGATAAGCATAAAATTATAATGAAATCTGAAGGATCTTATTTAAAACTTTCTTTAGAATAGAATTATAAATGAAATATACAGGGTGTTCTAGACAGTGGAATTTTATTTTTAAAATTTAATTATTTATTTTGAAATGTATCGATTAATGTGCAAAAATAAGTGAAAAACATTAGAAATAGCTTTCAAAACTAAAACCTAATTATATACAAGGTGTAAATCACATGTAAATCTCTGAACCACATATTCCTTACATAAAAGTAAGACAAAACCTTTCTATGAACATATATCTGGAATCATCTCCTAAGGGAGCCGGAGGCACCCCAAGATGACACCTAAAAAGTAGAGTTTTTTTTAATTATTTCGGTAATGACGTAACGAATTATTTTTATATTTGGAATATACAATTATATAATGGATTCGCCTAAACTACTAAAATTTGATCAAATTCAGTTAACTCCAAATACATTTTTGGCCCCACAAATAACATTTTTTATCAGAAAAAGCCACTGCATTTCTAAAGAGTAAAAATTCTCAATTTTTAAATAGAATGACTTTTCCTTCTGTAAAATTTTGCTTAGATTAACCGTTTCTGAAGAAATGTAACTAATCTGCAGTAAGTAGCTCAGCAAATTATCAACAAATTTGTATTTTATATCAAAGTTTATGGAAAGTCGACAATTTGTTGTTTTTTCTTTTTTTGTCATTGTTGATTATACATAATTGATTATAAAAATGCCAGTAAATGGATATTCATTCTCTGAATTAAGTGATATGCACTTAATTTATTAATTTATGGTGGGTGCAGGAGAAATGACTTTGTTTCCTACAAAGTAAGATAGAGGATAGTTTTTGAATTTTGACAAATATATCGTCATTAATAATACGTCAGCCACACTTGTTGGTACTAGAATGAGGAAATATTAATAATGCTTCTTCTTATCCATTCTTAGATACCTTTCACGTGTAATATTTAATTATTGTCAATATTATTTTTCCCTAAACGTCGATCTATTCTCAATTACATTGTGATTGAATTAACAGTCTGTTATATGGACTTTCCATAAACTGATTTGATATAAAATACAAATTTGTTGATAATTTGTTGAGCAGAGCTACTACAGATTTCTTAACATTTCTTCAGAAACGCTTAATCCAAGCAAAATTTTACAGAAGAAAAATTTAGATATTGAATTGTTATATTTAAAAATTGTGAATTTTTTACTCTTTAGCAATGCGGTGGCGTTTTCTAATATAAAATGTTATTTGTGGGGGCTAAAAAGTGTATTTGGAGTTAACTGAATTTGATCAAATTTTAGTATTATAGATGAATCCATTATTTAATTGTATATTCCAAAATTTACAAATATGAAAAAAATTCATTAAGTACGTCATTTCCAAAATATTTCATAAAAACTACTTTTTAAATATCATCTTGGGGTGCCTCAAGCTCCCTTAGGACGCGAATCCAGATATACAGTGTCACCCACTTAAGATCGCAACACCCCTGTATACCCAGTGGCGGCTCGTGGTGCTTAAGGCTGGTAGGGCAAAAAGCTGTGTAGATGGGGCAAGAGCTGCAGGGGGTGCGGGGGGCGACAGCCCCCTGCGTTGCGCCGCAGACGAAAATTTTTCAGGATTTTCAAGGTCATTGTGTTTTACAAAAGTATACCTCAAAATTTATGTACTAAATTTGAAATTTAAATATTTTCAAGATTGCTTTGTTTTTCCCACTTTCGTTTGACGTAATTGTTTTATTAAAATTTTTGAAATCCTTTGAAAAAATTCTGTTACGTTAAACATTTAATTTATAGCTATTTATATACCTAGGTACCTAACCTAGTTCTTTTTTTTTTAAATATGTGCAGTATAAAAAAAATTCACCTTCAGTCCTTTGGTAATTTCATCCAAATAGAACTAGAACTAAAGTCTGTCTGATGAGAGATTGCAGTGGTGGAAGTGACGACAAAAGCGCGCGCTTTTATCTTATTGGTTACAGAGTCAGGTAGGTTTACAATGGCGTTTACGAATACGAGTTGACGGGTCATTGAAATTTGCGTGTATCGACTGTATATCCAATAGTAGCCCCTCAACAATGGCGCAGCACGTAGAAGTTGAGACTTAAACTGCGGCAGTTAAAATAATTTGAATTCCATTGTCACGCTTTATAAAATATTTTGAGAGCTGAGTAAATCGCTCTCCGCCCAAGCCACGCCCACCACTGAAATCTCTCAACAGACAGAGTATAGGTGCGATTTTTGATAACAAAAGAAAGTTTTATTAATAGGTAGTGGTCGTAGCGTAGTGTAGTACCTAGTTTCTTAAAACATACGTACAAAAAAAATCTACACACTACACAACATAATAACATAAAAATGATTTTGTACCTATATACATAATCTAGGTTTATACAAAATCAAGTCTTCTATCTTTTTGGGAAATAAAATGTTCTTTGAGATTTAAATAGTTTGAATATTTTGTCTGCCGAATAATTTTATTTTCAGTGAATCCAGGGATTGTTTGATTTTTCGTTAAACAACAGACAGTACCTATACCAACAATATGATTTATTATTAGTTGTTTCACATCCTGGTTAACAATTCGCATTTTTGATACCAATTTGTATTAAAACCTCTGCTTTTATTACCGCGATTATCTTTTAATTTGGACATGGTTTTAATGCAGAAATAAAAATCTTGTCATCTAAACATAATAAACTAAATTTTTTTTGCAACTGTACTGTGTACTATAATCTTGTTTATTTCGTACCACTAACTGGATTTGACTTTAACCGTGATTTTCATCCTTATCCGATATACCACTAGTAGAAGCTATAATAAAAAAAATTTTAATTTATTTTAATGTCAAAAACCATGAAAATTACACCATGCGATTGTAAGGGAACTAAACTAGAACATTATAATATTTTATGTATGACTAGAACCCCACGATATACTGCTAGAACCCCTTCTGCCTTCTCAAAATAAGAGATGCCGAGAATTTCCGGAGGGTCCCGAGGGCCGGCCCATACATTCTAAAAGCTGGCGGGTCCTTCCGCGAGTTCCGCGCTGTTTTAAATTATAACAATACCTATGGGCTAAGAAGTAATAATAAATGTGTTATTTATCGTTTCACACAGATTTAACATTTCCATATTTAAAGTTAGTAAGTATATTATCTATAATTTCGCATTTTGCATTAGTGATTACGCGTGTTGGCTGGATTTTTATTTTCTTGAACGAAAACTTTCTTCCGTTTGATCGCGCCAACGGGCCGGCGGCCCGCTCATTCACGCTGAGGCAGAATAGGTACGCGACATACGCTTGGGTACTTAGATGGCAAATCTAACATCAATGAAGTGAGCGTACTGCCTAGCTATTACGGACGTTTAGGAAGGAGCATGGGCCAGCCCAATTCATATAGGAATAGCGGATTAGAACGTATAGTATTAAGCGGGATTTTAAATTTGGAAAGCGGGGGATATTAGGCATTATCTCGAATAGTTTCTAAACTCCATTTTTAATATTTTTCAACATTTCATTGTTCTATCTATAAATAGAAAGCAAATGTACACCAATTTAAATCACAAAAAGAAAACAAACAAAATTATTTCGATAGATAGAGTTCTTAATTTTTTTCTGGGTGGGCCCTGCCCAACCTGCCCACCTTGACCAGCCACCACTGTGTATACCCATTATCGATGCTTGATTAACTTCAAATTTTGGAGGTAAGAAAAGATCGATATGGTGATTCTTTGAACTTAGTAATAACATGTGATACATGTCAGCATGCAATTTTAAGGGAGGGTTTGAAAAGTCGATTTTTCAAAAAAAGTATTAGCGATTTTTTTATTCTAATTTCGGTTTCATCATCGTAAAGAGCGCCATTTAAAACCCCTAGGTATCAATTTTAAGTAAGACCACTTATCTGGTTACTGAGATGTAAACCCACAAAAATTCAGTTTTTTCGTACGTGATCAAGTTATTTGAATTAAATTTTGCCAAAACTAATTATGTATTGAACAAAAAAAGAAATGCTGTAAATTCTCAGAAACTGCACAATCAATTTTGGCAAAATTTAACTTAAATAACTTGATCACTTACCTACGAAAAAACTGAATTTTTGGGGGTTGACATCTTTTCTTTTTTTTGAGGCTTTGGGTCATAGACCATGCAGCCAACCGCAAAGAGATTAATAGGCTCATTTAGTAACATTTCCAAAATTACTTTTTTTATTTAATTTCGATAAAGATCTTTGTATTTGGAGCAGCAAAGAAATTTTTTCCAATCGGACAAGAATTGACCAAAATATTGGGGTACAAAAAGACCAAATCCGTTCTGCAGACGTGACTGCACCAGCTCTCACAAGCGTATTGCGATAGTTTCGCGTTCCGCTGTTGCGATTTAAATTTGGTTTTATACTTTGACAGCTTGAGACGTTTACGTTTTTATCGCTGTTTGTGGTGACGCAGGCGACGAAGTGTCACTCAACGAGCGGCCAAACCCGACTCTAGAGAGCTGGTGACGTCACAACTGGCGAGCTCGATTTGGACTTTTCGGAATATTTTACGGAGTATATAAGCATCAGAAAATTATAAAATTTTGCATACCCCCTAAATTCAGTGTGCTATTTCAGAATTTGGAATAAAAAAATTTTTTATAAACGAGCCTATTGAAGGGAAACCTAATCTAGCACAATTAAAGATACATATTTTACATATGTATGTATGTAATATATGTAATGTAATGTAATATGTAATATTTGTCGTCTCTATCTGTTATATATTTTTATCTTGTGTCCGTTATATACAATTTTATTTATTATGTTTACTATATTCCGTGCATGTCTATGACTTACCAAATGTACAATTTTGTATCTAATTGGTCAATAAATAAATAAATAAATTAAGATAAAACAAAAAATGGAAAAATTCGGGGACACAGCTTCTTGCCCTGGGGTCTATCCGGGCATTAACCATTACAAGGAGGACCTCGGAAAGCGGAATAATTTAACAAAAGGTAGGACAAGAGGAGAACAAAGCTAACTATAAGATTTACATCTTAATAGTCAGATATGTGATCTCATTTAAAATTGATACCTAGGGGTTTTAAATGACGCTCATTATGATGAAAAAATCCCTATACCTTTTTCCGAAAAATCGACTTTTCAAACCCCCTTAAAATCACACGCTACACGCTACTGACATTTATCATTTATTACTAAGATCAAAGAATCATCTTATCGATCTTATCTTACCATCAAAGTTTGAAGGTAATCAAGCATCAATTAACGGGTGGGTATACAGGGGTGTTACGATCTTAAGCGGTTCACACTGTTTGTAATACTATACAGGGTGATTCATTGGTAAGTGGACATACTTTACCTGCATATGTAGGTTACTTGGGCGATTTCATATCACCTATGGTTAGTGGGTCAATAATCCTTAATTACCAAGATACAGGGTGTTTTATTGATTTTGCGTATTTTTGTCTTGGACCATAACTTTAGAACCACTAGGTATAATAAAGGAAAATTTGGTATGTATGTTTTACTTAATCAGCCATATCGATTTCTCAATTTAGCAGAATCAAAATACAGGACCGGACAGAAAAAAATAGCCCAATTGTTAAATCTCAAAAACACCGCCCTGTATCGAAAGTTTTAAAAATATGTTTTAAGATTCGGAAAGAGCATAGAAAAACAAGGCAAATAAAGTACATTTTCAAATTGACCACTTATCTGGTTACTGAGATGTAAACCCACAAAAATTCAGTTTTTTCGTACGTGATCAAGTTATTTGAATTAAATTTTGCCAAAACTAATTATGTATTGAACAAAAAAAGAAATGCTGTAAATTCTCAGAAACTGCACAATCAATTTTGGCAAAATTTAACTTAAACAACTTGATCACTTACCTACGAAAAAACTGAATTTTTGGGGGTTGACATCTTTTCTTTTTTTTGAGGCTTTGGGTCATAGACCATGCAGTCAACCGCAAAGAGATTAATAGGCTCATTTAGTAACATTTCCAAAATTACTTTTTTTATTTAATTTCGATAAAGATCTTTGTATTTGGAGCAGCAAAGAAATTTTTTCCAATCGGACAAGAATTGACCAAAATATTGGGGTACAAAAAGACCAAATACGTTCTGCAGACGTGACTGCACCAGCTCTCACAAGCGTATTGCGATAGTTTCGCGTTCCGCTGTTGCGATTTAAATTTGGTTTTATACTTTGACAGCTTGAGACGTTTACGTTTTTATCGCTGTTTGTGGTGACGCAGGCGACGAAGTGTCACTCAACGAGCGGCCAAACCCGACTCTAGAGAGCTGGTGACGTCACAACTGGCGAGCTCGATTTGGACTTTTCGGAATATTTTACGGAGTATATAAGCATCAGAAAATTATAAAATTTTGCATACCCCCTAAATTCAGTGTGCTATTTCAGAATTTGGAATAAAAAAATTTTTTATAAACGAGCCTATTGAAGGGAAACCTAATCTAGCACAATTAAAGATACATATTTTACATATGTATGTATGTAATATATGTAATGTAATGTAATATGTAGTATTTGTCGTCTCTATCTGTTATATATTTTTATCTTGTGTCCGTTATATACAATTTTATTTATTATGTTTACTATATTCCGTGCATGTCTATGACTTACCAAATGTACAATTTTGTATCTAATTGGTCAATAAATAAATAAATAAATTAAGATAAAACAAAAAATGGAAAAATTCGGGGACACAGCTTCTTGCCCTGGGGTCTATCCGGGCATTAACCATTACAAGGAGGACCTCGGAAAGCGGAATAATTTAACAAAAGGTAGGACAAGAGGAGAACAAAGCTAACTATAAGATTTACATCTTAATAGTCAGATATGTGATCTCATTTAAAATTGATACCTAGGGGTTTTAAATGACGCTCATTATGATGAAAAAATCCCTATACCTTTTTCCGAAAAATCGACTTTTCAAACCCCCTTAAAATCACACGCTACACGCTACTGACATTTATCATTTATTACTAAGATCAAAGAATCATCTTATCGATCTTATCTTACCATCAAAGTTTGAAGGTAATCAAGCATCAATTAACGGGTGGGTATACAGGGGTGTTACGATCTTAAGCGGTTCACACTGTTTGTAATACTATACAGGGTGATTCATTGGTAAGTGGACATACTTTACCTGCATATGTAGGTTACTTGGGCGATTTCATATCACCTATGGTTAGTGGGTCAATAATCCTTAATTACCAAGATACAGGGTGTTTTATTGATTTTGCGTATTTTTGTCTTGGACCATAACTTTAGAACCACTAGGTATAATAAAGGAAAATTTGGTATGTATGTTTTACTCAATCAGCCATATCGATTTCTCAATTTAGCAGAATCAAAATACAGGACCGGACAGAAAAAAATAGCCCAATTGTTAAATCTCAAAAACACCGCCCTGTATCGAAAGTTTTAAAAATATGTTTTAAGATTCGGAAAGAGCATAGAAAAACAAGGCAAATAAAGTACATTTTCAAATTGCGCGTCTCTTTTTTCTATTTGTTTTCTTTGATAAAAGGAAATTTTACAAAACTAAAAACCACCTATCTCATACAAAATAGCGTTTTTTCTCTATAATAGACAACGAATTAATAAAAACTTTCATATTCAATAAGAAACCATTCATTCAACGTAAGTTCTGAAAAGCATTCAACCATTCAATTAAAACCAACAGATTTACACATTATTTTAAAAATTTTAAATTCTGATAGGCAGGCTTTGAATACAACAATTAATATTTCAAACAATCAAGTGCGTTTCTGACAGATAGTTTCTAAAAGGTTTGTTTAAATGTTCCTCACCTAAATAATAATAAACTTTAAAGTAAAATGCCTCAAAATTTTATTAAGTAAAGTTTATTATAATTTAGGCGAGGAACGTTTAAACAAACCTTTTAGAAACTATCTGCAAGTAAGTTTTATTCCGTTTTAATTCATGTATACAATGTCAGAAACGTACTTGATTGTTTGAAATTTTAATTGTTGTATTCAAAGCCTACTTATCAGAATTTAAAATTTTTAAAATAATGTGTAAATCTGTTGGTTTTAATTGAATGGTTGAATGCTTTTCAGAACTTACGTTGTATGAATGGTTTCTTATTGAATATGAAAGTTTTTATTAATTCGTAGTCTATTATAGAGAAAAAACGCTATTCTGTATGAGATAGTCGGTTTTTAGTTTTGTAAAATTTCCTTTCATCAAAGAAAATAAATAATAAAAAGAGACGCGCAATTAGAAAATGTACTTTATTTGCCTTATTTTTCTATGCTCTTTCCGAATCTTAAAACACATTTTTAAAACTTACGATACAGGGTGTTGTTTTTGAGATTTAACAATTGGGCTATATTTTTCTGTCCGGTCCTGTATTTTGATTCTGCTAAATTGAAAAATCGATATGGCTGATTGAGTAAAACATACATACCAAATTTTACTTTATTATACCTAGTGGTTCTAAAGTTATGGTCCAAGACAAAAATACGCAAAATCAATAAAACACCCTGTATCTTGGTAATTAAGGATTATTGACCCACTAACCATAGGTGATATGGAATCGCCCAAGTAACCTACATATGCAGGTAAAGTATGTACACTTACCAATGAATCATCCTGTATATTATTGTAACATTAGACTGAAGGATTCAGGTCAATAGCCTTTTGAATCGAATCAAGTCCCTTTGATTCAATAAAAAGATCATATATTATTATTATTTTTATATTTTCAACTGGTCGATACATGTCGATATCTCGACTGTTTATAAGATGAAGAACTTTTGTTTGCGCGTTTTTGAGTGTTTTTCGAGGGGAAATCAAATTGTAACATAAAGTTAGTATTTTTTTAAATGCAAATCATATTTGTACGGTAAAATTTATTCACTAAATAAATTTTGTATTAGTTATCGTAGTACGTCAATTTTTCTATCAAAATTTCTTGTGAATCTTTCTCCGATCATTAAGAGTGGACGTTAAATAAAAATTATAAAATGTATTTAAATTTAATATTACCAAAAAAGTTTTAACGTCTTTAGATCAGTTGAATATATTTTATAATTATTGTTAGATTTCAAATTGTAAAAACCAAATTTATGCATCAAACATTTGTTTTACTTACGAAAAGAAATATTCTGGAAATTTTTGGTTTAAAAATAATACTTTGAAATAAATAAACAGTATACCTATACGATCGATTTGTTGTGAATTACCTATTACAGAAAAATTTTAAACATTAATAAATGTTTTAATATTAATTTTGTAAGAAGTATTAAGGTACAAGTGAACTAAATCTGTCGAATATTGAGTAATTTAATTGGATGTAGATAAATGTGGGAAATAGTCCAACAAAATGCAAACATCGAACGCTTATTCTACTTACAAGTTTGACAAATTTGTTGCTTTTTTCTGTAGTTTCTGAGTTAATTATTATTTTGACATTTTTGCGCTATCACAACAACTGTGTTTATTAAAACTGCTTAAACAACTATATAATAATTGAACAATTGATATAAAAATGTTTTTAATTGATTTTCGAGTTCCAATCCCGACGGTAAACGTACCTAAGAATGGGTAACATAAACATTGAATTAAGATAATTTTGGAGGTGCCGAAATTGATAACTAAAAGTTGTAATTCTCATACAATTTATTGAAAGTTAAAACAAAAAGTGAGGTGTATTAATTTTGTACAGTGTCACCGAAAACTACTTAAAAAATCAATTAAAATCTTTGATAATAAGACAAATTACATAATTTTGTAGAAGTTATCAGGTTCTCTTTCGCGTTGAAGATTCAGTTCTTAAATTCAATATTTATAACTTTCTAAAAATATATGTTAAAACCAAGGTTGAAATATATCACTGTCTTAAATTATACATAATAACATAACAATAATAATAATAATCTTTAATAATAAGGTAGACATAGGCGTCGCTTGGTCCCACCATATGTCCTTAAGTTTGCTGCCTTCGAGAGGTGTGGCTCCTTTCTGAGGATGTTGTGTAGTAGTAAAACATGCACCTTATGGAAATAATTTAAATACCTAATGTAAAAGCAATTAGCATTGAGGTTTTACCGGTTTGTTTACTGTTAGCAATGAACATATGCACTTTTTGAACTGGAAATGTGGATGAAAAGTTTTAAACATTTTATTACTAATTTTGTAGAAAGTGTCAAGTTGCAATATTTACATAAAAAATTATAATGGTAACCACAAACCAACAAATTGCAAACATCGAGTATTAGCTCTTCTCCGTACGAGTTTAATAACTGTTGTGTTTTCTCTATCTTTCCTGAATTAAGTATTATTTTGACATTTTTGTACAATCAACAACTGTGTTTATAAAAACAAAAAGCCAATCAATACTTACTATTAGCAGTGACAGTGAATCAATCTAAACTCATTTCTTCGTTAAGTCTTCGTAGTCATGCCGTCATGTCTTCGTAGTCATGCCGTCATGTCTTAAAGTATGGCTTGAGTATTTGCTCCCATATAATAATATGGCCAATCCAGATGATATTTTCTGCTCAGCAATACAAATGAGTAAAATGATCGTTGGCCAAAATAATGTACGCTGCATTTATTTATTAACCTACTACTACTAAACTATTTTTTCGAAAAACTGGGGCTACAACATTTTTTAAAACATATGGCAAAGTACTTGAAATAAAGTAACTATAAACAATTCATTGAAAATATATTTAAAAAATGTAAATTTAATTATTTCTATAATTGGTTTAGCATTTGACTAAAAAAATTACTGTCACACACACGCATTTACCATCCTGCATCGAATCAATCCAATTTACACTATTGCGGGTACAACTCACGATCCTCCCTCAAATCAGTTCCTCGTGTAGTGTTCTGAAATAAAGGCACGGCGTAGACTATGTAATTGTTGTCTAAGATTGCATAGTTTCTGCATTTAAGCTGATATACGGGCCGCAAGCCATCTATCCAGATACTAGTCTGTTGCTTAAGTTTCATATTGATCAAGAGTACGTTCAAGATGTGCTCATCCCAAATATTCGGTGCTAGAGCAGCAATTTATAATATTACGCAGTGGTTTACAAGTTTAAAATGAGCACATTTTACTACTTTAATAAGGAATAGTATGTCTAATAGAGCCTAAAAATTGTTTACTTATGAATTACCTACATTTCGAAAAAATCACTTAAATCACACAAATGATAAGCTCAACAGAAATTAAAATAGTGTTTATTTAGAAATCTCACAGTTAGTGTCTTAAATACAATACTAACAGTAAATTGGTATTTCTTTAAAAGATTTAGTTGATTACCTTCTATAGCTACCATAGAAGTTATTTCATTAATTTAAAGAGCCTTAATGACTTTAATATATAGTAGTTTATACTTTTTTGTTGTCCCATATGCACTAAAATAAGAAAATAAAATTTTTAACACTGTCAGCTAAAATGAGGAAAGCATAGATATTTTTTAATGAAATAAAACATAAAAATACATTTACTGAGATTTGGTTTAACACATTCTTCGAAACTATGTCTATGCCATCAAACGGTCCCATAAATATTGATATTTATTGAAGAAATCAAGATACGTTGTTCATTGATGGAACATTAGCTCAGTAGTTTAGCACATCTGGCTTATAACTGGACATATCTAGCAAAGTGGGTTTAGTGACCTATTATCCACATTCCAGATTCAGAAGTCTGTCTTTTCATATATTAACTAAGTTATTCCATAGACAATACTTTCGTAGCCACCCGTTATATCTGAGTGTAGATCGGAATAATTTGTATAGAAGACACAGATGACACTGGAAATTTATATTTATTTTCAAAAGTTCTATACAATTAATTATATCTTCTCACAAAGAAATTTTAATATTTATGAATTTTGAAAGAATTTAGAAAAGTAAAATGTCAAATCACAAGGCACACCATCGATAAAGTGCAGCTCTTGCGCTTTTATTGAAGTGTTCAAAAGACTGGGTAAGAGATTTAGAGAAAAAAGCATTCATTTTTTTTGGGATCGGAAATCCCCCTTTTAACACATATTCTTTCAAAACTTTTATCCATTTTTTTTTAGGTAATTTAAGTCGAAATACTATTAGAAAATATAGGAATATTTAAAAACCATTTTACTAAATTAGCATCATTTGGATGATTGGGCATATACGAGTAGATCATGGCACAGCTTCTGTTTTCCCTGCAAGTATTACATTGCATTATAATTTATAATTTACCTTTCTGTTGTAATAAAAACTTGGTTATATGTGGGGCCACTATCTCTGGTGTATTATTGTGAACGTCATGGCCACCATCTACATATTTAATAGAAACATTTTTCCAATTTTTATACACTTGAATGACTGGTTTCATATATTTTTGTTGTGCTGCAGAATTATTACCTAATATTATTAAAATAGGACAAGTAACCGGGTCTCTTCGCAAACTTTCTATAGCATAACGAAAATCATGTAGTGGATCGATGAAACATTTCATTCTCTGATCTAAAGTGAATTTATACCTGCCATTACTAGTTGGTTCTACAGCTCTCTTTATTAATGCAGCAGCTGCTTTGGTAGTTAAAGGACTATCCTCTCTACCACTCAAAAGTTTTTTCATAGCTTCTTCATAAGTGTAAGTAGGCGTATTTCCTGTTTTTAGTTTTTCTTGAATTTTAAAATTCATATCAAATTTATCTACAAGGTAATTCTTAAAATCCTCGACCGAAACAGGAAAAATGTGAATAGTATCCAACATAATTAACTTATCTATATAATTTGGATACAACTGTGCAAAGAGAAAACCAATATGTCCACCATAGCTGTGACCTAAAATAATGTAAGTTTTTCTCTTGAAGAAATCCAACAGCAATTTGTAAACTAATATATAATTTATTGTATATAGGGGAAGAAAAGGAGGAAATTGCGATGACTTTCCATGGCCAGGTAAATCAACACATATATAGTAATACGAATTCGGCAAATATGGTATTAAACGATCAAAGGCTCCTGCATTGTCCATTCTACCATGAACTACTAAAACTGCCAAATGCTCTTCATCACCCCAGGTTTTCACTGAAAAATAAAAAAAATATTATTTCTGCAATCCACTATAAAAATTAAACAAACCCCAAATCCAAAGCGAGGGGGTTACACATTACCCACTGAAATTATCAGTGTCGAAACTGCGGATCAAATCTAATATACAAAAGACTAAGCATGGACTGTCTGTATAACAATATAAACATATACACGTGAATTTTTCGATGCCCACCATTGGTATCTCGGAAACTATAAGATATAGAGGATCAGTTAAAGTAGACAAAAGTTGCGCTATTTTATGCCAAAAAATGCTGGATATCTTGAATTGTTCGCGGTTTATCCTGAAAAAATTGAAATTTGTGATTTCAAAAAAAAAATTAATATCTACTATACCATTCATGCGAATTTAATGAAATTTGCCAAGGTTATATTTTTGACCACTGCTGCAATTGAATGGCGTTGACAGAAATTTTCTAAGCCATTTAGATTTTGAGCAACGATGGTCAACTTTTTTTCTTATGGTCGTCATATTGGATTTTTACACCATTAGTTAGAGAAAATAATTCTCTTTTTATCTAGGTATGTCATCAGAATAGACAAAAACATGAGGCGCTTCCCTATTGCACACAACTTAGTGTGAGAAAAATGTGATGTGAGGATACCCATCTCAGTTGACTACGTCACTTGTCACTCGTATAAAAGAAACGATCAAAGTGAGTAGAAAATGAGAAAAATGTAATATAGGAAATTAACTTGGCTCTAATAACGTAATAACTACAGAATAGCTAATAACAAATATAATGCCTTATTTTTATAATTTTTCTCTTATCTGGCTAACACTTAATAAACAAATTGTCAAACATTAACCTCAATCTTTAACTAAGACCTGAAGTGAGTAAAGTGATCTTACTCCCGAGCTAGTGCAGTTGGCACGGTAGTGGGGGAAAATAATCTCACTTTAAACTCACATATGAAAAATAAAAGAAACGTATCGGTAACTGAATACTGACGTAAAATGTGAGAATAATCTGAGATTTTGTGTAAAAGGGAAGCAGCTATGATATTCGAATTAATGTAAAAATAATTTATAAAATCCAGTATGCTTTGGAAAAATAATTGTAATCCAGATGCTATTATTAAATTGTACACTATATTTAAAAAATTACAGAAAAATGCCAGGTTATTTAAACTCCTATTAAATATTACAAACAATTTTATTTATTTATTTTATTTTATTAGCAAAATTAAATTTACAATTGTAGTTTATAATTTAAAACAAAGACACCTAAGTCCCGAAAAACTTGTTTTGTGTCCATTTAATTTTTACTAATAATCAGTAGGTGATTGAGACGTTGCTTCTGCCATAGCACTTTTTTTTTATTATTTATTTATTTATTTATTTTTTTTTTTTTTTTATTTTTTTTTTTATTATTGTATGACTAATTTATGTACATTCTGAATATTATATATTAAAATTACTTACCCCTTCTCTCCCTATGCGCATTCTATATACATTAAAACATTTTGATTTGTTTACTCGTTTATAACAACTTTGAATAAATTAATTTCTCTTAATACATAAATTTTGACTTTAGTTTTATATTTTTTTAGATTATTTATTTGTCTGATTTCCATTGGTAATTTATTATATAGCTTTAGACCCATATATTCCATACAACGCTGACTTATTCCCTTGTTTAATTTCGGTACTGCAACTTCTTTTTTGTCTTTAGCCCTTGTATTATGGTTATGTGAAATTATCTGAGTTTGTTGATTTTTTTGTATATAAATTAGCATATTTAAAATACATAAACCTCGTATATCTAGAAGATTATTATTTTTGTATATTAATTCTGTAGAGTATCTTATATTTTTATTTAATATAGTTTTTAATATGAAATTTTGGGTAGTTTGCAAAGGTGAAAGAGAAGATTTATACAATAAACCCCAACTTGTTATACCATATCTCAGTAATGATTCAATCAAGCAAGTATATACCATAAAAATATTTTTTTTCGTTAATATATTTCTAAGCGTAAAAAATTTATGTATGGTTTTCCTGATTCTTTTATTAATATATTCAATATGAGCTTGCCACGTCATATGTTGGTCCATTACCACGCCAAGGTATTTAATTGATGTTGCTTTACTGATAGTCTCCTTGCTATTTTTTATTGTAATATCTCGTGGTGTGGTAGGAAGACCAGCACTGTTAGTCGAAAAAGCAATATACTTAGTCTTGTTTAGATTTAACGATAGTAAATCAAAATCTAAACACTGCTTAACCGAAACAATACTGTTTTCTGCCTTTTGATACGTCTCATCCCAATTATTACCAGTACATGTAATAACAGTGTCGTCGGCGAAGGATATAATTTCATAGTCTTCTTTATAAGTAAGTAGATTATTCATATATACTAAGAATAATATCGGGCCTAGTACGGTACCCTGTGGAACTCCGGTTACTATAATTTTTTCTGAACTCATTATATTATTTACCTTTACTATCTGCGACCGGCTAAATAATTCTTAAATAACTTCCCATGCTTACCTCTTACGCCAACGTCACTAAGTTTGTTTAGTAATTTTTCATGTGATACTGTATCAAAGGCCTTTTGGAGATCCAAGAATATAGCTAAAATTTTTTTATTATCGTTAAAGTTCTTTAATATATTTGATGTCAATTTTTGAATTGCTAACTCGGTATTTAAATTTGCTCGGAACCCATACTGTTTGCTTGACAATATGCTATTTTTTTCAAGATGAGCTGTTAACCGTGATTTTAGGCAGTGTTCAAAAATTTTAGCTAAATTATTTAATAATGATATGGGTCGGTAGTTGTTAGCTATATTTCTAGATCCTTGTTTGAATATCGGAATGACAACACTTTCTTTAAACTGACGAGGAATACTACTTGTTTCAAAAATGTTGTTGATTATATAAGTGAGGGGGTTTACAGATATAATATTTTATTGCCTTTATAATTGAAACACTCAGATTATCCTTTCCTGGGGAACTGTTATTTTTAAGGTTATTTATTGTCACAATTATTTCTTTTTCGTCCACCTTGTTTATTGCAAATAAATGTTTAGTTGTTAGCTTCCTCTCTTTATAATTTACAGGAGGTTTTATGATATCTGTGATTTTTTTACCAATGCCTATAAAATGCGAGTTAAATTCTTCTGCGATCTCTTTTTTGTCTGTAATTCTTTCACCGTTCTCCAGTGATAAATAATGAATGTTTTTTTCTGAAATTATGCTTGAGTTTGTGGCCGTGTTTATTGTTTTCCAAATTTTCCGATAATTATTACCTGCCCCATAAATTTCACGTTCGTAAAAATTGTTTTTAGTTTGTTTAATTAATTTATTTAAATAATTTCTAAATTTCTTATAACTTAAATGGTCTTGTTCAGTTTTTGTTTTTATCCATTTTTGCTTCAATGAGTCTCGATTTTTTATTGAGGTAATTAATCCCGTCGTGATCCAAGGTTTAAGCTTTTTGTTTTTATTTTTTATTATAAATGTATCCGTTGCATTTTTTAAATGTTTATTCAATATATTTAAAAATTCCGTCGTTATTGTTTGCACATCTTGGTCATTATTTTTTGTTTTAATGACATTATGCCACTTTTCCATTTTTAGAAAATCGCACAGTTTTTTTATATTTATTTTGTTGTATGTTTGAGGTGAACGGTTATTATTTTGGGATATTTGAGTGTTAATATTTTGTTTGTAAATTATATATAAAAAAATTGGGTAATGATCAGTAATTGAATTTTCTAAAATATATGATTTCTGAATAATGTTTTTTTCCAGAATTTTATTTTTATTATACACAAAAATATGGTCTATACAAGAAATGCTAGCTTCTGTCTCTCTAGTTGTATTATTTATATAAGATACATAACCATATTTCTCAAGTAAATTAGTATATTCTAGAGTTTGCACAATATTTATGTCAAATAAGTTGATATTAATATCTCCAGTAATTATGTTTATATCACTTAAACTATTGTTTATTATATAATTTTCTACTTCTGTTATAAACATATTCTCATTTGTAGAAGGGAGTCTATAAGCGCCCGTTATGCTAATGGTGTTACCAAACATATTTATTGTAACTTTGCTAAAAGTAAATTCGCCATTTTTTATATTTTGAAAGTCATTATTCAGCTCTTTCTTTACATATATTATAACTCCATCATTCTGGTTAATTTTAGAATTATTGTAATAAATTTCGTATCCGTTTATTAATAAATTAATAATTTAAATTTTCTACTTCCCAAGTTTCTGACAAAACGACCACCCCAACATTGCAATTATTTACACTATCTAGCAATATCAAAAATTCATCGAAATTTTTTTTTATACTTCTAATATTTAGCTGTAAGAGACTAATATTTTTTTCGTTATTTTTTATTTCTATCATATTTAGGTCTTTACAAGTTTCTGTTTCAATGGAATTATAATTATTTATTTCGTCTAATACCATATCAATATTCTCCATTTTCACAAAGGAGCATATAGTTATGTAATATAAGTACTATATCAAAATGCAGTTAGGAATAACAACAATATTATAATAAATAAGAAGAGAAAAAATAAGTAACAATATAAACCTAAATTAAAAGTTGCTTAATGCTTACCAATTCTGTTATATCCACAGTTTCAAAAATATAATCGTCTCAACCCACTACTGCCCAGCAAGTTTATAAGAGCAAGTAACAAGTTTTTCGAGGACCAATCACTAATTATTTTAAAACAATGTAGTTAAGTAAGTATATTATACCCTATTCTATATTATATGATTATTACTTAAAATTTCTTAAATTAACAAAATAAAATTAATATGTTTTATATATTTATATATTAATTTGTAATGTAAAAAAAATAAAAATGAAAGAAAAGAACAAAATTAATAATAATAAGTAATTAAAAAGGTTACAAAATTAATTTGATTGCCTCCGCCTCTTTCGTTAGCTACGTATTATGATCCCCATTTTAAGTTGACTTTTAGAAAAAATAAATACTATGCTATTCATCTTGTGTATTTATATCTGCTATGTTCTTGATTGAGTATTTTTTGTTTTTAATATCTGCATATATGTTTCCATCCACTGTCCACACCTTTTCCTTTCCAAATTTCTCTACAGCTTTTTTTAATAAATCGTGTTTTTCTTTAGACATATCCTCAGCTATTATTATACCAGTACCTTTTAGTAATTTTCTGTTTTTTATTATAAGTGCTTTGCACTTGTAATTGCATAATTTTACCATTATGGATCTTTTATTTGCTTTATTTATGTTTCCAATTCTATGTGCTTTCTCAATATCCTCTTTTGCAATATCTAGTTTTAAGTTACTGCTAAATAAATGAATAACTTTTTCCTCAGTGTGTTCATTTTTTTCTCCCTCCAGACCGTAAATTCTGATATTTTTCTGTCTTGAATATTGTTCAATAATATCAATTTTGTTTAGTAAATTCAGATTTTGTGATTCTAGTTCTTCTAACCTTTTTTCTTGCAATCCAATGTTTTTATTTAAGTCTGCAACATTGACTTTTTGTAAAACTTTTTCAACGATACGGGATACCATATCAGAATTCATTATTTCATTGATGGTTGCCTTTACAATTTGTATTATATCTGCAGTTTGGCTTTGTGTAAAAGGCATTTTTGTTTGATTATAGCACTTAACTCACTTTAAGTCTTTGTTGGTATAAGTTTTAACAATTTAAACACAGTTTATACAGCACTTATTAACATTTATATGGGGAGCACATGTACTAGCCACTACTCTCTACTCGCCATGACACATAAAAAAAAAGATTAATTTATTAAAGAGCCAAGAAAACAAATCACTGTTTTTATTTTATAAATTAGTAATATACATTAAATAAGAGTTTAAATCGATTCAATACATACCGGGTGACCACGAGATGAGGTTACACTCTGTAACTTATTTGTTATTAAGCCGATTAATTTTAAATTTATAGGTGAGGCATAACATCTAAATGCGCAACTTTTGATACTTGGTAGCCTTATTTTTTACTTCCGATTTAGCCGGAAGTGGTGTCAACCTTCTTATTTTAATAACAACCCTACCTGTTTTTGTAATGTATCTTATTCGTTATAAAATTTACAATACAATGATATGTCACACAATGACATTTCATTTCAAAATGGCCGAAAAATTAAATTTTTTCAAAAATATTAAAGTGTCAATTAAAAGATATTGAAAATTAATTTTTTTCCAAAGTTGGCCGTGAAATCAAAAGAGTAATGAATTTGACATGTTTAATTTTTAATTTGCATCAAAATTTCGTTTTGGCGGCAAGATATTTGAAAAATAAAATAAATATTAGGAGAAATTTTTATTTATGTAATTTTTATATTTTGTGAATAATTCGGTACGTTAATGGCATTAAATCAAAGAGAAGAAACAAGCAATTGCAAAATTAAAAAAAAAGTCAGGTAGGTGTATTTAAAAAAAAATAGTTTTGAGTATTTAAAAATTGCAGAAAAATATTTATCTTATTTTCCTAATATCTTTCTGCCAAAACGAAATTTTTGTACAAATTAGAAATTAAACATGTCAAATTCCTTACTCTTTTGATTTCACGGCCAACTTTGGAAAAAAAATTATTTTTCAATATCTTTTAATTGACATTTTAATATTTTTGAAAAAATTATTTTTCGGCCATTTTGAAATGAAATGTCATTGTGTGACATATCATTGTATTGTAAATTTTATAACGAATAAGATACATTACAAAAACAGGTAGAGTTGTATATAAAATAAGAAAGTTAATATCACTTCCGGCTAAATCGGAAGTAAGAAATAAAGCCACGAAGTGTCAAAAGTTGCGCATTTAGATGTTATGCCTCATCTGTAAATTTCAAATTAATCGGTTTAATAACAAAGAAGTTATAGAGTGTAACCTCATGTCGTGGTCACCCGGTATACATACATAATACATAAAAATAGAGACAATAAAAAATACAACTTGATCCAAACACCTAGGTATGAAATACCTGTATGTCAAATAGAAAAAAATTTATGATTGTATACATAACAATGCATATACAGGGTGTTTCAAAAGTAAGCGTAAACCTTCTGGGGGCGTAATCCTTGAATAAAAATAAGACAAAAAGTTCCTATCAACATGGGTCCGGAAATGCTTTCTGTGGAAGTTACGGCCCTTCGAATGGGGCACCCTGAAGACGGTTTTTCCGCAATATTTCCGAAACCGTTAACAATCAAATTTCGAAAATACATACACTGTAAAAACTTTTGACGCTGAACTCGATGCTGAATTCAGAATTTAAAAATTTTAGTCAGGGGCGTCACATACCGGGAAGGTTAAGGGCTAAAATAACCCCATTTTTTTCGTTTCAGTTTATTATGATTTTCGTTGAAAATTATATAATTTCAAAATTTTCTACGTAAAAAAGGTACTCTTAGTTCATCTCGATAGAATGAACCGTTTTCGAGAAAATTGATTATGAAAAAGATACAACAGTCGATCATACGTTTGTCATTGTTTTCAAGTAATTTGAAGTTTTACTGACACTGATTGTCATTGTGGCATGTGATTTAATTTTGGTCCAGTCTAGTTAGTAAATATTAAAATTAAAAGATTCAATAAAATAAGAACCTTTTTTTATTCGCTATTTAAAGGGCCTTAACTTCCTCAAAAAGTATTTCCGGACCCATGTTGATAGGAACTTTTTGTCTTATTTTTATCCGAGGATTACACCCCCAGAAGGTTTACGCTTACTTTTGAAACACCCTGTATTTAGTATACAGGGTGTTAATTAAGTATGTACAATAAATTTAACACGATTATTTGAGTGATTTTAAGACAGAAAGTTCATATAAACATGGGTCCGAAAATGCTTCATTTTCACGATATACGGTTAAACTTATTTTACAAAATTGCTTTTTCGTAAATATCTTAAATATCCTTTACCCAATTTTGTTGTAATTTGGCAGTGTTAAGGGGTTAATTTAGCCCTAGCTTGATTAAATTTATGAATTCCAGTGGTGTCCCGAGCGGCACCTTAACGAATATTTTTGACAAAACAAATGTACGCCACAGATTTTTTTGTAATTCTTATTTATTTTTTTTTTGGATTAAGCAACTAAAAATACTACTTTTGTGCCTCTTGAATTTTTTTCGTATCTTGATTAGTTTTTGAGAATCAAGATACAAAAAAATTCAAGAGACACAAAAGTTGTATTTTTAGTTGCTTAATCCAAAAAAAAAGAATACAAAAAAATCTGTGGCGTACCTACCTACATTTTTTTTATCAAAAATATTCTTTAAGGTGCCGCTCGGGACACCACTGGACTTAATAAATTTAATCAAGTTGGGGCTAAATTGACCCCTTAACACTACGAATAACACCGCCAAATTACAACAAAATTGAGTAAAGGATGTTTAAGATATTTACGAAAAAGCAATTTTTTAAAATAAGTTTAACACCCTGTATCTTGAAAATTAAGTAATTTCAGACCCATGTTTATATGAACTTTCTGTCTTAAAATCACTCAAATAATTGTCTGTTAAATTTATTGGACATACTTAATTAACACCCTGTATACTACCGAGACAAGTTTGTAATGCTGATTTAATTTAGGACTACTGAGAGAAATTGAAACAATAATCCCGTGAGCAAAAGTATAATGAAATAACATATATGATGAAATATTATTTTAAATAGTAGAAAAACAAAAACGTTTAGTATTTATATACTATATAAGTAAGTGATTTATTAATCAAACAAATCTGGAAGTGAACAAAATTTCAACTAATATATTTCTTTACTTCTCTTTTATATTTATTATAGTATACAATAGCTTTAATTCCTAGTGGAAGTAAGTTACAGAATTTAGGCCCTAAAAACCATATAAATCTTTGGGTATGGGCTTTTTTACACATTGCAGTAACCAGGTTTTGTGATGAAACAGATCTGGTGTAATTGAAGGTATTTCTAGAATTATCGTTATTTCTATGCATCCACAAGATACATTGGTAAGTATAAATTTGCCTTATGTTTAATAAACCCGCTTCCTGATATAACTGGTTAGTTGCATATCTCCGATGTTTTTTAAATATAACTTTTATAATCGTATTTTGTATAACTTCTAGGTTAGTAAGCGAATGTTTATATAATCCCCCCCCCCCCACGCAATGATGCAATATCTCAAAATAGATTCAATTAAGGCATCGTACACCGTAATCACAATCTTTTTACTAAGGATGTCTCTCAACTGATAGGAGGCTAATACACAAATTCTAAGTTTCTTTGTAATAAAGTCTGTATGTTAATTCCATTTCAAATACTCTGATCAATCAGAATTCCGAGGTATTTCAATGAATTTACTCTGTCGATAAGTGAACAATCACACTTTTGGTTGTTATCACAACAAATTTTGTGTATTTTAAGTGTATCGTTATTGAATTGATCAGCAACTGTAGTGGAGAAAGTTATAAATTTAGTTTTTGATAGATTTAAACTTACGAGACTAACATTCAAGCAGACAGCAGTATTGAATTTTTTGCATCCCAGTTTCTGCATTAGTGTATACTTCATTCCAGGAATTCCCAACAAAGTTAATTACAGTATCATCTGCATAACATACAATTTTTCCTTTAATATCAAGATTACCCAGTAAATTAATATACAGGTTTTGCAATTTAAGACTGGAACACCCCATTATTTCGGAACGTGTTGACCGATTTTAATATATTTTTTTCTGGGACCTAGTGCTCGATGAGCTCTATTTGACCATGGGGAAAAATTTTAAATTTTCATTTTTTCAAGGCCTGCTAAGACTAAATGGGTCGAAATTTAGAGATCGACCATTAGGCAATTTTTTTTTCGAAAAAATGGATAGCGCATTCGATTCAAACGTGCCTCAAATACCTTTATACAAAGTTTGAGCTCAATACCTTATATAGGGTGTTTGTCACAACGTAGCGAATTTTCACATTTTTCACTTTTCGACTGACCCTGTATAAAAGTCTATTATGCGTACAAAAAAGTATTCATTGGACTTAGGCCGGTGACACACTGGAGAAATAAGTTTCATGAAACTTGTGACTGAAACAAGTTTCGTGAAACTTTGTTTCATGTCAACGCACACTCTAGAAACTTTTTACTTTAGAAATATTATTTTCACGAAATATGTCCTCAGATGAAGACGTGATCTTTTTGTGGTGGGTAACCCGCCGAAAGAAATTGAAAGAAAAGAGGAAAAGGCGATTTTGGGTCCATCCTGCTAACGTCATCAACCTGCAATATAGTGCTAGAGTTATTGGTAAAGAACTGCGGCAACATCCTGAAAAATTTAAAGAATTTTACAGGATGAACATACAAAACTATTACCACTTATTGGAATTGATTAAACCTTTGATTGAAAAAAAGGAAACTCACTGGAGAAGACCTGTAGGAGCAGAGGAATGACTTCTAATTACATTAAGGTAAGCATTATTTTTTATTTTAATATTGTCTCACTTTTACATATTATTCATATAATGTTAATTTCTATCTCTCCTACCACAATTGTTGATCATATCTGTTAGAATTCTCTGAACTAGATTGTTGTGAATGAATATCTCTTACGCTGTTAACAAACCATTGTTGTACAGAAGTCTCATCTTGCAAAGTTGATGTTGAAGATTGCTCAGTACGCCACGATTCCGAGGAAGCAGGTCGCGACGGGGGTGGTCCATACTCGCTGTTTAAAATGTCATCTATTACACCACTTACACGACTACGGAAAGATCTCATTTGCCTGTCATTCATTTGTTCTAAATCCGGTAGCAAACTCAATAGAAATAGTCGTCTTGGATTTTCAGGTTCACGTTATTTGGTTTGAATGTACTGCAGTACATGTTTGTCAAGACTATCTGCTGCGTTGTCATCAGAATGACGTGCTTTCTTAATTTTTTTAACTGGTGGCTGCACAACACTTGTTAGTTGTGGATTTTCGACAGTTTCTTCATTATCATTAGCGTCGTGAACAGACTCGACATCTGCATTTGTTGTTTCCTTTGACATGTCATCTTGGCTGTCTGGAGACGGAAGAGGCGGTAAGTTACTTGGCAACTCTTGGCTCCGTTTTGCATTTACGTAACATCTTATGTAATCTATTTCCTTTATCATACACTTTGTTTTTTGGGATAACTTCTTGGCACTACTTCCACTTGGAGGTAATTTTATTGCTCTGGTGTATGTTATACGCAGGGTTCTTCATGTGTCCTTGCAATCTTGAACTGAAAAAAAAATGAAAAATTGAGATAAGAGAGTAAAAAACTTTAATTACACATAATTTTGTTTCAGGTATCTCGCAACGGGATTACTCCCGTTGCGAGATACCTGATAAGTTTACACTTTAAACAGTTGGGATACAGCTTCATGAGAGGAGCTTCAACTATTGGAAAGATGATCTTAGAAACTTGCAATGCGATATGGACCTGTCTCCAGCCTCTATATATGCCAGTACCTACAGAAGATGAGTGGAAAAGAAAAGCTGATCGTTATAATTTGCTGTGGAATTTCCCTCATTGTGTATAGGATCCATAGATGGAAAACACTTTCGTGTTCATAAATTTGCCAATACAGGTTCTAGGAATATTAATTATAAAGGCTATTTTTCTGTACAGCTTATGGCTTGTGCCGATGCTGATGGCTATTTTACAACTACAGATGTAGGAGATATTGGTCGCAACAGCGATGGTGGTGTTTTTCAGTCGTCTCGACTCGGACGTTGGCTACAAAGAGGAGGGCTTCATTTACCTCCAGCTGAACCACTTCCTTATGATAACACCGGCTTGAATGTGCCTTACTTCTTTTGTGGCGACGAGGCATTTCCATTGAAGCTATATCTCATGAGACCATACTCCAAAAGAGTTCTGACAAACAAAAAACGTATTTTTAATTATAGACTCAGCAGGGCTAGAAAATCTGTAGAATGTACATTTGGTATGCTAGTTTCAAAGTACAAAGTTTTTGAAGGTCCGATGCTGTATTCAGAGGAAACGGCAATATCAATTATAAAAGCTGCTTGCGTTTTACACAATTACATCCGCAAAAATGAAGGACATTGTTATGAACCACACCTTCTTATTACGGGCGACGATGTACCAGCTGAGCTTGTAGATGAACTAGAAAACGAAGAAATACCTGCAAACGTAACGACTGCAAACGGATTAAGGGATCACCTTTCTAACTATTTTCTTAACCCCAATGTTTCGTTGCCTTGGCAATATAATCATACTGTCTAAATCACAAATACGTTTTACTGTGTTATAGTTAACAATAAAATAAAAATTCTACTTACCAGTTGCATTTATTTCCTTTGCCACTTTCTCCCATGCTGCACCAACAACTTCACGACGACTAAATTCTGGTAGTTGAAAATTGTATAAACATGGATACTTTTCTACTGTTTTTATTAACTTAATTTCAAACTCATTGTCTTTCGGCATTTTCTCACAGAATAAATTCACTTCAAAATTTAAAATACCACTTCCACTACTATACTACATCGAATACAAAAGAATTGTATACTTTCGAAGTACCAAAATTCTACTGAATTTCCGAAACAAATAACGCGAAACACAGCACGTTCTGTTTCATGAAATTTGTATACGAAACAATTTCTGCTCTCCTGTTTCAGAAACGCCAGTGTGTTCCATCTCATTTGAATATATGGGTTGTGCGCTAATGAAACAAATTTCCTGTTTCTTGCAACGAGTTTCATGAAACTTATTTCCCAGATATCTAGGAAGTAGGAACGAAGATTTATCGCTGTAACTTCTACAGGTAGATATCTGGATTTCAACAATATATCTACTTAATAAAAAAAAATAGTTTTATTTATATTTATAGTGTTCGATACATTCGTCTACTAAGCTAGCCATTTCCTCTCCAATATTGATGAAAAATTTATTAAAATAATTTGCTTTACTATTAACGCATTCTAATAGCCTGCCTTGTTGATCTTCTATGTTAAAGTTTTCTTTATTAATTTTATTTTCACTACTTGAAGCTTCATTTATAATTTGCCAAATTTTTTTTTTTTTTTGTAATTATTATTTGTCATTTATTTTATTTTTGTAATACCAGCGATACATGGAGTCACTGGTAATACTCATTTTTCTACTACCGATCGTAAAGTACTAACTTTCCGCACGCTGTAGAGTACGTAAAGTTAAACTTTACGCACTAGTGCGTAAAGTGTTTTTACCTTACGCACTAGTGCCTACGGCTCATGCGACAAAATTCCCATTCGTGAAAAAATCTCACCTTACGCACTTGTTGCATAAATAACTATTTTGGTTAATTTTATTAAATTATTTAGACGGTTTCTGTATGTTTTATATTCTGATATATTTTCATATGTATTATTTTTTCAACATTTTTTTAGGTAATCTCTATGTATAATTGAGTTTATAATACCTTGCGTAATCCATGGTTTTAGTTTGCGTATTTTGTTATTTTTTATTATTAATGTTTTTCTGTGTAATTTTATAATATTTTGAATTTTATTTATGTATAAAGAAAATCCTTTTTGAGCATCTGTTTCTGGAAGTACATCTTCCCACATTTCTTGTTTTAATTACCTAGTGATATTTATTTCATTTATATTATCTATTGCTTTTATTTTTTGTTGCAGATTGACTGACAATAAAATGGAAAAGTGATCTGATAAATCTGTTATATGAATTTTATGTGTAGTTTGTTTGTCTACTCTAATAAATCTATACTAGTTGAATTATTTGTAAAGTGGCTTTGTTTATATAAGACAAAAATCCATATTGTCCAAGTATTATACATAAGTAATTATTAACTAAATTTTCATTTTTATTATTTAAATTTATGTTTGTGTCACCAATAAAAACCTCAACATTTTGCGAGTTTAATTCAGTGAAATAATTATATAATTCCTGGATGTACAAGTTAACATTGGTTGAAGCTGGTCTATAGGATGTAGTTATTCCAAAAGATATTTTATTTTTAATAAAAGTAAATCTCATTAAATTTGTTTCACTAAACTTTTCAATTGTCATTCCTACATCTATACTATTTTTGCAATAAACTACAACCTCATCATTTTAATTGAAGTTCGATTTATTATTAATATACGTTAAAATTAGGAATAGTGAAATCACCTACTTCTTCCAGGCACCAAGATTCAAATAACACAATTAGATTTAAATTTCCTGCACCCAGATGTTCAAGATAAATCATTAACTCATCAAAAATTTTTTTTAGGCTTCTAATATTTAAATGTACTATATATATTTAAGAAGTAATTTTTGTTGTTACTGATTAAATCAATTAGAATCATTAATACTCTCACAGGTTACCGTTTCAATTTCCTCAGCTTCATTTAATTCATTAAGAAAATTTATTTTTTCTTCAAGCTTATAACAATACTTACATTACATAATGCAACACGTCCTGTAGAAAGAGCCTATTATTGTATTAGTACAAATATTTCTCATTTTTTTTCCTAGTACAAAAATGAAATAACTTATCCATGGCAACGAATTAAAAATCTAAGTTATGATTTGTCATAAACTGTCATTTTAAAAGTTGACGTCGCGCGCGAAGCACTTTTTTAAATTTAAAAGCGAAAAAGTCTGAAGAAATGCAGTGCGTACCACCTGAAATACTTGAAATTGCAAATTCACCTATGTCATGGTTCATTGATAAATAAAATGGTTAGTATTAGGTACATATATTTTTTTTTACTAAGCTGAACGCATTTGACCTGACGTCATTTCTCAAAATTAAAGATTTGATATTTTTGATTTTAACGCTTGAAGAAAAAATAGTATATGTCACTCGGAGTAGAAGGCTCATTATGTGTTTCGCCCAGTTTGCTGCCTCGGCTGAGCAAACTTCTGAGCTCAACAATAATGGTCGCCTTCTACTCCTAGTAACATAATATACTATTATTTTGTTAACAAAGAAATAATGTCTGTGTAATATGTCACAATTTCAAATTGTAAATTTTATTCCCCCGAGTATCATACTTTTATCGATAGAAAAAAAAAGAAAAAAAGACCACCATATTATTGAATAAAAAAATATAATATAATAATAAGATAAGTATGTTCCCTATTTATAATTAAAAAAAAATCTAGATTACGATTTAAATTACATAATAGCTATTTATAAAACTAGTTGCAAAATGAGGGTGTTTTTTGCACTATATGTGAAGATTGGACCATGAGCGTAGCGAGTGGTCCAACTCATCGTGTGCAAAAAACACGCAGTTTTGCATCGTGTTTTATACAACATTTTTTGCAATTTAGTTGTTACGAAAAAAATAAAAATTTTTTCTCAATAAAAATGTACGTTTAATATTTATGTTGTATTCTTAGTAAAAATAAATGGATCTGTTGCAATATCTGTTTATGTGACTAAACTCATTTTAGCACAAGTGTTAAAATGAAAACTCATTTTAGCACAAGTGATAAAATGAAAACTCATTTTAGCACAAGTGTTAAAATGAAATCTCATATTAGCACTTGTGCTAAAATGACAATCAGTGTCAAAAAGATGACGTTTCGTAACTAAATTGCAAAAAATATATATACACACATATACACGTCTGGCCACTCAGTTGTTTCGGATACAGTTCAGTAAGTTGCACCAACTCCCCTAACAATTTCGACTCCGCCCCATAATCACGTTAGTACGAACTGTCCGAGACGGAGCGTCGACCGTCGACCGGTTCCTTTCAGGGGAGATGCGTGCAATTTACTGAACTGTATCCGAAACAACCGAGTGGCCACACGTGTATACATACACATGTATACGTTTGGCTACAAATCCTTATTAGTTCGTCATAATATGCATTTGGTAATCTTTCTGTTGTAATTAATTATAATTTTGATTTGAGTGAAATATTACATAAAATAAATTTTAAAGTAGGTACCTACAAAAATAAAACGCTCCTGTGAAACTTTTTATTTAAAGACTGCCAACACTAATATATTGCATTACTCTCCTCTGTATAAGATGTGCCGTAACTACTCTGCCGTGCAAGACAGCATTGACATTTTCTCTCCAGCATTGCACAAAGTGTGAAAACAAATATTTCTCATGTTTATCCTTGAATATCTCGACCGATTTTGATCTAAACTCAAGGGAGTTATACATTTTTGAAATCAGCTCAAAGAGTACTACAAATCTGTCAAGAAATATACAGGGCATTTCATTTAAAAAAATCAACTTTTTTTCACTACCCTGTATGTATTGGCGCTAGGTAATTTTGATTATTATATTTGAAAAATTCGGTAAATGTCTGATAAGGCTACATTTTAAAATTTTAAAATATCTTCACAAATAAGGAAATAGAGGGGGGGGCAAAATTAGAGTTGACACCCTGTACATACACACAGGCGTTGCTATAGGTACCAAAGTAAAACTTTCGCGGCCAGAACAGAAAAATAAAATAAAACGATGTTTCAATGAAGCCAATATTACATTTTTGCCGATTTCCGCAACATTTTTTGTCGCACTCCATTTTTGTTTTGGATTTCTTGGGATAAAGCGAGGCACAATAAGCGATATTGGCCAGCTATAAATATAAATAAATGAATAAATGAATAGTGCAATATACCCTGAAAAAGAAACATGATGCAGCCACGGACACGTGTTTCGGAGTTATTGCTCCTCATCAGCGTAGCGTAGCTTGAATAATGAATCCGTATGAAAGGATCAGAAACAATAACTAATAGTGGTAAGAAAGTAGCAGCACACAGTACTCAATTTGTACTTTCGTGCACCATGTGCCAATTTATACAAATTGAGTACTGTGTGCTGCTACATATAAAATTTATTAAAATCGTCAAATATAATTAGTTTTAAATTATTAAATCCCATATCTTTCGGTAGTAGAAAAAATATAATAGGTATATTAAGGTGCGTTTATAGCTACCGAACGAAGACGAACGAACGACAGTGAACAAACATTCGCCACTGTTTAGCGAGAATTCGCTTGGACGTTTACATCTGCAGAACATTCGCATTTGTTGAAGTTCGCTATTGGTCGTGAGTGAACACATCAGTGGTCTAATTTTTCTGGTTCTTACTTTATAATTATTGTCCTTCGACCTTCGAGTTCCATAAACAAGGACTTACTTGATATATGTTAATTAAGGTTAATATGTCTTCATTGTCCACTCCATTTTATGTATTACTAACGCTTCTATAAATTTATTCACCGAATGTTCGCTTTTAATTACCCGTTCACAGCGAGCACGAACTCTCTTTGATGTACCGCTCCGCTCCCGAACCCTAGCGAACGCGAGCATTCGCCTTTGCTCGCCTTCGGTGCTTTGTTTACTTTACAGCATGCGAATTCGGCCATTCGCCAATGTTCATTCGTCTTCGTTCGGTAGCTATAAACGCACCTTTACACGATGCGAAAGCCCTTTAAAGTGTTTTTTATTGAAAAGTCTCGGTTTCGCCTCGACCGACCTTTCAAAAATCACCTCATCGCACCTAACAAACTTTCGCCTCTATAATAGTAATCCGATCAGTAATCAGCAATTTATAAACATAACCTACTAGGTATGTTGGTTCAATGTTCAATTAAGTACTTATATCATTATACAATAAAGTCAATAAAATAAACG
The DNA here is from genome assembly GCA_963680705.1 of Rhagium mordax. Lineage (NCBI taxonomy): Eukaryota > Metazoa > Arthropoda > Insecta > Coleoptera > Cerambycidae > Rhagium > Rhagium mordax. Next base: position 30,260,799 of record OY796660.1, read on the forward strand.
GGTCAGCTGATCCGAGCGTGCAAGAATTGTTACCTTACCTGCGATATGTCCCCAAGGCATGGGTATATTGAATTCCTTGATTTTAAATGCGTTGTTGTCCATAGCTTTAAATAAATTCTCGCTTTTAATAAATAAAGCCACTACCTAAAATCCTGACTTTTTAATTTTTGTCCGAATCATTCTGGCAGAATAACGGGATATATATGTCTCAAGGTTTTATTTTAGATACTGCGGGTAAATACTATACACCAATCATATATATAATAAAATATCTATCTACATTTCACTTATCGCATACCTATATAACATCTGTAGACTTTGTTATAAGTATGTATTATATGTGACTGTTTGTTAATAACCATGAGCGTCAGAAGCGGGGGGGTGGGGGCGGAGAGCTTACTGTTTGTGCCGTATTAATTAAATTGCGTTGCCTTTTTTTCAAAACGCTGAAGTTTTGGAAAAATCGTAATGCCTATTTTTAAAATATTTTTTATTCTATAAGGTGTCCCAAAAAAGCTGGGCTGTTGTGATCAACTTTTGGATTTTTCAAATGACATATATACCCCCAATTTTTTTTTGCAATTCCGAAATCCTTGTAAAATTCGAACATTTTCATATGTATTAAGTACACCCTATATTTAAAATCAGTCGTTTCTGAGTTATTGATACCTATATTTAATTTTTTTTTTTTTTTAAGAAAATATTTTTTATAATGTATTTTATTTTTAGGTTATTAACAAAATTAAAATATCAACATATGTTCAAAATGCCACCCTTTGGCTACTTGAAAATAACCTAAACGATTGATAAATTCATCTTGATTTTTTTCTAATCATATGTTTGGTGTAATTATAAATAAGTTCAATGCAAATAAATGTTAGTAACTCAGGAACGATTGATTTTAGATATAGGATGTAATACATAGAAAATGTTTAGAATTTTACAAAGGAATTCGAAATTGCAAAAAAAATTGGGGGTTGCCGTTTGAAAAATCAAAATTGACCACAGCCCAACTTTTTGGGGACACCTTGTAGAATAAAAAATATTTTTAAAATATAGACCTAATATAAAATCAAAATCGGCCTGTCCGAGCGATTTTCCGAAAACTTTTTGAACGTTTTGAAGATAGGTACCTAATGAATTGTTCCTTACTATATTTGCCACTAACTGTTTTCATGGGTGTAATTTTCAATTATTTTCACACAAAGTATAGCTATTGTGTGCATAGTTGTCTTTATGGCGGTAATGTTCGTTATCCTAAATTGTGCCCAAGGCTTATAGACTTTGTACTGGTTGCCTCAATGAGCAGCATTATGGCGAGGAAAATGCGGGGTGTGGGCAGAGGTTGTGGCGACCGTGATGTGTTATTTACATTCTGTATGTGTTATTTACTTTGCCGTTTTATTACGGACTGTTTGGTTGCGCAGAACTGCAACTTGTGTACTAGTTTTATATAATATATATTTATAACCACAGAATTAATAACAATCAGAACCCAAACTCAAAGTCGGCACCTTTTATCATTTGTAGCCAGATTCGGTGACCTCCAATATGCATCGGCCATATTCTTAGTCAAAACGTTCAGGGCCTTACTTGAATAATTTGTAGCTCTTTCATAAGCAGTCTTAGAATGTTGTATTATTTCCTCCATTAAGCATTATTTTTTTTTATAGGCACTAGGCACTTCAATTCAACTCATACGCAATAGATATAAGGGTTTTGCTATTTAGGAAACACTATTACCGATGAAAAATATTTTCCTAAAATTAATTCACAGTCGAATTGGTTCATTCTACCACCACTTTTATTACACTGAACACTTAAATAACTGATTATAGATTGACGAAATTGTCTAGAGGCTTGCGAACAATAGTTGTATAAAAATCATAGCCGTTTTTTCTGTACGCTGCGTCTAACCACAATGTCTAACAGCGTTTTACCAGTGACGTCATCGATTAGACATGCTCCAGAAAATGAAATGTCTTACTGTTTTGGGAAATGTTTATCTACGGGTAAGATTGGTAAGCATAACCTAAAAGGTTTTGTTTTCATGTTTAGTTAGACAAAAATTAAGGATTAATTATTAACAGAAATGAATTCTTTAGAGAAAATGTTACAAGCCCACTCATGATGAGCAACTGGCACAAAGGCACAAAAAAACGGGGGCATGACTGTTATATAATTATTAATCAAACCGTAATCAGAGACTCTGCCGTAATGAAACCACAGAACAAATTCAAACTTTAACTGCTTTAAATCTCCAAAAACATTGTCATTCTGATTTGACATTTCTCTCCCATCCTTAATTATTTTTACAGCGTTCTCCAGAGGACGCTTATAAAAGCTGTGAGATTTGGTAAGACTGACGTCATCAGTTGGTCAAAAAAAAGAAATGTCTTGCAGCAGCTGTAAGACGCTCAATAAAAAAATACGGCTCATACCAGCGGCGTACTGTCGCTAATACTGGCCTGGCACATTCTCTTCTTAAGAACATGGCGGACTAACGTGCGCGAACTTTTCCCGCCAATAGGGGATGGTATTCTGATTGTTATTTATATTAATTCTGTGACGTTAGTCTATCGATGTGTGCCAAATCATATCGCTGTTGGTAAGTTGTTGAATAACTCACGTGAAAAATTATTTTAAAATTGGTAATTTTCAAAAAAGCTAATTTATAACTTCTGTAGCTATCATTGTAGTAATGGTACATTAACTGTTTTTTTGTTAAAACTTGCTTTGATGTATTAGTAACATATTCCGAGAATTTGAAAGCTAACTAAAATTACGTTAGTCATAGTTAGTAATTCACTACTTGTAGTGGAGAGTTGGACAATCCGAAAATGGTTAGGGTTTATAAAAGAAAACTTGGGATCAAACCCAACTGCAATTATGCACAAGAAAACATGGAGAGGGCTGTTCGTAGTGTAAAATCGAGAAGACTAACAATTAGAGCTGCGGCCGAGAATTATGGTGTGCCAAAGTCTACTTTGTTTAATCACGTAAAGGGGATAAAATTCAATGTTATTTTTTAGTGTTTAAATTTTTTTTTCTGAAAACATTTTTTAAAAGATATAAATTTGTCCAACTTCAAAATACGCACTCTTGAAATTGTTTTGTCAGTATGTTTTACGGCTTGTTTACCTTCACCCCACAAGTCGGGGAGAGTTGGACAAGCATAATTCAAAAAAAAACTGAAAAATGATTGTTTTGGATTTTCATTTTGACCAATGTAAAGTGTACCCCTGGAGCTCCTTTAGTGATTTTTTGCAGAATTTTTTTACTATTTTTAAAGAAGTTATTCAAAAAAAATTTCAAAGTGTCCAACAACCCCCCACTTGACGGTATATACAGTCCAAACACAATAGTACACGTAAAAAAATCTACATAAGTCTATCACCATTTTAAATTTTCTATGCAGGTGGCGCTATTTGGAATTTTTCTTTTTATTGGTTTTTGAAATATCTTTATTATTTTTAGGGATAATGCCAATGGCCTGAGGACTTTTAACTGAAACACCTTATGATCAAAATATAAATAAAATCGTTTTCAAACATAATATCATTTTATTTTGCTAATAACTATAAAACACTTACAATAAAATAACAATTAAATAAATATAATAAATAATAGTAAAGAAGTAATTTTTCGGTACAAATTATTTTCCTTATTTGTACACAACACCGGTATATTTAAAACATTAATTAACTTTATTGCTAGTACCCGAGCTTTGACTATTTTATTTCTCTGACTGGCATTATACATGCATTCCTTTCCTTACTTTGGTAGTGTGAGTCTAGCTAGGACTTTAATAATTTTTAATATTTTTACATTAGTGGGTTTTCACACATTTTATAAATTGTCGGTATTAGTAAGGTTAGCCGTTCCCAAAGTCGTTGGTACCGAGGATAGTTTTTATTTCTAGAAATTCTTTAAATTACGATTTACATTCCGATATCAGATTCATATTATTAAAGTCCAATTGTTTCGTGTATAGTATTTACTGAAGTTTGGTTTTTACACAGTTTATATATTTTTTTAACGCAAATGAGTTTTTTTAGTTTGCAGTGATTAATGAAGTAAATTTTATGTTAATCATATTAATTTAAAACTTTATGTCTACCTAGGTAACTAGGTTAATGATTAAAACTTCAGCTCTTGAACTATTCACATTTCTATTACATAAATACTTATAACTGTTTTGATTTTTTTTGAATTCATCAAATCTATATCTGCATGTCTATCTATATTCTGTAGGTACATAAAACTTTATTGTCCATAAAAAGTATCACTTCCTCAAAGAACAGAGATTCCAGAGTTAAAATATGTGTAAATGATTATAAATAATTATAATATGGAGAGGTGTCAAATATTTATTTATTTTACTCTGGTTCCAACTTATTTTGTGTTAGTCGGATTTCACATTTCTAAATGGCGAAATTTACATAATGGCTTGTAGGAAAATGTTGTTGCTAACACATGCGGAAACTGTCTTTTCCGCACCCGACTGTTTGATCAAACTCTGCTTCGCATCGTTCGGTCAGTCAACAGCAGTCGCATGCGAAAAAGTACCACTTTCCACACTTGTTAGGAAAACAACTAGTCTTTGAATATTTTCTTAAGTGCTCAAGTTGCCGAAATAACCACCAGAAAATCCTATAGGATTTTGTGTTAGGTAAAGAGAGACAAGGCCCTACAGTTTATTGTGGAGTCCGAACCACATCTTATCTATGTAATATTATTTTTAGAGATGCACCGAGTATTCGGTCAAGCCGAGCTCTTGTTTGACTATTTGGCCGAGAGCTTGTTTTGGTCGATCTTTGTATTACTCGGCCATTTTATAATATTGAAGCAGCTGATTTTTTCTTCAAGAATCAAAGTTTTTAAAATGAATTTTTTTCTCTGTGACCAATTAAGTACAATAAAATAAATAAAATAGTAGTCATTATCAAGTGTTTAAAAAACATTCTTAGTTATAATAAAAAAAAACTAAAAATTGTTCTCAAAATTAAACAAAACACAGCCATCTCTAAAAGGAACTGAATAACAAATAATACTGATCAAATCCTGAACGAAAATAACAAAAAAAAAAAAATTAAAACTATACATCTTAGTATCAGTGGGAACTTGGTTCAGAATTTGACCAGAGTAGCTCAGTACTCGGTTTCAGCATTTGGCCGAGAGCTCGGTACATGGCTGTTTTAAAAAAGTAGGTCTCGGTGCATCTCTAATTATTTCATCGATCTTTTCTAATATTAATTGAAAGGATGATTAAACTTTTGAATTTAATACCTTCGATAATATTAAATGTAATGAGTGAAATGACTGACAATATTAACATGAATTTCAGCTAGCCATCATCAACTCAGAAATTAGTAACCGATAGCCGATATAACTCGCCTACTGTGAATAACATTTTAGACTAATATTTAACAAGTATGTTAGTATGAATAATACCATCAGATTTCTTTCAATATTACTACCAGTACCCAAAATTTTCCTAATCATGTACAATTTATAACTTTCCTTTTCCATTTATTAAAAATTTATTAATATGTGGTGCAACATTTTCTGGTCTAATAATATGAACATCATGATTGCCATTAACTATTTTAATACTGACATGGCTCCATTTTTTCAATTCTTGAAGAAGAGGTTTCATATATTCTTGTTGTAATGTCGATTCACTTCCCAGAATTATTATAATAGGACAGATCACTGGATCTTTTTTCATTGTTTTTAGAACATATTCAAAATCACGTAGAGGATTAATCGCATTCTTGAGCCTTTTGTCAGAAGTAAATATATATCTATCTTTTTCTACAGGTAGTATGGCCCTCTGTAATAGAGTACTAGCTGCCTCAAATGTTAAATTACCATATCTTCTTCCAAATTGAAGCCTTTTTAAAGCTTCTTCATAAGTATAATTAGGCTGTTCATTTTCAAGTAATTTCTTTTCAGTTGAAAGATGAGTGTCAAATTTGTCTACTAGATAGTCTTTAAATTGTCCATGTAAGACTGGGAAAAAGCTGATAGTGTCTAACATTATCAATTTTTCTACATAATCTGGATACAGTTGTGCAAACAGAAAACCAATTTGTCCGCCATAACTGTGACCCATAATGATATAACTTTTTTGTTTAAAATACTCCATTATTAATTTATATACCATTACATAATTCAGCGTGTAAATAGGAAGATGTGGGGGGAAGTGAGAGGACAATCCATGCCCAGGTAAATCAATGCAAATGTAGTAAAATGAATCGGGCAATAACGGTATTAAACGATTAAAAGTTCCAGCATTATCTAATATTCCATGAAATGCTAAAACTGGCTTATCTTTTTCATTTCCCCATGTTTTTCCTAAAAAAAAAAAAAAAACAGTAAAGCATTATAAAGGTCTGTTTCTTATTATATTGACTATTAATAGACCGCATTAGTGTGACGTCACATAATTATGCAACCATACGTACTACCGTCATGTTCAATCGTACTGGAAATTGACTCTTAATACACATGTTCATAAGACATTTTTTGAGATAGAAACATAGCCTGGAGTTTTATTTTATTTCTCCTATGGAAGAAATATATAATAACTTTCAGTTACCATTTATAATGCACGAGATATCGGAAAATATACAGAAGTATAAAGCATTACGAAAACTTTATTATTAATATAATACATCAATTATTAAGATAAAAGTTTACATTGCTGCTAACTTCATTATACTTCTGAGCAATCTACTGAGTTCTTACAGCTGTCGTTAGCGTCCGTGTCGCTTGTCGCTGACGCAAACTTTATAACCTCTTATCTTGGTGTCAATTCAATAATAAAATAAAAATAAATTAAACATTAAACCTATTTAAAAAAATATAGTATATAAAAGAAAAACACAGGTAGGTATTTAAGCATTATTTTATCTTTACAATTTATCTCAACCATGCTTATATTTAAGAAATGATAATCAAACTAACATACATATTCTTAGCTTTACCTCTTTTATTTTAATTTCGCATCCTTTGGGAAACTAAACATTTTACATCCAGTTTTATTGGTATGATCACACTCAGGTGTAAAGCACAAACCGATATTTGAAATTAAGCACAAAAACGAGTTTATTAGAAAAAAATAGTAGAAGAGATTTGAAACTGAGAGAATACTTAAGTTAAACGTCAAATTCATTGTCAAAATGAATGAACATGAATGTTTGAAGTTAGCTGCAAACTCATAATTTGAATTTTGAATCTTTATTCCTATTGGAGGAAGCTTCCGCCGTTTTACATATTAATTTATAGCTTTGTTTGTCATTACTTTAACTTCAACAGTTTCGGAGATAATAAATAAAAACCGTCTTCAGGGGCCCACATTTAGGGGCCTGTAGCTCCCTTAGGAAGCATTTTGGTATAGAGGTAAGTTTGGTCCAATCGATTTATTTTGACCTCGGGAATATGTGATTTCTTTTTGTACAATTATTAATGAAACACCCTGTATATTATAGTCCTTATGGACGATACAATATGGCTCAGATTCCAACATTTACGATTTCGGCGGTAAACTTGTATGACAGTAGAAGTGGGGGTCGTGACGTCACAACTAACGGAGTCTATTGATTGATTGATAAAGAAAAATGGTTTTGTTAAAAATCTTTCAGAGCTTACTAAAAATTTACTTAAAATGGCAGAAAATGCTTCGATATTGCTGCTTTATTCTATTTTGGAATTTTTCGCAATACCCATAGACAGTGTTTTCTAAACAATTAATTTTAAATGAAACCACAGAAAAAAGTCAGAGAGATAAATCGGGAAAGCTATCAGGTCATTCCATGGAACAAATTTTAAAGATTAAAAAGAAAATACATCTACTTTTAAAAAGTTATTCTCATAATTGTTTTTTACCCATCACTTCCCCAAATCTTAACCGATTTCAAAAATTAAAAAACCTTTGTATTCGTGATAAGAGTTAAGGTTGAGCAATCGTATGCTTTACATGGGAAAGTTCATGATTTTTTTCTGAAGCTCCCATCTCAGCAAAATAAAAATAGTAACAACTATGTATGGTATCGTGGCGACATCTAAATAACAATGGGAGGAACTAAATCACTAAATCGAGATTTGTTTAAGGCTCGGTTTAAGGATTTCCCTGGGAAATGCGTAATTGAATATAAATTTAACAAATTTAGTTTTATTGACGTCGCATAATTATGCATTCGTACGTACTACTATCATAACAGACGGGTTGCGTTCAATCTCACTGGAAATTGACCCTTAATGCATATGTGCATAAAGGCGACATTTTTTGGTATAGAAACATGGCCTGGAGTTTTATTTTATTTCTTCTGTGGAAGAAATATATAAGAACTTTCAGTTACCATTTATCATGCACAAGATATCGGAAAATATACAGAAGTATAAAGTATTACGAAAACTTTATTATTAATATAATAAATCAATTATTAAAATAAAAGTTTACAGCTAAGTTCATTATACTTCTGAGTTGTTACAGCTGTCGTTAGTGTCAGTGTCGCTGACGCAAACTTTATAACCTCTTATCTTGGTGTCAATAATACAATAAAAATCAATTAAACCTATTTAAAAAAATATAGAATATTAAAGAAAGCACAGGTAGGTATTTAAGCATTATTTTGTCTTTACAATTTACATATCCCCGCATATTCCCCATATTTAAGAAACGATAATCAAACTAACATACACATTATAGCTTTACCTCTTTTATTTTAATTTGGAATCCTTTGGGAAACTAAACATTTTACATCCAGTTTTATTGATAAGATCACACTCAGGTGCAAAGCACAAACCCACATTTGAAATTAAGCACAAAAACGAGTTTATTGGAAAAATTGTAGAATAGATTTGAAACAGAGAAAACTTAAGTTAAACGTCAGTTCATTGTCAAAATGAACGAACATAAATTAAATGTTTGAAGTTAGCGCTGCAAACTCATAATTTGAATTTTTGCATTCTTTATTCCTATTGGAGGAAGCTTCCGCCGATTTACATATTAATATATAAAACTAAAATGAAGTTTTTATAAATCATACGTGAATACATATATTTTAACATATTTCTTAAATGTGAAATAGGTATTGGAAGTCCTTAAATAGTCTTTCAACATACAGAAATACTATAAAATTCCCGACAATGTTTTAGTACTATATATTATAGTCCTTATGGACAACGCAATACGGGTCAGATTCCCGTATTACAGTTTCGGCCGTAAGCTTGTATGCCAGTAGAAGTGGGGGTCGTGACGTCACAACTAATGGAGTCTATGGGGAATTATGCCTTCTTTTCATTTTTTTTTTTAGAAAAAAATAATGAACTTTCCCATGTAAAATATATAGTCTAATCAACAAGTTCAAATTGGTGAAAAATAGTGATAACGCTCCTAAAAATATGAGCGATAGCTCATTGGATTCGGAATGACGTCTAGAAAAATGTATTCGAAGGAATAATTAGCACGCAAAAAATTACAAAAGTTATTAACAAATTAAGTTGCAAAAAAAAGGCATTTCGTTTTTTGTTAATAACTCCGAAACTATTTATATTTAAGAAATTTAAAAAAAAGCTCCTTAAAGAGGAGGAAATTTCCAATGAAAAAGTCCCAACTCCCGGAGTTCTATCTCCATTATTTATAATTTTAATTTAACGCTGAAAATAGGGCTCCGCGCGGCCGCTACGGCATGCGCGCACCGCCTCAAAAGTGAGTACGCCACAGAAAATAATTTTTTTATAGTATTAAATATTAATTAAAAAATTTGAATTAATTATGGTGTATTTTGAACGCTTAAAAGAAAAAATTCCCGTTGGAAAAAAGTTTTAAAATTCATTTTTCAACAAGTTAGGCTATTGTTAATTAACAAAATTTTTTCGGATCTTCGTCTTCATTGTAAGTAATAAAAAATGTTTAAATAATTGCTCTATAAATTTTTCGTTTCTTGGAGCCCTTATTATATATATACTCAATAGGATCAAGTTATTAAAGTTTTTAAAAATTGTTTATTTTGTTAATTATAATTTAAGTGAACAAAAAATGAAATTTGTAAAAATTGTTGTTAAAAGAATTTTTTTAAGCATATGTTTTATTATGGTTGTTTTTGCATATGCTAATGGCATGAAACAATGTTGTGGAAAAATTTTTTACATCTTTTATTTATAAATTTTTTATAAACAAATGGATTAGTTTAATATTTTTAAAAAATTCTTTTTTACCATATTGTTGTCTTGAGAAAATTATGATTTTAAAAAAAAAAATTTTTCCTTAAATCCATTTTTTTATTGTTTATAACCGTTTTTTTATATTTCCATTATTTAAATAATTAGTTAAGAAATTATTTTATCTTTAAAAATCATTATTAGCATTTCTCAACAGGTAAACAAAAAAAAAATTTTTTTCATCAACAAATTCATTGTTTATTAAGTTAACAATTTGTTATAAACAAATGTTGACTATCATTATATTTTTTTTCTGAAACTTCAAAAAATTAATTTCAAAATTTTATGGTGAAATAAATACACAGATTCTCATATTTTGACATAAATCATGTGTTAAAACGACTTCCGGTTTAACCGGAAGTGGTATCATCTTTCTTATTTTAAATGAGAACACCAATTTTTTTCCCAATATTTGAAATCTACATAAAATTCCCTTTCTAATGATGTATAACACATTGACATTTGCTTTCAAGATGGCGGCGAAACATTACTTTTATACTAAATTTAAGTTGGCCATTGATTCGCCGCCAGAAAACAAAACGTGGTTGGGAGGCTGTGGAAACAAAAAAATGATTTATTGTTGCTTTGCTGATAGCATTATTTGCAAACATTTGACATGCATAATGTCTACTAGGATCATTTTCTTTTTTTCGTGTATTTGAAAACAAAAGCTGAATGTTTCACATTATTTTTAAATAGGAACCTATGTTTTTTATGTGATGTGTGAATTCTACATCAAATTATCTTCATGATGATATACGACATGTTCCCTTTTATTTATTCATTAGCAGCCAAATTCATCTTTGTCTTAATAGAATTGAAACTAAAATTCACAATTCTAATAAGACAAAGATGAATTTGGCTGCTAATGAATAAATAAAAGGGAACATGTCGTATATCATCATGAAGATAATTTAATGTAGAATTCACACATCACATAAAAAACATAGGTTCCTATTTAAAAATAATGTGAAACATTCAGCTTTTGTTTTCAAATACACGAAAAAAAGAAAATGATCCTAGTAGACATTATGCATGTCAAATGTTTGCAAATAATGCTATCAGCAAAGCAACAATAAATAATTTTTTTGTTTCCACAGCCTCCCAACCACGTTTTGTTTTCTGGCGGCGAATCAATGGCCAACTTAAATTTAGTATAAAAGTAATGTTTCGCCGCCATCTTGAAAGCAAATGTCAATGTGTTATACATCATTAGAAAGGGAATTTTATGTAGATTTCAAATATTGGGAAAAAAATTGGTGTTCTCATTTAAAATAAGAAAGATGATACCACTTCCGGTTAAACCGGAAGTCGTTTTAACACATGATTTATGTCAAAATATGAGAATCTGTGTATTTATTTCACCATAAAATTTTGAAATTTTCATCTATGAAAATGCTAACAAAAATGGGGGGGTAACTACTTCTTGTGTCACCCGGTATAACAAATTGTCGAAAAAAATGTTTACGACAATTTGTTATATATGGCTGTTTTTGTAATTTATTGAAGTTTCAGAAAAAAAATATAATGATAGTTAACATTTGTTTATAACAAATTGTTAACTTAATAAACAATGAATTTGTTGATGAAAAAAATTTTTTTTTTGTTTACCTGTTGAGAAATGCTAATAATGATTTTTAAAGATAAAATAATTTCTTAACTAATTATTTAAATAATGGAAATCTAAAAAAAAATGATTATAAACAATAAAAAAATGGATTTAAGGAAAAATTTTTTTTTTAAAAATTATAATTTTCTCAAGACAATATGGTAAAAAAAATTTTTTTTTAAATATTAAACTAATCCATTTGTTTATAAAAAATTTATAAATAAAAGATGTAAAAAATTTTTTCACAACATTGTTTCATGCCATTAGCAGATGCAAAAACAACCATAATAAAACATATGCTTAAAAAAATTCTTTTAACAACAATTTTTACAAATTTCATTTTTTGTTCACTTAAACAAATTATAATTAACAAAATAAACAATTTTTAAAAACTTTAATAACTTGATCCTATTGAGTATATATATAATAAGGGCTCCAAGAAACGAAAAATTTATAGAGCAATTATTTAAACATTTTTTATTACTTACAATGAAGACGAAGATCCGAAAAAATTTTGTTAATTAACAATAGCCTAACTTGTTGAAAAATGAATTTTAAAACTTTTTTCCAACGGGAATATTTTCTTTTAAGCGTTCAAAATACACCATAATTAATTCAAATTTTTTAATTAATATTTAAGTTCGAAACCGGTCTGTGTCTGGTGGAGAAAAGACAAATAACAAATTTGGCTACCAATTTTGGATTTATAGGTATAATTCAATGGGAGTCGGGGCCTTTGCCCGTCCAGTAGTTGTTTCCTATAATCCTAATTATTAAGAATATTTAATACTATAAAAAAATTATTTTCTGTGGCGTACTCACTTTTGAGCCCTATTTTCAGCGTTAAATTAAAATTATAAATAATGGAGATAGAACTCCGGGAGTTGGGACTTTTTCATTGGAAATTTCCTCCTCTTTAAGGAGCTTTTTTTTAAATTTCTTAAATATGAATAGTTTCGGAGGGATTAACAAAAAACGAAATGCCTTTTTTTTGCAACTTAATTTGTTAATAACTTTTGTAATTTTTTGCGTGCTAATTATTCCTTCGAATACATTTTTCTAGACGTCATTCCGAATCCAATGAGCTATCGCTCATATTTTTAGGAGCTTTATCACTATTTTTCACCAATTTGAACTTGTTGATTAGACTAATAGGCGATTACTCAGCTTTAACTTTAAAATGATGTATTATGATAAGTGGTGTGGTTTCACTTAATAATTTAAAGTCAAGGGTGCCGAGGACTAGGGAGGTGAATTACTCATCAAATTTTTTAATTTTTCAGTTTTAATGAAAAAGAGGGTGAACAGTTTTCAATTGAACACGAACACAGTGTATGTGTACAGTGTGTTCCTAATTAATGATGGATGTTAAGATTTTATAAACTATAAGAGGTAGAAATCGATTATAGATAGTTTTAGACAATTTTATTACTAATTTAAAACTGTTTGCGGAACTATTCTAGGCGGTGCTCGCTGTCTGTTTGTTGATATTCAATCACATAAATCCAAACATGGGTTCAGGTTCAATACAATGCACTGTTTGAAATTGTCATGTTGTATCACATTAGAGAATATACAATTTATCAGACAATATGTAACCCTCTAAACCTCAAAAGAATACAACACCTAAAGATCAGGGGAGATGTCACATATTCGTTCTTTAAAACCAAAACACATGATTTTCATAAACTTTTGCTTCTCATGGAATAAAATAAATCGATTATAATATTAAATTCCCCTATTCATTATCGTCAATAATATTGAATAGAGTAGTCAGTTCACACACAATTCAATACTATCGACAATTTTCTTTTTAAAATAAAGTTTTGCAGCGACACGTACTAGTTGCAAGGTGTGTTATTGCTTTTAATAAAATATCCTCCAAAGAGGCATGTTTGGCAATTGTATTGCTATTGCATTTTATTTGTAAGAAAAAGGGAAAATATGAAGGACTAAAATTACTTACATATGGATAAAAAACATCAGTCTAATTATTATATTATTAGTCCTTAAAATATAATAATATGGTGCTGTGCTAATGGCTATATGCCACAGCCAAAGAAAGGCTAAATAAAATTAAACAAACAAAAAAATATATATAATAATAAAAAAATATATAAAACAAAAATAAATATAACAATAATAATAGTAATTTTATATAGTAAACATGACATGTCTGAAAATAAGTAATAAAAACGTAAAAAGCATTTTCATTGTTGTTAATATAGACGTGTTTTTAAAAACACGTCTATATTAACATTACCCAACTCCTACATGTTACAATATTTCCTTTAAAGAAAATGCCACATATTAATCAAAATATAATTGTAAAATCTGATAAAATATGTGTTACTTGAAATAGTTATTAACGTCATAAGGCCGATATGTAGCATATATCAGTCAAGATTGAAGTTTATCAATATCAATCGCGTCTGTTATTTGCGTATCGGCCATGTGTCGTGTGTCGTTCAGTATTTTTCATTATACCATAAATACTTTAATATTTAATGATGATTTGTAAGCCTTGCATTTTTCTTCAATTCATTTATAGGCCTAGGCCGATATTCGTGTTATATCAATGAAGAATAGAGTAATGATAAATTTTAACGGCCTAGGCAGATATTGGTGTCATATCAATGAAGAATAGAGTAATGATAAATCATAATATCAGAATGGTATAATGAAAATGCTTTTTACGTTTTTATTACTTATTTTCAGACATGTCATGTTTACTATATAAAATCGTTTTATTACTATTATTATTGTTATATTTATTTTTGTTTTATATATTTTTTTTATTATTATATTTTAAGGACTAATAATATAATAATTAGACTGCTGTTTTTTATCCATATGTAAGTAATTTTAGTCCTTCATATTTTCCCTTTTTTTTACAAATAAAATGCAATAGCAATACAATTGCCAAACATGCCTCTTTGGAGGATATTTTATTAAAAGCAATAACACACCTTGCAACTAGTACATGTCGCTGCAAAACTTTATTTTAAAAAGAAAATTGTCGATATTAGCTGTGTTTGGTGACCCAGTTCAGAATGTCCTGGACTAAAGTCAGCGAATTATATAAACTGAACTCGAATTGCTAGAACTTTAAAAACTATTTTGTTCGGTGTACAAACATGTACACTCGGGATTTTTACGTTTGATAGTTGTTGTCAAAGTGATATTTATTTTAAAACTACAGTGGGAAGTTGTAACTTTTAGTTCGGGACGTTCTGGACTGGGTCACCAAACACAGCTAATATCGACAATTTTCTTATTGTATTGAATTGTGTGTGAACTGTCTACTCTATTCAATATTATTGACGATAATGAATAGGGGAATTTAATATTATAATCGATTTATTTTATTCCATGAGAAGCAAAAGTTTATGAAAATCATCTGTTTTGGTTTTAAAGAACGAATATGTGACATCTCCCCTGATCTTTAGGTGTTGTATTCTTTTGAGGTTTAGAGGGTTACATATTGTCTGATAAATTGTATATTCTCTAATGTGATACAACATGACAATTTCAAACAGTGCATTGTATTGAACCTGAACCCATGTTTGGATTTATGTGATTGAATATCAACAAACAGACAGCGAGCACCTATTATAGTTCCGCAAACAGTTTTAAATTAGAAATAAAATTGTCTAAAACTATCTATAATCTGATTTCTACCTCTTATAGTTTATAAAATCTTAACATCCATCATTAATTAGGAACACACTGTACACATACACTGTGTTCGTGTTCAATTGAAAACTGTTCACCCTCTTTTTCATTAAAACTGAAAAATTAAAAAATTTGATGAGCAATTCACCTCCCTAGTCCTCGGCACCCTTGACTTTAAATTATTAAGTGAAACCACACCACTTATCATAATACATCATTTTAAAGTTAAAGCTGAGTAATCGCCTATATTTTACATGGGAAAGTTCATTATTTTTTTTCTAAAAAAAAAAAAAAATGAAAAGATGGCATAATTCCCAATTTTGTAAATTTGTCCTTATATCCAAAATCCACTAAAACTCTTACCGCTTTTCTTTGCATGGAAAACTAAAAGATATTCGTAGCGTGTACAGGGTTTTCCACCGAAAATGATCACCCCGATAACTTTTTAATTTGTAATTTTAGAAAAAAAAGTTTCAAGTAAAAGTTGTTAAGGGCTTAAAAATTCCATATTTAGAAAAACAATTGAACATCGTATTTACGATCTACTGATACAAGTTATGTTTTTTTAAATGGAACACCCTGTATTTTTTATATTTTTGGATTCTATACATTTTTCTAATTTCAACCATATAAATATGTCATATGTTTGCTCCGGTAGCATTGAGTACAAAATAATAAAGAGGCGCAACTGTCAAGGTTTCGAGATTTTAGTGTTGTATTTTTTCACCAATAGCTTCATGATTGTCTTCAATTTTAAGGGTTATACAGCCACATTACAAATACCTTCCCATAGCACTAAAAATTGATGACAATCATGAAGTTATTGGCAAAGAAATACAATACTAAAATCTCGAAACCTTGACAGTTGCAACTCTTTATTATTTTTTACTCAATGCCGGTAGTTATTAAAATATAAATTTTTTGGGAAAGCAAAACTAGCTTTCTACTGTCTTTATATAGAATTGAAAGAAAAGATAATTAATTAGTAAATTTATTATTTAAAATAAACTACCGGAGCAAACATATGACATATTTATATGGTTGAAATCAGAAAAACATATAGAATCCAAAAATATAAAAAATACAGGGTGTTCCATTTAAAAAAACATAACTTGTATCGGTAGATCGTAAATATCCTTATTTAATAATGTTAGTAATATTGACTGAAACAATCTTTGACAGATTGTGTAATAAATAGTAATTTGTTTAACTAGGCAGGAAAATTGTAGAACGACTGCCGCTGCTGACAATTCAGCCAAGGCAGTCAATCCATTTTCCTGCTGAATTGACCATACCATTTCTTCGCCGATTACTTAAAAATATTTATTTGAAATATTTAAATTATTACTATTTCCATAATTTCTCTATTTTTGTAGACGTGAAATATTCAGTTGTCATGACAACCAATAATTTTCTAGGCAGGGAAAGTGACACTGCTGATTGACATCTGTCAGCAAAATTATTGTTTTGCTGTCAATCGGAGAAAAATAAATGTGTTACTAGACATGTATATTTTGACATGTCCAGAGCTTTCGACACTATTAATTATGAAATTTTGTTGGATAAACTGGAAGCTTACGGTGTTCGGGGAACGAGCAAGAAATTAATTGAATCTTACCTTACTGACCGATTCCAAGTCACCTCAATTACTACCTTTACGGATGGCATATTGCAGCCCTACTACTCTAATAAAGTGGCTGTACAGCAAGGTGTACCTCAGGGTTCAATACTGGGACCGCTTTTATTTGTTTTATATACTAATGACTTAAAAGATACCTTAAGAAGAGAACGTTTATATCAATATGCAGATGACAATTCATGTGTGGCAACTGACTTAACTTTAATAGGATGTGCAAGTAAGCTCACCAGTATAGTCTCTGATATGAACCAGTTTTGTGATTCAAATGGCCTGAACTTAAATGGTAGTAAAACTTCCCTCGTTATGTTTTCCCCAACTGTTAATGTGGAGCAGTCATTATTACGTATGGTCTGTCAATTAGACAGGTGGACAATATAAAATTTCTTGGAGTAACTCTAGACAGCAAATTAAGTTGGGTTAATTATATCAATATTTTAATATCCAGATTAAATTCTTCGTGCTATTTAATTCGGTTTTTGAGAAATCAACTATCAGTAGATAGCTTACGAATATTTTATTTCTCGTATGTACAAAGTGTTTTGGAATACGCCATAATATTTTGGGGATCTTCCGTACACTGGCAGAGAGTGTTTTTAATTCAAAAACGTATTGTCAGATGTATAGTGGAAATTTCCAATAGGGAATCGTGTAGATCGCATTTTAAGAAACTGAATATACTTACCATCCCGTCGCTATATATTTATAAATTAGTCTTACTCGTTAAAAAAAATCCCCGAATATTTATAAGAAATAATGAAATATACAACTCGATGTCAACACGGCATGGAACTGATTTAAGTGTACCAGTCCATCATCACACTTTTTATGAGAAAGGACCATATTATAACTCTATTAAATACTTTAATGCTCTGCCAGTATATTTAAAATAAATACAACAAAAAAAACCAACTTAAGTCATACCTGGTTGAAAATGTGTTTTATTCTGTAAGCGAATTTTTAAATACATAAATTTTAATTCATTGTGTGTGCAAAGGTATATTGTATATATATTTTTTTAAATTTATTAATGTGCATGTTTGGTGTTTCGCTCTCGCACGTATAAGATTTTTAAATTTTTTTGTGTATTTTACTATTTGTGTTTTTATACATTGTACTATCAAATAATTATTGTAAACTTTTGACAATGCTAATGTCTTTTTTTCTTGTAAGATCTACAGCAATAAAGAATTTTTTATTTTATTATTATTATTATTACTTTACATGACTAAGTAAACTCCTAAAAACTTTATATTATTGTACAAACTAATGTTCACTGTATGATGTCTGAGGTTGAAAATCATTGCTTTTGGCATTTCGTTATTTAAAAGTACTGATTATATAGAAACCGATCATGAATTTATCGGTTAAGTATATTAACATTAGACAATTGAGAATTAATATCCCAGTTACTGTAAATTAATGCCATGTCTTCAGCAAAAAAGCAAAATTAAGTTCGGCTGTGGATTTTGCTAATTCATTGATGTAAATAAGATATAGTATTGGACCCAATACTGAACTTTGCAGTACTCCAAGTATCAATTAAATTGAACTTCTGGTTTACTGTCTCGGATACTGTACAGGGTTATTCATTATAAATTACCCACCCCTTATCAGCGTTATTATTGCCTATAGAAAAAAAAGTTTTAAATAAAAGTTGTGTGGTTATGCCTGAATTTTGTTAAAATGCCATCAAAAGTACAGTGGCGTGCAGATTTCAGGGGATACAAAAAATTAATACATTTTTTTAAATGGGATACCCTGTATATTATTACATTTTTGGAATCATCCTTTTTTCCTGATTTCAAAAATATACCATATGTTACCCCTACCATATACCGTTTTTGAGTTATTAAACGTCGAATATCTTAGTTAAACTAGTTACTGTAAATATGGAAAAGTTAACATTATTAATGTGAGCTATGAAAATGACACTGTAAACCATTTTGATAATTTCATTAAAGAAATGTCATTTATCAAACATAACAGTTGTCATTTTCATAGCTCACTTTAACAATGTTAACTTTTCCTAATTTACAGTAACTAGTTTAACTAAGATATTCGACAGTTAATAACTCAAAAACGGTATATGGTGGGGGTAACATATGGTATATTTTTAAAATCAGGAAAAAAGGATCATTCCAAAAATATAATAATATACAGGGTATCCCATTTAAAAAAATATATTATTTTTCTGTATCCCCTGAAATCTGCACGCCACTGTACTTTTGATAACATTTTAACAAAATTCAGTCATAACCACACAACTTTTATTTAAAACTTTTTTTCTATAGGCAATAATAACGCTGATAAGGGGTGGGTAATTTATAATGAATAACCCTGTACATATTGGGATCTTCTAAAAATTACTTCACACAGAATTTCTACTGTGTTATGGAAAATTTGTAAAATGATAATTTACTTATCAAAATATGGGACACACAGTTAAAATCTTTACTTAGGTTCAGAAACTGCAAATAAATAAATTCACCATTCTCAAAATATTTGTTTATTCTATATCTCTATTAGATATGGTTAGTTACTCCTCTTGTTGCAGAAAAAGACAATAACGAGAAATGCCATATTGCAAAATATTTAGTTATGCAATCATTCATTTGCAATGTTATTAATCATCATCTTATCGTTTAATATTCTATATCATCACTAAATATGAAAAATTGTTAATTAAATAGAATATTATTGCACGTTTAGGGAGTGGAGGAGGCTTAAGTAATAAGGCATGGTAATACTTATGCTGGCGAATTTCTCATCTTTTTTCAAAATGTTTGATAATCATACATAATCTAGTTTGAGATTACAGTTTGTCTACTTCTTAGAAAGGACCTCTCGAAGAAGAGACGATCTCTCTAAGAAGTAGGCAAGTAGATATCTTAGAGACGAACAGTGGTTTGACCTGGGGAGTAAGCAGATAAAGGCCCCAGACTTGAACCGTTCCAAGTTACAAGTATTTGAAAAATACGGTTATTCTTGTTTTTTGTCGATAACTTGTCAAATAAGCCATGTGCATGAATTTAGTTTTAGTCATAAGATAGTCCATTAAAATATCAAAATTTATGTCCTTAACCATGGAGATATTAGAATAAGTGGTACACCCTACAGTGTTCAAATTGATTCAAGATTATGAATGGTATGGATGCATGTTCTTGCCCCAACATAAGAAGTTAACTGTGATTAATGATAATAAGAGAAACGTTTGAAATCATGGTTTATGCTGTTCTAAAATAATACAAAAAACACCTACAACTATTACTTAGTATTGAATCTGAGGTAGGTATCGACCGATAGGGTCAACTGGGGTAAATATGAAACACTTTAAAATTAGGGTAAAAGTAAAACAATTCTGTAATTAATTAATGATTCAATTTTTACCAGGGCAGGGTTGTAAAAATCATGTTTAAATGTATCTTGTCCTTTTGTTATATACAATAAATATTATTATTATTATTATAATGATTCAATTAACAAGGAAACTGCAAAAGCCATTTATTTATTTATAGTTTAATTTAATAGATATAAAAATATTAAACATGTCAAACATTGTCAAACACTGTCCACGAGGTTTTTTCTCACACAGTGTAAAAAGTTGCAAAATAAATTTTATTATTTGTTTTATAACTTTCCCTGTAACTACAAAATAAATTGAGGTTTTAGTTTTATATTGATTTTGTACAGAGCAAATACATCACAGATGCTAATGCACTTTTTGCTTATTTTTTTGGCAAATTAGTTTGTTTTTCTTATTCGTTGAAACTTTTGGGAAAAAGTGAAACACAAATTTGGGAAAATGTGATGCAGCGCTGGGGAAAATATGAAACAACTGAATTGCGAGTTTCTGCAGGTCTGTACAAGTTAAACGTGTTAACTCTGTTATTTATAATATGATTTTAAGAAACAAAAAATTAAATAGCATTAAATACACTATATAGAGGGAGCCTACCACAGTATTCTGAAACATAATTTTTTTTGAAAAGCGATAGGCAACTTTTTTTTCAAATGGCAATTTTTTTTATGTACTATTGCGCAAATTTCATTTCTGAATCCAACGATGTATAACAAATTGACTTTTGTGAAGCATTTATCACAAAGAAAGAGTCAAAACATTATCGATGTCGCAATAGCCTACTGTGCTATCGATAAACATTATTTTTCTGTGATAAATGTTTTACACAAGTTCATTTGTTTTTTTTTTCATTGTTAGATTCAGAAAAGAAATCTGCGCAATAATAAATAAATAAACCTATATTGCCATTTAAAAAAAAAAATTTACTATCGCTTTTCAAGTTCAAGAATACTGCGACTCCCTCTGTATAATAATAATTATTATTATTAATTTATAGTTAACAGTGCCTAGAAAATCTAGAAATTATATTAAGAAAGGTGCCAAATAATCCGAAGTAAGGGTTAACGCGACAGTAAAAGAGATTATAGACGAAACACTAACATTGCGCGAAGCTAGTGCTCTAATTTAAATTGAAAGGAAAATACGTTTCTCTGATAGATCACGAAGCTGTTTTAGGAATTCTTCCAATCCCTCAAATAAGTGCAGATAGAGTGAAATATGTATTTCCAAAACCAGTGCTAGTAGTTGAAAAGTAGCTTTCAACATGTTGCATTTTTCTCCACTCTTTATTTTATTTTTTAT
Source organism: Rhagium mordax (assembly GCA_963680705.1). NCBI lineage: Eukaryota > Metazoa > Arthropoda > Insecta > Coleoptera > Cerambycidae > Rhagium > Rhagium mordax. The sequence goes on from OY796660.1 coordinate 30,282,612, forward strand.
ATTGTTTTAAAATAATGTCTTTTATTTATTTTTATATTTGTATCTAGTTTTTAAGTATTTTTTGACTTTAGTTAAACTGTTTTATTATTATAGAACGATTTTTTTTTTCAATAAATATTACACTGCTTTTTAACCGTATTTAAGTTTAATTGTAATATTAATCACCATAATATACATTTTATTTTATTCTGTACTGAAATATAAAAATTAATAAGGTGATGATTTTGATTCAGTTTTTCCTGCTTGTTTCATTTTTACCCTGCAAATCTTATTATCTTAAATAATATAGGAGTTACAGGCTTGTTTCACATTTTCCCTTACCTGTTTCACTTTTTCCCAAAATCGAGGTTAAAAGTGAAACGCAGTTTTTATTAATTTTTTATAATGTAGATTATATTTACTAAAATAAAACACGTTTGAAAAGATCAAGTAACACTTCATCTAATACATAAAATGGAAAATTTCAATTTGTATTTACAAGTAACTGAAAAATTGAAAGTTTTATATTTTGTTTTATATTTACCCCACTTGGCCCTACCGATATTGATATCGGTATAGCGGCCATATCGGCGTTGTGGCCGATTATCGGTATCGGCCGATATTGGATTGTAATATCGGCGCGATATCCGTATCGGTCAAAAAATCATTTTTTTTTATTTTTAAGTTTAAAAACAACTCAAAACGGAATAATATTAATATTTATTAAATTATTCAATATCATTTAGCCCAGTGGCCAAGTAGGTACATTCTACCTTGCAAAAGGTCATGAGTGTTGTATGTACCTAGGCCCTTATTTAAAATCCATGTTTTCTAATTTGGTGCGCCTGTACACGCGTCAGTAGGACCACTTTTGTGTCACTTTTTTGGTTTTTGCTCGATAACTCTACTAACGCGTCCCACAAAAAAATTATCTCATCATTTTTTGGAGAACATAAAATTTGTTACAATTTGCTTTAATAACATTTTTTTCTAAACCTCCTAGTTTCCGAAGTGCAGGGTGTTTCTTTTAAAATTATACCCCCTTATATCAGTCAATTATTACCAATATAAATTTTTCAAAAACTAAACTTGCGTAGAATTTTTCGGAGATTTTATACATGCTTTTACTTTTTTTTTCCTTCAAAGGCATACGAGGGGTATAAATTTAAATTGATAATAATTAATCGAAATAAGGGTAGAGTCGAGGGTAGGGTATAATTTTAAAGGAAACACCTTGTACAGAGCCTCAAAGGTAAAAAATTACCTCGAAAATTACAAATAAGAGGACAACAAATGGAATATATATATATTATACAGGGTGGTCCAAAATTTTGAATTTAAACTTTAGGCGATAGTAGGCTGGATAATAAGTTGAAAAGTTCATATAAACTTATAACGGCAAATACTTCATTTTCCAGATACAGAGTGTTAAAAATGACCTTCTGAAGATGGAATATTTCCGAAACGGGAAAAGATAGTGTAATGGTGCCTACTTATAACGGTGCTTTCTTTCAATAAACTTACGTCCTTTAATTTTTAAGTGCAAAGAACTACACTTTTTAGCTCTCCTATTGGGAGAACAATCCTAAATAGCGAAACAGCTGAGATACGGAATGTCCGGGGTCGGAAGCTGGAGGTCTATCTAATGGACTTCGACCATACTGCTCAAACGGGTTAATCAGAAATAATTGACAGAAATATTTTGTAAATAAACTGTTAGCAGAGAACTTGGTTGGAAGTTTTCCAGGAGTCTACAGTAAATTTGAAATTAGATACATTTTATAAAATATTTTTTTACTATTACGACATGTCCTTTTCGCTTGTAAAGACACAAGTTGGGAAGCAAAAACAGATCATTCCAATAATTCCTGAAATTCATCAATGGGCACAAAGAAATAAAGACCTATATGAGCTATATAAAAAAACAAATCGTGAAAATGTGTTAAATAAATATAAAAGCGAAAAAAGATGTATACCGACGTATGTGAATGAATACAGGAAAAGTTGGAATGACAATATAATTCAAAACTCCCATAATAAGGTTAAAACTGCTTGGAATATGCATAATAATGCAGTAGGTAAGAATAAGACGGAGCCAGATTTGTCATTAGTGTTTAACCAAGAGAAAATTACTGACCCAAAAAAAATTGCAAATATCTTTCTTTCTCATTTTCAACAAAATCCTACAAATAATGGTAAAAATAACTACATTAATAATGGCACCATAAAACCACATGACACAAACCTATATCTTAAACCAACTTGCCCTGAAGAAGTACGAAAAATAATAATGAGGCTTCCACCAAAATTTTCAAACGGTTTGGATCAACGACACCCTTACTTAAAAAAGTTGCCAGTATCATGTTATTCCCTAGCCGATATAATTAATGAGTGTTTATGCACAGGCACATTTCCTGAACAACTTAAAGTAGCAAAGATAATTCCCATATACAAAAAAGGAAAAAAAGACCTTGTAGACAATTACAGACCAGTTGCTTTGTTGTCTGTGTTTGCAAAAGTTATTGAAAGAATAATTTATGACAGAATATTAATATATTTCATAGAGAATAATATATTTACTACTAGTCAACATGGATTCCTTCCCAATAGATCCACTATTTCTGCAATTTTTGAATCGTTAATCAACTTGGTCTCTGAAGTCGATAAAGGTAAATATGTGGCTGGTTTGTATTTTGATTTCAGTAAGGCCTTTGACCACAATATGCTTTTGCAAAAATTAGAGTTTTATGGGGTAAGAGGGGTAGCAAATTCGTTAATTCAGTCATACCTAAGTAACAGACGCCAAAAAGTATGTGTCACAACAAATGAATTAGACAAACGAGAAGATTTTTTTTCAGATGAAAGTACGGTAAATATAGGTGTCCCACAAGGTTCCATCTTAGGGCCAATTTTGTTTTTGATTTTTGTGAACGATCTTACTGCACACATAGATATTAGTACAATCTATCAATTCGCTGATGATATTTCTGCTGTTGTAGCAGAAACAAATATAGCGGCACTGTCTCAAAGATCAACAAGAGTGGCTTTTGAGGTGGATCAATGGAGTAAAAACAATGATTTAAAGCCAAACGTGGACAAAACGGCCTTATTAGTATATAAAAAATGTTCAAATGAGTCATTGTACGTTAATCTCGGTGGAAAATCGATTGAGCAGGTCAATAAAACTAAATTTCTAGGACTAACACTCGACAAAGATTTACGTTGGTATGATCATATAGAAAATATTTTAAATCAACTTAGCAGAGCATGCTTTGCAATCAGATACTTAAGAGACATACAATCAGTGATACAGTACAGTATAATGTACTGGTATCATTCTGCAGATGCTGATAAAATTTTTGTGTATCAAAAAAGAGTTTTAAGAACTATGCTAAATCTTCCATATAATACTCCTTGCAAGGATTACTGTATATATTTCGGTGTAATGACTATACATTGTCTGTATATATTTAACATAGCTATGTATGCCAAAAAGAATATTAAGTCTTTTCCCAAAAATGAAGACTTTCATACCACCATTATAGTAACTAGGGGTGGAAACAATTTAAATATTCCCTTTCATAAAACAGCATTTTTTTAAAAAGGCCCATTTTATAATTGCATAAAAATTTACAATGCTTTACCTGAATACATTAGAAAAATACAAGTACTGCCTAGTTATAAATATGAGCTTAAAAAATTCTTAACAAAGAAAGCGTACTATTCCCTTAACGAATACTTTATTAATACTTGACTCTTCAGTCTATACAGTTATCTGTATGTTTTATGTCCTTTGTACTTAAACAATTTTTGTTGTTTTTGTAAATCTGTACACCTTACTTTTTTTTGACGTTGTTGATGTTTCTTTGTGAAATTTATGACAATAAATGTATTATTATTATTATTATTATTATTAAATAATAACTCGTGAATTTTACCTCTTTAAAACAACGTATTTATTCAGCAATCTTAAGGGACAAATTGATGTAACTCTAATACCTCCACGACTGTACAGTCGAGTATGTATAAAACTGTTTAAAACGATTAAAAACAAGTCAAGCTGGCAATCAAGAATCTTTACGCGATTTTACGACGGAATTTTGGATACGTTAGATTAATAAATTACTGCGTACGACAAGCAAACGGACCTTTCCACTAGGATGTATTATGCACGGCGGGCAATCGGTTAGCTATAGATATTGTAGTCTATACGGAATGTTTAAACATACGGCGAACTACTGCCACAAACGTAGAGCTATTTGTTAATGATTAGGCTGATTAACGTGAGTTTTCCGAGTCAACTCTATGCAGATCAACTTTATGGATGGCCCAAGTGAACAGATCTAACCAGTTGATGCATATAATGACTATTTGGCTTAACGTAGGTTTTCCGGTAACCTATTATGCATTGAGGCATTTGAGATGGCCCAAGTGAACAGATCTCAGCAGCCGATGCATATATTAGAAAACAAAAGACCAACGGAGGTATTACTAATTAGCTCTAGTTTGATTTAGTAGTCTAATACAACGGTACTTACTGACAATAAGATCTCTAAATATCTATACTTAACTGAAGGCGGTACCTGCAAATTGCAGTGGACTACGGCGTATTCTTACCAATATTCTATTCAAATAAATTTACTATTAAAACTCGGAGCGGCGGGGCGGAACTGTTGACGACTTCGGATTGATCTGGAACTGCTGGAGGTAAATCGGATCTGATCTTGCGGACTATCTCGGAATGAACCTGGACTGCGGACGACTTTCTCGGAATAACCCGGAGAGAACGCTGCTCTGCTCTTTTGTTACTTTTATGAGGTACTATCGCGGCCGAAAAAAAGTAATCGATTTTTTATCAAGTAGTATGTTTTTTCGAAAAATTTTCCTTTGTAAATGGGAGTGTTTACATCAGTTATGTCAATTAAATTATTTTGACAAGAAATCATTGGTGGGGTCGTATTTATTTAAAAAAAACTAATAAGAAATAAGTTGTTAATATTTTTTAATTATAAGAAAACAATTAATTAGTATGGTTTTGAGAGAAGCAGAAAAAAGCTACAGCATCACCACACTTGGAGAAGGGTGGTCTTAACAACGTGCGTGTTCGGTAATGACATAAATATCCTCAAAGTTGTCCCGATGCGTTCGGTTATTGGAGATTTAGACAAAAAAAATAAATCTGCCCCGTTCGAATATTCTACAGGAGACCTGATAGATGTCCTCGATTTGCTCGGATATTTTAGACCGAGGAAACTGACAAATATTTCAAAATGCGTGAATTCCTGTTTTGACAGATAAATATAACCACAAAAGCTAACCGTGTGATAAAAACTTCATCTTTCAAAGGCAATTTGTTAAAAATGAAAAAACGAAATTATTTATATTTGCGAGGTGTCTAAATATTGAAAGCACTTATAATTGCATGAGTTTCCTCGTAAGTGTGTAGAATAACAATTTCTTACAAAATATCATTTTCGAACGATATTATCGGTAATAATAAATTGTCATTCATAGTTGAATTATTTAGGGTTAAGTTAAGTAAGATCAGAGCATAGCATACCGGTGTGTAAGTGTGGTTAGGTTAATTATGACATATAGGTTTGACACCAAATACTAATTCCGTTCGTTTATTTTCCAAGTATCGGAGCAATTTTCCATCACGTGACTAAAAATCTATTGCATTTTACTCGGATCTGCGATGTAATTACCGAACACGCACAACGCATGGCAAGTCAAATTAATTGCAGCAAAGGCACAATTCAAAAACTAAACAAAAAGACAGACCTTCCGCTATTATCTGTTTTGAACAAATATTCTTCATCAAACTTATGACCCCTGGGACGGTAAACTCGCAGTTGACCATTGTAGCAGGACTGAAATATCTTTTCGTCGGAAAAGACCACTCTCTCCCAGTAACGATCTTATTCATTAATAAAAGTATTTGCAAACTGCATTCTTGCCTCTTTATTATCATCTGTTAGTCGGTGCTTTTTAGCACTGGCACAGTTAAATAGACCTTGCTCTCGCAACCGTTTTCTTGCTGTCCTAACAGACGCTGGGAAGTTGGTTTGCTCTTTGGCTTCAATAGAATTAGAAAATGGGTTTAAATTCACATAGTTAACCAGGGTATTGTCGTTTTCTAGAGAACTCTTTCTTGGCCGCCCAGAACCCACTGCCCTGCTCAGATCATGAGTTTCTTTCCACTTTTTGTTTAGTTTTTGAATCGTGCTTTTGCTGCAATTAATTTCACTTGCTATGCGTTGTTGGGACCACCCTTCTCCAAGTTTGGCGATGATGTAGCCTTTTTCTTCTTCACTCAAAACATGATAAGGCATGATTAAGTAATACAAAATTTATTTTTGCTTAATATGACAATGACGTTGACACTAATAAAAAAATAATGGGATTGATGCGACACTGAATAGAACCATAGTTACAACGGGAAAATCAGTCGATTACTTTTTTTCGGCCGCGATAGTACCTAGGTGGCGTTATATAGGGGCGGTCACCGACTTGAGACGAAGGATTCGGATGCACAACCCGGCGTAACTTGCAGAAGTCCAGCGGATTATGCAATTAGGCGCATCAATTCAGAACGTCAATAACCGGAAATGAGTTACTTGCAATTTCTATACTATATTGCAAAAAGAAACGGATTAAAACGGATACGGATTAACATTTCTAGTAACGAATGATTTTTATTTCCGACTCGGCCATTATTTATAATAATTCTCGGATTTTATTTATACGGGGGATTGTCGAAAATTAATCAATTAATTACTTGACTGCTTGTTTACCAGCGGACTTTTTAACAACTCATTAATAACTTAACTAGAACAGGACTTACTTACTAAAAAAAGCGGCAGGGTGTACCCAAGTGACGGTAATATTTAAAGCAAAAATTAACATTCCTTCATTGGAAAAATCACTTCGTTACAATAGGTTAATGAAATTTTGTGCGAATATTAATTTTTTAACGCTCTTTTACACAGGCTGAATATTATTCAACAAAAAGTTTCAGGGGTGGATTGGGGGTGTTAAGTGAATTTTAAGATCTCACATTTTCACGATTTTTCCGTTTAACACTGAAATCTCGTAGTCTATTAATCCACTTTTTCCATTAGAGTCTAATTCCCGTTTCGGAAATATTTTAGAAAAAAAAACAGCCTACTATCTCCTTCCTCCTAAAGTAACTTTTGAAAAACATGTTTACCTTCGAGGCTCTGTATTTCGGTAACTAGGAGGTTTAGTAAAAAATGTTATTAAAATAAATTGTAGCAAATTTTGTGCTCTCAAAGAATGATGGAGCATTTTTTTTGTAGAACGCATTAGTAATGAGTTATCGAGCAACTCGTCGAGCAATAACCGACATAAATATATAGTGACATAAAAATAGTCGTACTGACACGCGCACAGGTGCGCCAAATTAGAAAACATGAATTTTTAATAAGGGCCTAGGTACAGGGTGATTAACTATGGATTATCCGATTTCAACCCTCGATATCTTAGTAACCATTAGAGATATAAACAAATGAATGAAAATGAAAAAGATCCTTAAATGAAATTTTGTGTAGATTACAGAAGCATTAACAAACCTTTATTTGTTGTTCATACATACAGGGGATGGCAGAAAATATATATTTTTTTAATGGAACATATTCCTTAATATCTTAAAAAAACGTTTCTTTCTGAATTCAAAAATATAAAACACACGCATGTTTAATTGAGAGATTAGTGAGCTATTCAATAAAATATGTTTCAATGTGCGAATCCAGAAAAAATGTTATATTACATTTAGAATGGCCATGTGGCCTTTTAAACAAAACAAAAGAAGTAACCTGTCAACTTTAAATGTGGTTGTATCCTTAATGTTACAATTTTCATTAAATAATTAAGATTTAACATTTAACAATAATTAATATTTGGGTCCTATTTTTCGAAAATACAATAAAATTTTGTAAGATGAATGACAACGTGTTTAGAACAAAATGACAACAGAAGATAACAGAAGGAGTCCTTTTTTTGGATTAATCCGTCTGGTGAGGCTTATTGCAATATTAAATTATTTGCTTTCTATATTCGTAGTACTGATTTTCATCAGTTAAATGTAGATAGTTTGCAAATAAGCTCTGAAAAGAATATTTATGTATTTTTAAGACATTAGAGGATTAAGACTAAAAACTTTGACGTAAATAGTAAAATTTATTTTTACTATTTTATCTTATTAAAAATTTACCTCTATGGATTTCTGACTTCTTTGGATTTCATTTCTAAAATGACAATGTTTTCGAACAATTATCATAAAAATTATACATATTTGCATGTTTTGTTTAAAAGGGCTCATGGACATTTAAACTTATTTTATTGAATAGCTCACTAATTTCTCAATAAAATATAAGTGTGTTATATATTTTTCAATTCAGAAACAAATGTTCTTTTAAGATATTAAACAGGGTGTTCCATTAAAAAAAAATGTTTTCTGTCACCCCCTGTATGTATGAACGACAAATAAAGGTTTGTTAATGCTTCTGTGATCTACACGAAATATCATATAGGGATCTCTTTCATTTTTGTTTATATCTCCAATGGTTACAAGATATCGAGGACTGAAATTGGATAATCCATAGTCAATCACCCTGTACATACATCACATCTAAAATCCAAAACTACATGAATTTTTGTAAGGTCCCCCCTTTTCTCGACCTGTCCACTGGGCTAGTTAAGTTTAGGTAAATTATGATGCCATTAAATAAGACTTTCTGCTCGATTTGGATTTTATCGGCTTCTTGCCATGTTCTTGCAGATTCATAGACGTTACCAGCGGAAGAAAATATATGTTCGCTGTAAATGCTACTTGGTGGAGATGCTAAATACATTACGGCTAATTGAAAAATAATATTGAGCAAAATATATTTTATTTTTTATAGCAAATTTTAAAATTTTAGAAATAAGGCCGATAATCGGCCGATACCGATAATCGGCCATGTAAATATCGGTATCCGCCGATTATCGGTATCGGCCTAAAAAAGCATATCGGTCGATCCCTATTCTGAGGTAAAGATGTACAGGGTGATCATTTATATTTTTACACCCCCTCCCCCCCCCCCTTAACTTTCTTTTTTGGGAAAAGAAAAAAATGTAAAGACATATGTTTTAGTTATTTTTACGTAGATTTTAAATTTTAAATCAGAAAAACAATTGAGTAACGCTAAGAAAAGTTATAAAAAAGTTATAAGTACCTAATACAAACTTGTGCTTTTTGTTTGAACATGCTGTATGTTTTTGCGGAATATGAAAGAGCGTGAAAATTGTTTTTCGAAAATATATAACTGTATATTTATATTTTGAGGTTTTTGAACTATGTATTTACTTTTTCATACAGCGTGTTACTATACAAAAAAACACAAGTTTGTATTATAAGTTTTTTTTGCGTTACTCAATTGTTTTTCTGATATCGTATTTAAAATCTACGCAAAAATAACTGAAACTTCTGTCTTTATACTTTATTATTTTTCCAAAAATAACAAAGTTAAGAGGGGTGTAAAAATATAAATGATCACCCTGCACAAAACTAAATACAAGACCTATAGGGTTATATCAGATTTAGAAAGTACCTAATTGAAAAAGAAATAACAATTATTGTAATACCTCAGAGAAGATAATCAACACTTCATATAAATGACATTAAATCTATAAATATTCCTGAGAAACCATTTCATATTCCGACACAATTTTAGGTAGTTTCTGAGCAAAAATTAACTTTAAAAGAGAAATTTCTACGCCTAGATTTTAAATTAAAAGTTTAATTAAAGGTATTAACAATATTGAAACCTGAATACAAGTAAGTGTATATTACACACAAATAAAATAAAATATTAAGGCTATTCATTTCAAAAATTGTCAATATTATATCAAATCTCGTATATATATCGTAATAGGTATCCTGAGCGTTAAGTGCCAGATTACAAAATTTTTGAAAGATTAGAATATAACTTAAGGCAAAACACTAATGCCTTCTCTATAAGAAAAGTAAAATCCATTAGAAAAAGAGTTTAATTGTGATGAAAATACATTAGCGTTTTGCCTTAAGTTTTCTAATCTTGTAAAAATTTTTTAATCTGGCCCTTGACGCTCAGGATACCTCTCATTATATATGCAAAGAGCTACCTTTGCATTCTTTCTCAACTCACCATAAATTAATAACATATCTACCTTTTCTTCGTGTGTAAACATGATTATTCAATTATTATGTTATATTGTAAGAAACTTGAAAATTCACAATACTTTTTCACAATTCTAATCTGACACTTCTAATAAGGTGACATCTACAGAAACAACATGATTCGTTGTTATTTCGATGGATAACTTGTGTGTTAAAATTATTTATATAACTTTTTAAATGATTGTAGCTTCTTATAGGCCAGTCAATATCGACACAAGAAAAGACAAAAATCGCAAACGCGCATGTATCCACGATTATTTTATATGTTAATAGGACCCCTGAGAGTAGTTTATATCCAAGTTTGCAACCCTGAAAACCCTGTGCTACTCCCGTGGGGCTCGAAAAACTGCGAAATTCTGACACTTGTTGCATTTTTTTTGAAAATAATAACTTAAGGAAGCGTTTTTCGGGTATCTTCATTATACTTTTGTAAAGCAAACTAAATTTTCTACAATTTAAGCCCAACCAGAGCTCTCTAGGTCCATTGGTTGTGGAGATACAGCCAGTGAAAGATGGACAATTTTTTCTAAAATGTGAAAATTTATCGGTAGGGTCATTTTCTATGACACGTACCGGCTAAACTAATACTCCTAGAGAAAATGAATGAATTTGTAGAGAATTGAATTAGCCTCAATTTGATCCCAAAATGGTGCCTCTAGGCCTCATAGTTTCCTCAATAACGAAACAATAGTATAATATCGGATTTTGGGAAAACATTGTACTGAATAATGTTGGTATATTTTTCTTTAAAAAAATGTGCAATAATTTGAATTTAACATTTTAGATGTAACATATGGCTTCAAATAAACATACACTAAACAAATACCGAAAATTCATTAAACAAGCAAAATTACATACCGTTTTTCTTGTTTTATTTAAAATGAAATATGTTGAATATATATATGATTCGGTCAGAGCCATTGTGGCGGGATACGTCAGCTACGTTGTCAACCGCTTTGGCAAAAACGTATCTGTGGTTTTTGATGGATACCCACAAGCCACAAGATACAGCTATGAGGAGCACTAAATCAGCTGAACGTCTGCGACCGCTCTGCTTCTCTCCCCTGCAGTGACATTTTTTTTTATGAATCAACACCCATCAAATTGTCCCAAGCAAAACTGCTCTCAAATGAATTTAACAAACGCTGACTGATCACCATGAATTTGAGAGGCAGGGTATCGAGGTACATCAATCTCAAGAAGACGCCGATGCTGATATAGTGAGGACTGCCCTCTCCAAGAGCTCATCGTTCGACCAAGTATTCATCATTGGAGAGGACGTCGACCTACTGATCCTTCTCAACGGCTTAAGCTCTCTACATGCAAACGTGTACTTCCAGAAAGGCGGCAGAGATGGGTCAGAGTGCGCCCAATATCCAGCAAATTCCTTCACATGTGGAGAAATGCACGTACCACAGACGGTTTTGTTTCTGCATGCCATCAGTGGGTGTGACACCACCTCTGCCCTTTTCTGGCAAGGCAAGATGAAGTGGTGCAACGTCTTCAAAAGAAAACCCACTGGATATACCTCGCCAGCATTTTCCTTGATCCAAACTCCAACCAGGAAGAAGTAGGAAATGCTGGCGAGAAAATCTTGATGAACATCTACGGAGAAGATGAGGGAACGCTGAACACCCTGCGATACTCAGCATTTGTAAAATCGGCCGCCTCCCCGCCACCACAAAAGCTGCAAGGAGGACCTATCACCAGGTGCAAAAGCGGTTGTGGGTCGATAAAAACCCGTGTGACTGGAGATGTTCTACCAGCGAACAAGTTCTCATGCCAGTCACAATGTGCGCAGAGCCCGCTCCTCAAACCCTGCTTAAAATGATGGCTTGCAAATGCAAGAAAGGGTGATTAGGGCCGTGCACTTGCAAAAAGGCAGGGCTTAAGTGCTCTATCCTATGTTCCTTTTGCCAAGGTCGAAGTTGCAGCAACGCCACCCCTATCGTCCTGGACGGGGAGGACCCAACAACATATGACGACTCGCCTCCACCTCCGGAAACCCTCATCTCTCCTCCCCCTCCCACTTCCACTAATCCAGACTGGATGAGACCCCGACCTTCTAAAAGGGCGAAGTTTTAAACTACTGAGGTGTTTGTGCTTGACTGTGTAAATAGTATTTTATAGTTTACATTTATGTTTACGTTCTTTATTTTATGTTTACGTTATGTTAAATTCAAGTTCTTGCAAGTTTTTTTAAAGAAATACATTAATTCTCCCATTAATCAGTACAATGTTTTCATCATTTTCCCAAAATCCGATGTTTTACTATTTTTTAGTTTCTGAGGAAACTATGAGGCCTAGAGGCACCATTTTGGGATTAAATTGAAGCTAGTTCAATTTTCTACAAATTCCTTTGGCATGACTTTTCTCTAGGAGCATTAGTTTAGCCGGCACGTGTCTTAGAAAATGACCCTACCGATAAATTTTTACTTTTTAGAAAAAATTGCCCATCTTTCACTGGCTGTATCTCCGCAACCAATGGACCTAGAGAGCTCTGGTTGGGCTTAAATTGTAGCAAATTTGCTGCTTTACAAAAGTATAGTATGAAGATACCCGAGAAACGTTTCCTTAAGTTATTATTTTCAAAACAAATGCAACAAGTGCCATAATTTCGCAGTTTTTCGAGCACCACGGGAGTAGCACAGGGTTTTCAGGGTTGCAAACTTGGGTATAAACTACTCTCAGGGATCCTAATAACATATAAAACAATCGTAGATACATGCGCGTTTGCGATGTATAATGTTTTTATTGACTGGCCTATTATAACTTTTCAACGAAAAGAGATAGAAGAAAACATTTTTACGGTGGTATACATAAAAATGAGATCATTTTGAATACCTATGGAAAAAATTAGGTATGTTCGTGGAGAAAATAATTTTTATGACGTCACAGTTCGTATTTACATGATTCTTAAAAATAATATATTTTCTGCTAAATATAACTTACATCATCCCATTTGAGATACCTTTTTCAAAATTGTCTTTTCTCTTCACGTTTTCACGTAACAGGCCTTGGGCGTCGAGTTTGAAATACCTTTTTTCTTTTTTCTAATATTCTACTCACTATAAATAATGAAAAGAAATATTTATTACCTACCTCTAATATATCCCCAAGGCACAGGAATTTGAATTTCTTTAACACCTCTAACTGATTCTTTTATATCCATGTTTCAGTCGTAAGTTACCTATTATAGTTTGTAGTGTATCTAAAAGTACCTACTTATAGTTTCTCTTCATTAACTGTGTAACAAAATCAGAAAAAATTAGTGTAGGTAGTAATACAATGTAGGTAGGTAGGTACAAAATTTAAGTACCTAACTGATTTGATTTTGCACAAATTGTTCAAAGTACAACTAATAATTTAAAAAAATGCCACGTAGGTATTAGCGTTTCTTAACTTGGCAAAAAAAAAAATTTTTATAAGAAATCGGGGTCTCATATCGTGCACGGTTAATAACTTTTGCCATATTCCTATTATAATTATTAATGAAAGAAAAATACGGATTTATTAAATTGTAACTCTTACTTATAATTTAGGTTATGTTGATTGATACAGACAGAAGGCAAGGCTGGTAAACTCTAAAGGTTACCCCATCTGAACCTGACCCGCTCAACATACGTCACTTGGCGACCTCAGACCGGGATCGTCGTTCTCTGTTCTACAACAGCAGAGCAGTATTAGTGTCTCTTTTTAAGCATATAGAATCGCGGTCGCCAGCTCTTCCTCACCCCGCATTTTCCTTGCCCTAATGCTGCTCATTGAGGTAACCTGTACAGTCTAGAAGCCTTGGACAGAAGGTACGTTCATTTCATTTGTGTCAGTCACACAGAACATAAAGGTAGGTGTCAGGAGTCCCCACGAGCGTATTTTACGGCGACGTAATTTACGCCAATTTTCGGCGGAACATCCCCCCACGCCAGCGATTCCAGCTAAAGGACCGCGTATCGTCAACGCCACCTATAAAGGTGGTATTGGTATCGTTCGTCGGCGTAGCGCATATAACCTCAAATTTTGTTTTGTTTACGATTTTAGATTTTTCGTAGAAACGGCAGAAACTTACGTCAAAAGTTGAGAAAAATTTAACTTTTGGCGTATTGTCGGCGTAAACGCTATAAACGTCAAATTAAACAATATGGCGACCCCTTAACCAATTGTATGATAGGGATAATAGTCACATGATTAACTACGCCGCGAAATATAAACTCATGGGGACTCAGCATTAATATAGGAATGTAAAAGAAGCGACACCTAACGTTTTTGAACGAGGCTGATGCGGGCTTCGAACTTTAGATGGCGTTGTGCAATTTGGCGGCGACAGTTTCAGCTGATTTGCGCGATGTCATTGGTAAAGAGATACCTTTATTTAATAGCGATGTCACAGATTAACTATATCAGATGCGAAAGCTTCGCGCGAGTTATAAAATAGATCTTAATAAATCGATTTTTAAAAAGAAATATTTTATTTCAACAGAGAAAATAAAAAGACAAGTGTACAATACAGCGTCGGTTTATTAACTAACTTATAATTTATAAAGAAGCATTCACCCGACATGAGAATGTAATGAGATAACGGATAACGAGTATCGGGTTTCCTAGATAAACTGCATATGCATTTGCGTAACTCCTCCATCCCTTGAAAGAAACCTACGGTAGGTTTAAGTTGACTCGGGGTTGCGCTACTGGATTTGGGGTGTCCGAGGTAGAGTTGCTGGCTTTCGTTGAATTTCTGGCCTTGCTATATTTTGAATAAAGTCTGTAACCAAAAAAGAAGCAAATTGCAAAAATTATACTAGCATACAAAATAATTGTCCAAATACTAGGCCTTTGACTTATTGAAAAATCTTCATCTTCTGAGAGGTCTTCTTCAAGTTTCATAAAGCTTCGCTTGATGTCTTGGTTGTTGTCCAACAGTACATTTTCTAAGTTGACTGCCTGAGGGGCTTTATTATTTTTAAAATCTATTTTAAAATCAATAGTTGAAATATTTAAAACTTTAATTAAATTTAAATTATCATGATTTTGTAATGTAATATTATTAAATTGCAAATAACAATGATCTGAAATTGTGACTATAAATGTTCCTTGAATAATTTGATTATGAAAATCATTTAGGCAATGAGTTTGAATTTTTGTTTTATTAATTAAAATAAGTATCCATGTGTTCTTGTTGATCTTCGTGAAGGTATTCTTCGTTAACTGGAATCTGGTAGGTTTGCAGGATGTGAGATTTCTGTATGCATTTAATAATTGAATTACACAGGGCGATTCTTCGTTGCTGGGCAGCAGATAGTTGTCTTCACATAAATAATTTTCGGATTCTATGATTTTACAGTTTTTTGGTACTGTGTAAAATTGCTCGGAAATTAGGAGGGAATTATACGTAGGAATAATAGTTTGAAATATATTTAAATTATATAGGGGAACGGGTAATGAATATATTTTTATGAAATTGTACATCGCGTCATTAACCAATGGCATTTCCAACAGAAATACTACTTGGGTCATAGTCGAATAAGCTTTTATGGACATAAGATTTTCAATTGTCGGTATATTTTGGAGATTTGGTTCCAGTGGAAGTTTATATGGGGCAATTTCTGTTTTCATTTCGAGTAGTTCATTTCTAAGTTCTTTTGGTCTTAAAATGCTTGAATGCATGAAATTTAATTTCGCAAAAGATACAGCTGTTTGTAAATTTGTTAAAACTCGTATTATTTCGTTTAAAGAGTTTATCATTTCCATAAGAGTGATATGCATAGGGTATAGTTTTTCTCTCATAAAATTTTTTGCGTTCAAATATTCGGTAATTTGATTAATTTTTCTCTCTAGTGTATACTGGTTATGTATTAGCCTATCAATGGTTTTGTTAAAATTGTTTACTGCTTGAATGGTAAGGGAAATTGTTTCTTTTTCCGATTTGATTATTTTTCTTTGTGTTTTCCTTAGTTCCTCAATTTTTGTATGAAATTCTTTTGCATCTTCAGCATCTAAGTTGCCAGTTATTAATTTAATTGTACTACCCAGGACGTTTATTAAACCACGTTTATTTCTAGGTGCAGATGGTAGCAATTCTTCGATTATTTCGGCGACTTCTTTTATTTGATGGTGTATTATATTTCTGAAATTATGAGTTTCCATCCTGTAGTTCTGGTCCGACGTATTATAACCTAATTCTAATTGTTTTTGAGTAGTAACTAACTTCTCAAATTCTTCTAATATAAGCGATAAATTGTATACTTGCGTAAGCGTCCATCTATTTTCAACTACTTTTGCGTTTCCTATCTTAAGCGGCAATAATCCTATATTTTCTTTAACTTCTTGTATATCAACTACAGCTGCTGCTGTGCTGATGGTGAGGGCGGTGATCCTGAAACAGGACGACTAATGTCAGCTAAATGTACAGTTTTCTTCTTATTAGATTTTGAGTGTTCTATTTGACATTTATTATGTTCTAGTAATTTTATTATTTTCCAAGGTCCGGTAAAACGTTTGACCGTTTTATTCCTATTATAAATTCTAGTATAGACTGTGTCTCCTATTTTAAACGCTGTGTCTTCTTTCGTTTGTTTTTCAATTCTTTTTGTTTTATCTTCGTGTAATTTATCGTGTAGTTTATTGTAAACTTCTTCCATAGTTTTCACATGCTTATTAACCAGGTCTTGATAATATTGTCTTGTATACAGCATGTCAAAGGGGTTTCTTGAAGCGGTGTGTCCTAGCACTGTCTCCAAGGGTGTTAAGCCTGTTGAAGTATGTATGGTATTATTGTAAGCAATAATTGCCTGTTGCATTCTTTGGTCTGATGGTCCCTCTAATAATCTGTAATGTTCTAACAGCGTTGAATGTTGGCGTTCAATTAACGCGTTCGATTCATGATGTCTAGGAGTTGTTACGTGTACTTTAATTTTGTGAGCTTCTAAAAATTCTTTTACAACTGCGTTAGAAAATTCCGAACCTCCATCACAGGTAATTTGTGTGGGCGTTCCGTAATGTTTGATAAAGTCCAAGAGTTTTTCTGCTATTTCTGTTCCATTTTTCCCTAATATTTTGTATGATTGAGCCAATTTTGAAAATGAATCAATTATAGTTAAGTATGAGTTGCCGTCTACTACGAAGGTATCCATATGTATATTTTCGAAAGGTTTTAGGAATGTTTCAGTTAGTAAGTCCTTGATGACAGGTGTATGTCTCTCATACTTGCTACTGCGGCATTTTTCACAGTTGTTTATATATCGCGTGACATCATTTTGAAGATTGTGCCAATAATATTTTTCTTTTAATCTTGTTAGTGTTTCTGAAATACCTCGATGGTTTGTTTTTCCTTCATGGTAATTTTTTATGGCTTGTAATCTGTCTTCCATGGGCACATTTACTAGTTTCTTTGTACATCTGATTAATTTGGGTCCTCTGTCCGAAAAATTGTCAACATAAACTTTTGTGAAATCCTGGTACATTTTCTCTTGATCAAACCACATATAATATGTTTTCCTTCCTGTTGTGTATTCTTTGAGGAAGTTTAAAATTAAATCATAGTTGTTATCTTTAGGAATTTGTGTTTCTATATAGTCTTTGTTTTCAAGTCTACTTCTTTTTGTACGAATCCTGTTTCCTAATCCTGTGGTTACAATTATTTGATTTGGCTTGGAATTTATTATATATTCTACGATTTCTATGCTTTTGGAGGGTTCGTCATTGGCGGTTGTGTGTGCTGTTTCTGTTATACTTCCAGTCGATTCCTCGTTAGGGGTAGGTATTGTTTGTGTGATATTTTCTAAATCTTCTATTATTCTACTCATTTCTTCAGCATCGTGGTAGGTAATGGGATTGTCTGTAATGTCTTTCAGAGCATTTTCAATATCAGAATCATCGAGTTGTGGTATTATCGATACATTATCTATTTCTTTGCTAGTCCCTTGTATGCTCATTGGATGAACAGTTATTCGTGATAGAGCATCCGCGACTACGTTTTGTGATCCTTTTTTATATATAACCTCAAAGTCAAATTCCTGAAGTTTAATTTTCCAACGTGCAAGTTTGTTAGACGGATCTTTAAGCGAAAATAACCAGGTCAATGGACGATGGTCGGTATAAATTTTAAATTTACGTCCAAACAGGTAAGGGCGAAAGTGCTTACATGCCCAAAGTATACACAGTAATTCTCTTTCTACTGTGCTGTATTTGGTCTCGGTATCATTAAGGGTTCTAGAAGCGTACGCCACTGGTTTATCATTTGGTGGTAAGCCTTGTGTTAAAACTGCTCCTATCGCTATATTGCTGGCATCGGTGGTTAAATTAAATTCTTTGCTAAAATCGGGGAATTGAAGTATTGGGTCATGACATAAAATTTGTTTGCATTTGTTGAATGCTGTAATATACTCATCAGTATGTTCGATTTTTGCTCCCTTCTTTAAACACTTCGTCAAAGGTTTTGTCAAGCTTGCAAAATTCATTATAAATTTCCTGTAATAGCCCAACAGTCCCAGAAAAGATTTTATTTCTTTTGTGGTGCTAGGTATAGGGTATTTTTCTATAACTCTAATTTTTTCGTTGTTTGGTCTTATTCCTTGTGGTGTTATGATATGTCCTAGATAATTAACTTCGGTGCGTAAGAATTCTGACTTATCTAGCTGTACTTTAAGGTTTGCAGCTCTAAGCCTCTCGAATACGCTTCTTAGACGTCCTATGTGTTCCTGCAGTGAAGTCGAAAAAATGATAATGTCATCTAAGTATACCATGCATTGTTCTTCCGTTAAACCTCGTAGTATATGGTTCATTGTACGTTGAAATGTGCTTGGACTATTTCGAAGGCCAAAGGGCATCCTTAAGAATTCAAAATGGCCTTGTGGTGTTGAAAACGCCGTTTTTTCTATACTGTTTTTGTCGACTAAAATCTGATGAAATCCACTCGCGAGGTCGAGGGTGGTGAAATAATTAGCTCTACCTAATTTGTCCAGAATGTCTTCTATATTAGGGATTGGGAATTTATCTTCAATTGTTTTCTCGTTCAATTTACGATAATCGATGACCAGTCTCCATTTTCTTGTGTTTGATGCATCCATTTTCTTGGGCACAACCCATATCGGTGATGACCAGGGTGAGATGGATTCCCTAATTATATTTTGTTCCAACATACTGCTTATTTGTTTTTTAACTTCTTCATTATGAATTGGTGGTAGTCGATATGATTTTGTATAGATCGGTTTTTCATCTGTTGTTCTTATTAAATGTTTAATCTCCCCAGTGTAACTTAACGGCATTTCTTTACAGTGGAATATGTCCCTAAATTCATAACAAAGGTTTCTTATTATGTCATATTCTTCCTGATTGGTATGGCCTAATCTTAAATTTTTTAAATTTTGTTTCAAAAGTTGGTCACAATGTGTAGATGTTTGACAAGTTTCTTCTTGATGGTTAATTTCGATATTTTCTTCTATTTCTAAAAGCTTCAATGGTTCTTTGAACGTTATATCTAGGTTATGATTAGACGTATTTAGGATAGTAGTAAAGCATTCATAGTTCTTTGATGTTACGAGACAACAAGGTATTTCAAGTCCATTTTCGAACTGCATGTGATTAATATAACCGTTATCCATATTTAAGTTAGTTGGAATTTTTACTATTTTTTCACATCTTGGCGGAATTGTGTACTTATATATTTTATTTTTATCAGTTGTCCTATCTTGTAAGCTTTTCAATGGTATTTTTGCATACGGTGTAATTATTACATTTTTTGTGAGGTCAATGTTCGCTTGAAGTTTTTGGAGAAAATCGATTCCTATTAAGCCATCGTATTTGGGGTTAAAATCGAATAAATGAAATTTTTGTTGTCCTTCAACATTAAAAAGGTCCCAAACAGGTATAGTTATGCTATGTTTATGCACGCTTTGTTGATGTGCAGTATTTATAACAAAAGGAGTTTCTTCGATATAATTTTTATAGTAATTTTGTGCAAGAGTAGGTTTAATTAAAGTTTTTGTTGATCCAGTATCTATTAGGAAGTTTGCTTGTAATTCTGGTACAAAAATGACTGGAAGATTATTATTATTGTCGATGTTGTTTAGTTCTATGTTGGCATTTGTGAGGCTGTTGTTTCCTGAAAATTTTGAAGATGTCCGTCTGTCTGTGCTTCTTGTATATTTGTTTCTTGCAATCCTGCATCAAAATTTTCATATGCGTCTTCAGAACGTCCATAATGGTTGTCGTTTTCGTAATTTGGCATATAATTTTCGAAAGTTTCGTTTTCATAACATTCTCCGGGGTAGTATTGGTTTTCTTGATAATAAAGTTCCTCTGATGTAAAGTTAGGTCTTGGTTGAAATTGTCTGCTAGAATTTGGAGGATTATTTATTCTTCTGGTATTACCTGATGATGTGTCCATCGGTGTGGGTTTTGGTAATATTTTATTGGGGTTTGGCTTGAACACATTGGTATTCCTCGTATTAAATGGAGTTTGAAATTTTTGGTTATTATATTTCATCGGTTGGTTATAGAATCTGTTATTCCAGGGTGTTCCTTGTGATTGATTTGCTTGCCAATAGTTTGGATGATAGTTGGGTGATTGGTTTGATTGATAATAATTTGGATAGTAATTTGGATATTGTGAAGTTTGATTAAAATTTGAATATGTAGGTGATTGCATTGATTGATTTTTGTTGGTATGCTGCGACTGTCTTGCTATGGGTTTTGATATGTTCTTGTGTGTATTATTATTTATGGCTGTGAAGTGATTTCGTACGTATGAGTAATTTTCTTCCTCAATCGTCATTCGAAGTGCTTCTTCTAGAGTTGTTGGGGACTTGCACCTTAGTAAGCGACTTAAATCAGAGTTTGTTCCCTTAAGAAATGTTTGTAAAGCTATATCATTGAACATCATAGTTTTATACATTAAAATAGCTGGTTGTTCGATGACTGCGATTTTTGAAATAATTAAATCTCTAAGGTCCTTGCATCTTTCTCCAAATTCCAAAGGTTTTTCATTGCGGTGTTGGGTCAGGGTTAACAGTTCCGTTGTGAGTGTATTTTCTGAACATTGGTCTCCAAATCGTCTTCTTATTTCTTCTTTAATCCCTTCCCATGTAATATTTGGATTTGTTGCTATTATTGCTTGCGCTGGACCAATAAGTTTGTTTCTTATCGCTTGAAATAATGTGGCATTGAAGGTTTCATCTGTTGGTTTTTTCAGTCTGTCAATTGTTGCTTGTGCTGCTGTGATGAAAATTCCAACGGTCATTTGATCACCATCAAAAGTTGGGACAGTTTCGATGTGGTCTCTAAATGTTGCCATGGTACCTTCTTTATCTTCAGTTTTTAATTTAAGGTTATCTAATATATTTGTCAATTGGTCAATGTTAGTCATAAATTTTATTTATATTTAACAGTTTTTAATCGGTGCAGTGGGAAATACCTTTATCGTAAAGTTACGCCACTGGGTGTAGAATATTTAGGTGCTTATATAATAAGCGGAGAGGTTAAAGAAAAAGGAATTTTGGGATGATAAATTGAGCAATTTTACTTACCAGACTGCTATCATTCTCTTCTTTCTTCTACTTTTCTTAAAACTAACAAAAAGTTAAAATCTTGAGTGTATCTTCTTTTTTTTTTTTTTTTTGATTTTCTTAAACTACGGTGAAGCTTTGGAGATGTTATCCTAGGCTTTTTGTGAACCAGATGACGATTTTGGGTCTTCTTGGCTCGGCGGTTTCTTGCAGCGAAAAAGGTGTCTTCTCGGATGGTTGATCACTGAACTGAACGTGAAATCGATATGCACTCGATACACTCCACCCGTCCGACTCGAAAGACTGCGCCAGTTATAAAATAGATCTTAATAAATCGATTTTTAAAAAGAAATATTTTATTTCAACAGAGAAAATAAAAAGACAAGTGTACAATACAGCGTCGGTTTATTAACTAACTTATAATTTATAAAGAAGCATTCACCCGACATGAGAATGTAATGAGATAACGGATAACGAGTATCGGGTTTCCTAGATAAACTGCATATGCATTTGCGTAACTCGCGGTGCCTTTCATGTCCGCGACACACGTATTAGACAAAGGCCCGTCGGCTACTCGTAACGTTGCATGCTTTTTGCACCACAAGACTTTAATATTTATTTTTGTGGATGCGAGTTAGTTGCACCACTTGAGCGCTAGAAAAAACAATAAAAATATATTATAAAATATTCTTTATTAAAACAAATATGAAATTGTATGTTTACAAATGGGATAATATTGTAAGTTTTCTATTTGTTTTATCAGGGTTTTTTGATGTTTTTAGATCTCTGTTTGTATACACCAACAAACTCGTATGACACTATTTTGACATTTATAATCCGAACGCTCGGACTAACAATATATCGCTGTAAACTCTGCTTCACGCTGTCACGATAATGCTCTCGTACTAAACCCTCCGCATATATGAGGATGGAAGTAGTGGGGATCGTTGGACAGGCCGCCACGCTTACTTTCGCATCTGGTATAGTTAATCTGTGGCGATGTGTGACATGAAAGTAACGTCGAACGCCACAGCGTGGCGCTAGCATTGGCGACAAATGACAGTCCTTTATTGAATGGCGGTAGTGTTGTACGTTGTACCATATGAATAAGTAGCTGTGTTTGGTGACCCAGTTCAGAACGTCCTGGACTAAAGTCAGCGAATTATATGAACTGAACTCAAATTGCTAGAACTTTAAAAACTATTTTGTTCGGTGTACAAATAGTCCAAGCAATGGGGGTTTTCTATTCGCAAAAGGTCGGAAAGAAATGAAAGTTGGTGGGATGGTAGACATAGGTCACCTGATAGTACACCTCAGTTTGCGACCTCGGGGGGTTTCCGCTCGAGGGGTGGGGGGATGAAAACTCTGCGTCGCGACGCTTTTCGGGAAATAGCGTCGTTGTGGTAAGTGCTATCGAAAAAAAGTTCAGATGTAGAGATGTAGTGGCGCGCTTCAAAAAATCATATGTTTTATTATACATGACCAAATGTATCAAATCGGGCATCTGCAGACTCAGAAAACATTACCCTTTCAGAAAAAAAATATTACAGAATTGTTTGATAGCGATCTTCGTCTTAATCCGCGATGAAATTCTGATTTTGTTGAAAATTGCAAATCAACCCCCAACTTTGGCGCGCCGTAGAGCGAAAACTATTGGTCGCAGACAAAAAATGTAAAGACCAGAATTGTGCACAATTTTATTCTCTACATGTATCATTTGAATAGCGATAGCACTTACCACAACGGCGCTATTTCCCGAAAAGCGTCGCGACGCAGAGTTTTCATCCCCCCACCCCTCGAGCGGCAACCCCCCGAGGTCGCAAACTGAGGTGTACTATCAGGAGACCTATGTCTACCATCCCAGCAAATTTCTTTTCTTTCCGACCTTTTGCGAATAGAACCTCGTTTTTAGTACCCATTGCTTGGACTAAAACATGTACACTCGGGATTTTCACGTTTGATAGTTGTTGTCAAAGTGATATTTATTTTAAAACTACAGTGGGAAGTTGTAACTTTTAGTTCGGGACGTTCTGGACTGGGTCACCAAACACACCTACTATATGTTATTGTGTATTATAATAATCGCGCTTCTTTATTTTTGATTTATATTTAGCTAGCCCTTGCTTTTTGGCGAGTCTATTTTTTTTTTTTGCTGCCACCAGGTCGAGACATTTATATTCCGCCTGACCTCGGAATTTCCGTGCTGAAAAATACCTAATTTTGCAAGCAAGAAAATAGATATTTCTCCGGCTACTGGTTGAGAAGGCTCTTCGGAACAATTCCTAAGGATCTACTCAAATTATTTCATCAGTAAATACGCAGCATTTTATTTTATTAAATTTGAATTCGAGCATTTAATTCCCTTAAATTTTATGGTTCATAATTATTATTCTACGCTCTATGTTACTTTTATTATACCGGGTGTCCTCACAATGACTCTACCACGAATACGAAAATAATTCTTAGTCCCTTACATTTTATTTTCTATTCTTTTATCAGATCCCTTTTTAAACTTTAAACTAACAAATCCCGATTTGTTACAGTATTTTCTGGTATTGTTTTGTATGAGTGAATTCGTTTTCAATAATGACAACAACAGCATGCCATGACTGTGTATACAAAAACTAACAGACTTAAGAAAAACATTAGTTTTTTTAAATTAGGTCTGGGCGTGTATTGACGTCTATTTTAAAAGCCACTTTACACAATATTAGAAATGTTGTCCTATAGATATATGTCATATATGCAATAATATGCAATACATGTAGTATAAAATGATAAAATGAATGAAATTGACAATGTAGTAAATTAAATTACATTTACTACGGTAGTAAATTCGGTAGTAAATGTATATGCTATTTACATTTTAGTTACATTAGAGTAGGCTTTGGAAAATCTGAATTCTGTTGGTATGATTCATGATACAATAGAGCCAATAAATAAGTGTTGTTGTATCATGGGTATGAATGACTGTTTTAATTACTGAGGTTATATTGTTTAAATGTTATTTGTGGCATTTCATAAATTATTTCTTTCCTTTTCTTTGTTTGGGATTTATTACCACATTCCTTGAGATTCCTATCCAAAAAATTCGATTTATTTAATATTTAAAAATATTCAAATTAACCAGTTTAAAACTGGGAAGTGGAGATGGGGTCATGCGTACAATTGCCGGTCTTCGATCTTCGGAGCAAAGCAGCGGTGGTCGGAGCCGGGGAATGGATGGGTGACCGTATCTCATTACATTACCGAGGATAGTGCAGCGGGCTAGATCGCCCTTGAGTGGCACAAGGCGACTAGTTACTGCCTATCTCTCCTGGGTTCGAGTCCCAGCTCCGGCAGATGGCAATGTCGGAGGGAATGGGTGTATGTGGTGTGTCCTGGTTAAGTGTCAGAATAGCTCTAAGCTAAACTTCGCCAGGACGTTAATATAAATAAGACGATTAAAAAAAAAAAAAAAAAAAAAAAAAAAAAAAAAAAAAAAAAAAAAAAAATAACCTCTACGCCTTTGACGTAATGTCAGAGGATCAGTTAGAGGGTGTTTTTTGACAACTAATAGGAATTAAATTAATACAAAAATACTGCGCTGACGTTTCGGAAACTATATCCGTTTCCTTTTTCAAAGTTTAGGCTTTAGATTTTTATGTAACGTCCCACATAGCATTCGACGTCCTATGGATATACTTCAGATATACATACATGGATTTATGGACTACCTCAGGATATACATAATTATCATTGTGTACATATCCTATGTACAAACATAGTATCTCTATTTGTCACAGCTTTTCAGGTTCCACAGAGGTCCCAGGGACATCCATACAACTTTTCAGGTCCCACACGTACATCCGAGGGACATACATATGTATATTGGTGTACATCCTGAGGACCATCCACGTATATGTTGGGTATATACTCATGTACATATGATGGACTACCTCAGGATATACATAATAACCATTATGTACAACCTATGTATATTGTCACAGCTTTTCAGATTCCACGCAGGTCCCAGGGACATCCATACAATTTTGCAGGTCACACGTACATCCGAGGGACATATGATGTATATCCTGAGGACCACCCACGTATATGTTGGGTAAATACTCATGTACATATGATGGACTACCTCAGGACATACATAATTATCATTATGTACATCCCATGTACAGGGTTTTTCCTTATAATTAGCCACCCCCTTACAGTTTATTTGAAGAAATAAAAATTTTATATACAAAATAAGTTGCAGTATTTTTCCTGAACTTTAATCTACCAATAAAGCAAACAAATGGCAATCGCCAAATTGCGAAATTCTATAAACTTACGGTTTTTCTTATTGAATACCCTGTATATTCTTCAGATCCTTGTCTATATTTAATTTAGATATTTAAACAGTCTAAAGTCATGTTACATATTCAAATAATGACATTATTTCTTATAGTGAGATTGTTTTATTTTAACCCATATGAATTACTATGATTGACATAATTATCATGTTTTTACTCCTATTTTTATTTTGAATAACCGGAGAACGGATAATCTGAATTAGACCTATATGATTTTTAAATTCGGAGGTTTTCGAAAATATAATAAAATATAGAATTTCGTCATTTTGCTATTGTCATGTTTGTTTTATTGTCAGATTATAAAAATTCAGGAAAAATACTGCAACTTTTGAATATAATATTTGTCTGTATTTCTTCCAGTAAACTGTAGGGGGGGGGGGCAATTACATGGAAAAACCATGTACACACTGTAGAAATTAGATAACCCCCAAATCCAAAGTCTGGAATTTATTTTATTTTGTACATAAATAATAAAGTTGCGTTACATTTTTACTAAGGTTATATGGATTAATAAATAAAGCACTTTGTATTTTAAATAAACATTTTTATTTAAAAAATAATATATACATTATAAATACTATACTCTAATCTTAACGATTTAAATTCTAAGCCGTAAAAATATTAGACACATATATATGGTGATTGGCTATGGATTATACAATTTCAACCCTCGATATCTTAATAACCACTGGATATATAGACAAATATGAAAAAGATCCCTAAATGAGAATTCGGGTAGATTACAGAAACATCAACAAACCTTTATTTGTCGTTCATACATACAAGGGCTCACACCCATTCTAGGTGTAATTTAACATTTTTTCTGGTTATCCATACATTTATTTGAAGGGCGGTAATGAAAGTTCGTTAATTACCTACTTACTTTTTTAACAAAATAAAGTATTGATTTTCCAGTACTAAGAAAATAATTTTTACAGATTTTATCAGGTATCAGCAGTTTGCAAGTGCTTAGATGATAGATATTTTGTTAAACTCGAGGTTAATACTGTACACACGACACACACCACCTGCATCAGACTCAAACTCTCACAAGTCACAATTCACAAAAGTCACTAGACTAATTCACAAACGAAACGAAAACGAATATAACGATTACAACGAATTTAATTTTTCTAGAAGCAGGAAGAACGCCGTCACAAAACATGTAACGCCATCACTCATCACATAAGCCATTATGAACGCTAATAATTCAACCAATCAGGAAAGAGCAGGCTCTGGACGATGCGCGCGTAATTTGAAATTTGAAAGGAGGGTATAATATAATATGATAGTTAATTACTTACTTTTTTTTATCAAAATAAAGTATTGATTTTCCAGTACTAAGAAAATAATTTCTACGGATTTTACCAGGTATTAACAGTTTGCAAGTGCTAGATGATGATAGGTACTTTCATTGTTATAATGTGTAACTTTATTCGCAATTTATACCATATAATAAGGTCGTGATAGTATAGACATGAATTATTATCTTGAAAATTCCTATGCTTAGTGATAATAATACACTCAGTTCCATAAAAAGTGACGCACTCGATTTTTTGGGTAATTTTAAAGTTCTTTAGTTTTTAAACCGGTGGACCGATTTGAACATTTTTTTTCTCAGTTTATAGCAAAATTCATTCTGTATGAGCCGGATTGGAAGCAATGGTGAGTTCTTCCAAATTTCATAGAAATTAATGGAGAATTTTAATCCTAAGTTTTTTCACAGGTTTTCAAAACACCCTGTGGATTATTCTCGCTGTCATGGAAAAATTATTCACTCTGCATTCGATGAACCATTTTTTAATAAACATTTTGTTTTTTTGTTCACTGTTTTATCGCTGGCACTTTCCGAGATATAACGTTTTTACGTGAACCCTGTTTTTTCGTATATTGGGAAATGATGCACATGATGAGTGGTCATACTCACTGCAGAATTGTATAGCATATAGACCAATAGAAATTGTCAAGGTTTTTAAATACACTCAGTTCCAAAAAAAGTGACGCATTTGATTTTTGACCTAACTTTTTTTCTTTTTCTTTTTTAAACCAGTGAACCGATTTTTTATTTTTTTTTATTTATTGGTAGGTAATTCCTTTGTCTTTTAAAAAATAAAGAGGTGGAAATTTATTTCATTGTAGGATCACATTGCTTTTGAAAAAGCAATTGCCGTTGCCATAGCAATTAATTTGTTGTATACCTGGTTACATAAACTCATTAAAAAGCAAATCAGCTGCAGGAGATGATGGTATAACTTCAGAAATTATAAAAAAACATTATAGGTTCTTAGTTGAACCATTAGTGTATCTAAGTAATTTAGTCATTAGTACAGGGGTTTATCCAAAAATATTCAAAAACAGCATAGTTGTTCCCATTTATAAATCAGGTGATAAAACCATTACATCTAATTATCGACCCATCTCTCTTACAAGTGTCCTATCAAAAATAATAGAAAAATGTATAAAAAATAGAATAACAAAGTACTTAAATAAAAATAACATATTGTCACCTTTCCAGCTCGGTTTCCGAGAAAAAAAATGCACGGAGGATGCCATAATTGAATTAACTCAGAGTGTCACAGAAGGTTTCAATAATAAAAAAAAATCCATAGGTGTATTTTTAGACTTGGCCAAGGCTTTTGACACTGTGTCACATCGAATTCTCCTCAAAAAACTTGATTTGTTGGGTATTAGAGGAATTCCGTACAATTTATTTGAAAGTTACCTAACACAAAGAACACAAAAAGTCAAAATTGGAACAACAATAAGTAGGGAGTTTGAGGTTGAGTTCGGTGTGCCACAGGGTACAGTCCTTGGGCCAGTCCTGTTTATATTATATATTAACGATATGTTGGAATTGATATAGGAGGACAGGCCATTTGCTATGCACTGCGATTATATTTCAAGGAGAAACTTGGAATGAAACCAAGAAAAGAGCTGAAATTGGATTGTCAAAGATAAAACATTATTTTAATAAAAATCTACTTACACTAAATGCAAAGAAAAGTAATTTCATTTTATTTTCCATCTATGATAATATACATGCAGATTTAAATAGTTTAACAATACATGAATATCTGTGCCAAAAAAATGATAATGTTGTACAATGTAACTGTAAAGAGAGTATAAATGTGGCTAAAGTGGTAAAATATCTTGGAGTTCTCATTGACTCAAAAATGAAATGGAATTTTCATATAAATTATGTAACTAAAAAAATAAGAAAGTGTCTCTACAAATTTTATCAATTGCGGGAATTTTTATGCAAGTATATATTATCTAGAATTAACTGAACATGTCATACATGTACTACTCTATTTTCTTTTAACTGTATCTGACTTATCCTATATCATGTAAAGTGATCGAAAGGATTAATAAATTATTATTATTATTATTATTATTATTATTATTATTTTTTTTCCGTTTCCGGAAGAAAGTGCTGGACAGTCTCCCTGTGGCCTCCGACACCACACAGAGAGAGCGCCAGCGAATAATCTACAGCAACTCCCCACATCCCGCAGGGTTAGTCACTGTAGATTCCAGACTCGTGTGCTCTAAGTAGACGAAGGGATCCCAGGATGACCGCTTTCTGCATTTGACCAGCCAACCATTCTGCCGATGTTTGGCAGGCAGGCATGGTCTTCAATGCGGAGAGCAGCGTGGGTTTTATACCTCCGAGTACACCGATTAACAGGACGACCATTTTGACAGAGTAGCCTGGGTATAGCACTTGGAGCTCGTACCGGAGATACATCATATGTCATATGTCTTTAATTGTTTCGTTTTTGTTAATATGGATCTTAAAGTATTATTTGTTTGAAAAATTGTCCTAACACTCTATTTTCAATGTTCATGAAAGTCTTATCAACAAATTCTTTCGGGTATTCATTATTAATTAAAATTTCCCTGACAAATTGCCTTTCATGTTTGAATATTTCATCATTAGAAGAAATTATTTTTGCCCTATCATACAAACATTTTATAACACCTCTTTTAACGTCCAAAGACTGGTTTGAGTTAAAATTTAAATATCTGTTAGTATGAGTCTTTATTCGGCAAACGCTAGTTTGAAAATTATTATTATTGACTTTTTTAATTAAAACATCTAAAAATAACTGAGGTTATGTTGCAAAATCAAAGACATAACCACAAATTCAAATTGGTTCTACATAGTTGCCAGAGTGAGATCTTAAAGAAAGCACACTATGTTATCAATAAAAAATTTGGCAATTCAGCCAAAAATAAATGACAGTGACGATCAATTAAGGTTGGGATTTTGTAGAGTGAGAGAGAAATATACGTATTTATTTTGATTTATTATGATTAATGAAAAAAACAAATATGGTGTGATATTTATAAGAGCTTTAGGTTTTTAGTATTGTCCTAAAGATTTTAATAATACCAATTTCTAAAATATAAATTTTTATTATAATGAAGTGGTGTGCTCTCAAAGTGAAAATAGTGTGGGATCTAGAAATAAAAGTGTCTGTCTTCGCTTTGAGAGCACACCACTTCATTATAATAAAAATTTATATTTAGAAATTGGTATTATTAAAATCTTTAGGATAATACTAAAAACCTAAAACTATTATAAATATCACACCATATTTGTTTTATTCATTAATCATAATAAACCAAAATAAATACGTATATTTCTCTCTCACTCTACAAAATCCCAGACGGCGGTAATTGCAGGAACCCGATCCATGACAGCGCATGCGCCAAGACGGCGCGCTGTCTGATATGTTGCCTACTTGTCTTTGCGCCAAAGTGAACAGTAAAAAAAATTCCTTTAACCTAATAAAAAAAAATTCCTTTATCAGGGGAATAACACACATATCTAACCTGCCTCCGGCTATCGCCTCCGGCTTCTAACTCGCAATAGACCTATTATTAATAAAAAAAAATTCCTTTATCAGGGGAATAACACACATATCTAACCTGCCTCCGGCTATCGCCTCCGGCTTCTAACTCGCGAGACCTCTTCATAAAAAAAAAATTCCTTTAATCTAATAAAAAAAAATTCGTTTATCATGCCTGAACCCGGAACCATCTGCTTGCCAAGCCGGTTCGTTTCCGCTGGGCTATCACGTCACTGACAAATTGCGAGTAAAGAAATAATAAGTTCAGTTATATAAGATATAGGCGATTCCTATTTTATCGTCTTTTAGCGCATGCGTGGACAATGGATCGGGTTCCTGCAATTACCGCCTTGTCAAAAAGACAACCTTAAATCTGACACTTAAATATTTTGTCAATAGTAGACAACCCTGAGACAACCCAAGAAAAGCATATATCATAGTCTCCCCTTATGTAAATAAAATGTGAATGGCATATATAATTTAGCACCTTCCCAACCCGGCTGTCAGGTAGCGGGTTTCTTAAATTTATCTTGTGATTTTTTAAATAAAAGTGTTGTTATTATATTCAACTAGTTTATAAACAATATAGCAATGCAATAATAAAACGGTTGACACGATACTATCTTCTGTGCAAACGGTCAATTTAAATAAAATGTGAATGGCATATGCATCTGTGTGTCTATAAGGGTTTTTTGGCGACCCAAACCGCTAACTCCGGTTAGCTGCGGTTTAGCTCGTGATTGGTGTATTTTTAAAATAAATTTGTTTCAACCAATCACAACTCTAACCGCAGTTAACCGGAGTTAGCGGTTTGGGTCGCCAAGAAACCCTTTATGCTATGGTTATGGTTGCACTGCACCAAGGCTGGTAAACTCTAAAGGTTACCCCATCTGAACCTGACCTACTCAACATATGCCACTCGGCGACCGCAGGCCGGGATCGTCGTTCTCTGTTCTACAACATCAAAGCAGTATTAGCAGAGAAGAACGATCACAGAGAAGCGACAGTGCCGGCGGAACGTTTGAAGTTCTATGGCCCAGCCGATTTGAAGTAAACACACACGTTTACACTGAGAGAAGTTATCCTTTTGGTACATGTACACCGAGATGTACACTGAGCGAACTGCATGACAGTGTATTTATATAATATTGTTCATTGCAATTAGAGCGCATGGGTAAATGTTATAAAATGTAGACCAATTAATATTTATAATCTCTATTGCAAAACTTTGGCATTCACATATAAACTAATATTAGAGATGTTTAATGCATTTCTTAAAATACATTTTAGAAGGATTTTGTGCCACATTCACACACTTATATTTATTATTAATAATATGTGTTAATAGTATGTATATAAAAATAAAACAAGATGTTTCACAACAAATATTTTTATTTATATATGGGTTAAAATTTTCAATTTTCTATCTACTTTATTTATTTTGAAATCCCTATTAGTATATTTAACAGAATAAAATATTTTAATACTTTTTCCTGATGTAATGTGTTCGCATATATACCTACCTATTTCAATTTACTTCATAGCGTTTTTATAACCTAAATAAGTACATCAAAATTGGCAAGTTCATTAGGTATTTCGTTTACTTTGTCTTTAATCGTTAAATGAAATAGATTTAATAGTCGTTATTTTACTGCTTGAACAAATATTTTCAATATAGGTATAACCTAAAAAAATCTTGAAATATACGCAAAAATAATAATAATTACCTTTCGTAATCCTTGGGGAATCTAAAAAGGTTTAGTCCTTCCCCAGTTTTTGATGAACACCCACGATATGCACAATAATATCCAGACATCTTAAAAATCCGAACTAAAGTCTGTCTGATGAGAGATTGCAGTGGTGGAAGTGACGACAAAAGCGCGCGCTTTGATCTTATTGGTTGCAGAGTCAGGTAGGTTTACAATGGCGTTTACGAATACGAGTTGACAGGTCATTGAAGTTTTCGTGTATCGACTGTCAAACTTGTGACTATTAAGTAATGAATGTGTATTATCCTAAATTTAACATTACGAATTATCAATTACAAATATATAAAAGGTATTGTAGTATTCCCTTCAACTTTCAGCAAATAGATGAGTAATAAATTCAATAGTAGCCCCTCAACAGCAGCACGTAGAAGTTGAGACTCAAACTGCGGCAGTTAAAATAATTTGAATTTCATTGCCACGCTTTACAAAATATTTAGAGCTGAGTAAACCGCTCTCTGCCCAAGCCACGCCCACCACTGCAATCTCTCATCAGACAGAGTATAGATAGCACGCGAAACGCGTGGCAACTGACAAGTGACAACAACACACCATAGTTGGCGCATGCGCGTACGAAAACTGTTCACGCTGAAAGCCTTTATGTCGCTTCTCTGTGATCGTTCTTCTCTGGTATTAGTGTCTCTTTTTAAGCATATAGAATCGCGGTCGCCAGCTCTTCCTCACCCCGCATTTTCCTCACCCTAATGCTGCTCATTGAGGCAACCTGTACAAAGTCTATAAGCCTTGGCACTGCACTACCAACAGTACCAACTACCATTATTGACATATAGGTATAAAATAAAACTACCTAAACTACCAACTACCTAGGTTTATTACTTTATTATTATAATTTATTGGTCTTAAGTATTTTACTACTGCAGTTTGTAGTAGATTTCATATTTAGGTATGGCGGTTTTTTGGCGATATGATAATTAATCATGTACTTTTTTAGTTGTATTTTATATTTATCTTATATCCCGGCATAAGCATGCAAGAATTACGTCTATGGCAAGAATGGAAAGGTTCGATTTTCTAGTTCTTAAAATGGCTTCTAAAAAACGGGACATTTATGTTGTTCTGTTGGTACTTGTATTAATTCATTTCATTCGTTCGTTCATTCCTCGTCCCTCGCCTCGAATTGAAGTGAGTTGAAAAGAGAATAACGATGCGTTTAGTATGCAGGTTGATTGTGTTATATTTTTTGGAAAAATTGATAATTTTATAAAAAAATCATGAATTGAAATTGCGGTTACTGCTTGTTAGACCAACTCTTAAAAATGAACGGTATTTTTTTTCCTTTTGTAACAATAATTTAAATATGCATGTAATACAATAGTTTCATTACCAAGTTGCATTCTTTATGTTTAATAATTAGTTTTTGGTGATTTTTTGTCGTAATTAATATCATGTACTTATACCATTCACTTCTTTTAATGTTATGGTAAAGAATACAAACTTTTTTCATTTAACGAAGAAATTCATACTATTAATGAACTGGAGTATGTGTTTATAATTTTCTTTACCTGATCAGTATCGTTTAGTATATATTTTTGTAGTTTTTAATACAATGCCTGGAGTAGCTGATATGGGTATGGTTTGGATGGGTGCCAACCAGCCTTCTACGGAAATGCCTATGGGACTTGTATCTAGTGATAATAATGATATGTTATTGGACCACGAGAACATGTACTATACTCCGTCCCACCATAGTATGTCTAATCAGTCTATAGATGACATCCACACTGTACATAGCTCTCATATGGTGAGTATAAATATGAATCTGGCTAAAATATTGGCCTTTTATGTTTGTAAAGTCTTGAGAGTGTAGTAAAGTCTGTTGGTCTATTGCTTCTTATATTTCGCAACTTCTTAAACCGTACAGTAGATAGTAGATTAGATATAATTAACTTAACTCATTCCCTTCTCCTAATTGTATACGGAATGATTCTAAATATAGCTGCTAATATACCAATATCACAATCACAAACACACGACACACTGCATTTATAATGGCTACTGACAAAACCTCATTCCATCTAAATATTATGTAGCAATGTTTTACATGCTAGTTAGGATTTGCCGTAGATTTTGAAATTTTAGACATTGCGCAAGAACAATGCCAAGTTGCAAAAATCTTTCAGTCGATATTTTGGAGTGGTATTTTTTGTATTAAGGCCGGGGACAGACTAGCGTTCAGGTCGCCGCAATCAGGACGCCGCGACCTGGTTGCACTAGTGTATTGCATTGTTTCATATGAGAGCGGTCAGACTAGCGACCTGGTCGCTCTCATATAAAACAATGACAATCAGGTCGCGGCGTTCTGAACGCTAGTCTGTTCCCGGCCTAAAAGTTATTAATAGATCTGCCATGTCATGTTTGTCAAAACTTAAAATTGTGGAAATTGGAAAAAGAGTAGTGTCATGGTTCACAGGCAACTAGATAATGACTAAATGCACAGGCGGGTGACTTAAATTTTAGTAATGAAGTAAAATTCTTGGGAGTTTACCTCAATCAAAAACTATCTTGGCAATCACATACAAATTATATTTGTAAAAAAGTGTCAAAAAGCATTTACTTACTACGTAATCTCTCTTTTAATGTTTCCCAAAAAACTTTACTCAATGCGTACCATGGCTTAATACACTCTATCATAACATACGCCATTTTGGTTTGGGGTCATTCATCTTTTAGTAGCACAGTTTTCGCTACGCAAAGAAAAGCCATAAGAATCATTGGTAGACTTAAGTATAGGGATCACTGCAAAGCTGAGTTCATTAGATTAAATATCCTCACGTTACCATGTGTCTATATCTTGCAATCTCTGTTGTACGTAAAAGATAATGAAGAGAGCTACACAACACACAGTCAAATACACAATTATCCCACAAGAAATCGAGGTAAAATAAACATGAATTTTCTAAGACTTTTAAAAACATGTGATGGCATAAATTATTATGGTGTAAAATTTTATAATGCCTTGCCCCCTCATGTAAAGCAGCTGAACCTAAACAGGTTTAAAATTTCTGTAAAGAAATTTTTACTCCGGAATGCAGTCTATACATTTGAGGAATTCTTAGAGGCTGAATTTACTAGTTTTTAAACCTTGCAATATTTTCAAAATTCTTAGAGGTTGGTTCTTACCAATAATTTTTATTTGACAGACTTTGTATTGTATTTCTTTGTTAAACTTTAGTGTTTATATCTTTTAAGGTTACCGTTCATTTTTTATCTAAATTATTCTAGTCATATTCATAATTGTATTACTTGACTTGTGTAAATACTTCGAGTATAAAACACCAATAAACAATTATTATTATAGAATAAAATAGCAAAATAAATTTTACTATTCAGCCTAAATCCTCTAATGTCTTAAAAAGACATAAATACTCTTTTCAGAGCTTATTTGCAAACTATCTACATTTAACTGATAAAAATTTGGTCAGTACTACGAATGTAGAAAGCAAATAATTTAATAATTGCAATAAGCCCCACCAGACGGATTAATCCAAATAAGGACTCCCTCTGTTACCAGGCAGTGCAAGTCACCAACCCATGGACCGGTTTCTGGCTTATTAGCCTTCATCAGCATGGTATAGGCAACTCACACTGCACGATAACAAAGGGACTCCAGATCTTGTCAACATCGATCGACATGAAGTCGGTAAGATGCGAATGTGGACCGTGGGGCCCTCTGGTGATGTTGACAAGATCTGGAGTCCCTTTGTTATCGTGCAGTGTGAGTTGCCTATACCATGCTGATGAAGGCTAATAAGCCAGAAACCGGTCCATGGGTTGGTGACTTGCACTGCCTGGTAACAGAGGGAGTCCTTATTTGGATTAATCCGTCTGGTGGGGCTTATTGCAATTATTAAATTATTTGCTTTCTACATTCGTAGTACTGACCAAATTTTTATCAGTTAAATGTAGATAGTTTGCAAATAAGCTCTGAAAAGAGTATTTATGTCTTTTTAAGACATTAGAGGATTTAGGCTGAATAGTAAAATTTATTTTGCTATTTTATTCTATTAAAGTTTACCTCTATGGATTTCTGACTTCTTTGGATTTCATTTCTTTCAATTATTATTATTATTATTATTGTTAAAAGAATGGGACCAAATAATGACAAATAATAATAGGCCTAAGAATGACAAAGGTTGTGTCATTTAGGGTCTTACTTGAGGCAAAATACTAGATGTCCTCGTAGATGTCAAAATCGCCCTTTTCTATTTACTGCTGTTGAAGCAGAAATCCATCTGGGTCGTGAAAATTTGTAATGTGAATCCAAATTGGATCCTTGCACTTCTGTATTGATCCAACGTGATCATCCTTCAGTCCCTTTTGCTTCGTATTATAACATGTTTCTTTCAATTTATGAACACCTGGGTCCTGGATTAGTTTGTATACAAACGCATACCCGTTAACATTAAACTAATACGTTTTTATATTTTTAAAAATATATCTTTAAAATCAGAATGTAAAATTTTTAAAATAGTTGTAATATTAGCATTTTGAAATTGCTTATCTCGTATAATATGGAAAGTTTATTTTTTAATTTAATCTTCTCTATGAAAACTTACAGATATACCGGGTGTAAACGAATAGTGGGCCACCCCTGTAACTTCCTCGTTTTTAAAGATATCAGGATAAAATCTTGTATGGTGAAATTAGGTAAGATTTCCAACTTTTTGAGACCTATCCACCATATTTGTCACTTCCGGTTGCACCAGATTTTATGATTTGCAACAAGAATGAGGCAGAGACCCATTCTGATTAACACAAATATACAGGGTTGATCAAAATTTAATTGAACTTCGATATAAATCGTAAATTTCTTAAGAAAAATTGTCATTCCTGCCGGTAACGATTACACATTACGGAACTTTTGGTACCGTTTAACCCCTACTAAATAAAGCTTTCTGAATATCCGGGTGGCCCATATAATGTTTTTAAATAAAGAGTTATTTTGAAAAATGTGATTTTAATGAGTTTAGAGCACCCTGTATGATGTATTTTTGGACATATTGACGTTTTCGTATTTTTTATATGAATTACATTGGAACACAAATAATTTTAACATATTCGCAGTCATCTAGATTGACAACTAAAATTCGAATTATTTTTCGTGCAACCCTGTATAAATTGTTCAAAATAGCATAAAGCCGGCGCTACACATGTTTGGCTTTCGTCGAATGGCATTTGGCGAAAGGCGAACGCTTTGATACACACATTTGTTTATTTGTCGAAAGATGAGCAAATGTGGGAAACACGAATATTTGGGTAGAGTTTTGTTGTTTATCAAAATGGACAATGACATAATATATGTATATTAATTGGAATAGCAGTTTCTCTTATTATGTGCTGTGCATATAATTATAAAGCTAATGAAAATAAAGAAAAAAGTAAACTTGAAGGAAGGAGATGGTGGATGGTTTTACTTAATCCTAGCAGAAACGTGTAAATATTTTGCAATTCCTGCTACACTTTTGACACTTAACTTTGTTCAGATGTGTTCGAAAGGAAGCCAATAAAAAATCTTTCTTATTCTTTAAATTTGTGTCATTAAATCCGTATTTTCTCCCAAAATTTACTTCTATGGCTTTCCATGCAACACCACATATAATTACGACCACACAAAACTAAATTTCTGTTTTTATGTGAAGGATGTTCTGGATTCCATATTATGATTTCGCGTTTGTAGTGGTCTAAAAATACCAGGACCATTTCGTTTAACCACTCCATTTTATTAAACAACTATCGAAAACCAAGACAAATGCTGTCAAGTGTTAAGACTGTCAAAAAACAATCCCAAACATTTGGAGAATGTGTGTACTGATCGAATGTACGACGCGCGAATCCTTTGATTCGCGTCAATTTACCGACGCGAAGCGGGAATGGCGAACGCCGAAAGGCGAGTGTCAGGTACACACATGCGGCTTTCGCCGAGTAACCGCTCGCCTTTCGCCGAATGCCGCATGTGTGGCGCCGGCTTAAATGTATCCAAAATGTGATCTTTATTTCAAACATGTAAAAATATACAGGGTGGTCCATTTAGAAAAAGACTATTGGGGCCATTTCCGGTGAAACCGGAAATGACAAATATGGCGGATAGGTCTCAAAAAGTTGGAAATCTTATCTAATTTCACCATACAAAATTTTATCCTGATATCTTTAAAAACGAGGAAGTTACAGGGGTGGCCCACTATTCGTTTACACCCGGTATAGTGGGGTCGGTTAGCTGAAAATTATACCAAAATATATCACATCTGGCAACCAATGCGCCCCTCTGGATTCTGATAGTATAAGGGTAGACGAGTCTAAAAAGCCCGGAACACAAATTTTCCTGGCCCTCTAGCGGTGTCGATGACGTAATCAATATGGCCGCCAAAGTTTTGCGACACGCTTTTACATTTCCCTTTATAACTCGGGTTTATATTTTGATATTAACCTATATTATGAGTGACTGTTAATCAGGAGAAAACGTGCTTTCCAATGGTATATTTGACATTGTTTAGGTTCATAATACCAGAAATATTTATAACTTTATTAAAATGTTTGTTTTGTACTGCTAGATGAGTACAAATTCTGCATGTATTCAACCAATTCCGTTATAACTGTACCATAAACAACTTCTTCGGGATTATGGTAATCTTCTCTTCGAGAACGTTCAGTAGCTCTTGCACGTGTTAGAAAGCGAGTATAGCATAGTTTGTGGTATTTGGCTTCTAATGCTACCAAATCTGTTGACAATAACTTCTTCAACAGTTTTTCATCTTGTAATTCGGCATTAGAAAGTATCAGTCTGTATCACATAAGTTGTATGAGTTGAAATGGCTCAGCATGAATGAAAGGCGAATTTTACATAACTGTTGCTTCTATCATAAAGTTGTTACTTCAAAAACACCACCTTATTTGTATTCCAAAATTTTATTTGGCCACATTGTCCACGATGTCAACACTCGGCGCCACAGTAAAATATTTGTACCTATACACACTACTACGATTTATAAAAGATCATTTTCGTACTCGATATGTAAATATTACAATGCCATACCCGATAACTTAAAAAGTCTTTCTAATAATTCTTTTAAATTAAATGTAAAAAAAGCTTTACTGGACAAGACATTAATCTTCTAGGTTTCTTTTTTGTTTTTGCTTCTTTTATTTCTTTTTTCTTTCTCTTTAATCAAGGTTGTAACTTAATTATACTTATGTTGCCCCTCGCATCTTGTGTTCCTGTTTCCATTTTGTATTATTTTATATTATTTTATTTTATTTTATTTTTTTTATTTTCTGTTTATACATATGTATATGTATATATATATTATCTATTTACTTAATTGGCCTTCATAATTCATGAATTATGAGTATTTATATATTTAATATTATATGCTCGATTATATGTAATTTTCAAAAAATATTTCAATATTTATGTATCGTAAATAATATCGTACTGTTTAAATTATGCAGTTGTATTTAAGTTATTATTTTCAATCAATTTAATTTATTTATAAATTTTTGGGTTAAGTGGAAGAGCGGGTGTACCTCTGTTTCAGTTGTGCCACCGAACTTCGCCCTTTCATTATGTATTTACTGTTTCTTTTTTTGATAAATTTATGTTTTGCATTTTACATGTATGTAATGAATAAAGGCATTTATTATTATTATTATTATTATTAATTGTACAGCATGACTATGAATTGTAGGCCCAATACCCAGCGTGGATGCAGTCACAAGTTTGTCTCTACCTTCTTCTTCATCACAAAACAGACACACCTTTTTCACATGTGAACAAAATAATAATGATCTTGTTAATTTTGATGTAGATGGAGTCTGGTCCGAGCAATGGGGTTGTCCTTTCAGTTTCTTTTCACCAGATGTCTTTCAGGCTTTTGACTGTCATATTTGTTCTTGCAAGATTTGTGATATTTTGCTGCATGGGCTACTAATGTTTGTGAAAGACCACTTCCATCGTCCAACTGATCCAAATTTCTTATAGCACTTGGAAGCACCATGTTCAACAAAAATTGCAAGATTCTTCGCCTTTGTTAAATAACCTTCATACTTCGGAATGATTAAGCGCTCTTTTGAATGCTTCTGGCATAACAAACACAGGTCCCATACAAACGGAGCCACCACTGGGTCAGTCGTAGCATCAACAAATTCATGTTTTCTCTTCGTTGACATGATCGAGTAATTTCTGTTTTTCTATGAGGTAGACGAGAGCAATATCTTTACACGGTGAAGTTCCTCACACAACGTCTGCCTGAAAAAGAAACACATATTTAATATATATTACTGAATACTTATTTATTTAATCTATTTTATTTATTATTACATTTTTGAAGTTGCCCATCAAAATTTTAATTTTGATTAAAAAATGCCCTCTAAAAAAGCTAGAATTTATTTACATACACATAAAAAATTACAATAATTACATTTGCTACTTAAACAGTTATAAAGCCGCTCCATTATTTTTCCGAACTCATATAAATTACATTATTGTCATAACGACTCGCTGTGCAATCCTACATTGTTTTGTCAAATTTTCAGCAACTGTTTCTGATAAAATAGAAGTCATATACACGGTGGTGAATTTTTTGATGCCCACCATTGGTATCTCGGAAACTATTAGCAAAGATCATGTATACACTAGATAGTCAGAGCTATTGTTTAATTTCACCGCTCATAAATGGACCCCAACTTAAACTTCATCTCACTTTAACTCATGATACTGCAATACTTCTCTGTTATTTGGCATCCAATTTTGCATGTGTTAGAGAAAGAAGATAGGGCGATGAAATAAACAGCGGCTTTGACTATCTAGGATATGAGATGATCTTTGCTATAAGATATGAGGATCGGTTAAATTAGACAAAAGTTGCGCTATTTTATACTTTACAATTTCCTGCCAAGAAATGCCGGATATCTTAATTCGTTCGCGGTTTATCCTGAAAAAATTGAAAATTGCGATTTAAAAAAAATAATATCTTCTATACCATTCATGCGAATTTAATGAAAGTTGGCAAGGATATATTTTTGACTACTAGGTACCAATTGAATGGCGTTGA
Organism: Rhagium mordax; assembly: GCA_963680705.1. Lineage (NCBI taxonomy): Eukaryota > Metazoa > Arthropoda > Insecta > Coleoptera > Cerambycidae > Rhagium > Rhagium mordax. The sequence goes on from OY796660.1 coordinate 30,324,347, forward strand.
CAGAAATTTTCTAAGCCTTCTAGATTTTGAGCAACGATAGTCAACTTTTTTTTTTCTTATGGCCGCCGTATTGGATTTTTACACCATTAGTTAGAGAAAATAATTCTCTTTTCACCTATGTCACCAAAATAGTCTGATTTTTTAAAAACATGTTGATATTCGATTAATGTAAAAATAATTTATAAAATCCTGTATGCTTTGGAAAAATAATTGCAAGCAACATTGCAATCCAGACGCTATTATTAAATTGTACACTCGTAAAAAAATTACAGAAAAATGCCAGGTTAATTAAGCTCCTATTAAATATTACAAACAGTTTATAAAATAAAAATAGTATTATTTGTTTTCTTGACTCTTTAATAAATTAATTGTTTGTAATATTTAATAGGAGCTTAATTAAGCTGGCATTTTTCTGTAATTCTTTTACGAGGGTACAATTTAATAATAGCGTCTGGATTAAAATGTTGCTTGCAATTATTTTTCCAAAGCATACTGGATTTTATAAATTATTTTTACATTAATTCGAATATCAACATGTTTTTAAAAAATCAGACTATTTTGGTGACATAGGTGAAAAGAGAATTATTTTCTCTAACTAATGGTGTAAAAATCCAATATGGCGGCCACAGGAAAAAAAAAGTTGACTATCGTTGCTCAAAATCTAGAAGGCTTAGAAAATTTCTGTCAACGCCATTCATTTCAAATAGCGCAACTTTTGTCTAATTTAACCGATTCTCTATATCTTACAGTTTCCGAGATACCAATGGTGGGCATCGAAAAATTTACCACCGTGTATACCGTTCCAAAGGTTTTTTTTTGACGAACAAAAAAGTGTAGGACACGTTTTCAACTACATGTAACGGATTCCCAAGTTATTTAGCAAAATGTTTCGAAAAAATCAAAATGAAAACAAATATTTTAATAAAGTTACAAATATTTCTGGTATTATGAACCTAAACGATGTCAAATATACCATTGGAAAGCGCGTTTTCTCCTGATTAATAATCACAAATAATATAGGTCAATATCAAAATACAAACCCGAGTTATATACCTAGGGAAATGTAGAAGTGTGTCGCAAAACTTTGGCGGCCATATTGGGGCTTTTTAGACTCGTCTACCCATGTACTATCTGAAACCAAAGGGGCGCATTGGTTGCCAGATGTGAAGTTTTTTTCAGCTATCCGACCCCACTAATATTTTTAATGGGCTTTCAAGCGAGAAAATTACTAGAATATACAGGGTGTAACAAAAATGCGGACCGCTTCGGTAGCGTATTCTACTCATCAAAATAAATAAAAACTTTATATAAACAAATGTCCAAAGATGTGTCGTTTTCGTGTTACAGTCATATTTGTGTAGCAACTAAGGCAATGGGCTCATTTAGTGATATTTGCTTTTTAATTTATTTTAGCATTTTCTGTACGTATGTCATCCTCTAAGTATGTAGTGAAAAAATTAGATCGCTAGCGTTAATATTAACCCTAATATTTGATTTTAAATTCATAACATGTCGCTGTACCAAGGACGAAGCACTTAAAAGATGAACGAAATTACCACTTCCGCCGTGTGTGTAGAACTGCCGCCGGTATGAACCTGTAGGAAACAAGCGAGCGGCCGACCGCTGCGAGTGGTGTGACGTCACAGCGCTTTATTTTCATTATTTATTTTGAGGGAGAAGCAGTTGAAAAAAAATGTAATATTTTGCACATTTATTAATTACAAGGTGTACTTTCGAAATATGAATTAAAAAAATTTTCCTAAATGAGCCCATTCATGATTGATTATTATTTTATTTTCTAACGTATTAAATTATTTTTAGAACAATTAGCTAGACGTGAAACAAGACAAATATCTTAGTAACTGCTCAAAGTGACTGCTCCCCGCCAAAATACAACTCTCTGTACGTCTTCGGAGCGACGCTCTCACCCTTTCACAAATACCCGGGGTGTTACGTGTTTCACTGAAACCATCTTCAATGCACTGACAAAGATTATTGATTTTCTCAATAGGCCGGGAGTATACAATTTGCTTTAGGTGCCCCCATAGATAAAAATCCAAGGTATTTAAATCTAGGCTCCCTGGCAGGCACATGTCCCCCACGCTCTATCCAGCGTGCAGGATAAGTATTGTCTAGAAATGGACCGCATTAGTGTGACGTCACATAATTATGCAACCGTACGTACTACTATCATGACAGACGGGTTGCGTTCAATCTCACGGGAAAGTGACAAAAATTCGAATTTTTCAAGATTTTCAAAATGGGTAGGTACTTATTTGAAAACTAATACAGTCTAAGATTTAAAAAAAAGAGCAATTTGTATCATTGATACTATTTTCGACTTCACCGAATAAAGCGAAGTCATTGACCAGTGATACCGGGCAGTTGGTTGCAGACTAAATTAAGTAAATAAATACAGACAGATTTTCATATACAGTACCCCACAAAATTTTATATTCAACTTGAAAACAAGAACAGAGAATATCAGTAAGGAGTATAAAATAAAGACAAATACCAGAGCACTAGAGACACGCCTCTCACTCCATTCTATTTCAAATTGAAACACCTAAAAACTTGGGAAAAAAACGCCGCAAAAAGAATTTAATAGGGTATCACTTACCGTATGTATGCAAGTCGACCACATGAGTAACCGGCATACATAAAACGATATTTTTACTGATGCTTTGGCGGTATTTTTTGCCCACGTTTTTAGGTGTTTTAATTTACGGTCTTTACCGCTGTCACTCTCCGTGTAGGCGTTACATATTCACCGTTTGTTTTCTCTTTTTAATTCACGCTTTTCGTACTATAAACTCATCTTTGTTTCCAAGTTGAATATAAAAATATGTGGGGTACTGTATACAGTAAAACCTTCCAATACCGACCACCGCCGGGGAATCATATGGTGGTTGCTAAAGAGGGGTGGTCGTTTAAAAGAGAACATAGGAAAATTAATTATGCATTTTATATTGTTTATTTATTAATAATTGTAATTACATTTATTTTATTTATTTATTTATTTGGTGCAAGATATACATTTACATGAAGTTGAAAATATACAAAACATGTTAAATACATAAATACATACTAATAAATCACAAGCTATGATAAAGTTACATTAGGCGTATAAGCAAAATAGGATGCACAAATGCATAAGTGTAAAAGGCATAGATCCAAAAAGGGTACGAATAGCACCTAAGCAGTGGCGGCTCGTCAGGGGAAGCAGGGGAGGCAGTGCCTCCCCTGTAGAAATCACAAAAAAATTTTTTTTAAATAAATATGTCTTTCATTTTTAAATCCATATACCATGCTGGTTCGAAAGAAAATTATAAAAATATTAATAAATATAAATATATAATATATATAACTGTCGAAGGTCCTGTACTATTATTTCCTATAAGCCCATAAACCCTCATAAAAAAACCAAGCGCCTAGTCTATGTCTAATTACTGACGGATGAGGGCTCGTTCCCTCGACGTCTGCGCCTGCGTGTTTCAACGGAGGCATGCCTCCGGGAACGAGATGTTTTTAGAATAGGTAGTTAATAATTCGTAAAGGGACATACTGTCAATGTCGCACAACAAAGCGCAGTACATAGCGTTGAAAGTCGCTTGAAAAACCTAAAGCGGAGGCAGACACGCCCACCTGTCGTTAGTAGCATAATAGCACGTTGAAGAGATTTTAGGTTATTTTTGCAGTCGAGACTTTATTTATTTTTGCAGTTTTTACTGCTAAGGTTAAGGTAATAAACATTAAATCGACCATAATATGTGTAAGTCTTTATTATTTAATTATTTAAATTGTTTATTCATTACCAAATTAATTATCAAAATTATTATAATGGAGTGTATAGTCGAGTATACTCTAAGTTGGCCGGTCCAAAGGTCGCTACGTCGTATGAAGTAAGAATGTATTCGATATGTCAGAAATGCCAGTGGTTCTCAAACAGTTTGACACTTGAAACTGTGATAATAATAATTGTATAAAAGTATTAATGGGGTTTCACAAAAAATGTTAAGAAGTAATTTACTAAATTTGTCGTTTTAGTGGAATTCTGCATTTATATATAGGCGCGGACACAAATGAAACTAATAATAAAAAATGAATTGCCCAATATTCGGTCAATAACAATATTATTATTTGAAAAAAAAAGTAATCGAAAACTAATATTGGAAGAAAATTTCGCCATTCGTATATTAAAACTATAAACATTGTAATTGAAATTATTACTACAACACTCCAAATAGGTATACATTTCAGTCAAGAATACAAGCATCTACTTACTTATTTACCACTAAAACAATATCCGGAATAGTTTGTTTAAATTGAATTATCGGCGCTAGGCTACACTTTGAATTCGCAAACTGTTGGCAGTGAAAACGTGTTATTGGTTAAATACATCACGCACATATCATCAGCTTATAGAAACGGAGCGTTCCTTAAAAAATACTCCACAAGTCCGGATTTGTTTAACACAACGCTAACTTAAAAATTTGGGGCCTAACTGTTTATTTAGAAAGAAGTAAAATAAGAAAAATTGAAGTCATTATGTATTGTAATGTATAATAAATAAAAAATAAAGGCCCTGGATATTCAAATAAATAAAATAAGCACGCCACTAAACATCCGAAAGTCGATTTTGTTAGAGATAAACTCGGGCGGAATAATAAAATAAAATTGTTTAGTAAAAAGACAGTTTTAACAAAACTCGCTGCGAGAATTAATAGAATGAAATTTTTATAGAGAAAAATTTTAACCTTTAATACGAGCCGAATACGAGCATTTACTAAAAAAATCAAAAAAAGTGGTTCCGCCGTGAACGGGATTTGAACTCGGAAGTACTCCAACTACTGTTTTGACAGTCCAGCATCTTACACAATGAGCCACGCGAATACAACACTTACGTTGTGAAACGTGCAATATGTAGGTAACACAAACTTATAGTGGTTTGACAATGTCCGTTTGTCGGATAAATACCCACTATTTACCTCTAAAAATAACAAATAATTCATATAAAGGCGAATTTAATTTTAATTTGAGACGACTGTTAACCCCAAATAAATAATATTTCATTGTAACGATTGGCAAATCTTGAGAGTTTGACAGCCGCTGAACTTATTGAAAACATAGATTATGTATCTCTCTCTTCAGTGTATATTTTATATTTCCGTCTCAAGACAAGGGACAGAGAAGCTGTGTCGACATACGGGAACAATGAGTGTTATGCTATTGCTTTAACTTTGAGTGCGAGCGAAAATTAAATCGTACGCGCAATATCAACTCATACAGATGCCAAGTTAAAATATACTCGACTTTAGCAGTAGAAGTATTGACAATGATAAGTATTCGAACATGCAATGATATCGTTGAGTACCTATCTTACAAAATATAAATTTAGCCGACTTTCTTATGACGATAAATTATTTATTAAAGACTTAGGAGTACCACGACCAGATCTAAGTAAAACTTTAATTAATCAAGGTAAACAATCTCGTGGTTTCATTAATGCATGGTATCATAAATGCAATTGGTAGTTTAACTTTAAAAAAATTATTTTGTTGGCCCTGTGTATTATTTTGAATTCGAGAAGATGTTTGGTCAAAATCTGGAAATGATGATCTTAAAAATTTATCTCGCGCAATGAACAGGCATTTAAAAAGCCAGGAGCATACCTATTAGTTGTGTTTGTAAATTACATCTTTTAGGCAAACAAAATATTGCGAATGTTATCGATACAGCCCATCGTATCGAAATAGAAAAATATAATGATTCGGTTAGGAAAAATAGGGACATTTTAAGTGCGTTAATTGATGTTTGTTTATTTCTTTGCAACCAAGAATTGGCATTTCGCGGACATGATGAGAGTTCGGAGTCTGTGAATAGGGGTAATTTTAAAGAATTGGTATCTTTAATGGCAAAAAGATAAAATTTTGAAAGACTTTTTTAATTAAAATTCAGTTCAGTATATATTTATACTTAAACACAATGACCTTGAAATTCCTGAAAACAGCTTTTTAACTCTCAGCCTCCTCTACGTTACAGATCAGGAGCCGCCACTGCACCTAAGTGATTAAACACTGGTATTGTGCTTTGAAGAAGTGTGAATAAACTACAAACTACTATAATTAACTTAAATGCTATAATGAGTGTACGCATAGCAAAATTTACAATTTGATGTGAATTAATTTATTCAGTTATCTAACATTCTTATAAAATCAGAATAATTTTGAAATATAAATTTTTTTGACAACACAGAATTTTTTTAGTTTCTTGATAAGTTTGATCTCTGATGGTAGTATATGCTATTCACATTTTATTTACATGAGGGGAGGCTTTGGAAAATCTGAATTCTGTTGGTATGAATGACTGTTTTAATTACTGAGGTTATGTTGAAAAGTCAAAAACATAACCACAAATTCAAATTGGTTCAACATAGTTGCCAGAGTGAGACCCTAAAGAAATCATAGCAATGTTATCAGTAAAAAATTTGGCAATTCAGCCAAAAATAAATGACAGTGACGATCAATTAAATCTGACACTCAATATTTTGTGAATAGTAGACAACCTAAGAAAAAGATATAATAGCCTCCCCTCATGTAAATAAAATGTGAATAGCATATAGGTTATAAGTTTTAGGCAAAGTATAGACTAGAAATCTATGACAAATATTTTTATTAACTCTAGGTGTGGATAAAAACTCATTAGCAGCAGTGGGGGCTCGTGCATAGGAGCACAGCCCAATTAAAAAGATATTTTTTTTCTAGTATATTTTTCGCAATTTATAATTTATAGTAATATAATTTTAAATTAATATCAAGTTTAGTACATATTTCTTTTAATTAGCCGGGAATGGCGCAAGGTGTACTGATTTTCCTTAGCGCTAGCGAGCCGGCTCTGTAATCTGTGGAGTGTCGATTCGTAGCGTACTGTAGAACAATAATATCGCCCGCCCCGGCGGTGCACACAACTTGCAATCTTGAAAATATTTAAATTAATATCAAGTTTAATACAAATTTTGAAGTACTTGTAAAACACAATGACCTTGAAAATCCTGAAAAATTTTCGCACTCCCTGCAGCTCTTGCCGTGTACACAGCTTTTGAGTGTGCGCCTCTGTGGTTCAAAGTCACGAGCCACCACTGATTAGCAGTACTACGAGTGTGGTATATTGAAGATATGTAATTCGGTATTGATTTATTTTTAAATGCATATAAACATAGACTGTGAAAATAAAGTGTATGAATGTTACAATAATTATCCTCAGTGTAAAGCAAATTTGTATGATACCTTTTTTGTTTCCTAAAAATAATTTTTAATATATAATTCTGTGCTATATTTAATTTCTGTAAAGAGTTTTCATACATTCCTCCCCATACTATGATACCGTAACGTAATAGTGATTCAACAAGAGACTTGTAAAGAACTAGCAATAATTTTTTTGAAGAACTCTCGCAACTGGTAAAATTTGTAAATAAGCTTTCTTATTTTTTTCGATAAATAATCTACATGATTACCCCATTTTAAATATTTGTCAATGATTATACCCAAGTACTTGATCTCATTTGTCTCTTTAATTTCATCTTTCACACCAGTGATTTTTATACTTGTGAAATCCGGTCTGTTAGCTTCAGTTAGGGAGAAGATAATGAGTCTTATTTACATTTAATGATAGATAGAATATATTTAACCAGTTTTTAATTCTTTCCAAATCTGATTGAATAGCCATTTTAGTTTCAATCTAGGAATTTTCACAGAAGATGATAACCGTATCATCTGCATAGGATACAATTTTTTTAGCACGTGTTGAACGGGTTGTGGGATTAACAAATAGTGGACGACTGGTTTTGGATTAACACCGCTACTTTATTGTATAACAAGAAGAATACTTCACAGAAATTTTAAAAAACATTAAACCACACATTAACACAAAAGGGTATATGACAAACTACTCAATAGTTGTTTAACAGACATTACACTATATAATTTACCTAAGACCAAGTACACGAATAATATCTAGTAGACTAGATTTTTGAGATCGCACCAAAAGGCTCTTAGAATGACCGATTCAAGTGAAGGAGCACGTGTTGGTATTCTCGACTCCGCGCATCATCCAGCGGTATGACAAAAAACCTAATTCTACGGAGGCGACCTCGGTGATAACGTATCCCAATCGATAGGTATCCAATGATTGATTCGACCCTTGAGTGATAGAGAGCGCGGACATTTATAGCTATTAAAATCAGACCAAACACAAAACACCAACCTAGTATAGATTTGGTACATCTTGCACCCCGAATCGTTGGAGACCTCAATCGGGATCCAAAGATTCTCGTTGGTGAAAAGGTTTCAAATGACAAGCATGAAAAGTGCCCCGTTCCTCGTTCGAATCGACGCATTGTAAAATGTAAGTAGCCTGGCTCACTGGTTTTTTTATTTTGTACGGACCTTCGAACAAAAGAAGAAACTTCTTAGTTTCCGACTTAATCGCCGAGGAGACTGTATTAGCTTTCAACAAAACTAGGTCCCCCGGTTGAAACTCTTGAAAAGGGCGTGGACAATGGCGAAGCCTCCGTCGTGCAGCTTTACTAATCAAAGTCTCTCTGGCCAACACTAATTTAGTTTCTACACTAACCGACTCTGGCTGGTTTAAGGAGCGCGATAAGGACGCAGGTAATAGCTTAAGTGGTTCCGTACCTAACTGCAATTCATTTGGCGTATAACCCGTAGATTCATGGACCAAAGAATTAAGGAAAAGTGCAAAATTCGACAGCTCCCATGCCCAACGACGATGATGGTCATGACAGTAAGTGCGACAAAGTCTCCCGAGTTCACGCATAACACGCTCAGAAGGGTTAGCTAGCGGCCTCCGAACAGAGGAATATCTCACTTTAATGTTTAAAGCTTCCAATGTTTGTGTCCATTTACCGAGGTAAATTGAGTTCCGTGATCACTTAAAATATTTTTTACTAAACCCATTTTCGGAAAATAATCGGTAGTAAGGCGATTTAGAATCGCACGCGTGGTCGCTTTCTTTAATGCGTAGAAGGTTACGTATTTACTAAAAACATCTAATAATACTAACACATATGAAACACCCCCATGGCTTATGGGTAACGGACCATATATATCCAACGCGAGTAGCTCATTTTTTGTGTTAGGAATTATTGATTGTAATTTTGGGTTTGGTAAGGCCGAGCATTTAGCCAACTGACATATTTTACAATTACGAATAATTCGCTTAATGTCTTTATTCATGTTATTCCACCAGACCTCCGATTTAAGAGCGCACCAGGTTTTATACGACCCGAAATGCCCTAGTGCAATATGATAAGCTTCCACCAGGGTTTCAACTAAACACTTAGGTATGCATAATAAATAAAAGTCTTCATTACTACGGCGCAAATAAAGAATATCATCGACTAACAAAAATCTCTTTTGCAGGTTCGGATTATTCGCTAATTGTTCCCTGATATCGGACAGTTTGAGATCGCTTTGCTGATATTTCCCGATCTCCTTGAACATTTTTTGTATAGTTGGTAACTTTATTATAGGCAGGACTTTAAAGTATCTATCGTGGGGCGAAGGTGGCCTAACCGCGGCGTGACGAGATAAGGCGTCCGCAATCACGTTCTTACTACCCGGAATATGCTTGATTTCAAAATCGAATTCTTGTAGTGCTAATGCATATCTGGCAATCCTAGCGGAGAGAAGTCTACACGTTTTTAAATAGGTGATTGAATGATTGTCCGTGTAAATCGTAAATCGGCGGCCTAGTAGATAAATTCGAAATTTAGATAACGCCCATACCACACAAAGAGCTTCTTTTTCGTTTATTGAATAACGAGTTTCGCGACTTAATAATAATCTCGACGCCCACGCCACTGGTCGCCTCTCCCCGTCTATCACTTGAAAAAGTTGACAACCAAGGGAAACATCACACGCATCGGTTTCTAAGCAGTACGGTACGTCATCTCGTGGATGATATAACAAGGTATTTTCCCGTAGCTTTTGTTTGATATTCTCAAAAGCTTGTTGTTCAATCTCTGTCCATTTCCATCGCGTTTTCTTTTTTAACAGATAAGTTAAAGGCGCAGCTAGTGCTGAGAAATCTTTACAAAATGAACGATCAAAATTAGCAAGCCCTAAAAACCGTTGCAGTTCTTTAACATTTTTGGGACACTGATAATCGGTTAGTGCTTGCGTACGATTAGGATCAGGCATGATCCCATTTGACGTTAACATATATCCTAAGAATGGCATTTCCTCTCGGAAAAAAGAACACTTTTTTAACCGTAAGGTAAAACCAGCCTGTTGTAATCTGCTAAATACTTTTTCAATATGGCTCAAGTGTTCCTCAAAACTGTTCGATATAATTAGAAGATCATCTACATAAATAACTAAAAAAGTCTCAAATTCCGAACCGAATATACTGCTCAAACAACGCGAAAACGTACTAACGCTGGTAGATAGCCCAAACGGCAAAGTACAAAAACAATAGGTTTTTCCATTAAATTTAAATCCCGTATATTTCTGTGAATCTGCGGTTAACGGAATTTGCCAATAACCAGAACTAAAATCACATGATGACATGTACTTAATATTTTTAACGGTACGCATTATCTCCTCGATTGGTGGAGGAGTATTATGTTCTTTTTCCATTACGGAATTCAAAAACCGAGCGTCTAGGCAAATCCGCACTGAATTATCTTTTTTTAAAGTAGCCATAATTGGGGAAATATAGGGCGTCGCCGTCTGACGGATAACTCCCCATTTTTCCATAATATCTAATTGCTTCTGCACCGCTTTTTTATGAGCAAGAGGGATCGGATACTGTTTCATACAAAATTTGCGATTTTCTTTTAACCGTATCTGATGATAGTACATATGCGTTCTTCCCGGTATATCCGAGAAAAGGTTTTGGTATTTGAGCAATAAAGATTGAAATATTTTTTGTTTATCTAGGTTAAGATACAAATCCTGGACAAGCTGTTCAATGTCTTTTACTAGGTTTGTTTCCAAACTATTTTCCTTGGCGAGAACCATTACCTTTTTTACGTGAACACGTTGTATATTAAATGATTGTGAATTATCGTACTCTTTTCCGGGATGAGCTTCCGGTATCTCGTGCCAGGCATTTTGTATTTTGAATAATAAGCGACTATTTTCTAAATCAATTTTAGTTGGAAAAGAACGTAAAAAATCAATGCCAATAATAATAGGAAATACTAGATCTGGTATTAATAAAAACTCATAACAAAATTCATTGTTTGAAATAGAAAAGGTTAAAAGCGATTGTTGCTTAATTCGTCTCTGTTTAATTTTAAACGCCCCCATAATGGTAACCCCTGTACATGGAAAAGTTGGAATTATTGTGTGAAATGATTCTAATTGGCCCCATACCTCATCACTAAAACAGCTAATTTCGCTACCGGTATCAATTAATGCCATAAAATGAAATCCATACAGTTTAATTTGCACTACCGGTGATCGCGGATATTCTACGTCATTATCTGAGCTACTTTCCGCCAGCAAATCTTCTCGCGGATTGTTAATCGGAGGGACGGTCCTGTTAATTATGGCCCTCACGACGGGACCTATATTTCGTGAGGTTCTGACTCGTTTCCCGAGTTATTATTAGGATCATCCATAGGGGTGATATTCTCCACCCCTAAGGTTGCTACCTTTGGTGGTTTATATGGCTCCCTTTTCGGCCCATACTTCCCATGCTGAAAACCGCCGTGATTACCTCGCGCGCGCACGTCTTCAAAACCTGAAGATGTTTTATTTTGTGCCATCGAAACTTGTTCATTATTATAATATGAGTCTGCTTGCCTTAACCTATCTAAAGCCTCCGAAACATTATTAGTTCCCACTAAGGAACATGAAACGTTAGGGGGAAAAAGTCTAGTGATTTTTTTAATGAGTTCTTGTTCTGAAATTGTAGGTATTAAATGTCGGGCCTTTGACATACAACGCAAAAAATGTTGCACAAAAGAACCTTCGCCATCGTATCGCGTTTTCCTTAAATTTTCATGCACCCCTGCTTGGATATCTTCATTCCAAAATTGTTGTTTAAATGCATTTTTAAATGTTTCAAAATCCCTAAATTTATTTAAACACGCTTGACTCCATAAATAAGCGTCCCCTTTAAACTGATTTGCTATAATATGTTTAAAATATTCAAACGATACCTTATCTAGATTATAAAAAAAACTCTAGCTGATTCAAAAAATCGATTGGGTGCACGCTACTCTTATTGTCAAATATTGGCAATCGTTTACTACTTTCTAGGTTAGAAAAATATTTTATTCCCTCATTAACATTATTATTTTGTGTACTGGTATTTGGCGAGCTATTTTTTTGCTGCATAGTAGCCATTACTTGGGTTACTATTGATATTAACTCCTCATTACTTATTGACTTAACATTATTACTATCCTGTACTACATTAACATTGTTTGATCTAGGTTGTATAAAACTATAATCATTATTTACGGTATTACTTGAATAATTACTTAAATTAGGCCTAGTATATGTATCATTATTACTTATGGGTAATCTATTTACTCTACTATTCATTTGCACATTTGTATGAGCTCCTGTATAATAAGTTGGTGGTGGTATTGAAAAATCCTGATTAATACCCATATTCCTAATTAGCTGCTCCTCTGATTCGACATTATTAAAATATTGTTGCTGTTCATAATTGCCACTCAGTCGTTGATTTAGTTGTTTTCTTGCTTGTGAAATTTGTTGCACCCCAGATGTAAATTGAATATGAGGGGTTTCTTGCAAGATAGAATGATTTGTATCATTTTCGTAACGTAAAATATTACTATTATTTAAACCATCAACTGAGCGAGTGGTATTTGTGGGCATTGACAATATTTCTCGAGGGCGGCCTGGTAACGAATTATGAAAAACTCTCCTACCTTGTGCATCCGATGGTGTTACTGCAGATTGTTGTTGTATTTCTTTATTTTTTCCCATGGTTGGATTCGTTACCGTTTTACGCACCGCTCCCGTCTCCGGAGGTGGCCCTCTGCTTCTTAGGTAATAATTATTATTGCTGCTATCCATTTCTATTTTCTCCACTATTTGCCCCTGGTTGGGCGACAGATGAACGGGTTGTGGGATTAACAAATAGTGGACGACTGGTTTTGGATTAACACCGCTACTTTATTGTATAATAAGAAGAATACTTCACAGAAATTCTAAAAAACATTAAACCACACATTAACACAAAAGGGTATATGACAAACTACTCAATAGTTGTTTAACAGACATTACACTATATAACTTACCTAAGACCAAGTACACCAATAATATCTAGTAGACTAGATTTTTGAGATCGCACCAAAAGGCTCTTAGAATGACCGATTCAAGTGAAGGAATAATAATAATAATAATATACTTTCCCAGCAAATTACAGACCCATAACTCTTCTGCCAGTTCTGGGTAAGCTTTTTGAAAAAATAATAAGAAACCGATTGAACGAATTAGTGAAGGAAAAAATACCAATTTTCCAATACGGATTTAAACAAAAAAGCTCAACAATTCACCCACTTACAATTTTAACATCAAACATACAAACTGCCAAACATTCCAACCTAAAATCAGCAGCAATCTTTCTCGACATAAAAAAAGCTTTTGATTGTGTATGGCACAGGGGCCTACTATTCAAACTAAGAAGCATGGATATACCGGACTATCTAATTCATCTAATTAAAAACTTCCTAGAAAACAGACGGCTACAAATAAAAATCAACAACACCTACTAGAGAGAATTTACCGCCGAACAAGGGGTTCCCCAAGGATCTCCACTCTCACCACTATTATATAATATTTACTGTCATGATATCCTCACACTTCAAGAACCAAATAAATCACTATACATTTTACAATATGCTGACGATACTGCTCTGATATCACACAACAAAAACCTAACAATCACGGTGGAGAAATTGCAGACATTAATGGACAATACACAGAGTTGATTTAATAAATGGAGACTACAACCAAATCCCACAAAATCCCAGTTCATGATATTTAATCACACCCCCAAGAATTCTTCTCCAACAGTATCAATCACTAATCACCAATTAAAACCCCTAACATCAATTAAATATCTCGGCATCCACTTGGACAACAAATTGAACTTCAACTTACAAACCAAAATCATAAAAAAGCGAACTACATCAAGAGCGAAGCACTTTAGATGTTTAACGTATAAAAATAAAGGCATAAACACTTCAATCGCAAGCAAAATATACAAAACAATTTGCAGACCTATACTGGAGTACGCCCATGTTTTGTATTTAAATTGCCGAAAACCAGCACTGAAAAATATACAAGTAGCGGAAACATCAACCCTCAGAACAATTACAAAAATGCGACACCCTACAAATTCCCTCCACAATCCGACCAATGAGCTCCTCTATCGTAAAACAAAAATTCAACCGATACAAGAGAGATTAATAAAATTGTCTACAAAATTTGCAAGCCACATACATAACCTGGAACTAATACAACCACTTTTAATTACAAGAGACAGAAATCATCCGAAATACAGATATCCTGAGAAAACGCTACAAGAAATCCTAACATCTCTACATGAAGAACAACAATAACATGAAACACTATTGCCTCTAATGAAATGTTTTTTTTTTTTTTTTTTTTTGTGACTAATATAATATTGTAAATCACACATCTTCCCGTAAATGTTTATAACAAAAAATACTTATTATTGTAAAACACTGGCTGAAGGACTTCGGTCGATGGCCAATTGGTAGTCTCATAGTATTTTACCAATAAAAAGCTATTATTATTATTATTATTAATATACTTTATTGTCCAGACAACAAGTTATCATTGACAAAGTAAAAAAAGCCAAGAAATAAGTATAAACAAGTATAAATATAAATACATATACACATATTACACATCATATACACACGTAAACATACATAAAACAGGGTGTAAAATTAACATATAGGTACAATATATAGTCACAACAGATAATTAAAGAGTAAAAAAAAAACAATTATATTACATTAAAGCGCATCGTCAAAATATTCTTGTAAATTGTAATAGGGTTTCGTAATTAGTAAGGATTTAACAACTCTTCTGAATTCGTTGACTGAATTAATCTCCTTAATATTTTTGGGTAAATGATTATATATCTTATACCCATTGTAAATAATAGAGTCTTTGACTAGAGTGGATCTTGGAATAGGTAGAGCAATATTGTTAACCTGACGAGTTAGATAATGAGAAGAAACAATATTGACATTACTTTTATGTTTATGAATCAGACATACTGATTCCATAATATAAATGGATATCACAGTGAGGATACCATGAGCCAGAAATAGAGGTTTACATGAATCGCGAATTTTGGCTTTACATAGGTATCTAACAGCACGCTTTTGAATTACAAATATTATTCGCATTAGATATGCACTACATACTCCCCAGAAAGAAATACCATATCTTAAATGTGACTCTATTAATGAGAAATATGCAGTCCTTGCAGCTGCGTAGCCTAATTCATTGGATATAATCCTAATTGCATAGCTTCCAGATGCTAGTTTGTTACTTAAGCCAATCACATGTTCTTTGAACTTTAACTTGCAATCGATATTCAAACCAAGAAATTTTGAACATGTTTTATTTTCAAGGACATGGTTACCTAATGGAATATCAAAAGGACTACATCGAATAGTCATTATATTTGTCTTATTAATATTAAAAGAAAGTAGATTAGAGTCACACCAGTCTTTAACCTTACTTACATCGGAGCATATTATTTTCTGAAGAGCACTTTGATCTTTGTTATGCCACAGTATAGTGGTGTCATCAGCAAATAAGGTGAAATTTCCTGTAATATTAATTGCAGTCAGATCATTAAAATATAGCAAAAAAAGAACAGGACCTAGGACAGAACCCTGGGGAACTCCATGATTTATGTTTAATTTATTGGAGTAGGTTGGATTTTTAACTACTTGGCTGCGATCAGACAAATAAGAACGAAACCAGTTTAAGGTAGTGCCCCTGAAACCATAGTGTTCAAGCTTTTGCAACAATATTTCATGTTGGACACAGTCAAAGGCTTTTGACAAGTCACAAAATATTGCTGCAGCGGCATCTCCACTATTTATTTCTGTGTACATTTTTTTTAATAGTGAAAACATTGCATCATTCGTGCTATTGTTTTTTTGAAAGCCAAATTGATGTTCGCTTAATAAGTTGCAGGAAGACAAAAAATTTACAACTCTTTTTTTAACTAGTTTTTCAATTATTTTTGCCAATGTGGGAATTAATGATATAGGACGAAAGTTAGATGGATCATCCAATTTACCCCCTTTATATAGCGGAATTACTACTGATGTTTTTAAACAAGTCGGGAATATTCCCGATTCAAAAGACTTATTTATTATGGCTACCAACACAAAAAGAGCGGAATCAGGCAATTGTTCAATTATCTTAACAGAAATTTCGTCAATACCAGATGATTTTTTATTTTTAATCTCCCTAATAATTTCTTTTAATTCTATTAAATTTGTATTATATAAATATAAGGTTTTTTGATTATATGTTCCATTTAAATAGTTCAAGGGATCTTTTGAAGGAGCACGTGTTGGTATTCTCGACTCCGCGCATCATCCAGCGGTATGACAAAAAACCTAATTCTACGGAGGCGACCTCGGTGATAACGTATCCCAATCGATAGGTATCCAATGATTGATTCGACCCTTGAGTGATAGAGAGCGCGGACATTTATAGCTATTAAAATCAGACCAAACACAAAACACCAACCTAGTATAGATTTGGTACAGTGTTTTTAAAAATAAAAGAGAATTTATATAAACCAAAAAGAGCACATAATAGTAGTTTTTCGGCCAATTTCCTGGTACTCGAAACACTTTTTTTCACTTTCGTTGATTATATCAATCTTTTCTTTGATGAAAAGACATTTCCCTTTCCCTGCCATACTCAAATATTTAACGTTAATCGGTGAAATTTCAGAACAAAACTAATGTTAAAAACTAGATTTCATGCGCTTAAGAAATAAATTATCATAAAGCAATTTGCAGTACTGCCGTCATAAAGCAATTTGTAGCATTTACTTTTGTCGTATTTTATTGCCCTTTATTGAGGGTTTTTAGCATTGTTGTGTCGTTTAAGAGAATGGTCAGTATAAGGGGGTACAGGAGTATGGGATTTTCCATTTATAAATTCGGGGAATTCAAAATCGGATGTATATGGAGATTGTCGTTTTATACGGTTAGTCGCTAACAGTGGTTTTATTGTATTATCTTCTTTTGTGCAAATAATACTAATCTATATGAATTTATTCATAATGGTGTTAATGTGTCTTATTTTGCAAGTACCTACCAATTATTTGAGAAACTAAACGGCATCAATGCCATCAATGAACTTCACTACCTGGTACCTTATTTATTTTCGTAATTTAAAAAAAAAAAAATTTAAAAAGAAGTTCAATCAAATAAAAACAATAAATTTTCAGGAATCATTTGAGTATATTATTAAACTTGAACAAAATTTCTAAAGATTACCGAATATTCTATATACAAAACTAAATATCTTTTTTTGGGCATAAACACAAACTATGCTTCTCATTTTTATAGTAGAAAAATTATTGTGTCAAGGCATTTTAATTATCAACTTTATGGTAAGAATTAAGAAATAATAATGAACCATTAACTGCGAATACTTTTAAAATAAACTTCTATCATTTAAAATACGACGTAAACCTACTTGATGAAAATAATGAAATTACTGTGTAACGTTTATGTAATTCAATTAACTTTTAATCATTAAATCAAGAACAGTTGATTTTAGCGACTTCAAACAGGATAACGATTTTTTCCTTAGAATTAGTGAATACATTATAATTTCTAATAAGAAAGGCCATTCAGCTCTTCTCAAATAAAATAGAACACATCTCTTTCATTTAATGTATTGTATGTTACGCCCTGTATAACTGAGGTCAAAACTAATATGAAATTATGATTTCTCACCACAAGTAACCTACCTGTACCGATTTTGAACTTGATACATCAAATAGTTTTCGAATTATACTAGAAAAATACTAAAAAAAATGTGCTTCAACACCCTATCTGTCATTAACTAGGAACATTTTACTTAAGCCTATTTGATTAAATCTTCATATTTTGAACCAAAGAATTTATAGTTACTCTATGTCCCATTCTTTATGATTCGCCCTGTATATATGTATAAAGCTGAGATAAAAGTAAGAATATAGATAGTCTAAAGTCATCATTATTTACAAATCCAATATTATTATAATAAAAATAATCCTTTTAATATTCTTAGGATACCATGGAAAATTACGATATGATGCATTTCATTGACATGAAACATGAGAGTAATGACTCTAGTTATGCAGAAGATGAAAATTCTCAGCCCGTATATATGATAACTACAGCTACCCAAACACTGCCATGCCCCACTAGAAAAATAAAACCCATTAAGCATCCTGGATTGGTGCTAAAGACACCAATCGCTTACCAAAGCAATACTGATCCATCCGTTATTCCAATTCAAAAGGATGGAATTGGTAAGTAATACTTAAGTATTGTATATTTTAAATTTCTTGCACCCATTCAAATATATTTCATCTAGATTTGACAGGTTTACTTAATTGCATTTTATAGCTTAAAATAATAAATTTAATTAATCTCAAATCAGAGCCTCCCATTTTAAATTTTTATCAATTATGACTCCTAGGTATTTGGTATGTGTGGTCTCTTGTATATCATCTAGTAGATTGTCAACTTTAATTCTATTAAATTCAGGACGGTTCGCTGATGTTATCGAAAAGGCAATATAATTGGTTTTTTTAGTATTTAAAGAAAGTTTGTACGTATCTAGACAGTTTTTTACTTTCACCACTCCTGCTTGAACATTACATTTGACTTCTTCCCAGGTGGTTCCAGTAAAAATTAGAACAGTATCGTCTGCATATGAAATGACTTTGCCATTGATATTAATGTTCGTTAATGAGTTTAAATATAAAGGGTGTCCAAATTTGAGGTTGCTTTTTGAATTTGGAATAAAACACATGCATTACTTAGATCATACGATATTTTTATTTTAAGGTAAAGTACATCAATGGCGGTTAATAATGGAAAACACCATCAGGGCTGTGACCTCCTCTGGTTATTTTTTTCAATGTGCAATTGCTGTGCTCGATGACGAATTGATGTTTTAGAGTTTCCACAGCACTTTCACTAACAGCAGCAATGTTTTCTGGTGAACGACCATTACGATGGTAAACACGTTTTCTTGCATCCTGTACTATACCAGTTTCCTTAACTTTCTTTATTAACTAGTTTAACAATAGTAGTTTTGAATGGAGCATTGTTTTTTCAAATTCCATATGACATTTTCTGACCATTTCCGCGATACTTTCCCCATATTTGTAATAGGTTTTCATTATAAATAGGCATTTTTGCAGCGTATAGCGTTCCATAACTAAACACCGCGATGCTTTTACTTCACAAATGTCACATGCAACACGACAAATAACATTGAATACTGTAAATGGCGGGTAACTCAAAAAGCAACCTCAAATTTGGACACCCTTTATATTAAAGAGCACCGGGCCGAGCACCGTACCCTGCGGCACACCAATTTGCACTGTTTGAGGGTTACCTTAAATCATCTCTGATACGTAATTGTTGAACTCTGTTTGATAAATAACTTTTAAAGACTTCCAATACGGTGCCCCTCACTCCGTAGCGTTCAAGTAAGCTAAGTAGTTTTGTATGAGACACCGTATCGAAAGCCTTTGCCAGATCTAAGAATACCGTTATACATTTATTATTGTTATTAAGTTGTTCAGTGACCTCCTAGTTGTAACATTGCATCACTTGTGCTCAACCCCTCTGTGAATCCAAATTGATTTACCGAGAGTAGGTTCTTCTTTTTTAGGAAATTGATTAACCGTAATAGACTACATTTTAATCATAGGCGTGCGTTGCAGGAAATAAATAAAGGCAAATTTTTACGATTTTTTATTAGCGAATCGGATAGAAAAAAAGCGATGTCATATTCTTATTTATCACCCTCGAAAACATACCTATAACAAGTTTCATCCAAATCCTATACAGGTTTGTTCAGAAAATAAAGAAATATTTAGCATATCGGTTAAGAACTCTCGCTGCTTTTCTACTCTAATCATAAGAATTGTCATGAGATTTTTTAGCAACTAATTTACGTAGTACACAATGTAAGAGCAAATTAAAAGGGAATTCTAAAAATAATAAAACAATAATTTATCAATCTTAAAAAAAATAGAAATGAAAATACTGGATTTTCTTGATAATTTACCGTTAAGCGTGAGAGAAAACCTTCACTTTTTGTTAGACGGTGCTCCAGCACATAGTTCTCGTACGGGTAGAAATTGGCTTGACACCTATTTTCCTATGAAGTGGATTGGTCCCCGTAGCCTATTACAACAGTTTCCTCCAAGATCCCCGGATCTCACCCCGATGCATTTCTATTTTTGGGGTAACATAAAAAACAAAGAAATGCTCACGGAACAATTCTAACGTTGCCGCGCGACAAAGCGACGCATTGCAACCTATAGTGCAGCGCAAGTGAGAACGTATCCATTTAAAACTATGGAATCATTATCTAGCGGCAATTTGTAGCATAACGTCGCGCCGCGTCGTCGAGCTGAGTGTAGTGTAAGTGAGAATCAACCTTTATGCTATTGCTTTAACTTTGAGTGCGAGAGAAAATTAAATCATACGCGCAATATCAACTCATACACAAGCCAAGTTAAAATATATTCGACTTTATGAGATGTTGAGGGTCATGGAAAATTATCCAGTATAGGTTTTTCTGAGAAAAAAATTGAAATACTATATGATATGATATGATATTCTTTATTCATTATTTAAGTTTACATACAAAGGTATAAACTTATTAAACTAGTCAGAGTAATACACACACACCCACACACCCTCTCACACACACCAAATTCACACGCAAACACAAATACACTAACACATAATACACACATAGTAAAATAGTCATTGACTTAAATAATCATTTACAGAATAAAATGCCTTACTTACTAGATATTTATACAGTGTTTGTTTAAATGAATTAAAATTGTCTACATTACCAAAAAGATCTACAAACCTATTGTAACATATAATGCCCTGATAAATATGTGAATTTTGAGACACTCCCAATCGTGAATATGGCAGGTATAAGTTACTGTTGTTACGTGTATTGTACTTATGAATATCATTTATTTTCAATAAAGAATTTTCTTGTATTCTTATATTTAGTATAATTATACACGGTGGTGAATTTTTCGATGCCCACCATTGGTATCTCGGAGATAGAGGATCGGTTAAATTAGACAAAAGTTGCGCTATTTTATGCTCTACAATTTGCTGTCAAGTAATGCTGGATATCTTGATTCGTTTGCGGTTTATCCTGAAAAAATTGAAAATCGTGATTTCAAAAAAATAATATTTTCTATACCATTTATGCGAATTCAATGAAATTTGGCAAGGTTATATTTTTGACCACTACCAATTGAATGGCGTTGATAGAAATTTTCTAAGCCTTCTAGATTTCGAGCAACGATAGTCAACTTTTTTTTTTCTTATGGCCGCCATATTGGATTTTTACACCATTAGTTAGAGAAAATAATTCTCTTTTCACCTATGTCACCAAAATGGACTGATTTTTTGAAAACATGTTGATATTCGAATTAATGTAAAAATAATTTATAAAATCCAGTATGCTTTGGAAAAATCATTGCAAGCAACATTGTAATCCAAACGCTATTATTAAACTGTACACTCGTAAAAAAATACAGAAAAATGCCAGGTTATTTAAACTTCTATTAAATATTACAAACAATTAATTTATTAAAGTCAAGAAAACAAATAATACTATTTTTATTTTATAAATTGTTTGTAATAGCCTTGTATATGTATTCTTATAGTAAAACGGTACAATGTAAATTTATGGCAATCGGTTTTGGATGCAAGAGCTTAGTAGTTGTGGATGCAGCTACCAGTATCGCTGCCGTCGCTAGTTATATCTCACAAAGAAGTATTATATCATCTATTCACTACTAGAGGGCAGCGAACTTCAACTGTATAAATAGAAGAAAACTAATCCCGATGGGCGCGACCTTTAGGTCTATTATTTGAGATTATGACCCAAGGGTGTGCCTAAATTTCAAGAATAATAATTATTAAAAGTATATCTAGGTATTAATATTAATAATTTCAAATAAACAACATTAAAATTCCTAATAAATTAAAAGTTTATTAATTTTATTTAGCATTAAAATTCCTACAATGATTTAAAGTTTAATAATTAATTAGAAATAATATTATTTGGATTTCCTTAGGTATTAGACGTTCGCCATGTGGAATTGTAGTTATTTTTATTTATTAATAAGTATTTCTTGATTTTGTCAGATTCCAATAGATCCTATCAAGACATTATGAGTTGTAAACTTATTTTGGTTTTATTTACAGCTAGGTAGATATTTTTAAATTTTATAATGTTTTTTTTTATTGAGAGGGACGTAGAGGTACTACGAAATAACCGATTAAGATAAAGTTTTCATCGGTAAAATAAAATATTTGTCAATTAGCGAACGAAAGGTGGCTTTCGAAAAACTTAGTAACCCTGGATATCAAGGAATAAGTACCTTAAAAAAAAATGGCAATTTGAATTTTCCTTGTCTTGTAATATGACCCTAGTTTCAAGTATTTAATTTATTTAAAATGTTTTACAGTGATCGTCTGAATCCAAACCATCTTGAATATTTCTTTGAAAATATAACATCTTGTTAATATATAAATAGAAAGTGCTATACTAATTAATCACAGCTACCACTATTTACATGGCTAAAAGGAGCAAAATAACATCACATTTTTTATTTATTTATATTTTGTAAAACAAATTACAATTCATTACTAGTTATTACCTCTGTATATAGTAATACAATTATATTATTTTATTACAGTTATTACTTAAACTGCACCTCAGCGATTTGCTGCGTTGCGTTGGCCCCGGAATTAAGGTTGAACACAAAACAAATTATAAATAAAAAAAGTTCCCCTGAAAGGCAGGCGGAGTCCCCGGACTTTCTAGTTTGGACTGGGGTGCTCGGTACTCTTACTCTTTTACGGCTCTTTAATTCAGCAATAGGTTTGATAGAGGTTTTCTTTCGTGTACTTTTTATTATTTTACGCACGCCTATTTATATTTTGTAATACGATACATTATTATATTCAATATATTCCTTTAGAAGTATAGTATATGGGTGAAAACACGGTAATGGGAATAATTCGATTTTATTTTTGAAATAAAAAAAGTGTTTAAATAATGTTCCACTGTTGTTATTTTATTCAGTAATGTTCCTTCTTTACATTTCTGATTTGGGCACGAAAAATATTGAGTGCTTTATGTTTTATGGGGAAAAATGTCACTTAACAGTAATCGATTTGTCCATTCTGTGATGGTTTTAAATCTGAGATTATTGAAAGACAAGTGCTTTGGAGTCGCTTATAACGCAGGCATTATGTCAAGCAGGCCCATACTTTGCAGATAATAATTTAAAAATGATATATGAGGTACTCATTTGCATTAAATGTTATTGAATTCTGTCGTGTCTCCCAAAAATATCATTTTTAATAATTATTTTTCAGCTAGGAAGAATAATTCTTTAAAAGTTACCTCTTAAATGACATATTTCCTGTCGATTATTATTTACATAATGTACTTAAACAAAAATATACAGCATTTGCAACACTTATTTAAAATAATCTAACATTTTGCAGTGTCACGGACAGCCAAAAACGTTACGGAATAGACATTACTGTCATGGAATGGACATTTTGTGATGTAATTCAGGTCTTAAACCTTAAACCTGTTTGCTCCTATACTTTAACATCTCTGGACAATTAAAGCATTTAAAAGAGATGGAGGTGCTATTTTCTCCATAATCTCTTCCTCATCGTACCAAAATTTTCCGAAACGTCACGGACTGGACGGTCACGGATCAGACAAATAGAGCCAAATATTTTAATCTGAGACAGCACAACGTCACTGATTTCACGACTTCTAAGTAAATAGATTTATTGCTAGTAATTATTAGGTATGTCTCAGATAGGACAGGCAATTAATACTACACACACGTTTTCCAGGTTTCATTAATTAATTATATAAACAATATAATAATAACATTAACTTCCCCTGATTTTCACTAACCGGCACACTTGAGTGAATCTCAAAACACAAGTAAACACCACAGTAGCGAACTCTAGCGTAAAATATTTCAAATTAACGTGGCTGTCTTGGATCGGACAACACATCGCGAACCTAGTAATTCCGCAGACAAATTTCATTGATGTTATTAATTTTATCGTTTAAGATGTATTTTTTAAGTGACGTTTTAAAATGATTATAAATCAAATGTCAAGAGGTAACGCTAATTATTATTTATCTCTTAAAAAAATACCCCTGAATTATGAAATGCGTCTTGGCGACACGTCACAGATCGGACATTTTGACGCTTCAATGAAACTGTTTTAACAGATTTCTTTTAGATTTACAGATTTTAATGTTAAATTTTGTAGCAAGCGACCTTCTTTTATCAATAACCACCTTTGTTTATTAACATAAGTATATTATGTGACGAAATTTCGTGGCGACCTTACTATTCCCATTACCGTGTTTTCACCCATATCCAATATCCATTAATTATAGAAATGCTGACTTTTATCTAAAATACAGACCCCTCTCTATATAATATTTTATTACTCATAATTAGTCAAATATATCCTAAATATTTATCTTAACTGGTTCAAGTGTTTATAAGCGACTAGGCCCCATCCCTTCAAATCTATTTGTAATGTATGCCCTTTTTTATGCTAACACGGCACTTCTTATTATTCTTTCTGTTAGATTTTAAAATCAAAGTCAGAAATAAATTGACTGTCGATCACATCACGCGCCTATTCCTTTCCGTAATTACAATTAATAAAATCCTTTTTAAAAAGTGTTTGGATCTTATTATTAGTGGAATGCTGATTTAATTATTACTATATTAAATGATATTTCTCCCGAGATTTATTGGAAATATCCGGAAACAAATGTGTATATTACGGATGTAATACATCCAAAAGACTTTTCCCAAATTTAGTGTTACATAGATTCCCTACCAAAGATGTTGGCAGATCAAGAAAATGGATAATAAACTGCGGTAAGTACAAAATAATGAATTTTCACATGCTGAATACATAATATAAAGATACATTTTACAATATCGTCAATATCATTGTCACCTTAAGAACTCGAAAATTTGGGAAATTTCCAAATTTCGATTGAATTTCGCACTTCTTTTTAATTTTTAAAAGCTCATTCACTTGAGATCACGCCTTTATTCTGTGATTGATGGAACAATGATAAAAAGGGGTTTGATATTGAAACTGTGTCTTTAGAAGGTTTTCAAGTGCTTCTTCCTGATGGCAAAATAATGATAGCTGATGTATTTGTCTCGGAAACATTCTTTTTAATTCGTATTTACTATACAGTGTGAGGCAAATATAACGAACAAATTCACTTTCGACATTAATATGCATATTTATAAATCGGGCCGATTTTTATTTTCAATATTTATAATTTTCAATGACTATTTCCCACAGTTATTTACATCCAATAACATTGCTTAATTTTCGTCACATGCTCCAATGAAAGAGCTTATTTATCGTCAAAAATTTAAAAAAATCCCTTGGGATTTAGTCACTAACATAAATTTTATTGCTACGTATCCATAGAAACTTTTCATTAAAAATAAATTTTTCGTTTGACGTTTGAATCGTTTTCGCGAAGTCTCAATCGAAATTATCAGTAGAGAAGTCAAGAATGTCACTTCCAAAAACACAATTATAAAAGTATTTTATTTGGGAATAGTCCGATCAAAATATATCTCGTGCTTATGATTTCGCGCAAATAAATTTTTATTTATGAAAGTTTGTCGCTTGGTAACTTCCTTCGACAAATTTAATTCTAAAATCTCTTGCCCTACAGGCTCGTGATTTTGATCCCTAATTTGTCTCATGACGTTGTCAAACGACAAACTTTCGTAAATAAAAATGTATTCGAAAATTTCACACTCACTTTTTTAGCGATTTAGAAGTTTGTCTTTGGTTTTGTTACCATGGTAACCCAAAAATTTCCAGAAATTTTTCATTCTGCAGGGTACTCTGAGTGAAATTATGTAAGACAGGAGAAAAATATACAGCAAAAAAAATATATATATAAGGGAGAAAATATACAACCCTTTTTTTTTGTTTATAAATAGACGGGGCGTTATTGTCAATAATCTTATAAGTTACACTATAAACAAATAACTACTTAAAGAGTAATGGTTTTATAATTACTTCTAGAAATACACATTTGTCATGTAAGGACAGATGGCGGATATTGTGATGACGAGGTGATCCTTTGGTTAAACACTCAAATGGTAGCCACTGTAAATAAATAAAAATATCTGAGCACCATGTTTTCTAGTTGATCAACAATAATAATTAAACACATGAATAATCCAATATTCTTAGAGACATGACTACTAAATACCTTTAACCTTTATCATATTAAAACCATGATATCAAACTTATCATGTCAAAACCATGATATCAAACTATCATATCAAAACCATGATATCAAACTTATCATGTCAAAACCATGATATCAAACTTATCATATCAAAACCATGATATCAAACTTATCATATCAAAACCATGATATATATCGCTTTCAGTGTCGTCAGAAACTCCTCCTGGTACAGTCCATGGTCTCATACGGTCAACCGCCACCACTCTATCGTACGTTGCACTCCGAAGGGTACGTCGAGAACCCTCCATATCCTTCACTACATAACGGTCATTTGGTAGCACCTTTTTTCACTATGAAAGGACCGCCATAAGGTGGCACCAATTTACGACTCGTTCCTGATGTTACCTTATTTTGCTCCACTACCACTAAATGACCTTCTTTATATCGCCGTGGTGGTTTCCTTTTTTTTTTTTTTTTTTATCAAACAACACTTTTTGTTTTTCTTGTGCGCTTGTGATTTTTTTTCTGAAGATCTGAAGATGAAAAGATCGATCCATCTAGGTTAGGTGCCGGAGTTTCAGGGATGAAAGAAGTATCTCATGGACAAGTAATAATAAGATGTGAAAACAAGAAGGATCTAGAAAAGATTCATAACAAAATACAGGAAGAAATGTCTGCTGAATATGATATAAAATCACCAACATTAAAACGTCCAAAAGTTAAAATTATTGGCATAGATGAGGATGATGATAACACTGATGAAAACTTGATAGAGGCCATAATCGATCAGAATTTGACAAACCAAAATAGGGAGGAAGAAGATTTTCACATAAGAATTATAAAAAAGTTAAAAAAGGAAAATGAGAGACAGTTTACGCTAATAGTACAAGCAGATCCAAAAACACATGAAATTTTAATAAACCGGAATAAAATTTTTATAGGGTGGTCGAGAGGGAAACCTTATGATTATGTTTATGTAATCAGATGCCACAAATGCTTAGGCTTCAACCATTTTGCAAGAGACTGTAAAAATAATGAGATATGCTATAAATGTTTATTACAGCATGATGGGGAGTGCAAAGCTGAACATAATAAATGTATAAATTGCAATAATGCGATACAGAAATATAAAATTAAAATAAAAGATAATCACAGTGCATTAGATCCTAACTGTCCCTGCTATGTAAGAATTCTAAACAGTGTTAAAAGAAGGGTTGACTATGTAGAAAATCGATAGCAATTAACAAAATGTATAGATGCTATCAAATATTTTAACTGCCATATAATTAATCTTAATGCACAAGGTTTTCTACACCATAAAGATGAAATAGAATTATTAATACACAATTGGAGACCTATATTAATCTGTCTAACTGAAACACATATAACAAAGGATGTTGAACAATCAGAAGTTACAATTGAAGGCTACAAATCTGAAATTTGCTATACAGATAGCACCCATACTGGAGGAGTTATATTTTATATAAAAAACGAGGTTGTATATCGGTTGCTAAATAATATTATAATTGAAAAAAATATGTGGTGTATAGTAATGAAAATTCAAATAAATATGAAAAATTATATTTTAATAGGAGTGTATCATTCGCCAAGTGCAAGCTCGGCAGTATTTCTAAGGAATTTTGAAAAGGTACTAGAAGAGAATAATTCCAACAGTATGGACACTATTATAGTAGGCGATTTTAATATAGATATGTCAATAGATGTTCAGATTTTATTTTACATCTTCTTATTTTACTTTAATTTCTTGAATATAAATCACTTCATATACAATTTAAATTTTTTATTTCCAAACGTCAATTTTATAAAATACACAAGAAGTTGTTGCTAACGTAAACTAAAACATTATTTCATTTATTTTACACACTAGATATCACAACAAGTATAATTCTGCAATTATTTATAAAACAATTTTTCGAACATCTTCTCCTAATTGCAAAATTATGCTTTAAGTTTTATAAAACAATATAAAAACATATTAAACATATTTAACTTTTAATCATTTACATTTTTAAACATAATTTCACTTTTAAACTTTTCAAATTTAATATTACACAAAGGTTTAGTAAAAATATCTGCTAATTGACAATCAGTTTGACAATAGTTTACTTTTAACAAACCTTCGTTAACTTTTTCATTTATAAAATGATATCTAACGTCAATGTGCTTGCTTCTTTTTCCAAATTGTCCATTCTTGATTAGTTTAATCGCACTTTGATTGTCCACTCTCAATTCTACACTTACTGTGTCATCAATTAATTCTTCTATCACCGATTTTACATAAGATAATTCCTTGGTACACTCGGCTGCTGCAATATACTCCGCCTCAGTACTGGAAAGTGACACAATTGGTTGTTTTCTTGATGTCCATGCTATTGGGCCTCCACAAAAATAAATTATGTACCCAGTAGTGCTTTTTCTTGTATTTACATCTCCTGCAAAATCGCTGTCACAATACCCTATTACTTCCTTATAATTCGAGTTTCTTTTATAACAAATGCCTTCCTTCTCCTTTCCAACTAAGTATCGTAATATTCTTTTAGTATTAGCAACATCTGTATTCGTTGGTTTTTCCATTTTCCTACTGCATAAATTTACTGCAAATTGTATGTCTGGTCTAGTTTTGTTTGTAAGGTACAAAAGACTTCCTATAATTTCTCTATATGGAAAATGCTCTTTTGAGGTTATTTCTTCCGTTTGTTTCGAATATTCAATCATTGGTGTTGTTAATGATTTCGCACCATCCATCGAAAATTTTTTTAAAATAGTTTCACTATATTTCCTCTGCGTTAAGGCTATGATATTCTCTGTTCTTTTGATTTCTAATCCTAAAAAAATTTTTGGATTGTTGTTTGCAACCATTTCAAATTCTTTATTTAATTCTAATAGCAAATTATTCATTTCTTGCTGACAATTTCCAAATAAAATTCCATCATCGACATATATAGCTAAGAACATAGTTCCTGTTTTATTTCTAAAAACACAATGTTCTGTTTTAAGAGCTATAAGTCCTTTTGTCAATAAAAATTCTTATTATTCTCTTCATATCCTTCTGGAACTTCCATATAAATTTCTTCACTTAAATGTCCATATAAAAAAGCGGTTTTAATGTCAAATTTTTTTATTATGTAGTTTTTATTGACAGCTAAGGCAAACAGAATTCGTAAACATGTCATATTTACTACTGGACTGAAGGTATCTTGATAATCTATGCCATATTTTTGTTCAAAACCTCTTATCACCAGCCTGGCCTTGTATTTTCCATCATCCTTCACTCGAAACACCCATCTACTTGATAAAATATTTTTGTCCTCTACTTCATTTCGGTTTACATAGACCCACGTGTTATTCTTCTTTAAAGATGTCTTCTCCTCATCTATTGCATGTAGCCAATTTTCCTTTTCATCACTGTTCACTGCTTCTTGATAAGTCAACATGACATAATCATTGTATCTTTCTGGTTTTCTTATGGTACGTTTAGATCCTTTTTCTTTTGGTTCAACTTGATCATCATGTTCATTTGTGTTTTCTCTTGAGTTTTCTTCTTCATTCCAGTCATCTTCATTTTGGTCTTGATGTTCTGGTATTTTAACTTCTGCACTTTCTTTTACTTCAGTTTCAATTTTTAGTTGTTGCATGTCATGGTTTTGTTTACTTTCTTCTAATTCATTTATAAATTTTCCTGCATTCTTATTTTTAAAAATCACATCTCTGTATACCACCACCTTTTGTTTCTCTTCGTCAAATAATCTGTACCCATTTATAGCATAACCTATAAAAATGTACTTTTTGCTTCTTTCTTCTAATTTTTTTAAGTAGCCTAACACTTTTGCATAAGCATCGCAACCAAATATTTGCAATCTAGTCAAATCAGGCCTTTTCTTCAACCATTTTTCTGCAGGTGTTACCTCAAGACTCTCTGTAGGGCTTCTGTTCAATAAATATGTTGCCATATTTACAGCCTCACCCCAAAATTTTTTATCCATTTCAGAGTCAAAAATTAGCGACCTAGCCTTTTCCATTATTGTCCTATTGAGTCGTTCAGCTTTTCCGTTTAACTGCGGTGTATACGGAATTGTCGAATCCATTACTATACCTCTGGATTTACACCATGATTTTAATTCTTTGTTTATGAATTCTCCACCATTATCACAACGTAATTTGTATACTTTTAGGTTCATAAACGCTTCTACCTCCTTTATGTAATTTTTCACATACTCCGAAACTTCATCTTTTCTACTTAGTAAGTACACCATTGTAAAGTGTGTGTAATCATCCATCAATGTAAGAAAATATTTTTTATTATCCCATGTACTTGGTTCTATAGGTCCACAAACGTCTGTATGTATAATTTCTAGAGGTCTTGTTGATTGTTTTCTTGAATTTTCAAATGGTAATCTCGTTTGTTTTGCTTTCATACATATTTCACATATTTTGTCGAAACTTTCACAATCCTTTTCTGTTATTTTCATTCCTGTCGACAAATTTATAAGCTTTTTCATGTTACTTTTGCCTAAATGTCCTAGTTTTCTATGCCATTCTTCTACTAATGGATTTTTATCATTTCTTGTAATTTTTTCTGTGAGTAGATTTCTCTCTTCTTCTTCTTCTTCTTCTTCTTCTTCTCTCTGCAGTTTTACTATAAATAGTCCATTACTTTGTTTTTCTCCTTGTAGAATTTCTATGTTGTCTTTGGTTATTAAAACTTTATTTTTGGTAAAGATAACATTTCCTCCATTTTCAGTTATTGCACTTACTGACAACAGGTTTTTGCTTAGGTCAGGGACATACAATACATCGTTAAATATACAAACATCACAATTTATTCTTCCTACACCTTCTGCTTTTATGTTTTGGTTTTTCTTTGCTATACCAATGCTTGCATCACATTCGTCCATACTATTCAGAATATCCCTGTTTTTAACCATATGTGACGTAGCTCCTGAATCTATTATGAACTCTGTTTCTTTTGTATTTTCATTACATCCAGCAAAAAAAGCTGTTTTATTATTCCCTTCATTTCTTTGCAGTTGTTTCTTTCGAAAATAACAATTTTCTTCTGCATGATTTGTTTTCTTGCATATAGAGCACGATTTTACTTTATCCTTTTTAAAACATGATTTGGCTATATGACCTTGCTTTCCACATTTAAAACATTTTATTTTACTGTTAAATTTTGAGTAACTTGCTTTAAACGCTACAGCTCCCTCACTCTCAGCATCCAGCTTGTGTCTTGTTTCTTCTGTTAATAATCTAGCTATTAAATTTGTTTTAGTACATTCACTAATAGGTGTTGATTCCCACGCTGTACTGAAGTATTTGTACTCATCTGGTAATGTCACTAACAACTTTGATATCAACATAGTATCATCAATTTCGTGGTTTAATGCTTCTAGTCTATACACTATATTTTGTATTCCACTGATGTGTATCGAAAGATCAGTACCTTTTTTGTAGCTGTAGTTGAAAAACTCCTTTAATAAATTGCATTTTTGTTCTTCGGTGCCTTGTTGAAAAATACCACATAATTTGTCAAACATGGTTTTTGCATTATTACAATTCATAACATGAGTCATGAGTTTCTTGTCTATACTTGTAACTATCACTTTTTGAGCTTTTGCATCTTTTCTAAGCCAATCTGCTTTCTCCTCGGGTTTTATCATTTTTGCAAATTCCTTCTCGCCATTAACAATTTCCCATAAACAGTTCGCCTTAAATACAACTGTTGTTTGAAACTTCCATACTTGAAAACTTTCAGCGTCTTTTAATTTTTCAATCAGCAAAATGTCTTCTGATGAACCGGCCATTTTAATTTTAAGTCTTTAACACTTTATTTTATTTTAGGTTTTCTGTTGCTTTTATATTATTTCTTGACTGCCTGTTTTTTTTATTTTTAAACTACTTCTTGACTGCCTGTGGGCTTTTGCCTGGGCCCATAACCTGTTCAGATTTTATTTTACATCTTCTTATTTTACTTTAATTTCTTGAATATAAATCACTTCATATACAATTTAAATTTTTTATTTCCAAACGTCAATTTTATAAAATACACAAGAAGTTGTTGCTAACGTAAACTAAAACATTATTTCATTTATTTTACACACTAGATATCACAACAAGTATAATTCTGCAATTATTTATAAAACAATTTTTCGAACAATAGATACATTTTACTCAAAACAGTTGTCAAACATTCTTATACAAAATGGGCTTAAACAACTAATAAATGAGCCAACCAGAATCACAAATACTAGTGCAACAAAGATTGATCTATTAATAACCAATCATGACAATGTATCATTTAAGGTAAACCATGTTCCAAGAATAACAGACCATGCCTATGTAACAATAAGTCTGCAAGTATCAGATATTAAATTAGATAACACCAAACGATTACTAAGATGCTTTAAAAACTACGATGAAAGGACTTTCCAAAAGAAACTATTGAATACTGAGTGGAATAGCAATATTATAGATTCCAATACACTAGCCAATAATTTAATAAACAATATGTTAAGCTGCTTGGATGAAGTTTGCCCAGTTAAAGAAATAATAGTACCAACCAAATACGCAGACAAGAGATGGATTTCAGAAGAAGTTTTACAGGCCATGAAGGAACGAGACAACAAATACGAAGCAGCTCGAATCACAAATAGTGAGGAAGACTGGAATACATACAGAGAAAAGAGGAACAAAGTTACATCGATGATAAGAAAACACAAACAAAATTATTATGAAAGAAAAATAGATGAATGTAAAAACAATCCAAAGACAATGTGGAAAACTTTAAAACAAAACTGCAAGGCGAAGGGTCATAGTACACCGCAATATATTGAATTTAGTGACGAAAATATCTATAATGACTTGGAGATAGCTGAAAGATTTAATGCTTATTTTATTGATAGTATCTCGGATATCATTAAAAATATACCAAAGTACAACATATATGAAATATCCGAAAATGAAAGACAGAATAGATTTGAAAAATTTAAACAAATAGAAATGAGTCATCTGAGAAAAATTATTTCTTCATTACCGAACAAAATAGGCAGTGATGGAATATCCACAAAAATCATTAAAACATCGTTTGAGGTTATTGGCAACAGATTTTTAGATGTAATAAATAATTCTTTGCAAACGGGAACTTTTCCAAATAAATGGAAGAGCTCTCTTGTAACACCAATTCCCAAAATGATTAATACTGTATCAAGTGAACAACATCGACCTATTAACTCATTACCTATATGTGAAAAAATATTGGAATTGACAGTAAAGGAGCAACTAATAAGCCATTGTGAAAAAAATAATATAATAATACCAGTACAATCAGGATTCAGAGAAGGACACTCATGTGAGAGTGCCCTACAGTGTATATTAGAAGATTGGGTGAAAGCAATTGATGCTGACAATATCATATTGGCTGTATTTTTAGATTTTAAGCGTGCCTTTGAGACAATAGATCGAGGTTTACTTCTCTTAAAGTTGAAAGAAATTGGAATATGTGGGGCAGTGCATCGATGGTTTTCTTCCTATTTAAATGAACGAAGTCAAAGAACAAAGTTTGGTGTAAGTGTATCGAATGAAAAAGAAACAGAAAATGGAGTGCCACAGGGTTCCGTCCTAGGTCCAGTATTATTCATTATTTTCATTAATGATATTGTACGGTCCATAACAAATTGTAAAATACATCTGTTTGCAGATGACACTATGCTATATATAGCAGGTGAAAATGTTGAGGACATTGTAAGAATAATGAATGATGAATTAAATAATCTGTATATGTGGCTTTGTGATAACAACCTTAAGGTAAACATTAACAAATGTAAATGGATGATGTTGGGGAAAAAACAGAAATTAAACAAAACTGTGTGTATGGGCCCTATAACAATAAATAATCAGACAATTGAAAGAGTTACTGAAATAAAATATCTAGGAGTGGTCTTAGATGAAAATTTAAGTTTTAAGCAAAATGTTAATTATATTGTAAAAAAGGTGGATAAAAAAATTAATTTTCTAAGGAGACTATCTACAAATATATCAATATTTGCCCGGTTAACAATATACAAAGCAATAATTGCACCACATTTCGAATACTGTTCAACTCTGTTACTATATTTAAATATCAATGAATTGCAGATTCTACAAAAAATGCAAAATAGAGCAATGAGAGTTATATTACAGTGTAATAGATATACTCCAATAAATAATATGTTACAAACATTGAATTTTATGACAGTAAAGCAGAGAATTTTATTAAAAACACTGCAGTTTATTTATAAAATAAAAAACGGTATGTTACCAAGTTACTTATATGACAGAGTTATATATGTTCGAGATGTACACAGTTATAATACTCGCAGGACAAATGATCTGCATGTGGAAAGACATCATTCATTGGTAGCTAGCAAGTCACTCTTCTGTAAAGGCTTTAAAGAATATAATAGTTTGCCAAATGAAATAAAAAATTTGAATGGATCTGTTCAGCATTTCACAAATGTATGTACTAAGTATATAAAAACCTTACCAATGTAAACTAAATTACCTTCCTTATAATTATTGTTAGTATTTCAGTTAGTTAGTTAGTATATAATATAGGTGTGTGTGTGTGTGTGTTGATATATATGTATTAATTTTGAACATTTGTGTCATATTAGAGTTACACATGAGAGTATTAAATTACTTGTTAATGTTAAATATTTTATGTATAGCAGTTTGTTTTTGCTAAATAAAGGTTATATTAAGCCACTCTCCTTGTCTCAACTATATCATGAATTATTGCGGGAAGTTGACTTGCTTACGACATTGTTAATGGAAAATTGTACACGCCGAACGTTCTCGTCCCAAAGTTCTTCTTCCAAGGTGGAGGTCAACAATGCACTCAATAGAGTTCGGTTAAGCCTTTCAACTTGACCATTCGCCCTTGGTGTTGCAAAAGCATTTAGAACATGTATGTTATTTTGGAGGCAAATGTCTTTGAAGATTTTCGATGTGAACCAACAGCCTTGGTCAGATACAGTTTTCGGAATCCCATGAGCTACGAATACGTCTTTAAAATAACCTATATCGTATATAATCTTTGTCGATTTAATCGCTGCCTGGGATATGAATTTGGTGAATAAGTCAATGTCAACAATCAAGTGTGGTTTCCATCTCGACCTTTGAGAAATGGATCCAAATGGTCAACGTGGGATGTAGCTAATGTCTTCGTTGTTTTAATAGAGTGCAGGGAAACTTCTTCCTTTTCTTACTGTAAATGCAAGAAATGCAATAAGACCTATGGTGTCCTACGTAGTTCCTCCTTCTGGAGAACCAGTAATGTTCGCCGAAACGGAATAATGTCTTCTCAACGAGAACATGTCCAAATTCGTCGTGTGTAAACCTTCAAACTTGCTAGTGTTTTGCTTGGGGTATAACCCAAATTACTCTTTCAACAGGGATGCGTTATACTCTTTTACTGTAAGGCTCATAATTTTTATGTATGTCGCCATCGTATTGAGTTTCAGGGAGTTGTGATGAGGTCTCGCGTATTTGTTTTATTTTTGTCATTCATTAATTGTCCTATCAGAACTCAATCTGCTTGATCTGTGTGCATAATTTCATCAAGCTGGGCTCGAAGTAGAATTCCTGCTACACCATGGAACTGCATATGTATAAACCTGTGTTACAGCATTTGGATTAAACAAGGCTAATGTTGGTCGTGTTGTTGAGTCACCCCGCAATTTTTCGGAGGACTCTCATTCTCTTCGCGTTCATTGCTGCTCGTAAATGTTTCTTTTTAGTCAATCGTGTCGGTGTATTAGTTATTGTAGTTTAATTCATGACCAAATGCCTAAAATATCCAGTTAGATCAATGAATTGTCGCACGTTATTCACCATATTTGACACAGCACTAGGTTCAAAAACTATTCTGAAATTTAATTTCAATAATTACTATTATCATTATTATTTTTTTTTTATAATTTATTTATTTATTATTATTATTATTATTTTTTTTTTATAATTTATTTATTTATTATTATTATTATTTTTTTCCTAAAACTTTATTCCTTAACCACTGAAACACATTTGTTGAACCAAACAATATTCGGTTAAACTGGCCTTGCTCCTGTAAAGTAACTAACCCCGTGTAACTATTTGGAACTTCCTGCTACGGATGTTTGATAGTGCCCAGACCTAAGATCTAAGCTTGTAAAATAAATATTCCCATGTAAACGGTTCAACTGATCGTCTATTCTATGTGATGAATATCGATTTATTTATTTATTTATTTATTTATCTTGAATCTTTCCTTTTCTTCTTTATTATTTCCTTTTACAGTAATGGATTTCCCTTTTTTTTTCTACTGTTTTATTTTATGTCATTTCATTTTATTTGTTTGTTATTTTATTTATCTATTTATTTTTTATTTATTTTTTTTTGATAATCCAAGTATCATAACCAACTTTCGACTTTCACAAAGCGGTGCGCCATAAGTAACGGTTTATTACTGTCCACTAGTATCCAGTAGAAGTTGTGCAGCCTAACTCGGTGACATTTTACGAAAAATAACCCCCATACTAAAAAAGGTGGATAAAAAAATTAATTTTCTAAGGAGACTATCTACAAATATATCAATATTTGCCCGGTTAACAATATACAAAGCAATAATTGCACCACATTTCGAATACTGTTCAACTCTGTTACTATATTTAAATATCAATGAATTGCAGATTCTACAAAAAATGCAAAATAGAGCAATGAGAGTTATATTACAGTGTAATAGATATACTCCAATAAATAATATGTTACAAAAATTGAATTTTATGACAGTAAAGCAGAGAATTTTATTAAAAACACTGCAGTTTATTTATAAAATAAAAAACGGTATGTTACCAAGTTACTTATATGACAGAGTTATATATGTTCGAGATGTACACAGTTATAATACTCGCAGGACAAATGATCTGCATGTGGAAAGACATCATTCATTGGTAGCTAGCAAGTCACTCTTCTGTAAAGGCTTTAAAGAATATAATAGTTTGCCAAATGAAATAAAAAATTTGAATGGATCTGTTCAGCATTTCACAAATGTATGTACTAAGTATATAAAAACCTTACCAATGTAAACTAAATTACCTTCCTTATAATTATTGTTAGTATTTCAGTTAGTTAGTTAGTATATAATATAGGTGTGTGTGTGTGTGTGTTGATATATATGTATTAATTTTGAACATTTGTGTCATATTAGAGTTACACATGAGAGTATTAAATTACTTGTTAATGTTAAATATTTTATGTATAGCAGTTTGTTTTTGCTAAATAAAGGTTATATTAAGCCACTCTCCTTGTCTCAACTATATCATGAATTATTGCGGGAAGTTGACTTGCTTACGACATTGTTAATGGAAAATTGTACACGCCGAACGTTCTCGTCCCAAAGTTCTTCTTCCAAGGTGGAGGTCAACAATGCACTCAATAGAGTTCGGTTAAGCCTTTCAACTTGACCATTCGCCCTTGGTGTTGCAAAAGCATTTAGAACATGTATGTTATTTTGGAGGCAAATGTCTTTGAAGATTTTCGATGTGAACCAACAGCCTTGGTCAGATACAGTTTTCGGAATCCCATGAGCTACGAATACGTCTTTAAAATAACCTATATCGTATATAATCTTTGTCGATTTAATCGCTGCCTGGGATATGAATTTGGTGAATAAGTCAATGTCAACAATCAAGTGTGGTTTCCATCTCGACCTTTGAGAAATGGATCCAAATGGTCAACGTGGGATGTAGCTAATGTCTTCGTTGTTTTAATAGAGTGCAGGGAAACTTCTTCCTTTTCTTACTGTAAATGCAAGAAATGCAATAAGACCTATGGTGTCCTACGTAGTTCCTCCTTCTGGAGAACCAGTAATGTTCGCCGAAACGGAATAATGTCTTCTCAACGAGAACATGTCCAAATTCGTCGTGTGTAAACCTTCAAACTTGCTAGTGTTTTGCTTGGGGTATAACCCAAATTACTCTTTCAACAGGGATGCGTTATACTCTTTTACTGTAAGGCTCATAATTTTTATGTATGTCGCCATCGTATTGAGTTTCAGGGAGTTGTGATGAGGTCTCGCGTATTTGTTTTATTTTTGTCATTCATTAATTGTCCTATCAGAACTCAATCTGCTTGATCTGTGTGCATAATTTCATCAAGCTGGGCTCGAAGTAGAATTCCTGCTACACCATGGAACTGCATATGTATAAACCTGTGTTACAGCATTTGGATTAAACAAGGCTAATGTTGGTCGTGTTGTTGAGTCACCCCGCAATTTTTCGGAGGACTCTCATTCTCTTCGCGTTCATTGCTGCTCGTAAATGTTTCTTTTTAGTCAATCGTGTCGGTGTATTAGTTATTGTAGTTTAATTCATGACCAAATGCCTAAAATATCCAGTTAGATCAATGAATTGTCGCACGTTATTCACCATATTTGACACAGCACTAGGTTCAAAAACTATTCTGAAATTTAATTTCAATAATTACTATTATCATTATTATTTTTTTTTTTATAATTTATTTATTTATTATTATTATTATTATTTTTTTTTTATAATTTATTTATTTATTATTATTATTATTTTTTTCCTAAAACTTTATTCCTTAACCACTGAAACACATTTGTTGAACCAAACAATATTCGGTTAAACTGGCCTTGCTCCTGTAAAGTAACTAACCCCGTGTAACTATTTGGAACTTCCTGCTACGGATGTTTGATAGTGCCCAGACCTAAGATCTAAGCTTGTAAAATAAATATTCCCATGTAAACGGTTCAACTGATCGTCTATTCTATGTGATGAATATCGATTTATTTATTTATTTATTTATTTATCTTGAATCTTTCCTTTTCTTCTTTATTATTTCCTTTTACAGTAATGGATTTCCCTTTTTTTTTCTACTGTTTTATTTTATGTCATTTCATTTTATTTGTTTGTTATTTTATTTATCTATTTATTTTTTATTTTTTTTTTTTTGATAATCCAAGTATCATAACCAACTTTCGACTTTCACAAAGCGGTGCGCCATAAGTAACGGTTTATTACTGTCCACTAGTATCCAGTAGAAGTTGTGCAGCCTAACTCGGTGACATTTTACGAAAAATAACCCCCATACTGCTACAAGAGATTAGTTAACTCATCGCTATACTTGATCGTGGCTGAATTAATATTTACATCCTCCAAAGGAAATTTTGGCAAGCTGGTTGCTTCGAATCGTAATGGCTTTCTCGCTGATGGATTAGGAATGCGTGACCATCAACAAACGAGTGACTTGACTTCGTTATTAACCTTAGTATCGAACAAGTTAGTCAATAATAATATTGTGCCTAATTCCTGTGGTGTATTTATCACGACCCGATTGTACCCCACGTACCAATCTAGACACACACTATTCACTCCTTTCCTTTTAACTCAACACTAGCTTCAACAATAACATCACTGTCAAAATCACTATTTGTAATCTCTATCACTATATCAACTAAATGTTTCCTAGGAATTATTTTAACTTAACTCAGATAATTAAATTGATTATGAAGACACAAAACCATCGAATTAAGTTTAGGAGAAATATCCCTTAATGAATTAATGTGGCTTTCGGTAATAAGTGAATTTCTATATTCGTTAACGATTAGCTTTTACTAACTTTTCTGGTTTGTTTTACCTTTGTGTATTTTCAGATCACCTCGTACATCATAATTTAAAACATCAATCATTATGTGAGTCACCTGAATGTCAGATTCAATTGTGAATATCCGATTCAACAGTGACTATCAAGCAAGACTGTAGTTCTCAAATCCAATTGTGAATATCAAATCAAACTATGGTTGTCAGATTCTACTGTGCATATCAGATCAACTATGAATGTTAGATCAATTATCAAATCAAACTGTGGTTGTTAGATCCTACTGTGAATATCAGATCTAACTGTGAATGTCAGATCAATGTGAATATCAAATCAAACTGTGGTTGTTAGATCCTACTGTGAATATCAGATCTAGCTGTGAATGTCAGATCTAGCTGTGAATGTCAGATCCCACTTCTGACGTTGTAAGACAGGAGAAAAATATACAGCAAAAAAAAAATATATATAAGGGGGAAAATATACAACCTTTTTGTTTTGTTTATAAATAGACGGGGCGTTATTGTCAATAATCTTATAAGTTACACTATAAACAAATAACTACTTAAAGAGTAATGGTTTTATAATTACTTCTAGAAATACACATTTGTCATGTCAGGACAGATGGCGGATATTGTGATGACGAGGTGATCCTTTGGTTAAACACTCAAATGGTAGCCACTGTAAATAAATAAAAATATCTGAGCACCATGTTTTCTAGTTGATCAACAATAATAATTAAACACATGAGTAATCCAATATTCTTAGAGACATGACTACTAAATACCTTTAACCTTTATCATATCAAAACCATGATATCAAACTTATCATGTCAAAACCATGATATCAAACTTATCATATCAAAACCATGATATCAAACTTATCATGTCAAAACCATGATATCAAACTTATCATATCAAAACCATGATATCAAACTTATCATATCAAAACCATGATATCAAACATATCATATTAAAACCATGATATCAAACATATCATATTAAAACCATGATATCAAACTTATCATATCCAAATCTTTATATCAGACTCATTACTATCCTTGGCACTGAATGTCCCAGTACCAACTTCAGGTGAACTACTGTCCACCCAAAGAGCTCACTCCACCAGTCGGCACCGAGAGTGCAATGGGCACGAAACAAGACGGCCCTCCCAAGTACTGACCTTAATAAATAATAATAAGATTCAACCAGGTCCACTAGACCGAGAATGCAATGGGCACGAAACAAGACGGCCCTCCCAAGCACTAGTGTTACTATTTCGATTAATCATGGTAGCCCAAAAATATAAACCAACTAGTACTAGTAGAATGAATCAACAACATTTCAGCACAGATTTCTCTGCACTGGTGAGCAAAACAGTACTGCGCCTATACGCATTAATATTGTATAAAACTACATATATACATTAATATTTAATTCAACCTTAACTTTGAATTCAAATCGCTAAGCGCACGCCTATGGGCTATGCGCGCCAATGGTTTGCAAAACTGTATATCACTGATTAAATACTTAACTCAAATTACTTTAGTTTTGAATGTAAATCGCATGTCAATAATTACTTACTGTAATTCAATTTTGAATACTAGAAAAGAATGCTACTGCCTTAATATTTTAAGCCAAATTAATCTCATTTAATATATAAATTACATATCAATAATTACGTTAACTTTAAGCATATTTAGAAGACTAGAAAATGATGCTCAATAAAAACTCACGCTATACTGCTTTAATATTGTAAGTCAAATTAATATAATTTGGAATATAAATCATATACCAATAATTACTAGATCGCCAGAATGATGCTCAGTGAAAACTCACATTACTGTTTTAATATTCTAAGCCAAATTAATATCATATAGAATATAAATTACGTATCAATAATAATTATTAGATCGCCAGAAAAGGATGCTCAGTGAAAACTCACCCTTATTTGCGTAGAAAACTAGCAAACACTTTATCACTTAACAGGCAAAGGCACCACAATATACTGACTTCAATACAAAGACATCGAAGGGTCGAAGCATCGTCTTTGGATAGAGCGGAGCAGACGAAGTAATTGCTACCACATGTTGACTGATGACATGCAGGTACCCCTTACAAATTTATGGCAGAAAGGCCGAAATACATTTACCTACTTTTAAAATACAGGGTGTATTCTAAAATCACCGACAAACGGAAACTGCAGATTCTGTGATCCAAAATAAGACGAAAGTTGTTATAAATGTATTTCCAAAAATGCTTCCTAACCGAGCTACAGGGTTTTGCTTGCATCCAACAAGACGGAGGGTATTTTGAACAGTATCTAAATTAATAATACCTTATTCAATGTGTTTAAAATACTATTATTATGTAATAGTTAACTGCGTTATTTTGATAAATTTTATTTAAATAAAAACCAAATTTTATTTTTTATTAGAATGTGTGGTCGTACTTTAATTCAAATTATCTCAAAAACGGAGTGCCTAATCGAAAAAACACAAAGTATGATTTCTTTGTAGAATAGAACAGTGAATCTAAAAATAAACATTTTAAAAAAAATGCAGTGGCGTAGGTACGTTTTTTTGTGATTTGAGGGAGTAACTTAAACGATGTTACGCCACTGGATTGAGCCAATCGACTCAAACTCACCTCATTAATTGTATTCAGTAAGACATTCGAGTGTACCAAATCTCAATATAATATCTTATGCAGTTTTTGAAAAAACTCCAAAAAACTACAAAATAATTTTTTTTTCCAAAATCCTGTAGCTCGGTTAGGAAGCATTTTCGGAAATACATTTATAACAACTTTCGTCTTATTTTGGATCACAGAATCTCCAGTTTCCGTTTGTCGGTGATTTTAGAATACAGCCTGTATAATATTTCTTACAATTAATAGGTGGAAATTTTTCTATCAAATTATTGATATAATATGATCATATTATTGACGTTTGTCACATAAATAAATAAGTTTGAAAATAAAAAAACCGGATTCCACCCATTTTAGTGAAGGAAACATAATATAAAACATTAAGTACAGTAGATATACAAGGTGGTCTCCCGATATTTCTGTGGCTGATAGTAGTTACATCCAAAAATAAATGTATTCTTTTATATAAATTTTGTTTTCCAAAATAAATAAATATAAATAAATAAATTTAAATTTATTGTGCATAAAAATACATAAAGAAATTTTAAAGTGGATAATCAGAGAATGGTGAATTTTTCGATGCCCACCATTGGTATCTCGGAAACTATAAGATATAGAGGATCGGTTAAATTAGACAAAAATTGCGCTATTTTATACTTTACAATTTCCTGCCAAGAAATGCTGGATATCTTGATTCGTTCGCGGTTTAAAATTGAAAATCGCGATTTCAAAAAAGTAATATTATCTTCTATACTATTCATGCGAATTTAATGAAAGTTGGCAAGGATATATTTTTGACTACTACAAATTGAATGGCGTTGACAGAAATTTTCTAAGCCTTCTTGATTTTGAGCAACGATAGTCAACTTCTTTTTTCTTATGGCCGCCATATTGGATTTTTACACCATTAGTTAGAGAAAATAATTCTCTTTTCACCTATGTCACCAAAATAGTCTGATTTTTTAAAAACATGTTAATATTCGAATTAATGTAAAAATAATTTATAAAATCCAGTATGCTTTGGAAAAATAATTGCAAGCAACATTGTAATCCAGACGCTATTATTAAATTGTACCTTCGTAAAAAAGTTACAGAAAAATGCCAGCTTAATTAAGCTCCTATTAAATATTACAAACAATTTATAAAATAAAAATAGTATTATTTGTTTTCTTGACTCTTTAATAAATTAATTGTTTGTAATATTTAATAGGAGCTTAATTAAGTTGGCATTTTTGTGTAATTTTTTTACGAGTGTACAATTTAATAATA
Organism: Rhagium mordax; assembly: GCA_963680705.1. NCBI lineage: Eukaryota > Metazoa > Arthropoda > Insecta > Coleoptera > Cerambycidae > Rhagium > Rhagium mordax. The sequence goes on from OY796660.1 coordinate 30,368,568, forward strand.
GCGTCTGGATTAAAATGTTGCTTGCAATTATTTTTCCAAAGCATACTGGATTTTATAAATTATTTTTACATTAATTCGAATATCAACATGTTTTTAAAAAATCAGACTATTTTGGTGACATAGGTGAAAAGAGAATTATTTTCTCTAACTAATGGTGTAAAAATCCAATATGGTGGCCATAAGAAAAAAAAAAGTTGCCTATCGTTGCTCAAAATCTAGAAGGCTTGGAAAATTTCTGTCCACGCCATTCAATTGGTAGTAGCCAAAAATATATCCTTGCCAACTTTCATTAAATTCGCATGAATGGTATAGAAGATATTAATTTTGTTTTGAAATCACGATTTTCAATTTTTTCAGGATAAACCGCGAACGAATCAAGATATCCAGTATTTCTTGGCATGAAATTGTAGAGCATAAAATATTGCAACTTTTGTCTAATTTAACCGATTCTCTATATCTTATAGTTTCCGAGATACCAATGGTGGGCATCGAAAAATTCACCACCGTGTATACCCATTTAAAGGGTAATTTAGGTTTACAAATCACCGTTCATTTACAACATATCATTAAAAAAATCCTTTGAAATAGATAATATAAGTACACAGTACATACAATAATTAAATTAAACGAAGAAAATTGTTAATTATTAATTATTACAAAAATTGCTCGAAATGTTGTTTTTAGGGAAAGCTGAAATGCCTTGTAAAATAATTTATTAATAAAATGTAAATAAGCACGTTGATTTGTTATATTAATCCCTTATGAGTAAATTTTTTCAACTAAAATGGGTGGAAAGATTTTCTTTAACATTGCATATACAGTATACAGTGCGTTCACAATGAGGAATAAATTCTGTAAATTCTGCAAATTCAATGTAATCTGAACTGCGTGGTTCTGCTAAAAACGCTCAGACACGTCGATTTTGAATTTTGGTTTGGTGACATCAACTTTTTTATTTTAAATGTGAAACCCCATATTTTTGTACGGATTTGTATACACGACAAATAGACGTTATAGACGTTTCCAAACATGTAGTAAACACATTTTTATTATGAATGCATTTTTAATTATTTACAAAAAACGTGAGATCCTAACTGAAGAATATGCTACTAATCACACCAAAAATGATTCATAATGTCCAACGAGAAATAATTAAAAAATGTAATAAAGAAAACGGGCAACATATTGAACATCTATTAACTTAATTTTTTAGGAAGTTAGTGCACTAATTTAGTATCTTACGGTTTTGTAAATTATAAAAAAATATTCATAATAAAAACGTGTTTACTACATCTTTGATCTTTGGACACAAACGTCATTTTGTCGTCTATACAAATCCGTACAAAAATATAGGGTGTTGCGTTTAAAATAAAAAAGTTGTAGTCATTTTCGGAAAAACTGGAACTGACATTAACTTGCCGTATGACTCTAAATGTGCCAAATCAAAATTGAAAATCGACGTGTCTGAGTATTTTTGGCAAAACCACGTTGTTCAGATTATATTGAATTTATTCCTTTCATTGTGAACGCACTGCATATATGTAGATATCCTGCAATTATATATAGGTATATACGTTGGTTTATATTTTTCATAGGGCGCTCTCAACTGGCGATATTAGTTTTTCAAAACAAATCCAGTGGCGTGAGTTTACACATTTTTTTTGATAAGAATGCCGATAACTGTGCGCCACTGGACTTTTTCAAACAAGTTAGGAGTTGAAAACCTAATGTAATAATAATAAAATAACTTTTTTGAATAACTGAAGTTAATACTATATATTTCAAGACTAAATAAAAATTTTACCCCAATGGAGCCATATATTATTATATAACTTTTTACTTAGCTTTGTAATAATTGTAAAAATGATATTCTTAACATTAGATTGTTTGAAACAAATTAATTAAACAAAAAATCAAACTAAAGAATTATTATCGAACAAATACACGACATTGGTCAATCATCATGATTTGTACTCAAGAATTTCCAACTCGGAGATTTTGAAGCATTAAACAAACACCCTGTATATGTTTGCTTCCCAATATAATCGTGATAGCAACCGCTATCATTATAGATATCGCTGTCGTGATCGTGGTTGCGATCGCGCACATGTGTTCTCCGCTTTACAAGAACCATTTGATTTAGTTCTTTTATATTATCTCAACTAAAATATAATTGTCATTTGTATAATTTATTTTTCAGGAAATACTAGCTTAGCAAACCTCTTTCCAACAAAATTAAAAACAAGATACGTATGTCAAAACCACTTTCTTCCTGCTGATTATATAACAGATAAAGTATTGAAACACACTGCTGTTCCAAAACCATATAAAGAAGATATTGATCTTAAAATAATAACTCCGGAGAGAGTTTATCAAAGTACGCCACTAATACAAAAATCTGAAACGACCCCTGTAGATGAAGTAAGATTTCTGACACCCCCTAAAAGCAGGAAGACGTTATTTCCCGAGTCTCCATCTACGAGTCCTTCAACTTCGAAGTTTGTGACTGAATTGTGTGCTTTACCTTCTCCTCCAATAAAATTGCCAATGAGACATATTTCAGAAGATGACTCCCCTCGAAAAAAAAAAACTAAAGATGACATTGAGCAGAACCCAACGTGAATTGAAAAATAAAAGAAGCCATTTGTTGAAACTAAAAGGAAAATGCAAGAAATTAACTGTGATGTCACAAATGGACTTGCCAAAGATATTAAATTCAGTGAACTATGCAAAACCACAGTCTAAAACTTTGGTTAGAATGCAGTTAATACATAAGGACAAGACTAAATGGTTAAAAGAGGAAAGACACTTTTCATTAGGATTATATTTTAAATCTCCGTCTGCATACAGAATGCTAAGAAAGCAAATAGTGTTACCATCCATTACATCTATAAGAGAATGGGTAGGGAAGAAAAATAAATGTACGACAGGCATTAGCAAGGAGTTTATGGAAAATTTAAAAATAAAAGTTTCCACAATGTCAGAGGAGGAGAAATATTGTATGCTGTGTTTTGATGAAATGGCATTAAAATAGTTCTTAGAGTATTCGAAAATGCTTGACATGATCGAGGGGTTCGAAGACTTAGGTCCTCTGGGAAGAACAACAAAATATGCCAAGGAAGCCTTAGTATTTATGGTTCGAGGATTATATGGCAACTGGAAAATGCCAGTTGCATATTTTGTATCAGGTAGTGCCACAAATCATAGCAATTTAAATAAACTTTTAAAAATAGTTTTGGAAACTCTAAAAGAAGCAGGATTAAATGTAAAAGGGACAGTTTGTGACCAAGGAACCAACAACAGAAGTGTCTACACTAATTTAGGAGTGACTGCAGAAAGGCCATATTTTTATATGAATGAATGCAAATATTATGCTTTATACGATTTCCCCCACCTGATAAAGAGCTTACGTAATCAGTTAAATGGAAATTATCTCATAAATAACAAAATAGTATCTTTGAGTGACGTGCGAGAAACTGTTGAAATTGACAAAAGCAGCAAATCAGGTGCTAGAGCACTTGTTAAAATTACGAAAGCCCATTTAGACCCCAATCCTTTTAAAAAAATGTCTGTGAAACTTGCAGTTCAAATTTTTAGCCATACAATGGCAAGTACCATAAAAACAGTTGTTGATACTGGGCGAATTAAATAGTGATAGCGCTTTAACGACTGCTGCTTTTTTGCTAGATATAAACAACTTATTCGACTGCTTGAATTCATCAGGTTTATTTCATAAGAATCCGTATTTAGATAGATAGATAGATAGAATTTATTCATCATAAAAGTTGATACAAATACAAGCATTAACTTATCAGACTAGTCAGAGCGAACAAAAGGTATAAGATATTAAAATATAGTCATACAAAACTAAAAATATAGTCATACAAAATAATATAATGTATACAATACAAATACATATCACAAATATAAGCAAAAAAACAAAAAGAAAGACAAGGTTAAGTATTGCTATGTCTATTATTGGTCATAGTTCAAAAATTCGTCCACAGAATAGAAACAATTTAAAGTTAGATATTCATGTAATTTTCTCTTACAGACATTTATGCTATCATTCTTATCAAAAAAACGTATTTATGTGCCTTATCAGATAAAAACCCTTTAATTGAAAGTACTATAAAGAAAGCTATAGATACCTTTTCAGAACTACAAAAAGTTGATTTGAAATCTGGTAAGAAAAGTAGACCACCTTGCTTTAATGGTATTTTAGTTACTTTGCGATCTATTTTATTATTATTTGAAGAAGAAAAAGATAGAGGAAAAATCTATATTTTCACCCAGAGACTGAATCAAGACATTATTGAAAATTTTTTCTCCATGATCAGACAAAGAGGCGGCTACAACCTTAATCCAACAGTAAAAATGTTCAGATTAACTTTCAGAATTTTAACTGTGTCAAGTTTTTTAAAACCTTTTAGTGATAGTGCTAATTGTGAGGAAGATTTCGATTCATATTTATTCGACCAAGACACGAATGCCACAATACATCATCATCATTATCATCCAATTCGTCTTCATCATCGTCCTCTGAAGAGGAAGCAACCGAGGAACATTTATTTCGAACCCAAAGTTTGGAGATCTGCTTCATGACTTACTTTGCTGGTTATTTAGCAAAAAAGCTTTCTGATAAGTTTAAGTGTAAAGAATGTGAGACATCTTTAACCCAAACTAATAAAAAGCTTACTGACTCAGATCAAATATTACTGATGTATAGAATGTATGAAAATAAAAACCAGACATCTAAAGGTTTAACTGCGCCTAGCAAATTATTAGTAAACATTTGTGAAATTGCTTTCCAAGTCTTTCAAAACATGTTTAACAAAACTTATCACTTGCAATTTGTACACCAAAATATAGTGAAAAAAATTTGTAAAACCCTTTTAAAAAAAAACATTGATTTAGATTTTAATTGTACAGAGCACGGAGATCATAGAAAATTCTTGGTTGAAACTTTTGTTCGTGTAAGGATATATTTTGAATGTAAATTTATAGTATCAAATTTGGTATGGACATAAAAAAATGTACATGAGAAGCCAAACAGGAAATTAACCATATTGCAACACAAATAATAATAAATTAATAATAAATTTTATTATTATCGTCGTTGTAATTTTCTAAGAGATCTATCTATTTAAATCAACACCAACATAATTTTTAGATACCTACTAAAAATGTATATGAATTTGATAAAGAATATGGGTAAACTGCCGTCACACGGAATTGTACTAAAATGCTGTTAATATTTATGACGTCATTTAGATGACGTATTCGGCACGGGTCCAAGTTATTCTAGGATTTCTAGGTCTAGCTTTTTGACATTTATAACGATATACAGGATAAACAAAGTTCAGATTGAAAGATTAAACCAAATTAAAGACCTAGGGGTGATATTCTCCAAGAATTTTTCGTTTAATGATCATAGGAAAAAGCAATAGTGGTTATTGCGGGGGATTTTAATATTGAGTTATTAATAGATAACAATACGAAAACGAAAGTATGTTCACTGTTAAATTCATACAATTTGCAGCAAACAATTTTTGAAAACACACGAATCACTGCCCACGGTGAATCGTGTATTGATAATATTTTTACAAACAAGGACGTATACCTCTCCAAAGTAATACATTCGGCAATATCTGATCACACAGCTCAGGAAATAGAAATGAGTCTAGAAACAAATGAGTCCAAAAGCTTTATATATAAAAAGATTTTTAACGATAAAAATAAGGAATCCTTTTTAGGGAACTTAAGGGTAGTTACATGGGATAAAATTTACTCGATACCAGAAGAAGAGGTAAATAAACAGTGGAACTGTTTTAGTGCACTGTTTATGACCACTTTCGACTACTATTTTCCAACGAAAAAACTACATAGTAACATAAATTCAAAAAACAAATATATATACGAGCTGGAAGATGATATTAAAGAATGTAAAGAGAAATTAGATATTCTATATGTAATTAGTAATGTAGACAAAGAGTATAAACCAACTTATAATAAGGTGAGAGAGGAGTACAATAGATTGCTAGCTAGTTCAAGAAGTAAATCTTTTCAAAAAAGAATAATTAAGTCAGAAAATAAATCAAAATGTGTATGGAACATTGTCAAAGAGATAAAAGGGGAATATAAAGTAAAAAACACTTTTGTACCGAGGGACCCAGAAATTGGGGCAGACGAATATAGTCGTTATATTTCAAACGTAGCATCAGGATTACTAGCCCAGATATCTAATGTGCCTTTCTCTTGTAACCTTAATCAACATGAAAAATGTATAGCATTAGAATATGTGACCGAGGGTGAATTATTAGAGCTAAGTAAGAGATTAAAAAATAAAATGAGTAGTGGTGGGGATGGCATCCCGTCAAGCATATTAAAGTCAAGTATAGTAGTGATTGTCAAGCCTTTAACTTATATTATAAATAATTCTTTAAAGTATGCTACTTTCCCAGAGCAATTAAAATCAGCTATAGTGGTACCAATATACAAGGGAGGCGATCCTAATGATATGTCAAATCATAGGCCTATAAGTCTTTTGTCGGCTTTTTCAAAACTTTTTGAATTAGTTGTTCACACTAGAATAATGAATCACATGATAATTTGTGACTTACTGGCTAGCACTCAGCATGGCTTCTTAAAAGGCAAATCAACAAGTACAGCCCTGTATAATTTTAACCACAAAATTGTACAATGTTTAGAAAATAATGAATTGCCCTTAGGACTGTTTTTTGACCTTTCTAAGGCCTATGATTGCGTAAATCATACTATATTAATAACGAAACTTGGAAAGTATGGAATAAATGAAAATTTAGTGCGGTGGATTCAATCATATTTGATAGGTCGTAAACAAAAAGTTACAGTAACAAAAAGTGGTATATCAAGATTTTCAACAGAAGTAGAAGTTAACATAGGGGTCCCACAGGGAAGCATTCTTGGACCACTATTGTTTATGATATTTGTAAATGACTTGTCATTATATGCAGACCACGAAAATAACATAACTATGATCCAATACGCAGATGATACAAGTATACTTGTCAGTGCCCCAAACTATAAAGAGATAATTGAAAAAACAAAGCACTTTTATAGTAAAATTATAAACTGGTTTAACGAAAACAAGTTAGTGCTAAACGAAACTAAAACAGGGGCAGTATTGTTTAAAACAAAACAAAACAGTTTTATTACACCAACAAAAATTGCATTAGCAAACGATGTTGAATGTAAATTAACAGAGCAGACTAAATTTCTCGGAATATACATAAGCGATACCCTCAGTTGGAAAGGTCATATTGAATATGTTGAAAAAAAGCTAAATGGTGTATGTTATAGCCTGCGCGTGGTAGCTAGATATGTAAATTTCAAGACCCTCAAAATTATTTATTATGCAAATTTCGAATCTGTTCTAAGATATGGAATAATCTTTTTTGGCCAAAGTGCACAAATAGATAGGCTTTTTATTATTCAGAAGAGAGTTCTAAGAAGCATGCTAAAGTTGCCCCCAAAAGAATCCTGTCGCGGACGCTTTAAAGCCTCTAGCATAATGACAGTTACAGCCATATATATTCAGGAGATTCTTCTTTTTACTTTCAAGAACAAAAATTATTTTAATGAATACCTGCAAACTAGCACCTATAATACTAGAAATTTTCAGTTTATATACCCTAGACATCATCTCACAATAACGGAGAAAAATGTGAACTATAGCTGTATCAAAATTTTTAATAGGCTCCCGCAGGAAATAAAAGATTTACTAAATCTAAACCAGTTTAAGAAAAAAATTTATAAGTTACTAGTAGATTTAGAACCATACAAATTAAGTGACTTTCTTAATAATTAATGCCAAAATGTTACCTATATTGTACCTAAAATTGTTTTAATTTTATAGGTTGTTGTTCTGTGACGTCTATTTCACCTAAGAGTGCCATGTACAGCTTGTATGTTTCACTGTTATTTTGAAATAAAGATTATTATTATTATTATTATTATTATTATTATTATATACTGGACCTTACTTCCGAATGTTATAGGAAATTAGGCTTTATTCTAAGATCAAGCAAAGATTTTAGTTATAGTACGTGTACATTACTGTTTAATTCATATGTCCGATCAAAGCTTGAATACTGTTGTATTATATGGACACCGAGAACATACTTGTATACAGACACAATAGAAAAAATCCAGAAGAGGTTTTTAAGAACAATATATTTTAAGGAGCATGGCAGATGGCCTTTTCTTATATCATACCAAAGCCAGCTAACTGAATTCAACACCACCTCCCTAGCTAAACGCCGTAAAAATATTCAGATATTATTCATTTTTGATGTATTACATGGACAAATAAATGCACCTGATATTCTTGCTGCCTTAAAATTTCATGTACCAGACATTAGGCTGAGACGTAGACACTGCCTGTTTGACATGTCAATATGTACAAATAACTCGCCTGTCGATATGTGTTCCTTGGCAGTTAATGAAATAACCTGTGATGTTGATATTTTTAATATTAGTAGAAATAACTTAAAGAATAAGTTGGCCGAGTGATTATAAGACATTATGTTCTTAGTTTATAAGTTACACATTTCACATTTATATTCTATATTATTATAATTTGATGTTTTGTATCGTTATTGCTAAACATGCTGTTTTTAATTTGTAATTGTTCTAACTGTATGTATGTAATTAGGTTATGCCTGTATATATGCAGTATAAATAAATATAAATAAATTTTAAGAAACAAACGTACTTTTCGACCATGAACGGCCTCGGAGGCCCGAGGACCCGCAATATTTTTTGGAATTTTTGATTCCCGACTTTCCCTCGAATCACTTAATACAATATAAAGATTTCGCTAGGTTAGTTTCTGTGTGCCAACATGTTTATGTTATGTAAATTAAAAGAAGTAATACGTATTTGTAGATAGAATTTGTAAATGCGTGCATGTGCATGTTAACGGCATTTTAGTACAATGCCGTTTGACGGCAGTTTACTCACAGCCTTTAACAAATTATCACTAAAAATAAAATATTAATATGTTTATACCTATATTAAGATTCACAATCTACTTTTATATGTTTTTTTGTTGGAAATGATTTTTATAATACCTTTATTTTTTGTACTCTCAGGTTGTTTTACTAATAAAATGAGGATATAGATTTGCTTCATTTAAACTGAAAGTTTTATTTTTACAGTAAAAAATGTAAGGTCCCATTTTAAAATATTTAATTTGTAACTACAACAACCCCGTAAATAAATTCGTTCCATTTAAATTGTATCCTTTCTCTCTTTTGTACCTAATAAATCAAATGTTAACAACATAAGCAATGAATTACTTTACTTCTCCTATAGTGTTAATTGGAAGTAAGAGGGTTTATAATATCTGAAATTAAGATTAATTAAATTAATGATATTCATTTATCTTATTTTTTTAATGGTTTGTTTATTTTATTATTCATCTGTTCGCACGCCTATGGTCGGCGACCTCACCACTCCTGTTATTGCCAATTAATAGCGCCGCCTAGTAAAATCTCCAAGAAAGCGAATACCAACTAATTTACGGAAAGTTAATCTGCGAGGCTAGTGCGAATTATGGGAAATCTGACGAAAACATGTGTTGGGTGACATATACAAATATTCCATCAACTAAAATTCCGATTGCCTGTTTAGCCTATGTCTCCGTTCTACTATAAGAATACATATACAAGGGTAATAGTTAATAGGAGTTTAAATAACCTGGCATTTTTGTGTAATTTTTCTACGAGTGTACAATTTAATAATAGCGTCTGGATTACAATGCTCTACAATTTCTTGGCAGGAAATTGTAGAGCATAAAATAGCGCAACTTTTGTCTAATTTAACTGATCCTCTATCTCTTATAGTTTCCGAGATACCAATGGTGGGCATCGAAAAATTCACCACCGTGTATATAGAGAGAAGGCAGAGTTAAAATCGCTAACTTAATAAAAATTGGTTTGCAAGTTGTTTGCGGATGTGCTCCTACCATACACCTAATAATTTTCTTTTGTACAATAAAGATTTTATGAAAATGAGCTGAACGTCCCCAGAAAATTAAACCATAGCTCAAAATAGATTGTACAAGCCCATAATACATAAGTTTAAGAACAGACATATCTACTGTTGTTCGCAGCTGCCTTATTATGAAACACATAGTACCCAATTTAGAACACACATTCTCTATATGTTTTTCCCATGTTAATTTTTGATCCATTACGATACCTAAAAACTTTATATGGTCCACTTGTTCTATACTATTGTGATTCATTCTAATGAGCTGCCTGTCATCATAACTACTATTTTTTGGTTGAAATAACATGAAGAATGTTTTATTTATGTTGACAATTAGCCCATTACACTGGCACCATTTATAAAATTTATTCGCAGATTCATTAGCAGCTACTATGGATTGTGCTAAGCTATTTTCTGCCACTAATTTGTTGGTATCGTCTGCATAAATTATCGTTTTTTGTGAAGGATTGCATGAATATACTATATCGTTAATGAATATAATAAAGAATAAAGGACCCAACGTTGAACCTTGAGGAACCCCCATATAAACTTGTTTTGATTCTGATTTGTGGTTATCAATGACCACGATTTGAGTTCTCTCTCTCAAGTATGATGCTGCCCAATCATATGAAACACCTCGTACACCAATGCGATACAATTTTTCTAGAAGCAAATCGTGATCAACTGTGTCAAAGGCCCGAGATAAATCGAAATAAAGAGCAATTGGATATTGCTTATTATTAAGTCCTTCGTATATATTACTACATAGTTCTGCAGTTGCTGTCGATGTAGATTTCTTGATTCTAAAACCGTTTTGCGAGTTGTTTATTAGATTTTGTACCTCTAGAAATTCATTTAACCTTGTATTATAGCAGATATCAAACAATTTTGCTAATTGGCTTTGCAGGCACACATTCCTATAATTATTTATTTCATCTCGAGATCCTTTATTCTTAAAAACCGGTACCGATTTTGATATCTTTAATTCATTAGGATATTTTCCTTCACAAAATGATTCGTTAATCAAATACGATAATGGTAAATTTATGAGATCTCTAACTACTCTTAAAGTGGTACCATAAATTTCGTCAATACCTGCAGCTGGTTTTGAAGTTGTTTTGTTAATATACATTTCTATTTCATGGGGTGTAGTGGGATATAAATACAATGTGTTTACTGAATTAGGAGCTAGCTTGATGTTATCTGTCTCGGGCTTAGAGCTTTTTACATCCATAAAAAAGTTATTAAAGTGATTGGCTAGTTTATATTTATCTACTATTTGTTCACCATTAATATTTATATGATATGACGCATATTCTTTGCTCTTCATTTCGTTGATTATTTTCCAGCTCTCCTTCATAGTATTACTAGCATTACTTATTCTATTATTATTGTAATTTGTTTTAGCTCTTTGAACCTCCGCTCTATATATAATCTTTAATTGATTATAGTTATCTTTTATCACAGCATTATTAGTATCCTTACATAACTTAGACATATCACAGAGTGATGTAGACTTTTAAGTTTATGATCGAACCAAGGTTTTTTTACTTTTATTAATTTTAATTTTTTTGTAAGGAAAGGCCTTATTAAAATGAAACAAAAATATTGAATAGAACATACTAAATTTTTCATCAAAATTAGAAGGTTTAAATATTTCTGACCAATTCTCGTGTTCTATTATATTTCTAAATGTAACCAAATTACTATCGGAAAAATCTCTTTTAAATATAACTTTGTTTTCATAGTTAATTAATAATCTTAAGTTAAATTTACATATTTGAAATGTATGATCTGAAAAGTATGTATCTTTTACTAAAGTAGAGTTGACTGTTAAATTTGAAAATATGATATCTATAGATGTTGCTGATCTTCCAGTTATTCGCATAGGTTCACTGATATGGTTAAGCATACCAAATTCATTAAATAGATTAACAATATCTTTTGTTTCACAATTTTGTACGAGAAAATTTATGTTAATATCTCCACACACTATATAATAACAGTTACTTTTATATATATATAACACATAAGCTCATACATTTTATCCATAAATATTTGCCAATACATAATGCACAGATAACGCAAAAGTTCTTCATCTATAGAAAAATCAAGCGCAATTTGCACTTACCCAGTCCCTCTGTCATAAATATCCCAGGTTTACAGATCTACTTTATTCACACAGCAGAATTGTAATGACCCCCAATTTTTATAGAATCTAATCTTTAATGGACTAAAATAAAACAAAATTTGTTTTTAAAACTTTCATTGAGAAATTATATAACTATTTTTGGTTCATTTGCTTTTTTAGAATTTTAAAACACGAATAAGAGATGGATGGGTTTTAAAAAATTTAAATTGTTTGCGTGATAAATAAAATAATCTGGTAACACTGCTTAAGCAATAGGTTGGTAAGGTTTCTTTTATATCGAGTTGTTTTAGTGCTACAGTAAAGTTAGTTCCATCTTCAGACTACAAGAAACATTTAGTTAGTAGCCTGAAGATGAAACTAGTGTGAAAGTTTCGAAACTGGTTGCGATATAAAAAAGGAGCTGTGAGATACAAAACTTTTAATTTTAACCTTTCCTTTATCTATACATTTACTCATAGATACCCTTCAGAATATTTAAATGTTTGTCCGAAGCTCTTTCATCTTTGACTTCATTGGGACGAACTAATTTTTTATGTTGTTTATAAGCAACTGTAAAGCATTTAAAGCATAACATCCACAGTGAGCTCACTTTTTCAAATTCCAAATCATACTAGTTTACTAATTTGATGCAGGTGTTGGATTACAGCAAGCCGTTTAGTACAGCGTCTGTTAGGAATTGTAAACTCGCCTGGTATTTACTTATGTTGTCTATATACCGGGTGACCACGAAATGACGCTCGCCCTTATATCTTCTTTGTTTTACAAGATATAAATTTCAAATTTGGGCACGTCAAATAACGGTTAAATATGCATTATTTCAACCATTTTATCACTTTCTGTCGCTTCCGGTTTCACCGGAAATGATACTAACTTTCGTTTTTTAAATGGTATATTTTTACATTTTTGGATTCAGGAGGTCATTTTGATTACAGTTAAGGCATATTGAGATAAAAATATTATTGACAGACATTTTTATGAGCAAATTTAATTTTTGATCTAGGCGGCCGTGACCACAAAAAAATTTTTGCTTCGCCTCAATAATTAATCAAAAAATACAATTATGATATTATGTCGTATGACATTTGTGTTATAAGATCTTAAACATTTCGGAAATCGTTTTTCCAGAATAACTAATTTTTTTTAAATGGCACCATGGTGACTCACTACGTTATTTTAATAAAGCATTTCATTACCGATAATTTGGTACCAAACACTTCATTATTTGTTCATATTATAATACATAAAAATTACATTCAACGAGATATAAATGAAAATAAACTCATAATATTTAACACTGAATCTCTATCAAATAGGTGCCTTTGAAATGTAAAGAAAGAAACAAATGAATAGTTTCATAGCTCAAATGTCAAATGATATTTAATTCTATGAGAATCAGGTATTATTATGCTGCGTATTAAAAAATTATGGTTTATTCACAAAGTGACAAAGTGGTGTTCTTGATCTACTTACTCTCTCTTGTCTCAGCTCCCGTTCTACTCTAAGTAGTGTCTGCCAGGATGATTTCTTATTGGATATAGCGTCCTGCATATAAATCACGGGCTGCCAGACTATTTCTGCGACATTCCCCGTATATCAACAGCATATCCACTTTGTCACTTTGTGAATAAACCATAATTTTTTAATACACAGTAAAATAATATCTGATTCTCATAGATTTAAATATCATTTGAGCTGTCAAACTATTCATTTGTTTCTTTCCTTACATTTCATTCAGGCACCTATTTGATAGAAATTCAATGTTAAATATTATGAGTTTATTTTCATTTATATCTTGTTGAATGTAATTTTTATGTATTATAATATGAACAAATAATGAAGTGTTTGGTACCAAATTATCGGTAATGAAATGCTTTATTAAAATAACGTAGTGAGTCACCATGGTGCCATTTAAAAAAAATTAGATATTCTGGAAAAAACGATTTCCGAAATGTTTAAGATCTTATAACACAAATGTCATACGACATAATATCATAATTGTATTTTTTGATTAATTATTGAAGCGAAACAAAACATTTTTTTGTGGTCACGGCCGCCTAGATCAAAAATTAAATTTGCTCATAAAAATGTCTGTCAATAATATTTTTATCTCAATATGCCTTAACTGTATTCAAAATGACCTCCTGAATCCAAAAATGTAAAAACATACAGGGTGTTCCATTTAAAAAACGAAAGTTAGTATCATTTCCGGTGAAACCGGAAGCGACAGAAAGTGATAAAATGGTTGAAATAATGCATATTTAACCGTTATTTGACGTGCCCAAATTTGAAATTTATATCTTGTAAAACAAAGAAGATATAAGGGCGAGCGTCATTTCGTGGTCACCCGGTATACTTAGACGTATTATTTATTTTGCAATTAAAATTATAATTATTGGTAATTTTTTTATTTTTCTGAAATTTGATGAATATATTTGTATTAAAATTTAAAATACTTGTGTTTCATATTTCAGCTGTTTGTGAAAAATGTGGGGCTATTGGAGTCAAACATGCATTCTATACCAGGGAACGAAGATTTTGCAGTATGGCATGTGCAAGAGGATATAGCGGATTAATTCCAGAACCTTTACCTCAATCGAATCAAAATACCCCGGATAATAAACAGCACTATGCTAAGTACCGCTTTACATTGAAATTGGAGGATGAATTTACTGATTCTTATTTAGATCAACCTCTACCTCAGTTATCTCCAACACCCGATGTTCCCACAGTAGATGACTCGCTTCCTTTAATAAGACGAAAACCTGCTGAACTAGCTAATTCTTTCGATTGGGATGGTGAATTAAGTGATCAGTATTTTGTTGCAGCACCAGTTACATGCTTTAAACATGCCCCCATGGCTGATATATGGGAGAATATAATGGTAGGGATGAAAGTTGAAGTTGAAAATACCGATTGTGATAACGTCTCTGATGCTTTTCCGGACTCATTTTGGGTTGCTACTGTTATGAAAATAGTAGGATATAAAGCACAGCTACGCTATGAAGGCTTTGGCTCAAATAATACTAAGGATTTTTGGGTGAGTTTGTGTTCAAATCAGGTGCACCCGGTAGGTTGGTGTGCGACACGTGGCAAGCCGTTGATTCCTCCTAAAACAATAGAAGATAAATATAGTGACTGGAAAGATTTTCTTAGGAAACGACTTACAGGTGCTAGAACCTTGCCTTCAAATTATAGCAATAAAGCTAGTGAGAGCCTTAAATCTAGGTTTGAATGTGGCCTTAATCTGGAAGTTGTCGACAAAAATCGTATTTCCCAAGTTAAGGTCGCTATTGTTCATAAAATAGTAGGAAAAAGGTTAAACGTTAAATATTACGATATGCCTCCAGATGACGCCGGTTTTTGGTGTCATGAAGATTCTCCTCTGTTGCATCCTGTTGGTTGGGCCAAAAAGGTTAGTAGTGAAAACCGATGCAAATAAAGTTTCTAACGATTAGTGGCATTTTAATTTAAAATTTTAACGCAATATAATTTTATATGTTTTGATATCAATTTTCAATGGCAAGCATTTTTAGAGGAATATCATAGATTAAATATATATACCAAGATATACCAATGTATTGTTAAAATACAAGTGAATTTTATACATTTAAAAAGTATATGACGCCACAATGTATTTTTCTATATTTGATACAAAACAAAAACCATTGCACGTCATCACGTACGTTATACCTAATAGAGAGGAATAGCATAAGATGTGGGAAATGTAATGAAATTAAGGTTATGTACGATAATTATTGGTGTGTTAGATATATTATTTTGACAATTTATAGGTCTCCTTCTGCTGATGTAAATCTATTCTTTTCAGAACTAGAAGCGGTATTGAAATATGTATGTGTTGGTAAATCGAAAGTAGTTCTTTGTGGAGATTGGAATATAAATTATTTATTAGATTCTGTTCAGAAATTAGAACTCTGTAGTCTGCTAAGCTCTTATAACATAACATGTTACATAAATGAACCAACAAGATATATTGCAAATTCCGGCATTGATTATATTTGTGGCAATATAGAACTTGGTGATGTTAGATGTGATGTAGTGGGAAATGGTCTTTCGGATCATACTGCACAAATATTAAATTACAGTATGCCAAACTGTTCGCTGAAATCTTCCAATTTAAAGAAAACCAGACTTTTTTCAAAAACTAATTATGAAAGATTTCTATACCATGTAAGTAGAGAAAATTGGGGAAACGTATATGAATCTAGCTCTGTAGATGATGGCTTTTCTGAATTTGTTGGTACACTTTCTTATTACGTTGATATCTGTTTTCCATTTATAGAGGTGAACTTACACAAACATAAGAACCAATGAATTACATCAGGAATTATGACTTCATCAAAAAAAACTGAAACTATTACAAAAAAGTGTAGGAAAATCTAAAAATCCTGACCATGTAATTTATTTTAAAACATATAGGAAAATTTATAGGAAAGTAGTATTAGCAGCTAAGCGCCTTTTTAATGATCAATTTTATAATCGGGCTAGTAACAAAGCAAAAGCAGCTTGGTCAATAATAAATGAAGATTTGGGGCGTAAAAGAAAAGAAAACTCTATAAATGAAATTGAAATTGGTGATAATAAGGAACATGATGTCGATAAAATAGTTAATTTATTTAATCAACATTTTATAAATTTACCAGCAAATTTACGTCAGCAATTTAAAAATTCTAACATTACACCTTCACGTACAAAGGAACAATACCCCACAATGTTTGTTACACCCGTGACAAAATGAAATTTTTAATGTGATAATGGAACTCAAACAGTCAAATTCGTATGGAGTAGACAATATCAGCTCAACTATGTTGAGGGTAATTGTTGATTATGTTGTAAAACCATTGACTTTCTTAATAAATTTGTCTTTATCTGAAGGCATATTTCCTTCCGCTTTAAAATTAGCCAAAGTGATACCTTTACATAAGAAAGGTTCTAGACACGGTGTAAGATAATTAGGTGGTGAAACGCCTCAATGTATCATATGGTTAGAATGTCTCCAAACTGTTAATGCATAGTAAGACAAAGAGAGAGAGTGTCGGGCCACCAGGGCCGCGCGGGCTGCGGCCCGTATCGTCCCTAGTTAATTTCCACTTCATTTTACCAGGTCGAAAAATATACCATTCGATGCAGAAAAATATGTAGAACACGATTGTTGAAAAATTATGTGTCTAAATTGTCGGCTAGTCTGCAAAAAAAAAATAAAAACGTTTAACTCGAAACGCTGCTAAAACCGTTCAAGTTATGAAAAAAATTAACAAACAATTTTATAGAGAACTAAATTTCCTATAAAAAAGTCAGTGGTGGCATTAGTCTATCTTTAATAGTTTTGGTGTGAGGGCGCCTCAAATTCGCGCGCTGATCTTTTGTTAAATTAAACTTATCGTTTTCCAGCGCACAACTTTCAGGCACCCTCACGCCCACGGTGTAAGAATTGTCTTACACCGTGCTCACGCCTAAAATATTTAAGATAGACATATGCCGTCACTGACTTTTTTATAGAAAATTTAGTTCTCTATAAAATTGTTTATGTTAATTTTTTTCATAACTCGAACGGTTTTAGCAGCGTTTCGAGTTAAACGTGCCGGCGTCCAATTTCATTTTCGGTTTTTATTTTTTTTTGCAGACTAGCCGACAATTTAGACACATAATTTTTCAACAATCGTGTTCTACATATTTTTCTGCATCGAATGGTATATTTTTCGACCTGGTAAAATGAAGTGGAAATTAACTAGGGACGATATGGGCCGCAGCCCGCGCGGCCCTGGTGGCCCGACGCTCTCTCTCTTTGTCTTACGATTTCGCGTCTCTAGCGTTAACAGTTTGGAGACATTCTAATTGAGGCGTTTCTTCACCTAATTATCTTACACCATGGTTCTAGAACATTAATTGATAATTATCGTCCGGTTTCATTATTGTCGACAATTTCAAAAATAATAGAAAAAGTAGTGTTTAATAGAATGGTAAAATTTTCTAATACTCTTAGTATAATCTCGGATGCTCAACATGGATTTCGGCAGGGAAGGTCCACCCAGTCGGCTATTATGGAGTTTCTTGAAAAATTGTATGATGGCATAAATAACAACGAAAAATGTTTTGGAATTTTTATGGATCTAAGCAAGGCATTTGATCTTGTTGATCATGATACGCTTTTAAAGAAAATATCTACATATGGATTTAGAGGGAAAATAAATAGCTGGCTGAAATCGTACCTTTCAAACCGAAATCAAGTTGTTGAGTTAAATGCTAATAAATCAGATAAATTGAATATATCTTGTGGAGTTCCTCAGGGCTCTGTCCTTAGGCCGTTACTATTTTTATTGTTTATTAATGATTTGCCAAATATTATTGATATTGATAAAGAGAATTTAATTATGTTTGCTGATGACAATTCATATTTATGTGCTAATCCGAATATAACTGATCTGATAGATGCTTCACAAAACAGACTTAATGCTTTTACTTCATGGTTTAATGAAAATAAATTACTTTTAAACATATCTAAGACTGTTTTTATACATTTCACGCCTAGGTTATCAAACTACACAACAAGCAGCTTACTAAAGGTTAATGGTAAATCACTTGAGCAAGTTCAGTCAACTCGATTTTTAGGTATTTATATTGATAATGCATTAAGTTGGGAAATACATATCAACCAATTAACTAAGAAACTTTCGTCAACATGTTATAATAATAATAATAATAAATCCGTTTATTTATGCATGAAAAATAATATAAACATTTTTCTACATAAAAAGGTGCTGGGATCAAATTTAATTTGGTTTTCACCCAGACCAACTACACAATAACAGGTACAGTAAAATGGGTAAAATTATATAAGATATAGACATTAAATGTATAAAAAACATCAGATAAAGTCACTAACAATATATATAAAAAAAAAATAAAAGATAAATAGTCAGCATAAGTATATAACATAAGTATAAAACAAACATATCAACATCTTAAATCTCTATTAGACATATAAAGGAACTAGAATACAATCTTAAAGCTTCCAGACTTTATTCTCTTAATAATATTATATTTGAAGCTAACATATGCCAAATTTTTAAGGTCATTTGGTACTTGGTTATATATCTTTGCTGCCTGATATGTGAAACTCTTTTGAAAATAGGCTGTAGAGTGGCCTGGTATGCTAAGTGTTGTTTCTTGTCCTCGAGTCATTAGTGTATGAGCTTCTGATCTTTTCTCTAGCTTCTCGTGTAAATATTCTGGAGTTTTTGATTTTATAATTTTATATATAAAACAGCAAAGGTGTACCCAACGTCTGGTTTTCATGTCCATCCAGCCAATGTCTTGAAGGTAAGGGCTAATGTGCTTCCGATAGGGTACATATAATGCAAAACGGATGCAGGAATTTTGTACTTTTTGTAGCTTACAGGAATTTACAGCTGAGATACAGGGTCCATATACACAGTCACCATAATTTAGACGTGATAACACTAGAGAGTCACTAAGCTTCAGTTTTGCTTCCTTACTTATATAATTTTTTAGGTGGTAAAGACCTTTGAGCTTGGCATATGCAGACTGGCACATGGTAGTAACATGGTTTGTGTAAGCGAGCTTGTCGTCCATGATAAGGCCAAGATTTTTCACTCTATCATTGATTTCAATTATTTCATTATTTATTTTTAGCCTGATATCTCTGCTGATCTCTCTTTTTATTTTGTTACTTCCAAATAATATAGCATTTGTTTTTGTAGCATTAATTTTTAATCCATTTTTAGTTGTACTATCGTAGAGGTTCTTTAGATCTTTGTTTATTAAATACAAGGCTGTATCAATATCACTGATTTCAAAACTGAACATTAGTTGAATATCATCAGCATAGTAATGAATCGAACAATGTTTAACAACTTCTGCCAGGTCTATCACAAAGATATTAAACAACAATGGTCCAAGAATCGATCCTTGTGGAACTCCTGATTTGATGATCATGTATTCTGATGTTTCTTGCCCATGGTCTGTTTTTAATTCCACACTTTGTTTGCGATCTTGTATATAATTTCTATACCACTGCCAGGCCGTATCTCGGAAACCATAATAGTATAACTTTGCTAATAGAAGCTCAAAATCAATACTGTCGAATGCTTTAGACATGTCTAGTAGAACCATTATTGTAGCTAATGAGTTATCTGTGGCTTTGATTATGTCATCATTTATCTTAAGAAGAGCTGTAGTTGTGCTATAGTTTTTTCGGAATCCTGACTGTATCGGCAACACAACTTGAAGATTTTCCAGATAATCAGTTGTCTGATTATGTACGATTTTCTCTAAAACTTTAGATCCTGGTGATAAAATACTAATCGGTCGAAGGTCTCTCACATCAGCTGTATTTTCTTTTTTGCATAAAGGGATTACTTTGGCTACCTTCCAAAGGTCAGGAACATGTCCAGTAATAAGTGAGCAGTTGATTATATGGCATAATTCATTTAGACAATATGGTAAGCATATTTTGAGCATGTCTCTTGTGATTCCATCTGCGCCTTGTGCATTGGACTTGATATTATGAACTAAATGCTTTACTACTTCCGTGCCTACCGGTGAAAATTCAAAGTTGTCTCGATCTTGCAAGAAGTTGTCGTAAAAATGCTGGCTTAAATGTTTGTCACTTTCTATATCACTTGTGCAGTTAACAAAGTATTTATTCACTTCATCAGGATCAAATTCATCTGTGGTTGCTATATCACCGGTTGAATTCATCAAGAAACCCCATCTTCTCATATTTGCCCAAAATTGCTTAGAGTTATTAATGTTCTGCAATAAGATATTTTCATGATATTTTTTCCTTTCTATTATGACTGCATTATTTACATAATTTCTCAGTTGGCAATAGTACCTTTTGTCCATAACATTTCTTGTTTTCTTGTACTTTTTGTAGGCATTTTCTCGGATTTTTATCATACATAACATATTATATGTCATCCATGGTGCATTATTTTTTCGGTTGTTATAAGGTACATTGGGGGCATAAAAGTCAATTAGAGATAATATACAGGAATTGAGATATTCAAGTTTTTCATTTACATTTTCTATTCTAAAAACCTTAAACCAATCTGTTTTTCGTGCATTCTCATCAAAAGCTGTCATGTTTATATTTTTGAAGTTTCTGTAATACCTAGTCTGGACTATATCTTCGAAATCGAAATGCAGTAGAGCATATACTGCTTCGTGGTCTGTCCGAAATGGAGAGTCTATGGTGCCAGACTCATAAACTTTCCAAATGTTGTTTATGCATATGACATCTAATAATGTTTCTGTCTCAAGTGTTATTCGCGTTGAATCATTTATGATCTGTTTCATATCTAACGTATTCAACATAGTAATAATTTCATCAGATTGCTTGGATTTCATTAACATGTTCTGATTAATATCGCCCATGCATATTACATAATCAAAGTTCATAGTTATTTCTGTAAGTGTGTCTTCGAGAGGTTCTATTGACGAATTTCCATCAGGTTTATACACAGTTCCAATGGCTATAGTATTTTTTTTTATTTATTAATTTAATCCACAATTGTTCAATTCCATTTATATCCCTGGTGTATAGATCTAGTTTTTTGCATTTTAGTGACTTTTTGGTATAAACTGCTACGCCTCCTCCTCTGTGTTCCTCTCTATCGTGTTATGCACTATATAGATTAAACAAACTTACCAGTATATCTGTTCTACTTTCTTATTATTATGCCCAATTTTATTCACGAGTGAAATATGGTATTGTATTTTGGGGTTCGTCTCACTTTATAGACAGAATATTTAAAATTCAAAAACTGGCAATAAGAAATATCTTGGGGTTAAAAAAAACCGTATCATGTAGAAACATTTTGAGAGAACTGAACATACTAACATTACCAAGCCTATTTATTTATGAAACGATTGTATTTGTCAGGCAGAATATACAAAAATTTTTGTGCAACAATTTTAATCATGTCTATGAGACGAGGAACAAAGACAACTTATCAATACCAATTTATACACTATCCATTTATGAAAGAAGTCCACGATATATGGGTATTAAATTATATAATAAACTACCACAAAATATAAAAGAAATTGACAATATAAATACTTTTAAAAAAGAACTTAAAAAATTACTCATGTAAGTCCTACTATAATATAACTGAGTATTTTGATTCGGAAGTCGTTCTACATTAAATTTATTTATATAAGTGTATGATCAAATTATTTGAATTACATGCACTTTTGTCCGTATTATTCTACATGTAAATATGTAATTTTTTTTTTGTCTTATTAATTCTATTTTCTTTTTCTCTTTGTACTTGTATTTGTATCTGACGAGTCCGATACCATTTATTGTAATTTGGTCTGTGGATAATAAAATATATTATTATTATTATTATTATTATTATAATTTTACATTTTCATACACAATTAAGCAAAGGTACAAGATATAGTTGCAAACAACTATACAGGGTGTCCCGATTTTAAACCGACAAACTTCGGGTACAGAAAGTTCATATGAAATTATGACATACCCCTTCTAACATTTCTTCTCTATCGAGCCTCCTAACGGAGATACAGGGTGTTGATAATTCAATTTATTTTTTGTTTTTCTTTAATAACGTCCACAATATTAAAGATAGGGAAACCAAACTTGGTACACATAATTAGGTTGTGAGGGTCCATCTTTGCTATGGTTCAGAGTTGAACTGAGGCGCGCCAGTGGCGTGCGGTGTGGTCACGTCTACATAATTTTAAGGAAAAAAGTATGTGCACTAATTTTTTTTGCAATTCTGATCAGATTTTCATAATTTACGGTCAATTTTCTAAAAAAACTTGCTCATGTAAAATTTTGACTGAGGCATTAGTTTTCGAGATATTTGCGTCTGAACAAAACGATGAACAAAACGATGTTATCTCGTCTATTTTTGAAAATACGAAAATAGATACAAAAGTTATAGCATCTTGGAAATACCGTCTGAATTCGGTTTCAGAAAAACAATTGAATGTCGTTTACAGAAGTTATAGGGTAAACATTTGTTTTTTTAAATGAAACACCCTGTATATTATTACATATCTGGATAGCGATTTTCTTTCTGATTTCAGGTATATATAATTTGGCTAATTTATTTTCAATAGTTTCCGAGATATTTAAGTTTAAAATCAAAATGAGTTTATCAGTGACAATTTTTATTTATTAACAAACAATCAACAGTCAACAAAAATAAAAAAATATAAAGGGTGTTTTTTTAAGCATGATAGAACTTTCAATCGTGATGGCTGTGATATCAGCTGTCAGTTTGTGCGCTATGCTATAAGTGATATTTGTATTTAGTATAGTATGGCAAATTACCATGAATGCACTTACGCTTGACCAACGCTACTAAATTGTTCAAATTTTCTTTGAAAGTTGGTCGTTGATTTACGAAATGTATAGACCACTTCGTAAATTTTAATGGGGTCCATAATCTTCCATCTGAACCAGCCATTCGTCGCACTGTGGATAGATTTCATACCACATACTCCCTAAATGATGCAAAAACATCAATACGTTGAAGGAATGTGCGTACTAAGGAGAATGCCATCGCTGTAAACAAAAGTGTGCAAGATAATTCAAAATTGTCGATTCGTCACTCTGTCCATTCACTACGTGGAAAATTTTGCGCAAAAATCTTGGCCTATACCAACATAAGATCCAGCTGGTGCAGCAATTAAAGCCACAAGACCATCACTTGCGTCGTTCTGTCTCTAATTGGGCTTTAGAGCAGTTGCAAGCTGATCCTTTGTTTTATCGGAAAATTGAATTCAGCGATGAGGCTCATTTTTGACTTAGCGTGTTTGTTAATAAGCATAATTGCCGAGGTCCTGCGATTTGACGCCTCCGGATTGTATGGGGCTACGTGAAGTCATGGTTTACGCTAACAAATCAGGAACAATCGACGCCTTGGAAGCCAACATTGTTCGTGTTATTCATGACATTGCTCAAAAAAATTACCCAAAATTGGACTCACAGAATGCGCTCCGTTGATATCAGCCTCGGTGGCCATATGCCTCAAACCATTTTTAAATATTAATGCCATATATCGATCTTTCAAATAAAAACAGATTTTCGATCATAAGTTAATTTTTGTGGTATTTATTCAAGTTTAAAGTTCTATCGTGCTTAAAAAAACACCCTTTATCTATTACAGAAACTGTTCGACATGGCCGCCGTTATGCTCAATGCATAATCTGTGTCATTTTTTAAATTTTCAATGGCATTGGCACTTAACAATGAACTCTCCTTTTTCTCTTATTAAGAGCTCTTTCACATGAGGATACTGTATGCGAGATACACGTATCCGAGATACCGACAAACCATACGTTCAAATGGAGCGTTTCACACAGCGCTGCACGACGCATACAGTATCCCGATACCAAATTTCTGGCATCCCTTAAATTCCACTATAGGATGAACCCACATGGTGGGTTTACTTTTTTCTTTTTATTTTATATTTTCGATAGCATACCGCACTCGTTAACATCCATAACTGTATTGCAATGGAATTGTTTTCACACTGACTGAATAAAAGCCCGAGTATCTGATGCAGTCGCCGGTAAAACTTTGACCGCGATTCTGTATCCCGCATACTGTATCTCGCATACAGTATCCTCGTCTGAAAGAGCTCTAAGAGTATTAATTTCTTCTATAATTTAATTTTGAAGTTCATGAATATTATTTGTTTTATGGAATCCAATTAATTTTTTAGATAACCCAAAAGAAATGTATCCATAGGTGTTGAGTCAGGGCTGTAAGGAGGCCAACTAATTACGCCATTTTTTCCTATCCTATACAGGAATTAGTATTTAGGTAATTGCGACCGTACTGTGTCGTGTAGCGCCATCTTGTTGTTAGCATACTCATGCAACTGCTCTATTTAATTTTCGAGAAATCCAAGATTTTGTTAAATTTCCGCGTTTTTATTTTTAACATATACCTATTGAAAATATGTCATATTTTTCTTGTTCTGTGTAACCCATTTTATTACGAAATACTCGAAATAAAAAGTTAGCATACAAAATGTTTAAGAACAAAAGAATATTACTTTAATAACTATCTGTCAAGCACATTAGCATTTTGTTTTATCGTCATGGCTAACTTTTTAATTTTGCAAACATTTTTGTTTTAAACTTAAATATCTCGGAAACTATTGCAAATAAAATAGTCAAACTCGGACAAAAATCGCTATCGAGATACGTAATAATATACAGGATGTTTCATTTAAAAAAACAAATGTTTACCCTATATTCTGTAAACGACATTCAATTGTTTTTCTGAATCCGAAATCTGACGGTATTACCAAGATGCTATAACTTTTGTATTTACGAAAATTTTTGAATTTTCAAAAATAGATGAGATAAAGGGGTCAAAATATAACCAATAACCCTTGTACTAAAACCAAGCGGAGATTTTGATAAAAGCAACTTAAATCTGAAAATCTTTAAAATTAAAAATGTATATTTTTGAGGTTAATTGTGGTGGCGCGTGCACGACATCCATACCGAAATGGTGATTTTACTTTTGTCCAGTGGTATTACTTTTTCAACTAAACGCGTCATTGGTGACATGCAACGGTTTTTGTTTTGTATATATCTTAAAGGTTAATGTAATTTTTCCACTGGATGTGATAAGAAACTT
This sequence comes from Rhagium mordax, assembly GCA_963680705.1. Lineage (NCBI taxonomy): Eukaryota > Metazoa > Arthropoda > Insecta > Coleoptera > Cerambycidae > Rhagium > Rhagium mordax. The sequence continues at coordinate 30,394,430 of OY796660.1, forward strand.
GCCATTGTTTGTCAAAATAATAGTAAAAATTGTTCTGAATTTCTTTAGCAGAAAAATATGTCTAAACCTATTTAATTTTCTTTTCTCAGTATCTCATTTTTAAATTATAATTCATGAACATTACACTAAATAAATATCCATAAATACAGTTTGAGGTTTTTTTGTCATACAAGTATACGTACAAAAACATATAATCCAAATCACGAAAGAAGACCGTTACGTCATCATTATAATTCGTGTGACTGCGTACTGCGTTAGTCAAGTTCATGCTTGTTGAAATGACATCCGGATGTAAACAAACTTTAAACGTCAAACATAACCTACAATTTTTTAAAATTTACTGTATTAAAAATATATCAATTATTGTATTGTAAACATTTAATGTAAATAAATAAATAAATAAATAAAATAAATAAAAATGTGTCTGTTAAATGTCAGAATAATTTAACGATCTCGCCTGTCGTTAAATTTGAACTAATTTTATATTTTTTACCGAAGTTTTTATATATATATAATTTGACAAAATGCAGATGTTTTGAAGATTATAACTATCGTTAGTTCTATAAAGAACTCTTTTTAATGTGCAAAAATCAGTGGAATAAGAAAAACGGTAACAATCAAACTCAATGATAAACAAATTCAAATTTGACAACTGGCTGATATGCAGAAACAGGAAACTATGAAACACGTGACAACGGCGTTAGTCAAAAACGTTCGATCAGTTGATCGAATTCTCGCTTGTTACTGAGACATACGAAATCGGGCCCTCTCTTTCTTTTTCGTCAAGGAGGTTAGGATTTCGTATAACGCATCAACAACGTCAGTCGGAGATATTATCAGTCACATATAATGGACTTCCTTTCCCTGTCTCTCTCGTTTTACTATTTTGTAAACAAAGAATATTTGAGCAGCATACGTTGAAGATTAGAAATTAATTTGTGACGTAATGGTCATCTCTCGTGACTTGCAGTATATATACTGTATTTTCATATTTGCACACTACATAGGGAAGTAGTGTTTGTTCAAACTCAAATATTCAAAGTAGAAAGATAGCTGCTGTTGTTTTCACGTGTTGTGATAAATCCACTTAAGAAAAGCAAAAATGTGATAAACACGTCACATTTTTAAGATTATTTAATAATTTAACATTAACTTTACCATTAATGATATATCGATTTTTAGGTCGACGCTATTTTTAATATCAACCACCTGAGTATAATTTTTATTTGAGTTTAGTTTTTCTATTAAATCTTTCTTTTACTATGACATTTTACTAAGCTCTTTATATTAGGTCAACCACCACCTAGTTGCTCCAATAAATTACTTAGAAAGAGTAAATCAAGGGATGTTTGATGATGATGATGCAACAGAAGACTTATTTATACCGTTTCAAATTGGTTCCTTAGAGCATTCCCAGTCCGGTTTTTGTATTGGAATGAAACTAGAAGCCATTGACCCTCTAAATCTTTCCTCCATTTGTGTAGCAACCATAATGGATGTATTGAATTATGGGTATATAATGATACGTATAGATACATATGATTCAGATATCACAGGGGCTGACTGGTTTTGTTATCATGTAAAGTCGCCTTGCATATTCCCTGTTGGATTCTGTGAAAAATATAACATTCCTCTTACTCCACCTAAAGGATATGACCAGACTAGTTTTAACTGGCCAACTTACCTCCTACAAACCAACAATAGACCAGCCGACCCTTCTTTATTTAATACATATGTCCCCCTTCATGGATTTGTACCAGGTATGAAGATAGAGGCAGCTGATCTTATGGATCCTAGATTAGTGTGTGTAGCTACTGTGGCTAAGGTTGTGGGTAGGCTGTTAAAAGTACATTTCGATGGATGGGAAGAAGAATATGATCAATGGTTGGATTGTGAGAGCCCTGATATTTATCCAGTTGGTTGGTGTCATAGCGTAGGACATAAATTGGAGGGACCACCAGTTGTCCCTAAGCCGACTGCTCTTGTCATTAAGTCACCAAAAGGTTAGTTTTAGTATTTTGAATAACTGACTTTTCTAGAAACGTCTTAACACATTGACTGCTTTATGTACGGCCAGCTGTCATAATGGTACTAATTTAATCGAATTGATTTCTGCCCATTTACAATATAAATAATAAACAACTAACAAACTACCATCTCCCTTTGAGCAAAGAGCCATTTTCCAAAACTTGTTAAAACCAATGTTGTTTTATTTATTGTTCAAAAATGAATCCTATCATCAAAAAGACCCTTTACTGAAACAGAGGTTCAGTACCAACGGTGTTAATTTACTATAATTTGCACTGCAGTGAACAGTGGCAATAAATTTGTTGGTTGGAAGAGTGTCTTGAAAACAATTTGCTACACATATTATGTCAAAGTTGTTTTAATGTTATACTACACTGACGATCAATTGAAGTGACCCAAGAAAAATTTGCATCAACTTCCAACTCATATATCTTTTGATGGAAGAATCGCAGAGCCATAAATCTTTTTCGGTATTATAGATATACGCCTCAAGAAAATGTGACACATGTTGCTTGTCCTTGTCTCGTTTATTTTTGGAGATACGGTGATGAAGGTTGAGCAATGTTTTTCTACCAAAGTTTGAGATTGTGCATGGAGTGTCCCAAACCGCTTTCGGATATGACAATATAGTCATTTTGTGCCCTCATTCATTGCGTTCCTTTTCGATGTTGATTGATTGCGCTAACTTAATTGTTGTTGATTTTTTGAGAATTTTTATACAACAGGACATTTTTTGGCTTTAAATGCTTACTTTATTTAATGTTTACAATTAAATCTTACACGTACATAATACACATATAAATAGTTTCATTTCAACATTAAATGTCGATAACGAGTTGGTCCACTTCTTGCTCCTATAACAGCTTGATACCGTCTGGGCATACTGACAATACAATTATCTATAATTTGCTGATCCACAAGAGGCCATTTCTCTGAAACCGCAACAGCAAATTCTTCCAAATTGATAGCTGGTACCATTCGTTTGCGAAGGCGTCTTCCAAGTGCGCCTCAGACATGCTCGATAGGGTTAAGATTCGGCGAGCAGGAAGGCCATACCATTCTTGTAATCTGTTTTTCTAAAAAAATGTTTACTACTCGAGCACGATGTGGTCTTGCATATATAGAAATTCAGGGCCTCTTTGATTCGCAAAAGGCAATACATTAGGCCGCAAAATTTTATTGAGGTACCTATCCGCATTCACAGTTTCATTTGCGAAAACTATCAATTCAATTCTTCCCCCTGCGTATAAAGTCAAAAAATGTATTGTTGTATAAAAATCCTCAAAAAATCAACAACAATTAAGTTAGCACAATCAATCAAAAATGAAAATGAACGCAATGAATGAGGGTACAAAATGACTATATTGTCATATCCGAAAACGGTTTGGGACACTCCATGCAAGACCTCAAACTTTGGCAGAAAAACATAGCTCAACCTTCATCACCGTATCTCCAAAAATAAACGAGACAAGGACAAGCAAAATGTGTCACATATTCTTGAGGCGTATATCTATAATACCTAAAAAGACTTATGGGTCTGCGATTCTTCCATCAAAAGATATATGAGTTGGAAGTTGATGCAAATTTTTCTTGGGTCACTTCAATTGATCGTCAGTGTATTTGTAAGCCAGGAAACGAAGGCTCAAGGTGGAAAACTATGTAGGATTTCATTTATATTTTTTTTATATTGATCCTGTATGCTTATTTGGGAGTTTGTGGGACACAACGCTCCCTTGAACGTTCCTTTTGGCCCTGTTTGGTTGTTCTACGGCAAACCTTGTCTTTGAAAGGGCACCTCAAAGAGTTGACCCTTTCTTTAAAATAGACACTTTGTAATTTTTTTGTTTTGGCTCACAGACAAAACTAATGAAAAATAGGAGCTATAGCAGTTTATCACCCATAAATACCTGATTTTTTGGTATACAGGGTGTCCCAGCCTCGCGTCGGCCAAACGTCCTGGCTCTCCTATAAGAGATATCGAAAAATTTCAAAAACGAGATGATAGAGGACACAATTTTGCATAGTATAAAAATATTTTGAAATATACAGGGTGATTGATTTAGGCGTGATGTCATAAACTTATGTTTTTTTAAATGGAACACTAGGTATATTATTACATATTTGAATTCTCCTTTTAAAGACGACTCAATCGATATGCCACTTGATGGGCCTGCGATGGGTCGGTACCATGATATGGGTGAGTTTGTACCAAAAACGTGCCAACTTTGTGAGCTCACTGTGGCATAGCGGAAAAGCATTTTGAGATCTAGTTTGTGCCAAAAATTGTCAAAAACCCTGTAGTTTACGCTGCTTTCATCAGATCTAACGAAATCGGTCATTTTATACCGGGTGAGGCAGGAAACGCCAAATCTACTTTTTCTCATTTTTTTCAAATGGAACTCCCTGTATATTATGACACCAAAGGAGAGCCCTTTGAAAGAGCTTTCCACTGATATACAGGTTCAAGGGTCTATCTGTCATGGGTGCGAAGATATTTGATGGCAAAGTGGCACAATTCGAGGTTTATTAAAAAATTACACTCAATTTTCAATTGTTTTGTGAATTTTCGCTGAAATCGGCTCTTTTCAGTAAGAGAATTTTACAACAATAAAGTGAACTATTGACAAGACTGGTATTTTTATGACAGGTACCTACTTGATTTTTTTAAATTTCAATAAATTGAAAGTTGGAAGCAATATGAATTTCTCTATAATTTTTTATTTATTCTTTCGATGATAATACGTGGAACAGCTTCCCAAACTTAACAACCATTTTATTATCTTTCATTGAATTGAAAATGAAAGTATTTTTTGGTCTTATTTTAGAAAAATAAGGAACACTATCTAAAAGCTGAAAAAAAAATACTACGAAAAGGTACGTTTTATTAAGCACCTTCGTTCTAAAATAGTAAATCGTTTCGCGACAAAATTACTTCGGGCTAGAAAATACTTGCCATGACATGAATTTATACACATATTTCAGAAAAAAAATTAAATTTATCAGGCGTTGACTATTTTATACTTTTAAGTACTTTTCTGTACTGAAGTACGGTTTTTTTTCTCCGAGTATAAGAATTATTTTCAAAATGTTCTTACTGAAAAGAGCCGATTTCAGCGAAAATTCACAAAACAATTGAAAATTGTGTGTAATTTTTTAATAAACCTCGAATTGTGCCACTTTGCCATCAAATATCTTGGCACCCATGACAGATAGACCCTTGAACCTTTATATCAGTGGAAAGCTCTTTCAAAGGGCTCTCCTTTGGTGTCATAATATACAGGGTGTTCCATTTGAAAAAAATGGGAAAAAGTAGATTTGGCGTTTCCTGACTCACCCGTTATAAAATGACCGATTTCGTTAGATCTGATAACAGCAGCGTAAACTACAGGATTTTTGACAATTTTTGGCACAAACTAGATCTCAAAATGCTTTTCCGCTACGCCACAGTGCGCTCACGAAGTTGGCACGTTTTTGGTACAAACTCACCCATATCGTGGTACCGACCCATCTCAGGCCCATCAAGTGGCATATCAATTGAGTCGTCTTTAAAAGGAGAATTCAAATATGCAATAATATACCTAGTGTTCCATTTAAAAAAACATAAGTTTATGACACCACGCCTAAATCGATCACCCTGTATATTTCAAAATATTTTTATACTATGCACCATTGTGTCCTCTATCATCTCGTTTTTGAAGTTTTTCGTTATCTCTTATAGGAGAGCCAGGGCATTTGGCCGACGCGAGGCTGGGACACCCTGTATATTTGTTCTGTCTGCCATTGCTCCTCGAGATACACAGGTGTCCATCCTAAAGTTCACTTCATCGTATCACTGAGGTTGTTCATATAGGATTGTTAAAAATTTCTCATATAGAATTCAACGTGCTCTTTGAAAATTCTTATCACACGACCAAATTTTATTGCCGGAACTATCCCTTATCCTAAAAAAAGCAGCATTTTTAGGTTATGTTTTTCTTTAATCTCTCTCTTCAGGGCCTCTATGAAAAAGCATCATAAATCGTTGTATGCTCGCTTATATGGTTTATGTATGTGTTTTATACATTTTTTTCTTACAACCCCCTATGTTCGGGGAAAAAATTTCAAAGAGGGTTGTTAAAAATCATGTTTTTTTAACGTTGCCTCAAATGCATATGTTTTTGCTATATGCCATGTACTTTGCATATCTGTATGGTTTGTTAACCCTTTCTCTGCGGTATGTACTTAAAAGATCAGTAGCGCCAAAGACGGTGATTCCACCGATCGCGGGATAAGTCGCGTTAAGCAGGTTAGGATTTTTATTTTGATACAGTGAATTTTTGTTCAAAATGCTTTTGACGGGTTAATTAGCTAATAAAAAATATGACAAATATTTGTTTAGAACACGTTTAATATTTTCACAATATAAAAAAATATATTAAAATATACGTTTATTACGTAAATTTATTAAATATAGATTTTTCTCAAAAAACATAAAAATATTTATTTCTTTTTTAATTTTAATAAAATTGGGAAAACATACATTAAAAATGTTTCTTGGTATGATAAATACCAAAACATGGAACAACACAAAGTGGAACGTAACATTCCGTGCACATATAACGCCTCTCCCTTCTTTTTTTATGTTCACTGCAAACCACGCATCTCTTTGTTGGCCGTTCTGTATGAGTCGTTTTTGCTATAGTGTTCGGAAAATGCTTTGCAGTAAGTCTTATTGGATTTGATATGTGGCTTTGTTTACCTGTCAAGGGGAAAAACAACTATTATGTGGTATTACCCTGTGCAAATGCGCCAAACTGCTCTTGCCGAGTATATATGGTCACGTTACCAGTGGTTTAATTGCACTTCGACCAATACCGTTTCGAGGTTTTAACCAATACATTATGCCTACCGAGTCCTAGTTTAATCGCGTTGAGCAGTTTGGAGAAAAAGCAATTTAAAAACGCTCATCGTGAGCACTATGAGCATTTTCTTGTGTGTGCAAGTTTAGGCGTCAATAGCAGCGAAAGGGTTAATTAAACTATCCTTTCACCCCAAAATCGCTACCTCGTACCAGTTTATAACGCGATTAACTCGTTTCCTATGCACATTATCAGAAAAAATATATTGATTTTATGCACACATCTAATTTCTATTATGTTATTTTATTTTATATGCATGTATGCGTGGCAAACATTTTTCCCTAACTACCCCCTACACCCTGAAATATTTTTTTAAAGAGGGTTGTTAGAAACAAATATTCTTTTACTGCCTTTTCCTACGCATATGTAGCTACTATTTATGGTATTCTTCCATTTTAAGTGTATTTACAACAAAAATACATTGTTAGTGCAGTTTTAACATTACTCATGATGACTGTACTCCTTTCCACACCACCTGCCCAAATAGCACAACTTATTCCAATAAATATCCAGTGGACATCCAATGGGCGAATCACTATAAAATCTACTATGTAAAATGGACATCCAGATTACATTCAGTTGATATTCCGGCCATTGGATGTCCATTGGGTGTTACTTTGTCACACCTCTGGACGTAATTTTGGACATCCATAAGAGGTCCAAAACAAGTCCATAAAATCACGAGAGTAAATATCTGGACATCCACAGTGCATACAGTTTCAGTCCATTGGACATTCAAATTTGGTCCAAAACATGTCCATATTACATTTTATACATATAGAGTTTTCGTCGACTCTAACTAGTACATTTATGTAATTTTTTACACCAATTGGTGAGAAAAACAGAAGGCTGGTTTTGTATGGGTTTAGTACCAGGCCATTGTTATTACACCACCTTGAAATTTATTTGATGCAGTTAGTAGCATCTTTGCTAAGGACATCAATAATAATAATACCACAAAATATCCTAAAAATTATGTTTTGCAACTGCAAAACTGATTTCGGGCCAGCTTATGGCTGTGTAGGAAAAGTGGCCTTTATTGCTCGGCGGCTTGCAGTAATTATGACGGAAATAGTTGCCTTAATTCACTACCGACCGTGTCTATTTAAGAAGCAGAGGAAGAAGAAATTGAAAACTAATTTTTTTCCTGCTTTTAAATATATCTTGGATTAATTTTAATAAATCATAAAATATAATATCTTTAATATTCATTTTAACTTCTTTGTTTCCACCGTCTTCCATTTTTGATAAATTTTAACATAAATTTGAAATCAGACTCCTATGAGAAATATAATCCGAATAAAAAAATTGACACTTTCCGCCATTTTGGATCCGCCATTTTTTGTTTTAGTTGAGTTTATATGTCAAATTCGTAATCAGTGACCACATGTGATTTTTGTGTTTTTTCCCACTTTCAATTGACTTGCTTTGTTTTGTTAAAATTCTTGGAAAAAATTCTATTACTTTTTATTTATAGCTATTTGTTTAAACTTTCTTTTTAATTCTCCTGATTTATATTTAGTTACCTGATTTATATTAATATCAGGTGTTGGTCTACCCAAGTTCTTAATATTAATTTTATCTTCAAATGTTAAATGTTATTTCAAATTTGTCACATTATTGTCTTTAATATTATTTGAAACACATGCACTACTTATATTAGCACTAGCACTAGCCATTATAATAAAGATTCTTAAGTTCAAATTAAAAATTAAACCGCACCATGAAAAAGTGTGTCTTGAATAGGATCGTTGAACTTATTAATTAACCAGAGAAAGGCACACTTAAAATTGTGCGTCGCATCCACATATCGGTGTTGTTCCCTTCGCCCTCCCGCTTCCTGAGATGGCCATATACGGGCACGTATCATGAATGAAGCACGGGCAGTTGCAAGTTTGTGCACTGCCGGGCGGGCGATATTATTATTCTACAACTACGATAAGAATCGACACAGACTACACAGAGCCGGCTCGCTAGTGCTAAGGAAATTCAGAAAGTTACCGCGCCATCCATTCCCGGCTAGTTAATTAGATACCTATAAATTATAAATTGCGAAAAATATACTAGAACAAAAATCTCTTTTCAAGTGGGCTGTGGAGGTGCACGGGCTCCTGTGCTCCTATGCACGAGCCGCCACTGGTTAGGCTTAAGAGGATAATACCACCTGACTCGCTGTGAAAACAGTAAAGTCTTTTTCGCCTTGATATCAACTATGCAAATAATATCTAAGACATTATTCGATATTATACTTGCGGAAGGGATTGTACCTGCTCATAGAACTCGTAGTTCATAGTTGTACCAATAGATGGCAGCATTTTCCAAGTACAAAATGCAATGAATTTTGAAAATTTATTATAGGCAAACAACAGCAGATAAATGATTTTAATTGCAGCACCGTATTAAAAATTACATTTTCTAGATGCATGTGCATGGGTTTGGAAAATTTCGCATTTATTTTTTTTTTTTATTTTTCCGGTTTCCTGAGAGTTATTCAAATATGCATGCACACAGCCCTAGATTATATAATTCCAAATAATTCATAAAAATTTGAAACGTTTCCGATGAATAGTAACGAAAATATGAATTTTCAAAAATATACTGGGTGCTGTTATCGCCTTGAAGAACTTTAATCACTGTTGGTTAAGAAGCCCATTATATCTATCTAAAATTTTTTTTTTTGTTTGAAATATTCAAGAATGTCACTAATAAAATAAGCAAGCAGAAGTTATAGCATGTAAAGATATGTTTTTAAATAATTTTTAAGCTACACTTAAGAGAGAATGTTTAAGTCTCAGACCTTTGAAATTATTATCTGGCAGGGTTTTCATGGTTTTCATCGCTTAAACGAAAACAAAACGCAAAGCTTAATAATTAGTTCAGACTTGGCTATGATCAAAGGAGATAGTGTAAAATTATTAGGCATAATAATAGATGACTCGTTAAAATGGGATACACATATACAACAACTCTTTAGTAAACTGTCTAGTGCAGCCTTTGTTATTAGAGGACTTAGTAAATTAATATAGTAATATGGAGTTATACTTTGGGGTAACTCTGCTTATTTGCAAAGGGTTTTTATATTACAGAAGAGAGTTATAAGAATTGTTGCAGGTGTCCCTTATCTTGAGCACTGTAGACCATTGTTCATCAAGTTAAGGGTCCGTCACCCATACATACGAGCTATAGAGATACGCAATGAGGATAATTGAAAAATAATGCATCAACTCAAGTAATAAATTGCACACGCAAATTATAAAATTTGTGGAGAATCGAAATGTCCAGTGGGCGTTACCCAACAATAGGTCTTACTTAGCCTTACCCTTTTAAGGGTCCGTTTCGCTGCGAAATAAGTGTTATTAATACCGTATTAGAAGTTCCGATGTTGTAAATTAAATATTTATCTTATGATAAAAAATGTTACATACAATTGAAGAAAACATAATTTCACATTCCGCAGCAAAGCCGTTTTCTTAATTTTGTTTTTTAAACAGTAGAAAATTATCCAGAAAATCCCTCAGAAATCACTCTAATTAACGAAAAATAATCAATAATATAACGGCTTGGTATGAATAGAATAGAATATTTGTTTATACCAGTGACAAATACAAAATTTGTATAGTACAAGTCAAACATCAGAAGGGTAATTTAACAGTTCATAATTAAAATAAGAAGTATAAAACAATCATTACAATTAAGACGTACTATTAACAAACAAAAAGAAGAAACGTTAAAGTTATAAAAAAAGCAAAAAAAATATTCCTATTTGAAAGTGTTCACAGCTACATCCTCCACTCTATAAGGTTCTGCAGCTATAAGTTTTAGTTTTATTGTTTTCTTGAAACAATTGAACGTTTTAATGTCTTTTATGTGTTTTGGAAGTAGATTATACATTTGCAAACACTTATAGAAACAACCTTTTTTCGAGTAAAGTTGTTTTATGTGAGGGATAACAAAGTTTGTCTTTAAATCTAGTGTTATGCAGATGAGAATTTAAGTGGTTTTTAAAAAGTGTTATGTTTCTAAAGACAAATGTTAAACATTCATATACATAACCTGCAGGAAGTGTTAATAAATTCATTCTCTTAAAAACTTCTCGACATGAATACCCTAAACTTAATCCTGATAAGATTCTATCTGCCCTTTTTTTGTATTATAAAAGGGGCGTGACTGTGTGAACCACCCCAAAATATAATTCCATGAGTCATAACATAATAAAAATACCCATAGTAAGCCATAATAAGTGTTTTTCCTGATCAACAATCTTTTTCAGTTCTTTCAGAGTATAACAAGCTTACTGAGTCTACCACATAGCAGTTGGGTATGTTCCCCCCAGTTCATATGTTGGTCAATTGTGACCCCCCAAGAATTTGGTACAGTTTGTATAATAATATGTGATTTCTTTGTTGTTAATATTAATAATTAATATATTCAGGAAAATTGTTTGTATTTCTACTGTGGCGAAATAGAATGCAATTTGTTTTGTTAGCATTTAAGAACAGATAATTCTTTTGGAACCAGTTTGCTATTTGCGGCATAAAATGACTAGTTTTAACGTTTAAGGCTTCATAGTTCTGCTCTGCTATTAGAATATTTGTATCATTAATATACAAGATGAATAGTATTGGGCCAAGCACACTGCCCTGTGGTACACCCAGACTGATAGGTTTAATCTTCGAAAGGTATTTTTGTGAATTATGATTTATACGCACTTTTTGAGTCCTGCCATAGAGGTAGGACTTGAACCAATCGTGGACTCTACCGCAGATACACATTCTGTCTAACTTGTCAAGGAGAATATCGTGATTCACACAGTCAAACGCCTTTGACAAATCGAGGAAGACACCATGTACAAGACAACCGTTGTCAAGAAAGTGTAGAATTCTCTCAGCAAAGACAAAAATTGCAGTTGTAGTTGACTTTCCCTTTTGAAAGCCATGTTGGTAGCTATTGAATATTTTGTTGCATTCCAAGAATGGTATCAATCTTCTACTCATAATGATTTCACATAATTTTGAAGAGGCAGAAAGCAGACTGATAGGTCTATGGTTTTCGATAAAAAAAGGATCACCTTTTTTATATTATTATATTAAGAGTTTGACAACTGCAACCTTTAACCCAGCCGGAAAAATTCCACACCTTAATATGTGCGTAATAGGTTGTATAATATATAAAGCAATTTTTTTTAACAGTACTTATATAATCTTCACCTGACGAATATTTCTTTTTTAGACCGGTAATGCATTCTACTACTTCCTCTACTGTAACATCTGCTAAAAAAATCGAATTAGGATTTACTGTCATGTGCGTTAAACCAAAATTTACAGGAATATTGTCAATGAGCCGCAAGGCCTCTGTAGCAAAAAATTCGTTAAATAAATTACTTGCTTCTTTTGGTGAAGTGATCAATTCGTTATTAACTTTAATTCCGTTAAAGACATTTGAAGAAAATTTTTTTGAACCTTTTTCTCTGTTGACAATATCCCAGATTGTTTTAGATTTGTTATCTGACTTTGCAATTTTATTCCCATAGTAATTCTTTTTTTCTGAAATAAGTAACTCTTATCTCTTAACTGTCAAAAATTATCTTATTATCTCTTAGCTGTCAAAAATTATTTAAAAACATTAAGATCTGCATGCTATTAACTCGGAAACGGTGCATCCTACGAGTCTACGAGACTTGTACAAAAAATATCATAGAATCTAAAAATGTCAAAATTAGTGGCTAGGACCAATGGCGAACAAATTCTGATAGGAAAAACGGTTACTCCCTCCCTCTTCTTTGACGTCACTGATGATGTTCGGAAACTTTTGTAGTAGGAAAATATTAGTGCTCCATAAGATATTTTACATCACCAAATTTTTTTTTCATATTTTAGTTCGTTAGAGATATTTAGAAAAATCATTTAAAAAATAAAAACTTTATCCTGTATTTCGAAATCGTGTTTAAGAGGCATTGTTTATGTAGCAAACTCACATTATTTTTCTATGCTCTATCGTTCCCTGAAGTTTCTGTCATGGAAACCGGACCACCCTGTATATGCTTTAAATTAAGAATCATCTGTAAGCAGGCGATGAACGAAATATCAGTAACATCCAGTATTTATTAGTAAAATAACAAAACTAGATCGGAAGCTAGATTTGTTTAAAGCTGTATAGTAATAACATTTATAAAACCGTTTTAGATATTATTTCGTATGTGTTTATAATTTCAGCAGTTAAAAAAAAGGGTAGAAAAAAAAAACTAAAAGATAGTCCCCCAAAAAGTTCCTCATCAACCTCCACTTCAACCACAGCAAGTACCAAATTACCAAAGGCAGAAGATATTGATATAGAGGAATTCTCACAAACTCAGATTATAGAGAAAGAAAAAGATATAATTAAAAGTGAAGTAAGTGATGATCAAGGTCCTGAAGCTGGTCAAGAACCTGCTGGTCCAGATCAAAGCTTGCCAGTATCTTCTGATGTTGTTAACCCACCCCCTGAAAGGAAAGCTACTTCATATATAAATGTAAGTTAACCTAAACTGAACTTGAATGTTTCTGATTGAATTTTATATTTTATTTTATATTATATTAATATAATAACAAAAAAGAAAAACACATACTGGTCAAAATGTTCTTTCTTTTAATATTGCAGATATGTTTATAATAATGACAACTAATAAAATTTGGTTGTAAACATTAAAAACAAATCTGGACCAAAAAGTTATGTTATATGCCAATATCCCCTTTTCAACTACCCCTTCTTGTGTGTTAATAAATATATGTAGTTCCTAGAACGAAATAACTGAATTAAAGTTATTTGAATAACATGGCAAAATAAGTATTTTTTTTTATTTAAATGGAACTCGACGTTCTAATACATATATTTTTCTATAATATTTAATATAATCCGTATCTGGTTGTTTCTTCAGGCTTCAAATAATACTAGTACAAAATTAATACCACGTTTAGTCGATACCTCAGGTGGAAGTTGTGAAACAGGAGACTTGTGCCCAGAAGAATGGAACGTTTTTGATGTCGCACAGTTTTTGAGAGTCAACGATTGTGCCAATTACTGTGATTTGTTCAGTAAACAAGTGTGTATAACTTTATATTATTTTATCATTATTTATTAAATTTAGGTTACAATAAGCATAAATACATAAAAATGTGTGTTTAATGAGCAAAAAATTAAAAATTTTTATATTTACATATCATTGCTTAAAGTTAGTTAAATCATTAGCAATATTGATTTATGGACAAATATTGTTAGATATTATTGAAAACAATAAGTATGAAGGATTCAACTTGTGAAATAGCCCAGAGCAGGGGTGGATTGGCATAGGTGAAGCAGCCCGGGATTTGTCTTTCCGTCAGCGGCCGACATCTAAAAAAATTAGAATGGCAGCGCCATTTCTCTTGTAATGTTGGCGGTCCATCCGGTGTCCTGCCGGCCCAATCCGCCCCTGGCCTACAGCATTACAAAAGAAAGTATATTATTTAGTTTTAAACCAATATTACTTTAACAGTGAAATTACTCGGATCAATTATGTTTTAAGAAAATAATTTGAAATATACAGGATGTTTCAGTTAACATTCCCACAGCCAATATCTTGGAAACTAAAAAATATATTTTTATTCTGTAAACGGTGATAGATTTATATTGTTAATGCCTTCTTCGGGAAGGACAATTTACTATTGTAACATTATCATCAGAGATGGCGCTGCAGTTTAAAAATATTTTTCGATCGAGGAAGCTTTGAAACATACCCCATTTGATTAAGAACCAAATTTTAAGCAAAATTGTTCTTATTCTAAAAAGTCAGATCTGCAGTACCTAGTTTTTGAGATGTTTTATTTTTGTGGTCTAATGTTTTACTTTTTAGTATTCCATTTTTTTTTTAATTGCTGTAACTTTTTTAATATTGGTTTTCGGATGTAGGTTTCTGGCTAATTTTTTTATCTGCTATAAGAGAATTATTTACTACTGGTAATTTTTTTTATTTTACCGGAAATTATTTAAAATTGAAGAATTTAGAAGGAAAAACAACAAATAAAGTACCTACTTTTATTTTTGAACAGTACATCTTCACAACAATATACAGGGTGTTTGGCAGATGGTTTGCCAAATGGAGAGGGTGGATAGGTGAGGCCATTTGGAACATATTTAGCCCCATACAAAGTCTCACGGTTTTCGAGATATAATTTTTTTTGTTAATTTTGAAAATTTCCTAAAATTCAGCATATCAGCGATTATAACAATTTTTTTTATGATTCTAACAGCTAAAAACGATAGATAAAACTTTTAAATAACTTGAGAAAATCGGTGATACTTGTTTACAAGGAATAAATTATAAAAAAAATCGTTGTTTTCTTTAGTCCTTAATTTTCTCGCAATATAGCTCAGTATTGAGACAAAATTAAGGACTAAAGAAAACAACGATTTTTTTTTTATAGTTTATACAAGTCTTGCTTGGCGACACCTTCGACGCATTTCAACTACTGTATTTGTGCGGAGCCGCGTCTCTTCTTTCATTGTATTGAATGCAGCGTTAACTTCTGCAATTAAATGGTCCCGGTTTTGAATTTGATTGTTTTTTATGGAACAATTATTATAACAAATTGTGTATGGAAAAAATAAACTTATCTTCAATTTCTAAGAATAGGTTAGGTATGTATGTAATAAAGAAATTACCTTGCACCGGAGTGTAATGTAGTCATTGTGGCGAAAAGATAGTAACAAAAACAATAACGAATAAATGACTTTATTTAGGCTTTATACAAGCATAATAACAACAACCTATCTAATTTGATATACTCACATTGATGTTTCATCTCTAAACATACAATTATTAAGTTTATTGAATCTTCTTTAATGCATGATAAAAATTGGATTAAAAATTACAAAATTCAAAACGTCTAAAAATAAATTATTGAAAAAAATTTTATTAACTCACCACAAAATTCATTCATTATGGTCACCAACCCAAAAACGATGTCCCCAAGAAGATGTACTATCGCGGCCGAAAAAAAGTATACGATTTTTTATCAAGTAGTATGTTTTTTCGAAAAATTTTCCTTTGTAAATGTTCAGTTATGTCAATTAAATTATTTTGACAAGAAATCATTGGTGGGGTCGTATTTATTAAAAAAAAAAACTAATAAGAAATAAGTTGTTAATATTTTTTAATTATAAGAAAACAATTAATTAGTATGGTTTTGAGAGAAGCAGAAAAAAGCTACATCATCACCACACTTGGAGAAGGGTGGTCTTAAAAACGCATGGCAAGTCAAATTAATTGCAGCAAAGGCTCAATTCAAAAAATAACAAAAAGACAGACCTTCCGCTATTATCTGATGTTTTGTACAAATATTCTTCATCAAACTTATGACCCCTAGGACGGTAAATTCGCAGTTGACCATTGTAGCAGGACTGAAATATCTTTTCGCCGGAAAAGACCACTCTCTCCCAGTAACGATCTTATTCATTAATAAAAGTATTTGCAAACTGCATTCTTGCCTCTTTATTATCATCTGTTAGTCGGTGCTTTTTAGCACTGGCACCGAGACTGGCACAGTTAAATAGACCTTGCTCTCGCAACCGTTTTCTTGCTGTCCTAACAGACGCTGGGAAGTTAGTTTGCTCTTTGGCTTCAATAGAATTAGATAATGGGTTTAAATTCATTGTCGTTTTCTAGAGAACTCTTTCTTGGCCGCCCAGAACCCACTGCCCTGCTCAGATCATGAGTTTCTTTCCACTTTTTGTTTAGTTTTTGAATCGTGCTTTTGCTGCAATTAATTTCACTTGCCATGCGTTGTTGAGACCACCCTTCTCCAAGTTTGGCGATGATGTAGCCCTCGATGTAGCCTTTTTCTTCTTCACTCAAAATATGATAAGGCATGATTATTATAATACAAAATTTATTTTTGCTTAATATGACAATGACGTTGACACTAATAAAAAAAATATTGGGATTGATGCGACACTGAATAGAACCATACTATACTTACAACGTGAAAATCAGTCGATTACTTTTTTTCGGCCGCGATAGTACATGTTCTTGGGGATATCGTTTTTGGGTTGGTGACCATAATGAATAAATTTTGTTGTAAGTTAAAAAAAATTTTTTCAATAATTTATTTTTAGACGTTTCGAATTTTGTAATTTTTAATCCAATTTTTATCATGCATTAAAGAAGATTCAATAAACTTAATAATTGTATGTTTAGAGATGGAACATCAATGTGAGTATATCAAATTAGATAGGTTTTTGTTATTATGCTTGTATAAAGCCTAAATAAAGTCATTTATAAACAATGTATATCAAGCAAAGAAAGAGAATTGTAAAAAAACAATAACGAATTTTAACAAAACCAGTAACAATATAACAATTATTATAACAAACAAATACAAAGTTTTCGGCAGCCCGCACACGTTAAAAGTATAATTGCACAATATTATGCCATAATGTGAAACAATTAAATTGGGTACAAAAACATGTATCACCGCTTTTCTCAAGTAATTTAAAAGTTTGTATGGAATGTGATATACCGTTAGAAAGGGCATAAACTAGAGAACATTTTAAAAGCATTTGAACATCTTGATCGCTTTTAATTTTTTTTAAATGCAATGCAAAGTTGCATTTAAAAAAAATTTCTACCCATTGTCGGGACTTCGTTAGCTCACATTTTTTTTTCCATTCTTTATCAGCGGTACTTATCGATTTCATTGGAACGGGGATACATTAAAGACACAGATAAAAATTGTTATAATAGCTGATATGCTGAATTTTAGGAAATTTTCAAAATTAACAAAAAAATTGTATCTCGAAAACCGTGAGACTTTGTATAGAGGTCATTGGGGCTAAATATGTTCCAAATGGCTTCACCTATCCACCCACTCCATTTGGCAAACCATCTGCCAAACACCCTGTATATTTATGATCGATGCTCAAAATTACTTCCAATATATTACATGTCCATAATAATGTTTGCCTATTAATTACACCAGCGCAAGAGTAGATTTTATTGTATAATTTGAATGGAATTTCTCTGTTGGTCGTATTTATAGAACCCGAATTACAAAGCAACCCCTAGATTTGACAAAGGCCGACTCCACAAAGTACTCGCGAACGCGTTAAACTTTTACATCTTTTGCAACAGACCAATCAGCTTATGTTATGATTGTCACGAAACGCATAAACGCTAAACTTATTAAAAACGTGAATAAATAGGAAGCCCGTCTAACTGATTAAATGTTAAAATGCTTTTTTTTTAACACGTTCCCTGCCATTCAGGTCTATAGGACCGAGAAGTAGGTATTCTAACTTTAAAAACTCGGTCAAATAGACCGAGGTACAATTTGTCCCACGCGCCAACTAGGTCCATAAGACTGAAATAATTTTTAGGGTTCCAAGCGCCGTAGGTCTGTTATTTCGTAAGAATAAACAGGGCAACAGACCGAACTGGCGTGTGGGACAAGTTTGCACCATACAGTTTTGACTTTGGAATTCGTATATTGGGGTGCGCTCGATTTGAGCTTGAGTTGAGTTTTTACAGATTTCTGTGTTGTAATTTTATTTAAAAAAAACATCTCTCGGTAAATTAATCAAAAATTATAATAAAGCAACTATGTGGTAAACAAGCTACGATAGATCAATTCAGACCGCATACCAGACCGAGTCGGCGCAAACTAAATTGAAATCGCTCAACGCCGACTCGGTCTATTGGACCGAGAGAGAAAAAAATTTATGCTGAGTCCTATTTGAGTAATTCTTCAAAATTTTCACTAGTATTCATTTAGTTTTGTTGTACTTTATGCAATGTCAACATTGGCCTCTGGGGAAAAAAATAAAAAAATTACATGGCCTGATAGTCAAAACAAGCAAATGTGCCTCGGCAGGGAACGTGTTAAGGTTAGATTTTCATCGAAATCTGATGGATCACAGGGTTCATTAATTTCATTGAGTAAAACTGACTATTGTGCACACCGTTCTGCGCAACCATAAAATTAAAGGGGAGGAGTCTATTTATATCTTTTGGTCAGACAGAGTATAACCGGTCTTGAGGTGCCAATCCAGCGCTTTGGAAACAATCACAAATTTTCCACGGCTAACGAGGATAAAAAGTCAGAACTTAACTTAAGTAGTGCACTGAAGGCATAGTTGAACGATTTGCAATCCTGTTTTCCGTGCGAGAGTTCAGCGGTCGAATCTTTTCGATTTTTATTCTATACATAAGTTTTATTTTTGAAGGTAAAATTAAAAATATAATTAATACATCCATATGATAAAAAGTGCCGAGCAAGAATATTCCAATTCTTTTAATTTAAATTTATCAATTTTAAGCAATTTCCGGTAAAATCGGAAGTGATATTAAAAAATAATTGTCTTATAGCTGACAAAAGTTACCAACAACCTACATTCGAAAACCAATATTAAAAAAGTTACAGCAATTAAAAAGAAATACAACACTAAAAATTTAGACCATAAAAATAAAATATCTCGAACTACTTAACTGCAGATCTGACTTTTTCGAATAAGAACAATTTTGCTTAAAATTTAGTTCTTAACGAATGGCATATTTTGATTTGATTCTTTATTAATTCTTAATGCCAATTACAAAGTATTGGATAGAATAAGTCAGTTTTACTAAAAAATACAACATGTAAAATGTGAGATAAAGCAACAAGTATACGATATTTAAAATCTCCCCATTGCTCATCTAATCAAAATACACTTTACAAATAAAATATGCACATATAGTATAAAACCTGTAAACAAACAAGACTAATAATAAAATTAAAACATATATAAATTTAAATTTGTTATTTGACCTAAGTAACTAGTCCTAAGGCACAAAAAATTCTGATAGAGAATAGTAGCATTTCTCTAATAGAAACACTTTTAATTTATTTTTAAATAAAAACAAATTTCGAATATATAAATGCTAGATGAAGATAAGGTAAGAATTTTATATTCTTTAACACGTTAATCGCCATGAGATGCCTGCGGGCATCTCACAAAATAAATTTACCAAGCCGTGTGATGCCCTATGGCATCTCAGTCATGTTTGCTTTTGCGGCACTGTGGTGCCCGCTGACTTCACAGCTATACGGTGTTCTATAGGAATATCATTATTTACGGCCTGATGAACCCAATAGTGACTTCGGCCTGCAAAATTTCAATACCAACATGCAGGTTTGGTTGCCTATACTGCATAACTATATGAAAAATGTGATCTAATCATTATAATTTATTTGGCGAGGTAATTATAAATAATTATTACCAAATAAAATAGAAATTACAATGCTAGACTTTATTTCGGTAATAATTCAAACATACGGTAATAATTCAAACATACGGCTACTCACGGCCTAAACCAATAAATTTGTCAATCAGGCCGCGTGATGTCAATGGGCATCTCACCAAATTTAAGGACTTTTTGACTATTAAAAAATTTATATAATATACGGGCCTACTTTAAAACAAACCAAGAGTAAAATAAACAAAAAATATGAAATGGCCAGGCAAACTTTATCAATATTTTGTATTGTGGCGTTTAACGTGTTAAAGATATTCTTACACGTGTGAGTATTAGGTATGCCGGCAATACATCGTAAAATGCGTTTTGTGCAATAAAAACATTTTTAGACATAACGGAATTTCCCCAGAAACAGATACCATACCTTAAACGCGAATAGACCAAAGCATAGTATAAATTAATAAGTTGTTCTCTTGAAAGAACCCCCCTAATATTTCGAAATAGATACGTTATGGATGAAATTTTGGATACCAGGGTTTCACATTGATGCTTCCAGGTTAAACATTCATCAAGGTATACCCCTAAAAACTTTACATTCTCCTTTGTACTAGAAATAGTGGTACTATCTATTTTTATCTTGAAATCGTCACATTTTTTCCGCCTACCATGAAATCTTATGTCTTATATGTTTCAAAGCTTTCTCGATCAAAAAATATTTTTAAACTGCAGTGCCATCTCTGATGATAATGTTATAATAGTAAATTGTACTTCCTGAAGGCATTAACAATATCAATCTATTGCCATTTACAGAATAAAAATATATTTTTTAGATTCGGAGATATCGGCTGTGGGAATGTTAACTGAAACACTCTGTATAGTGCAAGATATATCACATAAATAATGGACAGTAAGGTCTTTAAGTAGTTCTACTGTTTTTATTGCAGTAGATCCCAAGATAAAATAAATAATTTTACTGAAGATATTTATATCCTTATTTATGCTTTATGTAGACTATATCGTAATCTCTAAGTTAGAGCCTAGCCGTCGGGCATATGACACTATATCGAATGTCTAATTTCCCCATTTTTTACTTGATTTCTTAATAAAAAAATGTTAATTAGAATTTATTTATTAAGACCAATATACAAATTGTATTCAATCATTGTAAAATACAATAAGAAATTAAAACTTGACAATAACTTTCAATAAGGTATGCGCATGATTTTTGAATTAAATGTAATTTTGTAAATTAACTTACTAAATGGCTATCGCAATAATAAACAACGGCCAAAATTTATCCAAAAAAAATTAACAAAAATTGATTATTCCAAAAATGACGGTGACGTCATGCAAATGGCTGCTGTGGTGTGACGTCAGACACTAGCATTTCCATTTAATGTTTGTTGTTGTGTAAAACTTGTTAAAATAGCGTTTAATGCAGCATTTTACAATGGAAAACAAGGATGTTATTATTGATTTGAAATTATTTACGACCTGTAATTTAGTTATTAACGGTGGTTAACGGGAATTAGGTCTGTTTTAAAGAAAACTAGTTTTTCAAAAAAAAAAACTAGTTTTCTTTAAAACAGACCTAATTCCCGTTAACCACCGTTATTATTGATATTAAGCATCCAAGGTACTGTTAAATACCTCAGTGCCAGTAGTCCATAAGAAAAACATCAGAAAAAAGATTTGTCTCATTACCAATATACGATCAATTGCTAAATTAAAGAAAAATCGAAAATTATGGTTACGTACCATAGGAGTGAAACTGATATATCAGAAAACACTAAAGGGGGGTTGTATGTGAGGACAAGGCTCTTCTAGAGCCTTCTGGTATAAAGGGGGTCGTAATTACATGTGGTGTATTATTTCAACGTAAGTGACAGTATGACATATTGCACAACGGCGAACATAAAAGATTCTCAAGTTCTGTCAAAAAAACCAGTGATTGACGTCACGCCCAGCACGGTGAGATTCGAATTCCATCGTTTGTTCTTGGCCAGTGGTCGTAAACTTAAAAATAATATGAATTTTAATTAACAAATACATAAATATTGGGTACATTGTTGATAAAATTGTATTATTCATTTTTTTATAGCATTAACTATCTTTTATAACCAGTTTTGCTTAAAAATCTCGCATATGCGCATACCCTATTGCAGATTTAAAAATATTTTAAAATTGTGACACAGACACATTATGTTACTGTGTTATAAGGTTGTCATAAAGAATAGGACATAGAGTAACTGAAGATTTTTTGGCTCAAAATATGAAGGTTTAACCAAATATGCTTAAGTAAAATGTTCCTAGTTTTTTTTAAATGATTTTTCAGGTATAATTCGAGAACTATTTGATGTATCAAGTTCAAAATCAATACAGGTAGGTTGCTTGTGGTGAGCAACCATTACTTCATATTAATTTTGACATCAGTTATACAGGCATCACATACATAGGTTTGTTTCAACACAGCAGTCGTACGAGTTTGCAACTGTCAGAAATATTCACCCGGTTGCCTCTTATACGCTAAGCTCACTGCATTTACATTAATACTTAACTGGGCGAATATTTCGGACGGATTCCAACTCATACGACTGCTGTATTGGAATAAACCTAATATATTAAATGAAAAAGATGTTCAATTTTTTTTTTTTTTGAGAATAGCTGAACGGCCATTTTTATTTCAAATTATAATATATTCGCTAATTGTAAGTAAAAAAGTTATCTTGTTTTACGTCGCTAAATCGGTAAAATCAACCGTTCTTGAGATATTTAACGATTATAAGTTAACTGAATTACATAAACATGGTAATTTCATTATTTTCATCAAGTAGGTTTATGTCATATTTTAATTGGATAACTTGTATTACAAATAAAAATTTTAATTGAAACAACATATTATTTTAGTGTACTGGCCCAGTCATAAACCATAAAAAATAAAACGAAAATATTTTTGAATCTGTTGAAATAACAAAGATGTAATGAAAATAAAAATAAAATGCACAATAATCAGAAACATTGGATACCTATTTATAATAATTGTTCGAAATGCCTTTCGTTTACTTTCTAATATTAGGCAGAATTTGCGGATTAAGTTTAATAAAATTGGCAGCTTGTTCGATTTTTGTCCACAACTCAGTACAATTATTGGTATTATCTTTATAAACTAATGATTTCATGTAGCTCCAATATGGAAAACTCTATGGGATTTAAATCGGGGCTTCGTATTGGCCATTGAAAATCACTTCCACGACTCATCCAACGATGTGGAAATCGTTTATTCAAATGACTGCGTACTTGTATTGCAAAAAGGGGTGGAGCTCCGTCTTGCATAAACTACATATTATATCTTCCAAGGGGGTTTGCATCCTTCAAAAGCATATATCTAATTCTTGTTCAATGAAGTAGATGGATTCGTTAAGATTAGGTAGTAGTTCAAATGGACCTATTAAATGGTCACTAATTATGCCACTCCATACATTAATTTTAAATTCATGTCGGAAGTGTCTTTCTTTCACGGCACGTGAAATTCCACAAATGAATGTTTCTCCAATTAAATACTCAGCAACTAGTGCTAGCCTCATCGGTAAATAAAATTTTCCTGAAGAAAGTTCAGTCATTATTATGTTTATTTTTTATTTGTTAGACGTAAGTAACTAAAGCGAGATACTTGATATGTTGGGATTTTTGATTCGTCGAAAACCATTACGAAATCATTCTAAATGTTAAGAGAATAATTATTGTGAACGATGTGTTGGAATAACATTTGTTCCAACGTAACTTTTAGTTGTGGAATGCATAGTTTCTAAAGTAGAATTATAGAAAGATTTTTAAGAAGTTTGTGATTAGACTGTCTTCGATTTGAATACTAAATATCTTGCTTCAGAAAAATTTTTTTGGTCATAAACGCAAACCATATCTCCTATTTCTGTAGCAGAAAAATGATTATGTTGAGGCATTTTAATTATTAACTTAATACTAAAAAAATAACTAAATACCGAAAATGACTTTAAACAAACTTCTATCATTTAAAATATGACCTAAACCTACTTGATGAAAATAATGAAGTTACCGTGTAATGTTTATGTAATTCAGTCAAATTTTAATCGTTAATTATCTCAATAACGGTTGATTTTAGTGACTAAAACAAGGTAATTTTTTTAGTTATTCCCTATACTTTTTTTTTATTTTAAATTAAAATACAACACCCGTATTTTTTATTTTCTTATATTGCGTCGTTTAACATAAGAAAAAGAAAGTTAAATGAAACATAAATCAAAACTCACGCTCCTCGTGACGTAGTAAATCCCAAGTCGTTCACATTGGTTATCGTTTGTCGATAAGGTAAATACTGCGGACCTTCGTTGTGATTGGCTGAAATAAATTCCTACATAAAAATATACCAACCATAAGCTAAACCGATGTTAGTGGTTTGATACCCAAAAAAATGTATTTCGTTTGTCAACAGTGTTTTAGGTTATGCAGTATTTCGAGTTGAAGAATTGAAAATTACTGTGATTAAACGTTGCTTTGTGTCAATATGTACAACCTTATAAATACACCTGACAAGTTATTTAATACGGTACCAGCAGATAAAATTCGGTCACAGTCGTGGTGCGATTTTACGTTTCTTAACTCCACACTTAAAAAATCTAAATTGTCCATATAAAATTCGTCTATCATGCATGAATCTACTTTTGGCAAGTTATCTGATGCACCTTTCACAAAACCTCGTTCCATATTTCCACAAAATTTAAAAAAAACAGACGAAAAGAAAATGAAAACAAACATACGTCATGATCCACCATTAAAATCATGAATGTCAATTGTCAGCTAGCCTAATCGGAATTCTGCGCGTGCGCTGGGAACTGGGATTTAAGACGTCACTGAGGGTGGGAATTCAAAATTATTTAGTGCTAATGCAAATTTCAAACTTTAGAAAAAAATACTAATAGACGATAAATCAAGACTTTGTTGGTGTTTTTATTAATTAAAGCCCCTAAGCTATTCAATATCACGATTTTGATATGAGGGAGGGTCATCCCTCCATTAGTGAATACATTATAATTTCAAATAAAAATGGCTGTTCAGCTGTCTTCAAAAAAAAAATAGAATACATCTTTTTCATTTAATATATTGTATGTGACGCCCTGTATAACTGAGATCAAAACTTATATGAAATTATGATTTCTTACCATAAGTAATCTACCTGTACCGATTTTTAACTTGATAACGTCAAATAATTTTCGAGTTATATGTACTTAAAAATCGTTTAAAAAAATGTGCTTCATTAACTAGGAACATTTCACTTAAGCATATTTGGTTAAATCTTCATATTTTGAGCCAAAGAATCTCCAGTTAGTTCTTTATGACTGGCCCTGTATACAATAATGATAAAAAATGTATGAAAAACAATTTACACAAGAAATCTAATGTCGAACTCAAATTAATTAAGTTTTGAATGATCTTTTTGTTCAATAGTCATCAGTGTAATTGAATAATAAATGAATACCTGCTAAATTTTTTCCAAGTGTCTGCCTAGATCTAGCTCTTCTGGACATTTACGTTACACGGAGACCTCACCTACACTACACCATAATATAACAATTGTCCAATATTTGTAACACAATTAGCATAAACGAATAGGGTCTAATTAAATTCATGAGTGTTTTCAAATGATTATACAAATGAGTAAACTTAAAATACGAATAAATAAATCGTGGGACATCAAAGCTAATGCCCTGCACAGTGCAAAAGTCAACAATAGGGTCTATTTACCTCCAAGTTGTACTTCACTCATGATCGTAAAGCGACTTCTATTACCAACTTGTAAAGAAAAAGGTAATTCAAATTTAAAATAACACGTGAAGATGGAACGATTAACGTTGTTTAATGTAGTTTTTAAGATCTGTTTTACAACTGACTAGTTCCTTCACCTCTTCAGTACATGTACAATTTTTAATGAAGAGATGATATAAGACAGGATAACAGCTAATTTTGTTCTTTACAATACTTAGTCATTCACTAAAAGTACTTTTTTTCCAACGCAAAGCAAATACTGAATACGGTAATCCTAAGGATAACTGGCACAGTGCCTACGTGTGCATCTCTATTAATTTGGCTTCTACAAAATTACATTTGAAAATGTTCATTGGTTTAGGACTAAACATTTGTTTATGGACTCAGGCATTACAATGAATAATATTGATTTTTATATATCTTGGTGCTTCAAATACCAAAATGACTTACTACTTACAAAAGCATTTTTTATGAAAACGCTGTCCAACTCGAAACAAACCTTAACCATATTTACTTTTTCATATATCAAATATTAGTAAATAATCTCAAATTCATGCAAGTAATATAGAGAAGTAATTTTTTATTAATTTTTTTTTTTTTTTTTTTCAGAAGATTGATGGTAAGGTGCTCTTAAATCTAAGCAAGGAGGACATTTTGGATTTTACAGGTGGTAAAGTAGGGCCATCACTAAAAATATTTGATCTCATTCAACAATTAAAAATAAAAGTAAATCCTTCACAACTGCGCCATATGAAAACCAATATCAAAAAATTCTTATAGTGCCTAATTATTAATTATTGATATGTATTTTATTAATTAAATATAAATATATGTATATAGTAGATTTAATAGTAAGTATACATTATTAAGTTTAATTTTGTATGAATTCAGTATTTATCCAATTGCATTTTGTGTGTGAATTTAGTTGCTCATTTTTTATCATCAGTCATAAAAATAATAGAAAAGAAATGATTACTTTCTATTTGTTTTATTATCATCAACGTATGACATCAAACTTTTTTAAGTTCCTAAAAAGTAATGTTACTTAAATCCTAACCTTTCAGTAAATACCTTTGAAAAAAGTTACGACCCTATTAAAAATATACTGGGATTTCAAAAATGGTTACACTTCTTACACTTCTCAGTTCTTTTATTATTAAAACTTTTGTTTGAAGACAGCAATTTTATTTTTACTTTGATACATCATAGCAAATAGTTTTTATATTGACTATCCTTCTTGACAACCCTATATTTTCTTTGCTATAGTTAATGCGACTAGTAAATATGCCTGATCATTACTCAAAATTGTGTAAGATAATGTTTCATTTTTCCTTTATTATAGATGAAAACTACCTCCTCCACTAGGTGCTATAGGAAAACTGATCATTCCATCAAAAGAATTTTTGTTTTCCTGAGAAAATTTTGAAACTCGGACTACCTACACAAATTAATCATAAACATTTTAGATATAGATCGAGTTGCTTTATTAACCAGTTGAACCATCAAATATGTTCTAATTTCGAGGTTAGAATAAACAAAACATATCTGATGGATCAACCGGTGAATAAAGCGACTCGCCCATATAAGATTGATCGAAAGTAACATTAGCTTTTTTAAATTAACTGGTAACTTTTTTTTTTGATATTCCAATAAGGGTACAAAATTTGACTAATAGATGGCAAGAACAAGCTGAAACTGACAAGTAGACTTTAGAACTATTATTAAAATGAACTGCAAGGACCACTTCTAAAATAAATAAAATACTAGTGCAATATTTAGATTCATCTACAAATTTTATTTGTTGTTTCAAAAAAAACTGTGCTTTATTGGAAATAATTTCCTGTTTTACCAATACTTTTAAATGATAACATCAATCATATTTCATCAACGTTGCCAAAAATATTTTCCATTTATGAATAAATTATTATTATTTTATTATTTCAGTAATACAGCGCAGTTTTTGTTTTATAAATAAAAAAATATATTTTCATTTGTTTTAAGAGGCTTGTAGTTTTTGGGTTTCTATTTGTAAATTTTACATTTAAGGGTCTCTATACCCAATAAGTAGATAGAGCCAGTTGCTTCGATCTCTGCCATTTGTTTAACATTTTGAATTTTTTTTTTAACAACTCAATATTCAGTTTTTCTATATCTATCAAAGTATAAAAAAGTAGCGTTACCATTCGAAAAAAAATAAACAAAAAAAGTGATGTTACGTTCAAGTGCTTCAGGTATGTGACATGGTGTAAACATGTTTAAAATGTGGGTATTTATTCCTAATTTGTGTAGCCTAAATTTGAAAATTTTGTCTTAAAAAATAGAAAACTTTTGGGGGGTAAATCCATTTGGTATAAATTATATATTTATTTAAGTCCTGCTATAGGTATCCAAGAAGATGCCTTCAATCTGTTTACCTGACCTTTCAAATCATCCGATCTTATATCCAAATGAAAAGGAAAGTGTTATAGATGATTCTACAAGTGCATCTGTATTTTTTTTTTGAGACAAGAAAAATTTTAAATACAGAAATAGTAAATAAAAGTATCAAGAGGTAAGACATTTTTTAAAGATTTCTTATGATATGACTAATGGTCGAGATGGTAGCGTACCTGCCTCTCACCCAAAAGTCCCGGGTTCGAATCCCGGTCGTGGCAATGGAAAATACTGTGAGAGGGATTTTTCCATTATACACGGATATTGGATGTGTGTCCCTGGTCCTTAAATGTGTAGCCCCCTCCCGCACAAGGCTTTTAGCCTTCTGGGATAAAGGGGGTCGTAATTACATGTGGTGTATTTATTATTTTATTTATTATTTATCCAATGGGACAACTATGTTTTCTTTATTTAAAGATACAGGGTATTTAATCACTGCTTATTAAATTCTTAATAACACCCTTTTATTTTGGGCTATGACGGTTTATCTTGCATCCTTCTACCTAATTTTCTGAACTAAAATTGAATACTCAATTTTATTATGATATAGGTTTAGTTTTGAATAACAGCCTTAATCATTTTATACACATTAGGAAACTATGAATCTTGGCATAAATTTGAACAGCATTTTGATAGAGTGACTAGGCTGACATATGGCGGCTGTAACGAAAATTGTTTGATATTTTCAATCGGAAAGAAAATTCCTCACTGTGCAGACAGAATTTTGTTTACGTTGTGTGGTTTTGGAAATGTTTTTATAACCCTTTTGGAAAAAAATTTCACGCCATGCTGTTGGAAATTTTTTCCTCCATCCATTTGAAAATAATTTTTAAGCAGTGAAGTTTTGCAAATTTTTTCCCACCTTTCCAAAAACAAATTTTCACCACACGCCTATTAATAATTTAATTAATTTTAAAATTATTTTATCAACTCTTTTGAAAAAAAAATTCCGCAGGGCAAGTGAACTTTCGTGACTAACCTACGATTCATTTGAACTAATTTCAAGAACAATTAATTAGTGAATTAAATTTTTGGTATTGGAAATCTAACTTATTACATTTAATTTTTGTTTGTAATCGCACTTGCATTGCTGTAATACAAATCAGTTGTCACAGCAGGAAATTCAAAATAATAGGTTAAATTAAGTAGTTTTGAAGAAGTCAACTAGAAGACGTCGATACCATTCTCCATGCACTATAAATGTTATTTTGAGGAAGCGTCACTGACGTTTATAGCCCACTTAATTTTAATGAGTGAAATTAATCAATGTCTATTATTTCTTTGTCTAATGTCAATGTCAACAATATAAATGAAACTTCAGAATTGTAAAAAATTCAATCATTATTGTTAAAGAATACTGAAAATTAGGTGGTATGTTTTATAATAATACCGTGATATTAAACAAATGGACTACATAAAATTAAATAACCACATTTAACGTTTTTAAAATAAGATATGATTATTAGAGGTGCTCTAATAGGTATGCAATTGTTTAGTATGTTGCTTTACACACTAGTGCTTAAGGTTAAAACACTTTACGCACTAGTGCGTAAAGTTTAACTTTACGCACTCTACAGCGTGCGGAAAGTTAGTACTTTACGATCGATAGTAGAAAAAATCTATTGTCTATATTCGTTTTTTTTTTTTTGAAGATGTACGTTTTGCTTGGTATATTAATCGGTAAAATCTGGATAAAAGTGGTGGAAAAAATGAAACTCTAACGTGTGAATTATAAGAAACAAGAGAACTATGAGGGCCTGTTGATTTCATTCTTTTCCATAATACAGTTAATGTTTCTCCCTAAATTCATTTTGAGTGGGATAGTCCAATGGCAACTGAATTTACAAGAGTGGTACTATGACATTAACTTTAAGCTGTAAGTGTACAGAGTGAGTCAATAGTATAGAAAAGTCCAATTGTGCCCTTACCATCAGAAGATATTGAAGTCATCTAAACGTCATAGCCTACAGGGACTTAAGGTGCTTATTTGTATATTGTTACATATTTATATTCGTTGCTCTTCAAGCTATACATACGTGTCACGTTGTTGATATTTGCTTGCTCCGTTGCCAAGTTATTCAATTTTTTATGGAAAAATTTGAGCTTGCAAGTACCTTTTAAAAAAATCATAGCAAGGTTATTCTTTAGGATATCAAATTGAAATTTGGCACACCTACAGACAAGACTTCGGTCTATTTTCTGCTGTAGGGAACGAATTTTAGCATATGCGGTTCCTTTGCTATGAGGCTTAAATTTTTCGTAACTTCAAAAGGTCCTAACTTCATTTTTACTTAATCAACTTCGGCATCTCATTCTACATATTATTATTTTTTATTAAGCATGCCCTATAATGCCCTATAATATAGGTAGACACTAATACTGGATTTGTTAGTAGGTAGGTCATGGAAAACAATAATTGAAAGAGTTGTGGCGTGTATGACATCAAAATTATTAATTAACTACTACGAGTAAATAATAAATAATTTAAAAAAATTTATTCTTGTTCCATGTGTTGGGCCCACTGACAGAAATTCTCTCGTACAACATAATCTTCAGTTAAATGCTGATGTAATTGAACATAATAAGGATGAAATTAGTTTTTTCGAATAATCGTAGACCCACTTCACTGTATATTCTGGACGCCAACAATGGATTCCTTTCGGATTCTCCCAACGCATAAATCTTGTCCACCATTTCTTGTCTTGAAAAATTCATCTTAAAACGACACAAAAAACGGCACCTGTCAAACTTTAATAATTTTCACGACATGCCTCAACTTTCAAATTTTGTTTTCCATGGCCTACCTAATTGGTAATTGGTAAATTGTGAGTGGGCTGTTGATCAGACCCTCCACTGCGACCGCTCGGTCTATTGTGGCTCACTCCAAATTATATTTCACCCAACAGGTTCAGTCTTTTAATAAAGCTGATAACCTTGTTGGGTGATATTTTGTCCAGGTCCTCCGGCAGAAGTTCCCCTTTGCCGAACATTGAGAACCGAATTCTAGCTGCAGCGGGGCATGCACATAAAATGTGCTCTGCCTTTTCATCATCCTCCAAACACAGACGGCATTCGGCGTTTTCCGCCAGTCCAATTCTGTGTAGGTGGTGATTTAGTCTGCAGTGCCCTGTGTACAGGCCAATTAGAGTCTTTAGGTTTAACCTATTAAGCTCTAATAGTTTCTTACTTCTTGATTTCGAAGGGTACGGTATGAACGCCTTTGAATGGATCAATCCTGGTAAGTCTTGCCAGTGCTGGAGTGTTTTACTCTCAGCCCAGTCTGAGATTGCTGTCTTGGCAGTACTTGACGATATGCCGAGTACAGGTTCTGGTCCAATGAATTGTGATCCTGCACCTTTCCTGGCTAAGGAGTCAGCAATTTCATTGCCCTCCATTCCAGAATATCCAGGTATCCAGATCAGAGTTATTTTGTTGCTTTACCTATTAATTAATCCAGAATTAGTGTACTTTGAATATAAAGAGGAAAGGAAGGAGCATTAGATGGCCTTGACGAATGACGAGAGGTGGTGTCTCAAAATGGCGGAGTCAGTTTCCTGTTTATATTTATTACGAAAGAAAAAGTAATTTTAACACCAAACTAATTAAACCTGGTAATCAGTATTCTTATGAAATAATATTTAAAAAATACAGAATTTGCTGTATAAATGTTTGTTGATTTTTGCCTGACAAGTAAACATGGTGTGTCACTGTGTGCAAATGGCGTAAGTTTCGTCGCAAATCTGCTAGTAGTAAAAATTCGCGTTTGACTCCTTCCTTTCCTCTTATATTCAAAGAGTGCTACCTTTGATAAAAATCAAATTATCTCTTAAATTACGAATTTTTTGCTATAGGACATGCTTAATAAAAAATATGTAGAATGAGATGCTAAATTCAATTAAATAAAAATATACTGGGTGTTCCAGTTGAAAAAATGAAGTTAGGACCTTTTGAAGTTACGAAAAATTTAAGCTTTATAGCAAAGGAACCACAATGGGACGGTATATCTTATACTTATTTAATCTATGACGACGATATGGTTACTTTGTTGATTCAAAAATTTAAAATACTTTTATCATATAAATTTTCTTGTTAATAGTGGAGTCAATAGAGGCTGAAAATATGCATTGTTTCGGAATAATTACGGGAAGCTTCGATTTTCCTAAAACCTTTTACATAGCTTAAAATAAAAAGTTATAAACATATAATTGTGAGGAAATTGTTTATTAATTATTTAAACAAAAAAACTTTTTTTTTTAATCAAATCAAAATTAATATAAGTTGAGAAGGTTATAGGTAATTTAATTCAAATTGACACATTAGGGGTTTTCGAGGTCGCTAAAACAGATTATTATGTCAAAAAAAGGTTATTCAAAATGGCTGATCCAATATGGCCTACTTTTCGATAAAAATTTCATTAAAAATTACGTAATTCGATAAATTTTAAACAAATTGCACTCGGATCAATATGGTATTGGTGAGGTGTCAAAAAAATAATATACATATCTCGGTACAAAAAGAAAAAATGGTTTACACAAAATAAAAGATTTTTATTAAACACAATACATATTCAAATTATATTGAACGATATCAATTCATATTTAAATCAGACCCAGAGCGTGCGGGGCAGATGATGCTATCTCTTTCTGTTATTCAGGCATTATAATTTGACTCATGGCCCTGTACCACGTGTATATTTTGAATATGTTTTCGATATTTTAAACAGGATAAAAATTTTAGAAACATCAATATCGAGTCGATTTAACGAAAAAAACTTGATAGTTTCAATATTTCGTGAAAAGTGTAAGTTTATACTGGGTGGGGCGTTTAGGTTGAAAATCGCAAATTAGAAAAAGGTGTTTCAGACATGAGGTCCATCATTTCAAAAGCGGGATCTAATGGCTACAAGTTTTTTAAATATGGTGAAGGTCAACTTTGTTTTTTCTAATGTAAATTTTTCATTGTTTAATTACTCACAAACAATGAGTTCAATTAATTAGAAAAATGGTAGTAACAAAAGTTGTTTATTTTTTAGCGCAAAATATGAATCTGTAAAGAAATAGGGATTTATATTAAAAGAAACAAAATTGACCTTGAAATGACCACATAAATTAGACAACAGCCAAATCCAATGTTGTCCAGAAGGGGGTTACACGTTTGAAAAATGCAGACGTGCATTTATTATTACCTACTGATATTACCAGTGTCAGATCTGGGCAGTGGCGTAACCAGAACTGAATTGAGGGGGGAGCCAAAGCCAAGTGATAAAAAGCTGTGTACATGGGACAAGAGTTGCGGGGGGCGGCAGCGTAGCGCCGCAGGCGAAAATTTTTCAGGATTTTCAAGGTCATTGTGTTTTACAAGTACCCCAAAATTTCTATTAAATTCTACATACATTGACATTAATAAACGTCTAATGCTTTTTAAATTTTGAATAGGAGAAATTATTTATTATTACAATAAATATAGAACACTCTACTTAGCCAATATAATGTATTAAAAAATATAAGTATATCAAAAAATAAACAATAACAATAATAACAATAACAATACACCACATGTAATTACGACCGACCCCCTTTATCCCAGAAGGCTCTAGAAGAGCCTTGTGCGGGAGGGGGCTACACATTTAAAGACAAAGGACACACATCCAATATCCGTGTATAATGGAAAAATCCCTCTCACAGTATTTTCCATTGCCACGACCGGGATTCGAACCTGGGACTTTTGGGTGAGAGGCAGGTACGCTACCATCTCGACCATCAGTCATATAAATACAAAATATCAGTCATATAATACAAAATATTGCCCAGCCTGGGCAATATTTATTAAAAGTAATTTTTTCGTTGTCTTTCTATAGTTTAAATTTAAAACATTTCGAGGATAATTTAAATGAGCATTATTTAAAATTAAAAAAGCATTTAGTTAAAGAAGCTAGGTCTAAGACCCAACGTAGGTACTTAAAACTTTCTTATAGTATTTAAAACGAAATTTAAAATATTGCTGATTTATATTTTGTATTGCAAACTGAAATATTTACTTAGTGCACAATTTACAAAATTTCAATGTGCAAGTTAATCGATCTAATGCTCAAGATATTTAAAATAATGCGCGGTTAAATCTTACCCAAAAATTTCTTCCCATTTGCTGAGGGGGGGGGTGCAAGGCCCCCTCGGCCCCCCCCCTGGTTACGCCACTGGATCTGGGAATCGAACCCAGTCTTGAGTAGATAGTGTGACCACCTATCATTGGTATGGCCTGCTTTAGCCCACTATATTACCTCGTTAGTAAAATTTCAGCAAACGTTTTCCATGTAACATGTAAAATCTTTATAATGAGTGCAGCATAGATGTAGTCACATTTTTTACTAGATGGAACGTTGCCATTAACTCTTATAAATTGTTTTATTCATGAATCACAGAACCAGTGGAGGTTTCTCAACCGGTACTACGGAAATGCAGCACTTGCTCTCTTAAAAAAAAAAATTGAATTGTATAATTTGCCATAGCCTTTAAAGAGTAAAATGATATCTACAAGACAAGTGTGTTGCACTCGCTACACTAGTTGAGAAACCACCAATTCACAAAAAAATGTATCGGTAAGAGAAATGGATATATCAAGAAATTTATTCAATGAATTAGGACACCCAATTTAAAAAATATGAGAACTCTGCGAATGAAGAAGAGGATGGTACCCTGCAAAATGTCTTCATAGTAAAATATCTACCTAGGTGATACAGGGTGCCCGTTTTTCGACTCGCAGCATGGGGATCTCACTTATCTTAAGGATACGAAGTCGGTTAAATTAGAGCAAAATTGCACATTTTTATGCTGATCAATAATCTTAAAAGGAATTTGATCTGATAAAATTAGTGATGTGGGTTGGATTTTTTTCCACTAGAAAGTTTTCCACTTGTGGAAAATAATCTGGCTAAGAAAAAAATACATTTTTAGCTGGCTAGAAATTAGATTTACTGTAAAGTGGATAGTTTTCCATTTTGGCTAAAAATTCGGTAAAAAATCCGGCTAATATTCAAATTTTAAGTTTACCGCTTTTTTAACAGACAATGAAAGTACCTATATAACCTAAAAAATTCTAGTTTCTAGATGTTTTGTGACTTTTATGATATCTATAGTAGGGCCAAAAAGAGTAGTCAGTAAATCAAAACATTCACCGGCAATTCTTCAAAGTAGTTAGCTGTTATGGAATACAGAAGCGGCAGCTTTTTTTACCATATAATCCCATATAATTGAGAAAAATATATCAAGTTTTATTCGCCTACCAGAGATGAAAACCACAACTAGTTCCCCCTGACTTTACTGACTACTCTTTTTGGCCCTACTATAGTGAAGGTGAAGGTAAAATTTATGTGCTTTTGAGTCTTTTCTTTTGTTAGTGTTTATAAATATTACATATTATAAGAATATTGCACCCAAAAAGTAAGTTGAAATTTAATTCTAAATTCTGCTCTAAATCATTCAATATTTGAAATTTTATATATGTATTTGGTATTAAATTGATCAGAAAAATACTACAAATACTGTAATATACATGAAATTGAGAAATTTTTTTTGCCAATTTTTATCCGATTTTTAGCAGGCAAAAAATCTGGCTGAAAATGCTAAAAACGAATATTTTTGTCAATCCACATCACTAGATAAAATCGTGATTCTCGTTTTCAATTTTTAAATTGAAAACTAATAAAACTACGTATTTTAAACAAAGGCAATCTTAAAGCATTTTTTTCCGAGGAATCCGAATATGCCATTGCATTTGTCATGACATGACGCCTAAGATGGCAGAGAAACAACCAATGAGTAAATATCTAACAACAGTCAACTTTAATTTCTTATAGGCGCCATATTGAATTTTCACATTTTTGATAAATCTTTTTTTTCTGATTACGCTGATATTTAACCGACTTCGTATCTCTTAAGATAAGCGAGATCACCATGCTTCGTGTCAAAAAATGGGCACCTTGTATATTAGTTATCGTTAGTTGTTTAGATAAGTATTCAATTAAAATTTTTAGATTCATTTTGATGGTATTTTTAAAATCTGTTTTCCATTTATCTTAAACAAATTGTTATCTTTCAATAATGGACGTCTTCTCTTAATAAATAGTTCTAGAATTTAATTATAATTATATTTTTTTCAAAAATCGATCGAAATATAGAAGTAATAGGGTATTTTTTTCAGAGAAAGGGTTAATCGA
Source organism: Rhagium mordax (assembly GCA_963680705.1). NCBI lineage: Eukaryota > Metazoa > Arthropoda > Insecta > Coleoptera > Cerambycidae > Rhagium > Rhagium mordax. The sequence continues at coordinate 30,431,043 of OY796660.1, forward strand.
TGTGGTTTCGAAACATTTTTTATACATAGATGTGCGTTTTACCAGAACATTCGATTAAAAATGGGGTTACACCATTTTTAATTTTTAGCAAATTCTATCTTGATAAATGATAGTCTGGTGTCGAGAGTGAGAGTATTATGGAGGCGCAACGTCGTAATATTGCTGGCAGCGAGCAATAGATGGCGCTTTCACAACATCGTTTTAGAAGCTGTCAGCACACTGTCAGTGTGGTTAAAATTGTCACATTCATCTGTACAACAGTGTAGTATGAAACTATAAGTTTTTTTTGGCGACTTGACCGCCAACGCGGTTTAGTGAGGTTTGAAGCAGTCATTTTGGCGAGAAATTAAGTTAAACTGGACGTTACCGGTCCAGTTTGCCAAACCGGCAAACCGTGCTTGGGAGACGAGTTTGAATGAGTTAGTATATGTCTCTTTCTAATTATGTTGGTCTCTCGATGTGTGTGATTTTAGATGACATTCTTATTTTGGCCTATTTGAAGACAATTTATCAACACTATTTATGGAACCTATTTGCAAGATATTTTGTTTAAATTAAGAATAAAAAAATTGCCATCGTATGCCATCTAAACCCACCCACACCAAAAGAATTTTTGCGAGATTTGTCACTTGCTAACTAACTTCAAACATAAGCTAACCACGTTTGATATGGTTTGGGTCGCCAAAAAAAAAACCATATTGTGCAGGTATCATCAGAGTATAACAATTGCCTACTGCGGAAGCGCCATCTATTGCTCGCTACCAGCAAATTACGGCGTTGCGACTTTATGATATTATAAATATTGTAATTTATTTCTTAGTGGTGGCCTTTAAGGTAGGTATGACAAAAAGCGCAGTAATTAATTTTTTTAATCTCTCAATTAAGTACCTATCTGGGAAGTGGGAAAATAAGTCTATAATTTTTCTTGATTGAAAAACATCGATTTACGTATACGTAGGGTAAGTATTGGTTATATTTCTTTCACATTCTTAAAAATTATTATTTTTTTTTCATCCTTCCTAATTGCTATTTCTATCAACTTACGAGTTTTTGTTATGGGTAGGTACCTACATACATGATACCTATTTTATATAAATAAATAGTTACCACAAGATTCGGCAGCGTCACATAATGCATTTACCATACCAAGTTATAAAAAGTACGTATATCTACCTACCAGCTGCCTTATCTTAACGTTGTTTACAATCAATATTAAATAATCGAAAAACAAAAGTATATTTACTAACAGTTTATACATATATTCGTAATTGTACGCAGTAGTGAATTACTACTGAATACTGAATAGATTGTACAAATTGGAGGGAAGGGAGACAGACGAGAACAGAACAACTCTGCGAGCATTCATGCTAGGTGTGCGCGGTTGTTGGCGGGAAGGACGAACGTAGTAGGCTTAGGTCTATAGTCGACGGGCGGGGCCACGCCGCCAGCTGGCAGACGATGAGCAACTCTCGGCAACCGATTCATCCGCGACGTAAATAGTACCTTCATGTTATGCCAAATTTAACTGAAATTGCACTTTTTACACTAAAGTATTCACATGATATGTATAAAATAAACTACACCCTTTACTTTCCCGAAATATTGACTCTTTAAGAACGATTTATGACAAAAACGTTTTGATGGAAGCGTGTATGAATATTACATTGGCGTCAACCTGGCCTCAGCTGTTTCCCGCCAAACGGCGCTACCAGAAAACCGCTGTGAGGCGTAGCGTATGTTGGTTGTCCCGCGCTCCAGCGTACTAGCAGTGAATATTTTGTGATTTAACAAATTTTAATTGTCAGTGATTACAAACTTTTACGTAGTGAAAAATATGTCTGTTTACATTAATGACGAAAGGGTAGTGTTTGAGGAAAGCGGCGACGAGAAGAAAGAAATTTTGGGAAATATTTCCAGGTAAGAACCGGGCATGATTTTACCGCGTTTAACTCTTGTACACATGATTTTGACATTTATGTTTGACTTTGTAGACGTCATCGGCTGTTAAGTTTTTGTTTATAATTAGATTTATCGTTGCACAGAACGGTGCTTGAACTTATTTCACAATTTAACGCTTTTATCTATCTTACCTTTAATACCGGCTTGCTCAGCTGTTATATCGCCAATCGCCATGTTCGTCTGAGAGTGAGTTGAGTTGTGCTGGCTGCATGGTTTGGCGTACTAGAACGATTGTGGCATTTGTGGCGTAATTTACTTTATAAATGCAACTTGCATTCCGTAGAATTTATTAACAGTCGGATACCTATATTGGCTTATTTTTTTAACAAAAATCAAAAATCCCATTGGGCAAGATGTCAAGAAATTTAAAAGCAATAATGTTCATGTACCTACATCTAATATAAAATAGCCATAATATAATGACCATTGTATTTAACACCTACCTAATAATCTTTATTTTTAATTAGGTTGGGTTTATCTTCACGTAATGCATATTTTTTTTTAAATGTTTACTATTTACAATAATTATATTACGCTAATATTGTGCTTGATTTAATTATAAACGAAAAATAAAATATTGTTGCCTTTGGCTTGGCTATACGGACAAATTGCGATAGTTTAAATTGCATTCGTTATGAATCACTGACTGGGTGTTGTGTGTGTGTGTGGATGTAATGTATATATTATTCGTATTTCAAGCGAAAGACACGTGGGTGCAACAAAATGCACCACACCCGGTCTGCTTTCACGCCCTTGTTTCTGCTTTCTACTTAACTTTGTTTTTGCAAATACGGCCGTAGATGTAATACCTACCTTGGATAAGTTTTGTTTATTTAAATTTAAATAAATATATTATGGTTTACTGTTTATCTACAACAAAGATGATTTTTTGCGATGGTCGTCTAGGAATGCAACGTATGTGTGTTCATTGTGTTCTTGAAAAAGTAAATGACCACAGACAATAATTATAATACCTACTTAGAAATATTTATAAAGAACGGTGATTCTAGTAACTACCTATACCATCATATGTGCATGTAAAATCAAAATATTATTTTGTATAAAGTTAAATAGGTATTTAGGTAGGTATATCATTTTTAAATTGTATGTTACATAATGAGGAATAATTATTTGTGTCCTTAAATGTGTTTGTTTTTTGAGGAGTTCGCCTAAATGAATTGATCAGTTTTCTTGTCCTATCCCGGCGAACAAAATTTGAGGTCTGCCTGAGAGTCTTCCAATTTCCCTCATTTAGAAAAAATAAATAGTTTGCAGATTTAAAAAAAAAAACATTCAAAATATCTCGAAACCTTGACAGTTGCAACTCTTTATTATTTTTTACTCAATGATTTTACTAACCAACCACTCGTGACCAGACTAAATTGATCAAAGAAAAAAGAACTACATACACATACATATAAAAACACTTGCACACTTGACACTACATAAAATTACAAATTGTTAAAATAATTAATGCCACACAGCTTATCAACCTAAAGTGAAAAGCTGAAATACCTAATTATATTTTAACCAGATATAAGATATAAGTAGAGGTGGCATGAAAACGAAGACGCGTTGTCAAATTGACAAAGACTCGTTCCTGCATAACTTCTAATTAGATACCTAGTTAGACGTCTGTTGTGACCAGTGTCATTAATCAATGACAAACATCAGTTATTGACAACAAAACAAAGGCTGCTAGTCTCATCCTTTTTTAAATTAAAATAAGTATTCCAGAACTTTTTTATTTATTTTTTTATACGGGGAGAGGGACATACGTTGACTGACTTGACTGTGGGTGAGAGTCGTCGAGGTCGAGGTGGTTCCAAATAACCCATACTTAATCTGTCTGTTTGTCGCCCTTTATAACCGAGATACAGGGTGTTTTACTCGGTGTTTTATCAATTTTACCTATTTCTTTCTTGAATGATAACTATCAAACCACCCTGTATATTTATATTATATTTTCTTTCTTGTTAATGTCTTAGTGGATTCTCCAAGTTATGTAGAATACGTGTGCCAAATAATGTCAAAAAAATATACAGCGCGGTTTGTTAGTTATCAATTATCAATCAAGAAAGAAATAGGTAAAATTGATAAAACACCCTGTTATCCCGCTTATAAAGGTCGACGGACCCATTAAGTGTGGGTTATTTGAAACCATCTCGGTGACCTTTATCCACAGTTAACGTATGTTTCTCTCCCAATGAAACACCCTGTATACGTTTTAAAAAATAATAAGTTCTTCGTTATAATCGATAACAAATATGTATTACTTATTTTGTTTTTTTTATTTTACATAAATAAGTAAGTAAAATCATAAAAAATGAATATGCGCCTATACCTCATCAAGACTCGTTTCCCTCTTCTTCATTGCCACTTGAAATTATGGTTGAGATCGCCGATTATGTAATCTAATCATCAGTTAGCACTTCTCATTATCCACTCACTATCCAGTGGATAATGAGAAGTGCTATATCCACACCAACATATTCTTAAAATTAAATGCGTTAAACTTCTTAAGATCTATATCAACTACGTTTTATATGTCAGGAATATAATCAGTTATGGGGTCCTTACTGTTTAAATTTTTTGTTCTTAAAACATCCAGAGTTAGAGGATTTACTTATGACAGACCAACAATTTTTCTTCCAGTGTTTGCAATTACTATACCAATTCCGTTATCCTCACTTATAATTATAACATTGGGAAATTTTAAATTATAAGGAAAAGCACTTTCTACTCCAAATAGGGGTTACAACGGGGTGCTAGCGGTATTTTGGCTAGTTAAAAGAAATTTTTATTGTCAAATTCGGCTTCAGCGCATCAAAATACATAAGGGTAGTGGGGAATTTTTTTATATAAACGAATCCAACTTCTAGAACACCTAAAGCCCGTTTTTCAAATTTACTTCCCATTCATGAGTTTTTTCTTACACACTACCACTTACAGGAACATTTCTTGTTTTTGGCTGAATGACTTAAGACCGAGCTTAAGACCATATTAACTTCTTCACATGTGCAGATGTTCTTAAACATAAAATTTATTTTTTCATACATTGATAAAATCTCTGTTCTTTTTTCCCATATCGTACAAACAGTTGATTTGGTTAATCCCATTTCATTGCAAAAATCACTCCGTTTTGTATTTTTTTTAATTCATTTCGGTTTTGCTTATTCATTTTGAATAGTATTACTCAGCGCCCCTGATACAATACAATAAATTATAATGTATGTTACTCTCGATGTTACTGTTACCACAAGCAAACAAATAATTTGACTCATATTACCACGCATCGATCAAGCGACAAATTCGTTACAAGCGAGTTCGCTATAACCAGTAAAAATGCAAATACATTGATCAGAAGGAAAAATTTTCATTGCTTGGAATGTAGTCTTAAACGAGGGATAGAAACGGGCTCGCTATACTGAACTCCACTATAGTTCAAATTTCATTTTGAGGGAATTTTCGTTCTTGATTAATCGCGTTTCCAGAAAATGTGGTGATAAACGAACGAACATTTTGAAAGTTTAGAGTTCGATCATAAACACAATAGTGATGTAAAACACAATTATTGGGGTTTTAGTCTATGGCCCGGGCCACCTTAACCACAGGGCTATAATAGGCTATAGCCCTGGGGCTCCAGCCTTTTGGCGCGGCAGTTTTGTTTGCACCCAAATCAGTTTGACGACTGAAAGGGGACTTAAGAGCTCTATTGAACCATAAAAAAGATCCAATATGGTGCCCACAACAAAAACATGTTGGTGGAATCATTAACTCGAAAACAAATGACCATAGAGATTTTCTGGCAACTTCAACGGAAATACCTTAAAAAGGTGTCCAAACAATGGACTTAAAATAACATCTGTCTTCAAATTAGGCAGATACAGGAAGTTTTTTAAAATTCACCTTTTCAATTTTTTGAAAATATCTCGAATACGGAGGTAACTAGATTGAATTTAAAAACGTCAACGAAACTGTTGCAAAACTTGTGAAATATCTATGGCCGATATTCAAGAGTGCCCACTGACTTTACCCGCTTTTTTGATCGACATTTAAATTCTCGTTTAAATTAGTACACTTTTTGTATATGTTATGGATGCGTGGATATCTGGTCAATATCCAATCCATGCAACTATAAATACGTAAAAATTTTTTGTTGGTGATTTAAAATTGATACAAATGATTCATTGTAAATGAAATGCAATTTTAGTTGCCAAAAACATGTAAAAATGCACATCTGATGTCTGTTTTGGACACTAAATATAGATTTCAGTTTTGATTGTAATTTTACCTGCTGCAGTTGTATTCGTTTTCCGTTTCATCAACATTATAACGCCAGTGTTGGCGCTGATTTAAATTAATCTAGGTTGTAATCATGGAACCTCTCGATTGTAGATTACATTTTTATTTCGCTTTATTTGTGGTATACGTAGTACGTCCGCATTTATCCAGTTTCATACATAATAGCACAGTTAGTTTAAATATCCGAAATATAAAACCTGTAAATTGAGTCATAAGTGGATGTGATGAGATGAATTGTATTATAACGTAGTGAAAAAATTGTAAAGTATTTTCCTCGGTATTTTCATTCATTTCGGCGTGCGTGACGTGATTAAAGCAATATATTTATAATCTTTCAAGCCAACCAACGGCAACGGTTTGTTATGCATGTGCTGCTAATGCTAAATGCTAATTGGAACTGGGAAAATATGATGTTTGAATGATTACCAAAATAAAAATGCTCATAAAAGTGGATCTCTGACTATGTTCCATAAGTAAAATTTCTTTACCATATCGAGACGAGGCAAGTACTATGCGCATTGCGCAAACCGTGGGTCGCGACTCCCAGAGGGCTCGCGAGAAAATTTGTTTGTCAATAAAAAATATTTAAGTGTTTCAGCAAGTATCAAGTACCTACCAGTAAAATAGTGAAATGAAATTATATTATTTATAAAAATAGAACTACATTATATTTTTTTACGAAAACAATAAATTGTCTGTATTATTATATTAGTACAGGGGTCGCGACAAAATTTTGTACAAAACGGAGGGGTCGGAAATGAAAATAGTTTGTGCACCCTAAAATTTCAAGTTAATAGTTTTGAAAAAAAATCGTTTGTTTCAATAAACTGCAACACCTTGTATCTTGTTTAGCAGTCACCTAAGAAAGTTCTATTCTACTATTCTTATTTTAAGCTCCTCTCACCTCTTGACGTCTGACAGGCCAAGTTTGGACCACCTTGTATAGTAAAATAATAGTGTAAGATTATTTTTCTGTAACAAAACTACAAGTTCGACTAAAAAATCAGGTTATCATAGAACTGATCTGCTCCTTTTTTAGACTTAAAAAAAGGTAAAACTTTACAAGCTGTTCGTTCTCATGATATAGTCGAACAGCTGTTCCTTCTTTGTTTTGGTGTTGCAATAGAATTGTGTGGATATAATAAATCCCTTTTCGGTAGGTATAGGTTTGAAAATTTTACCTAACGTTTTATGTTTGTTATATGAAGTCATGAGAAAATTTTAACTGCCGTTTTAAGCACTTATTTTTGGATTTTATATTTAGAAGTGGTCATCTGGAGCGTCATTCAAGAAATATTTTTTTTATTTGGAAAAATACAAGACAAAGACGCCAACAGTAGAAGTAGAAAAGATGTAACTTTAGAAACTTTCGTGTTTGTTTACAATATTTAATTCTTTTCATCCATATTATATGTAGTTTAAATCTGAAATTAGATGTGTGTAAAAATAAAAAATTGATTATATCGAGTTTGTCTTATTTATTTAAATATTATGGATTACCCTCGGGATTACCAACAAAATTCTACTTATAAAATTGTTAAGTAAATAAATTTGAATATTTTATTATTAAAGATTTAACAGTGACGAGTTAACGCCTGAATACAAAAATTATAAATACATTTTTTTATAGAGGAAATCTTTGAAACCCTCGTTGAAACCGTTTCATGACGAAAATTAAAATAAATAATATGGCAGAGTTAGCATTCATTATACTCTATTTACTAGCTAGGTTCTTAAATTCGCTCCGAGATGAGAGCAGAGCGAGAGCAGATTTTGGGTCACGTGGTATGGTCGACTTCAGTTTTGTAAGACACATAAAAAACCAGCGGCTTGTTTGATGCCCATAAATACTTCAAACAAGCCGGCTCTTTTTATGTGCTGTATAGATATGACACAGACTTTACTCGAGTTCCGAATCGGCGGATTAAATAAAAGAACGGGGAACGATGACTAGACTAGATGCTAGATGACTTGTTTGGGAATATGAGAATTTGAATTTGAACTTAACCTAACTTTGTATATTTGTTGCACCTTGCACCGTATCAAAACAATGAGGTTTTACACATAAAAAAGTTACAATTCTTTTATTTACCTTTTTGAGCCCTATTTAACTCATAACTTGTTAAAATGACTCTAAATTCTACACCACTTGGCTGGGCCATGCTCACTAATTGTATTTCCAATCTATCCATCATTTATTTAAGTAAGTAGGAAAGTTGAAAATTCTAAATACAGCAATAGTGAGGTTAGACAATCGGCAACCACAGACCTAAATAGTAAATAAATTCTGTGAGAGCAACCCACGGAGTATTTTATTCTTGTCTTGTAGCCAATGAGATTATCCTCCTTAAGATGAACTCTCCGAGCTCAGCAAGCATTGTTGCTCGGAGCAAAAAGATTTAGCTCGAAAGCATCGCCGAGATTAAAAAAGAACACATAAAAGAACGACAAAGGATTTAAAAGAGCCAATCGAGCGAATTTAAGAACGTAGCTACTGAACAGAAATAATTAAGCGCCTCCCCACAAATGCGCGCTAAATTTAGATATAATGTTTCTATTAGTTGAATTTTTAAAAACCATAAGACAACCAACCACACTGCACTAAGAGCAAATTCGATCTGTATCGGCCATTGCGTTTTGGTTTTCTGACGTTCTGTGCAGAAACTACCCTAATCTCTGGCCCTGTGCTTTTGACTGTTTTGTAAAAGATTTTGTAAGTAAAGTCTGTGTTATATCTATACAGCACATAAAAAGAGCGGCTTGTTTGAAGTTTTTATGGGCATCAAACAAGCCGCCGGTTTTTTATGTGTCTTACAAATCTGAAGTCGACCATACTGTTTGTTATTCGTTGCTTTTATTTGCTATTATTCTCTTTCATCTAATAAAATAGTATTTTTCAATACTTTGGTGTACATTTGTGTCGAGATTTGTGTATATTGTATAAAGATACGTAATGAAAATAAATAATATTGATGAAATGTCAGGGCCACATTTTCTCTTTGAGGTTAGAAATTCCATTGATTCATATTAATTAATAATTCATTAATTTGTAGCGTGTAAAACTGGTTATTGCATACATTTGTTCAATATAATAATAATGCAATAATGAGGACGAGCTTAACTATTTCTGTTCAGTAAATAGAGTACAGAAGCGTATATTATTAGGTGTTTACTTTCTCCCATGATATGTACTAAAATTTAAAAATATTAAAACGTTCTATTTGAATTTTGCATCTTGAATTAAATTAGATATTTACTTCCACCCTTAAGGTGGGTACACATCTGAGCACGAACGCATATGAGGCAAGGCAAGGCCGAACGAGCATATGTACAAGTGTGTACGTGCGCCCGATGCGCGGCAAGCTACCTCGGCTTCGACGCGATGCTGTTCGGACTAGTTCGGAGTCTATCCGTTTGGAGAATTCGGTTCAGTGTGGACGGCTTTTGTTGTTTTGTGCGTCTATGTAGACTGGGGTAATGAAAAAATGTTTCGTTTTATAAAAAAATATGAAGTGCACACCATTCTTCTTCTTTCTTCTGCGGTTACAGCTTTTCGAAAATATGTGCCGTTTCTGGAAATCTCATGATTCGATAAAAAACGACTCATTGGAGAACATTTTCGTGAACTTTCGAAAATGATCACTTTCTTCGCCTAACATTTTCACAACGTATGTTCCCTTGAAATCGACCTAGGTATTTCTATAGATTCTAGTTGGCCACCAGCGTATTTTTATCTTTCTTTTCCTGCACTAACCAGCGATCACAAGTGCCTGGACTCGCCACTGACGCCACTACTATATCGTCCGCCATGCTTTCACCTTCCGAACGTACGAACGAATAGCAACCGAGTTTTGAGATTGTAGTTATTGTATTTTTTGACAATAATTTAATGATTGTCATCACTTTTTTTTTAGTGCTACGGTATTTGCAACTTGGCTGCGTAGCCCTAAAAATTGAAGACAATCCTAAAGCTATTGGCAAAAAAATACAACACTAAAATCGCGAAATCTGCTCGGTTGAACCTTTTTTGCTACTCTTTATTTAATGGCAATACTGAAAGTTAAATCTTGGGGTAAAGTATAAAATTATTTGAGGTTTATTATCAAAATAAATGGTGTGTTGGTCGTTTTTTTTAAATCTAAGTACTCGTCTAAGTATCTTAGATAAAAAAAGTCAAAGTTAGGAAAGCTGAGGTTGTCGGTGTCGGTGAAAGAAAGTAAATGATTTTATCGAAGAGCACAATTACGTAGTGGACATATGGACACCGTCAGGGCCCGCACTGAAATAATTAATAATGAAGGTTTGGAATGATAGATGGCATAGCAGAAACGTGACGTGACAGTGGACCAAATTTACCACCTGACTTATTTAGTCGAAATGTCGGAAGATGAGGAGATACTTGCTTTTCTGCATTCATATTCATAATATGGAAAATCCACGAAAGCACATTAAATGCATTCACTTTGGCAGAAGCATAAAAAATGTGGACTGTATGTTTATATAGAAATGATCTAAATCCACATTTCGAAGATTACTTCGTAAACTATATCCAGTGCACCAGAAATTCGTGGATGGAGCGTGTCCTATCAACCAAGTATCTATTCTATGTAGGTATAATAAAGTTTGTTGAACAACAAAACAATACCACAATCCGCACTTTCTATTTGACAAATTTACTAACTAGTGATGAGAGTATGTATATTATATATAAAAGTGCATCTTTTTATAGCTGGCGAAAATCACATAAAAACTCAAAGGTGCCGAATTCTTACTTATATTTTGAACCTTACTATTTCACCAGTCAAATTAGACGATCGGTGGAAAAAATTCCCAGAGATTTGGAATTTTTTTTAAACGCTTCCTTTACACTTGAGTAGAGATATATCAAAAGTCCCCGAGGGTGGGGGATGAGCTCGAGGAGGGGGGCAGGTTTAAAGGTACCATTTTTCAGTTTTTTGTTTATATCTCGGAAACGATCACTCCTATCGATTTTTACTCTCTTACCAAAATTAAAGCTAACAAAATTTACTACAAATGGTTCACCGCATTTTTGTCGTAGGACTAACCGTAAGCGAGCTACGGGCTTCTGAAGTTTGGATTCTACATAAATTACATTAAAAATCCTTCCAAACACATTTCGTTAGTATATGGTAAGTATTTATATACCGGATGGTCCAAAAAAACCGGAATTTTTTATTTCTCTAATAGTTTCGCCAATTTTTAACCGATTTTAATTATTCAAAAACTAAATTATAACTAAAAGATCGCGTTATGAGGTAATATAAATATATTTTAATGCCGTTTTGACTAAAATAAATATTGGTTTTAGACGAGTGGCATAGAATATCAATAAAATTGTGATAAAACGGTTTTATGTTACGGACTATATCTTCGAAACCAACTGGTCGATTTTAGTGTTTGATGTCTTAAAATATTCACAAATGTTTATTCTATTATACTTCCTCAATCATTTCATTGTTTATTTAGCAAAAAAAGTTCCAGCCGATCTTAAAGAAGGCCCAAGTTTGATGACTAACGCCATCTACAATTTTAATAATAATTAAAATATATTTATATTACCTCATAACGTGATCTTTTAGATATAATTTAGTTTTTGAATAATTAAAATCGGTTAAAAATTGGCGAAACTATTATAGAAATAAAAAATTCCGGTTTTTTTTGGACCACCCGGTATATGGAAATAGTGTGTGTAGAGCGCCCCCCAACTAAACTGGCCTGCCTGAAGGGGGACTCTTTTTTCCCCCGCGGATGAAGGAATATTGCTCTACAGGGCGACAATTTGGCAACGCAGCACTCCTTGCGTAAAAATTCAAGTTCACACTTGATTGATGGTGGATTCCTGTTAAATCGAGTCAGGTGGGGTATAGGATCAACCTTCTCAGTGATATTCAATCAATATGTGACTTACTTAAAAAAACACTATGGTGAATGCTGCACAGTCGCACCACCATCACCACCGCATCAGTCGATATGGGTTTCACCGAAGATATGGTAGTGACGACTCAGCAACAACACTCTTTAGGTAATGAAAAAAATAAGGACAGATTCATCAGTATGCTGTCTCGGAAAATGATTGCAGAGGGGTTAGAAGTTAGACAGGCTGATGCTGATGCGGATACAACTATTGTACGGTGCGCTTTGGAGAAAGCAGAATGTGGTTGTTCACCGCTTGTCATTGGCGAGGATGTGGATCTGCTGGTCCTGCTGATCGCTTTAGCTCCAAAGGAACGAGAGATAAAGTTTTTCAAACCTTTGAAGGGGAATGAGGGAAGCAAAAGTTATTACCCTCCAAGGAATTGCAGGAACTTGACTTTGCCAAGAGCATTTTGTTCATTCAAGGTTTTAGCGGCTGCTATACAATTTTCCGAAAAGGTAAGTCAATAATTGCTTAATTACTCATGAGGGACAGCATCCTCCAATGTATTTTACACAAAGACTTCAACAACTGAGGAAGTTGCAAACGCCGGGGAACAGATGTTCCTAGCAATGTACAACGCCAGAGTAACAGACCTGGACAAACAGCGTTACGCAGCATTTCTAAAATCCAGCACAAGGGTGAAGTCAGACTTCCCCTCTCTACCACCAACTGAAGGCTCTGCACTGCAACACTTATACGGAGTCTATTTGCAAGTTCAAGATTGGCTGGGCAACAAACTAGAACCTACTGATTAGGTTTGTATGAAAGGAGCAGATGGAGATCTTCAACCCTTGACAACTTTAGATCAACCTGCCCTAGCTGCCATCCTTTCAACAATATTCTGTAGCTGCACCAAAGGTTGTGGGGCATGTTGTGGATGCCGCAAAGCAGGTATCCATTGCTCTTCAATATGCGGTAACTGTGAGGGCGCGTGCATTAACGGCCCTCCAGTTGAAGACGATGAGGATGACCCGGAAGACTTGACACCCTCGAATGAACTGTTGGACCCAATACATTCCCTCCCGCACAAGACTTTCAGAGTCTTCAGGGATAAAGGAGGTCGTGTTATTTATTCAATTTACTAAGTTTTATTCAAATCATCTCTATTAAATCATCTATCTATTAATATTGTACTGAACAAGACTGTAATTCAGTTTTCAATGTTTAGTTTGAAGAGAAAATGCAGCATATGAGGACGACTCTGAAGACTTCATGGACCCCGTGACCCAACACCCTCCTCTAGTGAAGTGTTGGACCCAATGTCAGTTTTTTTCAAATCACAATACTAATTCTGTTTTAAATGCGGATAAAGCATATTTTTTTAAATGATTATTCTTTTGTCGCCCTATAACTCGCTTACGGTTAGTCCTACGGAAAATGTGTAGGACCATTTCTGTAGGAAATTTTGTCAGCTTTAATTGTGGTAAGGGGGCAAAAACCGATAGGAGTGATCGTTTCCGAGATATAAGCGAAAAACTGAAAATTTTTACCTTTAACCCCCCTCCCCTCCTCGAGCTCACCCCCCACCCTCGGGGACTTTAGATATATGTCTACCCAAGTCTAAAGAAAACGTTTAAAAAAATTTCCAACTCTCTGGGATTTTTTCCACCGATTTGTCTAATTTGACTGGGTTATACAGGGTGGGCCAATAGTGCGTGGACGGAAGATAGCTCGCTTATTAGAAGTGATAGAAAAAAACTTTCTGTACAAAATTTATTCAGTATTCAAAAATGCATCTTTAAAGAATATATTGAGTTATACAAGGTGTTCTGTTGTAGCTGCACAGTAACGAACTTTGTTAAGTTAAATGGAACACCCTATATATTATTAAATATCCTATTAGAGCCCATCTAGGGCTTTCCAACGAACTATCACAGCATGTACTTCTTTTCAGTAGTTTATGAGATATTTAAACTTTTATCGAAATATTGACGGATAAATACCCTTATGATAAAAGTTGTATTTTTTTAATGTGTAAAAATTATAAAATTTTTATTGCGGCAGTTGATTAACATGGAAAAGAGCTTTCAAACCATGTATCTAGTTTTTGAATTTTATCTACAGGATGTTCATAATTTCATTGTGAACTTGAAAATTTAAAAACCTCAATAACTTTGTTATTTCAAATGGAACACTCTGTATATTATTTCATATTCTAAAAGCCTTCTTACTACTCTTTCCATCGGTACCATATTTGGTATAGCTGAGAACAGCAGTTATTTAGTAATTTAAGATCAAAGTTGAAAATTGTTTCATATCACGATTTTGCATCGCCGCCACATTATGCAGTTGCCGTTAGGGAATGGCTGAATCAAATATTCCCAAATAAATGGATTGGACGTGGTGGACCAGTAAGTTGGCCCCCTAGATCGCCAGATATTACCCCGCTGGATTTTTTCTTATGGGGACACGTTAAAGGGAAAGTGTATCAAGAGCCTCCTACCACTCCTGACAATATGAAAATCAGAATAAGGGAAGCATTTGCGTCAATTACACCTCAAATGATAGCAAACGTTAGAGGATCTTTTTGCCGTAGAGTCCAAATTTGCATTGACCAACATGGTCAGCACTTTGAACACTTGCTTTAATTTTCATTTGTTTTCTTTAGTTGTAAATTTTGCTTTAATTTAAATACATTTTTTTGAGTATTTTTTACCTACTTTTAAATAAGCCATTAAACATACGTAATGTATTGTTTTACATAAGCCTAGTTAATATCTTTAAAATAAGAAAAACATCTAACGTGTGCCTTTAAATTAAGAACAATTTTTTTTGTTAATTGATATGAAAAGTTGATGCAAAATCGTGATATGAAACAATTTTCAACTTTGATCTTAAATTACTAAATAACTGCTGTTCTAAGCTATACCAAATATGGTACCGATGGAAAGAGTAGTAAGAAGGCTTTTAGAATATGAAATAATCTACAGAGTGTTCCATTTGAAATAACAAAGTTATTGAGGTTTTTAAATTTTCAAGTTCACAATGAAATTAAGAACATCCTGTAGATAAAATTCAAAAACTAGATACATGGTTTGAAAGCTCTTTTCCATGTTAATCAACTGCCGCAATAAAAATTTTATAATTTTTACACATTAAAAAAATACAACTTTTATCATAAGGGTATTTATCCGTCAATATTTCGATAAAAGTTTAAATATCTCATAAACTACTGAAAAGAAGTACATGCTGTGATAGTTCGTTGGAAAGCCCTAGATGGGCTCTAATAGGATATGTAATAATATATAGGCTGTTCCATTTAACTTAACAAAGTTCGTTACTGTGCAGCTACAACAGAACACCTTGTATAACTCAATATATTCTTTAAAGATGCATTTTTGAATACTGAATAAATTTTGTACAAAAAGTTTTTTTCTATCACTTCTAATAAGCGAGCTATCTTCCGTCCACGCACTATTGGCCCACCCTGTATACTTGCTACCCAAGATTGACCTTGTCCAAGATTAGTGTTGATCGACTGACACCACACCCCTTGCAAAATATCACGCCATACCACTCCACCTCGAAGTCTGTCTGGCATTTGTTTTCATGGGTTTACTTTAAATAATACTTACCACTTGCCGCATGGTTACCACGACTGTCACGTCATCTATTTATCACTTCAGTGCGCGCCTTGCTAGATGTGTCATTTATTTATACAAGGTGTTTCTAAATTGACTACCATAAATTTAAAAGCTTGTAGAGAACGTTAAAATAAAACTAAAACCTCTATACAGTTTCGTCGAAAAACGCTTCGTTTTCAAAATACAGGGTGTTATAGTGTTGACTGGCAGATCAGTTATTTAGCTATAACTCTAAACAGAGGAGGCAGAGGAATCTAAATTTTTGTGAGCGAGTGTTACTTAAGACTGCCGATGACTGTATAATATTTTAAATCTGATACCACCATTCAGTGGCGTAGAAAAAGGTGTAGCCTAACACTTTTTTGTTAATAAGAAATTTGCTGTCAGATATTTTGAAAATATCGTCCCATTTTCAAATTCCCCAATCAAAATGCTATAATAAAGATGCTCTTGTTAAATATCTCCAGAGGCGTTCGTTTTCGAGATATTCACGGTTTTATGTGGTACCTACTTAATTTGCGAAAAACATTAAAAAGGGGCAATCATCAAAAGGTAGATAAAAACAAAAACAAATGCAACTCACGCCTGCTTAATTGTCAAGAAATTACATTTTAATCTCAAAGGTGCACTTCTTCACAAATTCATATTGAAAATTACCTTTTTTTGATTAATCGTTCAGTAGCAATACTAAGCAATATTTTATAAAAATTAGTAAAATGGTAAATTACACATGTGCGGAAGTTTTTATTTATCTTGTACATTATTAAAATATTCTACCTCTGCTTTGCTATTTTATTGACTAAGTAGGTACATTAAAAAAAATTTATTGAACACATGAGTATTGCCAGATAAAACCGAGATATCAGATTTAAAATATCATACAGTCATCGGTAGTCTTAAGTAACACTCGCTCACAAAAATTTAGATTCCTCTGCCTACTCTGTTTAGAGATATATAGCTAAATAACTGATCTGCCAGTGGACACTATAACACCCTGTATTTTGAAAACGAAGCGTTTTTCGACGAAACTGTATAGAGGTCTTGGTTTTATTTTAACGTTCTCTACAAGCCCTTAAATTTATGATAGACAATTTAGAAACACCTTGTATATTTTCTATACTCTTTATCATGTAGCTACCTGCCAGAAACCGGTCCATGGATGGTGACGTGCGCTGCCTGATAACAGAGGAGTCCTTTTGGATTAATCTGTCTGGTGGGGCGGCTTATTGCAATATTAAATTATTTGCTTTCTACATTCGTAGTACTTGATTTTCATCAGTTAAATGTAGAATTTGGAAATAAGCTCTGTAAAGAGTTTTAGTCTTTTTATGGAGTTATTTAGAGGATATAGACTCACATTTTGACGTAAATAGTAAAATTTATTCTCACTATTTTGTTTTATTAAATATTCATTTACATACTCAGCTAATCGTTTTCTACTATTTTGTTTTATTAAATATTCATTTACATACTCAGCTAATCGTTTTCTAAAATATACAGGGTGCCCGTTTTTCGACCCGCAGCATGGTGTCTCGCTTATCATAAGAGATACGAAGTCGGTTAAATTAGCGCAATTTTATGCTGATCAATAATCTGAAAAGAAATTCGTTTAATTTTTTCTTGATTTCAAAAATATATCACATGTTGGTATTTGGATCAGCCGTTTTTCACATATTTAAATCCAAACAATTTTAAATTAAAAAGATCCAAGATTGCCACATTTTTGTTGAATTTGATGGAATAAAATTTGCTAAGAATGTCTTACTTTAATAGAGTATAATTTTTTATAGAAAACATCAAAATCAACAACCTCCCTTGTGATGCGTTTGTTTTGCTATGGCAATCTAGATCTTTTTAAAATTGTTTGGACTTAAATATGTCAAAAACGGCTGATCCAAATGCCAACATATGATATATTTTTGAAATCAGATAAGTCTATATATGCCATTAAAAAAATTGTAAGTTGTATCCGTTTTTCAAATGCTTAAAGTTATTTTTCAAATTTTTTAATTCTCAAAAGATAATATAGGGAAAGTCCTACAATTTTTGTATTTAAGGTTTTTTTCTATCTTTAATGATTAAAGCTGTAGGTGGGTGTCAAAATATAAACGGAAACCCTGTATATTAAAATACAATTTTAAGTAGGCATTTGGCATACATCATGATAAAACTCAAAAATCTGGATACCTATACTCAATATTTCCAGTTTATTTTTATTAATGTTGGTAGGTATGCTAATTAGGAATATATTAAGTTATAAAATAATTCGTAGTCAGTATATGCAACGTTAACGTGCAACTATTCGAAGTATTTCCATCGGCATTTCGTCTTTTGCTTCTATTGGTTGTACCTATAGACGGCGATCTTAGAAAGGTATACAGGAATTCTTGGATCATTACTATTAAACGGATTATTAATAAAAATATCCTAGGAAAACCTTGAATGTCATTCCGTCTGTAACGGAACAATCAATAGTAGTAATATTAATATTAGATTAGATATTCATTATATTAAATACATACAGGGTGTGCGATTTAAGACCGGAACACCCCATTATTTCGGAACGCGTTGACCGATTTTAATATTTTTTTTTCTTTGGGGACATAATGCTCGATGAGCTCTATTCGACCATGTGGAAACATTTTAAATTTTCATTTTTTCAAGGCCTGCTAAGACCCGCTAAATGGATCGAAATTTAGAGATCGACCATTAAGCAATTTTTTTTTCGAAAAAATGGATAGCGCATTCGATTCAGACGTGCCTCAAATACCTTTATACAAAGTTTGAGCTCAATACCTTATAGGTATAGGGTGTTTGTCACGGCGTAGCGAATTTTAAAATTTTTCACTTTTCGACTGACCCTGTATAAAAGTCTATTATGCTTACAAAAAAGGTAAAGTATTCATTCGACTTAGAGCCATGTCAGAGTCAGATATCTAGGAACGAAGTTAGAGCCATGTCAGATATCTAGGAACGAAGTTTTATCGCTCTAACTTCTACAGGTAGATGTCTGGATTTCAACAATGAAGTATCTACTTAATAAAAAAAAAATTGAATTTATTTCAAAAGTGAATTTATTTAAAAAATGTGAAAACATACAGGGTGGTCCATTTAGAAAAGACTATTGGGGCCATTTCCGGTGAAACCGGAAGCGACATATACGGCGGATAGATCTCAAAACGTTGGAAATCTTCCCTAATTTCACCTTACAAAATTTTATCCGGATATCTTTAAAAATGAGGAAGTTACAGGGGTGGCCTACTATTCGTTTACACCCGGTATACAGTATATTCACTTTTGAACCAAAGCAGTTTGTGAGTGAATAGGAGATAGTAGTAAAGCGAGAGCACTACACATGCGTGACTGCATGCGTTGATTGTAGTCGATCTCAGAATGTTAGCGCTCTCGCTTTATTCTCTCCTATTCACTCACAAAGTGCTTTGGTTGAAAAATGAATTTACTGTATACTAGATACCAATGTCATTGTAATTGGAATCTACTGATACATTAAAGGTATTGTAAAGCAAAGATTACATACCTATTTACACTAGATTCTAAACCCACCAGATAGTTACTTAGCCACTTTACATACAAAAGATCATTAATTCTAGTTTCCAAACGGATAGAGGGAAGAGTTCTAAAGTTTATTTATTATAGGTTACCCAAATTTAGGAAATCTATTCAAATTTTTTGATATCGAACCATTTGGGGATATTGTGTTAATTCAAAATTTTGCTGAAAATAGGGCACAAATCGTCTTCACCAGGTGTATGCGCAACCGCGAGCTTTAAATACAGACTTAAGACACTTTTCATTGAATAATAATTTGTATAATACCAAAGCATTTAATTGATGTTTGTCTCGTAATAAATAACTCGTAACAACAATACTAATGTTACCAACAATTTTATTTATAAGTAGAAATAATTGGCATTAGAAGGACGTTGAAGGCGATTGCAGTAATTATGTTATTTATACGCTCAGATATGTTTTTTTATACTCAATAGCGTTGTTCTGCAGTGATTCATTATTTGTTTGACTGGATACATTGTTCTGTATTATAAATAGAATGGCATATTATTAAATAAAATACACAGTCAAAGATAAAGCTGCTCTATGTTAATGAACAGTTCTCCGTAATTGATATTTTTATAGATATTGATAACAGGATTTACTGATGTATAGTACGTTTTTAGTTTAAATAAATGACAAATCAGCTGATATCAAGCATATTCGATAAAAATGGCGGTGAGTTGGAAGTGAGCGGAATCCGCTCGGCGTACACATCACATTTATAAATCGATAACTTTACGTACTACGCATTAACGGACCTGATGACCTGAACTAAATACGCGCCAAAGCAGCGGGTTCTGTGTAGGTAATAAACCCGGTAGACTCGACCGCGACGCGACAGCAGCCGGCGTGGAAATTCCTTTTCGCGGCGTCGAAAGAGACGGTCCTAGGAAACTCCAACGCTGCACAGACAACTTGGAAATATGATTTCTTGATTCAGTTTAGTAATGTTTGTGAAATAATTAAATACTGATTTGTTAAAGTTCATTCAATACTATAATTTTTGTTTTTCAAAAATAATCCTAATTTATCATTTAAATTCTTAAATATTCGCATACCACGGAAAACCTAGTCTACTAAATCACTATGTATTACTTCGGGTAGTACAGAACGAAACCTGGACTAATGGACAGTTTGATATTATTGAAAATTTAATGAAAATTTTATAGGCGAAAGAATTATGTCACAAGTCCTCAAGTCCAATACTTGTAATACTACAAGAAAGTAAAAGTATTTTAATTTATTTTAAATAAATATTGAATGAAATTCCAAAATAGCTCACCAACATTAATCGGATTAACGAGCATATTCGTGTCAGAATTTATTAATAAAATGTTTTTATCGGTTTCAGGATATTAATCCTTTTAGTCCAAGAAAGTAAGGAAAAAATGAGCGAACTTTTTTAGGCTGAGATTTTTTTATAGAAAAGTGTAGATTTTGAGGTCAGAAAATATATGTCACACACGCAACCACCAGCAACATACAGCATTTGGAGATATAGATGTATATGTATGATTTTTCCCGTTTTTTGACAAAAAACTGCCAATATCTCTAAGAAGATGTATGTTTTTGAAGAAAAGTTTCAAGTAAAAGTTGTTCATAATTAAATTTCCTACAAAATTGCTTCTATGAAAAATTTCGATTTTCCCAATAGTTTTACCGCAAAAGCGGAAAAACTGTATATTTTCTTGTACGCTCGGGCAATTTGACACTACTAAATTGTTTGAGACATTTGTAAGTGACGTTGTCAAATTAGCGATCTGTCAGTGATACACTTACCAAGGAAGTGAGTAAACTAATTAATATAGAAAGTGTTGTTGTATTATTAGTCATTATATTTTTTATATTTTTGAAAAAAACACAATATGGAAGATTTGTGCGTACTTTGCGATTCCGCATTAGGTGATGCGATAGTGTGCGAGTTGGAGGTAAGGCAAGAACTTCGATGATTGAAGCAAGTATAAGGATGCAAGATGGCAAAGAAAAACTCATTAAGGATAGAGCAGAATTACTTGTTCATGTTAATTGCAAAAAATATTATTCTTCACGGAGAGATTCCAATTCTTCGAAGGCATTAACAGGTCATGCAGCAAGTACAAGCAATAGAATTGATTCAGCAGGAGAGAGTTCATATTTGAAAATCAATGTCTTTACTGTAACAAAAATTGTTCTGATACACTAATTAAAAAAAATCCGAAAATGAATATAAGTTTTGCTGCTAAGAATACGCGAGATATTCTTCTTGATCGTATGAAAGAATCCAATTCTGAAAAATATGCTCATGTCAGAGAGCGTTTAGAATCATGTACAGATTTAGTAACTGCAAAAGCAAGATACCATCGTAGTTGCTACAGAACTTTTATAAATAATGAAGAAAGAGAACCTCGTAATAAAATTGTACATTTTTTGGAGTACGTTGACCAAATTTAAGAATTTTCCGCAATTTTTTTTCTAATTCACTTTTTTTACATGCGGTTTTTCCGCTTTTACGGGAAAACCATTGGGAAAATCGAAATTTTTCAAAGAAGAAATTTCGTAGGAAATTTAATTATGAACAACTTTTACTTGAAACTTTTCTTCAAAAACATGCATCTTCTTAGAGATATTGGCAGTTTTTGGTCAAAAAACGGGAAAAATCATACATATACATCTATATCTCCAAACGCTGTATGTTGCTGGTGGTTGCGTGTATGACATATATTTTCTGACCTCAAAACCTACACTTTTCTATAAAAAAATCTCAGCCTAAAAAAGTTCTCTTATTCCGTCTTTTTATGATAAAATAGGATTTATAGGAAACAACTACTGGACGGGCAAAGGCCCCTACTCCCATTGAATTATACCTATAAATCCAAATTGGTAGCCAAATTTGTTATTTGTCTTTTCTCCACCAGACACAGACCGGTTTCGAACTCTTATGTTCTCATCAGTGTGCCACAGGTAGCTGAAAAGACGTCTTTTTATGTCTAACTTTCCTGGACTATTTGTTTACAATGTTTACATATACTAAAGTAGGCTGGTAAGTAAGTCATAACTAAAGTTGTACATGTACAGTAATATTTATTGCCATGCCAACAGCTTGTACGGTAATTTACAATACAGATCTGTCAACAGATGAAATAATAAATAATGAAACTATAGGGCTATTTATTAATAAAAACAGACAGAAAACTCCAAACAATAATTAAATACTGAAATGTATCACTACTGCTCCTGCTTCTTATAATATTAGTGGCGTGTGTGAGTCGGAAAAAACGCGAAAATGGTAAATATTTTCAACCGGAATGAAAATACCTTCCCCCCCCCCGTTTTCGAGGATGCTGAACACGATGGCGGCGTCAGAATTTCTCTTTGGGGTTGCGCAACCCCTCAAACCGGCCAAAAACCACCCCCGAGAAGGGTTATATGCGATTTATTAGGTTTCCCTGCAGAAGAAAGTACTTTACCCCTGTTTTCGAGGTTGCTGAGCACGGTGGTGGTGTTGGATATCGCGTCCGACCCCTACCAACCCCTCCACCGGCTAATACTCACCCCCGAAAGGGGTGAATTTTTTTTTTCGCAAGAAAAAACAGTTTTTGAACTAGAGCAGTTGCGTTTGTGTGAATTTAATTCATTATATTCTTCCCACAACTGTTCCATTCAAAAACAGTAATATGTAGTGATCAATAGCACGATACTGTACTCTGTACATATATTTGCCGCTGATATTGCGAAAAAAAAAATTCACCCCTTTCGGGGGTGAGTATTAGCCGGTGGAGGGGTTGGTAGGGGTCGGACGCGATATCCAACACCACCACCGTGCTCAGCAACCTCGAAAACAGGGGTAAAGTACTTTTTTCTGCAGGGAAACCTAATAAATCGCGTTTAACCCCTCTCGGGGGTGGTTTTTGGCCGGTTTGAGGGGTTGTGCAACCCCAAGGAGAAATTCTGACGCCGCCATCGCGCTCAGCATCCTCGAAAACGGGGGGGGAACACATATTTGCCGCTCATATTGCGAAAAAAATAAATTCACCCCTTTCGGGGGTGAGTATTAGCCGGTGGAGGAGTTGGTAGGGGTCGGACGCGATATCCAACACCACCACCGTGCTCAGCAACCTCGAAAACAAGGGTAAAGTACTTTCTTCTGCAGGGAAACCTAATAAATCGCTTATAACCCTTCTCGGGGGTGGTTTTTGGCCGGTTTGAGGGGTTGCGCAACCCCAAAGAGAAATTCTGACGCCGCCATCGTGTTCAGCATCCTCGAAAACGGGGAGGGAAGGTATTTTCATTCCGGTTGAAAATATTTACCATTCGTCCGACTCACACACGCCACTATATCTATTAATAATGTCTTTATTTTTTGAAACCGATAAACTATTGAACAAATCACGGATGTCCTCGCTTTACGAGCTCGGATTTCAAACCGACATCTGCGACAGTTATGATGCTCATAACATTCCTAGATGTGTTAATAGCTATAAATGTATCGTTACGTATTTACAACTCTTAGTAAATGACTCCAAACGTGGATTCAATAATTGCAATAAGATAACCCTAACACTAATTACTATTTTTGTTCACTACTTGTCACTGTTCCTTTTCTGTACTGTTCAGGCCACTCTTAAGTATTCCACTTACTATTTGTAGACATCTTGGTCTTTATACACCTGAAGAGATGCTTTCTAGAACAATCCAGGTGCTCTCAAGACCATTCCACAGTTCTTCAATTTTTCCTAATTCGAATTTCATACCACTCACGCCATCTTTAGGACGATTCTTGAAGCACCACACTTAGAAACCTGTTATGAGAGGACATACTACAGAATTCTGTAAAGTAAATTCATCACAGTATGTTCATTTAGAAATGTAAATTGCTCGACAACGGTTCGGTTTATCGAAACGTAACAGAAGTATATTTTTTGTCTAATAATCTGAAAATTTTTTTTTAAAGGATTTTTTAAAATAATTCGGAAAATAAAAAAGTTAGGGATGAAATACTAATGGCTACTTCACTTACTAAAACTACTCTTTAAACAAAAGAGAACGTTTGAGTGATACTATATAAATTTGCTGATATTTAATCGTTTCCTTTTAAAGGGGTGTTTAAAAAATTTTATATGAAACGGTTGCGGCGTCTAGGAATTTTTAAACGAAACGTCAGTAATTTTAATTGTCAAAGGTATTGTAGAAGAGTTTTCGAGTTCTCTTTCGAATTCTTCTTAGTCTTCTTAGAACCAAAGGTGTCATGATGAATTTACATCAACTTACAGAAGTCTGTAGTATGCCCTCTCACCTCTCACTACAGGTTCCCAAAACATACACTATAGGTGGTTCAGCGGTCGTTCCAGAGATGGCGTCAACGGTACGAAAACGAATTAGGAGAGCTTAGAATTGTGGAATAATCTAGAAGAGCATCTAGATTATGCTAGAAGGTATATCTGCAGATATATAAAAGCCAGGATGGTCTACTGCAAGCAGTAGACTATTAGAAAGTGAACTGAACACAACAGAAAAGGAACAGTGGTTAGTAGTGAATAATAGTGGTTAAAAGTGGTAATTATTAGTGTTTAAGTGACTAATTAGTGAGTTGAAGTATACCACATCCTTATAGCGCACATAAAAAACGTCAGTATGTTTTAAGTTCTTATCGGCATCAAAGACGGCGACGTTTTTTATGTGCACTATAAAGATGTGGTCTACTTTAATAAATCAGTGGCGTAGTGTTAATCTTGTTGAAATTATTGAATCCACGCTTGGGGTGTTTAGTAAGGGTGTAAACACGTAATAGTATTATTTTATGCTATCATTAAATAAATTAATTGCGGTAAATGCGAAAATAATGGATAGGATAGTAAAACTTGAAAAAATATTCATGCAAAATATTTTGGTATAATGGCACTCATAAATATACCGTCTAAACTCTAAAGTCTATCTATACACCATTGTTATAAACAAAGGGTGACGCCACTGCGATGTTTGGTGATCAAATTACGTATGTCCATTTCGTCGTCAAAATTAGAACAAGGTCGTCTTAGTGCACTAGAAATGTGAAACAAAACATTATCTAGTAATTTGTTACAGCTATGCCTCGTTATAAATGTTTGATTTCGTTTGGGAAATTTGTATGATGTTATGTAAACTCGAGTGTAAACTATTAATTAATACCTATAGGAAATTTAATGTCTGGTAACCATTCTTTAACTAAAGCATCTCGTTTGCGATCGACAAGGCAAGTGAATGTATTTGCTTTATAAAAGAGAAACGTTCGTCTGGTTTCCCGACGAACCTCATTTGACCAAGGCTTTTATGATTAATTTTATTTTCTTTTACAGAGTAAACAAAGCAATTGGGATATTATGCAGTTTTTAAAATACATATATTGGCCAAAGCACAGCGACGCAAGGCCAGAAAACGGGAAAAAAAAAAAAAATACATATATTATATTTGTATTCAGAAACTACAATTTGTAACAAGTCATAGGTATATCGAATATAATATCATTGATATCAGAAAAAAAAATCGGATTTTGATGTTTTTTTTTTAAATTCAAATCATTTTTTTTACAATTTGATCTCTTGTTTTTTTCATGTCAAATTAGGAATGCCAGGAAAATACCATATTTTCAGAGATTTAATTTTTTGCTTATCAAAATTTTACCCAATCAGTACAATCCAAATATGTAAAAATATGCGGGTTGTCCCCACTTAAAAATTGCACCGATTGCCATATTGGCTCCTTAAATCAATTAATTGGAAAATTTATCACGCTGGGTGCTGGGTTACCCGGTATACTATTTGTTCCGAGACGGAGACCATAAAAATCCAATATTTCAAAAATGAAAATACAGACATGACTGTCAAAACTTATTAAACCGTATTATATTAAAAAAAGAAAATGTTTCTTTTGTTAATGAAATTCCTTCAAAGATTCATTATAGTGATTGTGGATCTGTAACATTGCAATCAATGTTAATAGATAAAATTATAATTTACCCTTATTATTATTCTTAAAACAAAAAAATAAAATAATAAAAACTCCTAGAGCAATTTTTCGCCGTTTTATTTACCAGAGAAAAAATATTTCACTTCCACACCATAGAAATCGTTTTCTACTCCCTGACGCGAAAAAACCATTTTTATTATCCATATTTCACTTTTGTCAGCGATTAACAATGCGTTTATTATCGTTTAGGGCTAAAGTGTCATTGAGCTGTCGTCTGATCAGCTGTTGATTATAAATAAATATAGGTTACCACCTTGTACAGAGTACCTAGACCTACCCATAAAACCTTCTAATCCAGTATGACCACCTAGTCGACTAAATTCAAAGGTGAGATGTTCGTTTGTGAATTATCTTATTTGGTCTCGATTGATCCATTGTAAATGTAATTAGTGCAACTGTATGGTTGACCTTTTCGACGATTGAAAATGCATAATTGATTTATTCCAAGATTCATTTTCGGTTATTTTAAGGGATTTTTTTCTTCGTTTTTATAAAAAGAGAAAATAATTAATTATTAGTAAATAGTCTATATATATATTTTAGTAAATAGTAAATACATATTATGAAGGGATCGAATAGAAAATATTGATGTAACTGTATAAGTACATAAAAAATTCAAGCTACTTCAATGGGACTTTGCTTATTGTAAGAGAATAAAAATATTGAATAAATAAAGATAACAAAATTTAAAATGACTGATCTATTTAGCTATTCACGATGCTGTTACAAATCTGTACGAATCTTGAAATGTTGTAGAGCCTTTTCACACACGGGCACCAAATTGTGGCCGCGTTTGTCGCTTGCATTGCCGACTGTACAGGGATATCCAACGAAAATGACCACCCCTAATAACTTCTTTATTTTCGTTGCTATAAAAAAAATTTTTCTATAAAAGTTATAGGGTTTATTGAAAGTATTTAGAATATGTATTCAGAAAAATAAATGAAAGTCGTTTAGAGGAGATATGGTTTTATCTTGCATTTTTTCAAATGGAGCACCCCATTTTTTTTACATTTTTGAAATCAAGGTACTTTCTCATTTCGAATAAGGTATCGGCTTTGTATCGAACATGAAGGGCGTCATTTTGAACAGTTTATGTAGGAGAGTTTTAATCTTTTATTTATAGTTGTAATTAATATGTAAATTAGCCAATACTAATGCATTCTAAAAATAAAAATTTGTTTTGTTATTTTATTTCCTTGTTGTTTTCGGGCCACAAAAATTGCAATAATTAGAAAACCCTAAAAGATAATGATATATATCTATATATTCGAAATGAGAAAAGTACCTTGATTTCAAAAATGCAAAAAAATGGGGTGCTCCATTTGAAAAAATGCAAGTTAAAACCATATCTCCTCTAAACGACTTTCATTTATTTTTCTGAATACATATTCTAAATGCTTTCAATAAACCCTACAACTTTTATAGAAAAAATTTATTATTATTTATTAGTTATCCGATTTCAACCAAATTTGGGTTACTATCAACATGGTTACTATGGTGTGATCTTTTTGAATTAAACAAAACTTATTTTTGTCAGTGGCGTGCATATTAAGAGAAAACGGGGTCACTTTTTCGAGGAGTCATATTAGGCATTTTTTTACAGAAAAACTAATGCAATATTATTAATCAGCATGCTTTGGAACCCCCATGTTCAAAATTTTACTACATTTTGATTAAGGGTTTCCGAATAACGGGCCCAGTGAAAATACATTTTTTCAGTCGTAAATAACTGATATAGTTCATTTCATATTTGTTAAGCAGGGAAAAAATGCCGCATTTACAAAGCAGAAACGCGGCATCTTTAACCTTCAAAGAAGCCGCCGCACGTGTTTCTTTGTCGTTTTTTTTATCTGCGGTACAAAAATTAATTCGACTTTAACTTGAAAACGGTTTGTGTTTCGAAAAAGTCATTAGTCATTTTCAATTTATGCTGATTTACTCAATCACATCATGTGCTCAAAAGTTTGAAATGCCGCAGTCGTAAATAATTAATTTAACAAGGGTTTATTTTTCGAAAAATAGTTTAATTTAATATCTGAGCAACCTTTTTTTCTTTTGGTATAAAATTGATTTATTATTACATAAGATCATTTTTTATCACTTAATGCTCAAATAATACAGAACCGGTTAAAATATTTTTTTATCGTCCAATGAAAAATTTTTGCTTGCAGCATTTGAAACTTTTGAAGGCATGGTGAGATAGAGTAAATCAATTTACATTGAAAATGAGGAATGACTTTTTTTCAAAACGCAAACCGTTTTCAAGCTGTCAATTATTTACGATTGAAAAAATGTATTTTTACTGGGCCTGTTATTCGGAAACCCTTAATCAAAATGTTGTGAAATTTTCGGCATGGGGGTTCTAAAGCATGCTGATTAATAATATTGTATTAGTTTTTTTGTAAAAGAATGCCTAATATGACTTCTCGAAAAAGCGACCCCTTTTTTCTTAATAAAAATGCACGCCACTGACAAAAAATAAATTTTGTTTAATTCAAAAAGATCACACCAAAGGTCATTGACACCGATCCAAATTTGGTTAAAATTGGATAACTAATAACTGAGTTGTGAAGGGGGGGGGGGGGGCATTAGAAGTGGGACACGCTGTATATTGCCAATTTGTATCGATAATATCCGAGATACTATCGATAGTGTATCAGTAATTATATAAAAGATAGGTACTTCTTGATGCGACTTCCGGTTTACCGGAAAACGACAACGTAGTTTTTAATTTCTTGACTTGCCCTTGCCGTTGATTAATACTTCAATCAACGCCCTTGCGTATTCGATTCTCTCTCTTTTCAATGATAGATAATTTTATATTATCTTTATTCGTTTTCGAGATGTGTTATGGAACTTTTATTCTACGGGTGTAAAAGATGCTAATAATGAAGAAAACAATTTGTCACAAAAAACACAGATTTGAAAAATGTAAAAAAATATAGGGTGTTCCATTTAAAAAAATGTAATTTAGGTTTGTCCCGCTTTTATGGAATATTCTTTGCAGGAGTTTTAAATAAGTTCATTTGATTCACTACAACTTTTATTTGAAACATTTTTTCCTAACTCGAAAAATAAAGAAAATATAAGGGTGGGCCTTTTCGTTGGATAACCCTGTACATACTAGTATTTAGGTAATAATTTTTCAAAATAAAAAAAAGACATTTCACAATAAAGTAAGCGTTATTTGTAGTTCATTGCCAAATTTGAGTCTATAAATATTACGTAGGCTT
Organism: Rhagium mordax; assembly: GCA_963680705.1. NCBI lineage: Eukaryota > Metazoa > Arthropoda > Insecta > Coleoptera > Cerambycidae > Rhagium > Rhagium mordax. The sequence goes on from OY796660.1 coordinate 30,460,619, forward strand.
TTTTATAGTAATATAGGGGTATTCGCTATGTGCAAGGGTTCTAGTAGCGCCGCTCGTGGTCAAATTTTTAATATTTGTACCCCTAAACTGTCAATGTCACGACATGACAGAATAACATAAAATAATGACGAATATAATTTTGTGTACCAAATTTAAACAAATTACGTGTTCCAATAAATTTACCAAAGGTGAGAGATGTATTAGAAAAAAGAAAGAAATTGACATTTTGTCATGTGAAACATGTAGAAGAATATGTTGATATCAGCTGCAATAATAAAACTACAGCAAAGTGCGTTCAACAAAGGGCTGCAACAGATACGCTTTATAAACTTAATTTAGAGGTAAATACATTCTTTTACTTGACTCTTTTCAAAGCTTTGATCCACTTCGCGCATTATTTAAGGTTGTGTTTCCGCACAGGAAATCTGTAATATTCTATAAAACTTTATTTTATGGAAAAGGTCACTAACACTACAGCCTAGAACACAACATTTATTTGCAGGTCGCTTAATTTTTCCCATGCATGTTTCGTTTATAACCGAAAAACACTATTAAATTACGACTCTTCTCGTTCAAACAACAATTATTATTATTTGACACTTTTGACAGCACAAAACATATGATCTTGACAAATGGGAAATGGGAAAATTGGGGGTTCAAAATTTACAATTATTGCCACCGCAAACGCTCGCGTCGGATTTAGTAATAGCTCCGCCCCCTTGCACATAGTCAATACTATACAATCGACATGTTTCTATGGATACACCAACCGTTCTTTCCCGATTAGATTATTGATAATTTCATATTTTACTATGTGTTATATTATCTAAAGAAGGTCATGAAAATTGAATAAATAATGGAATATTGAAATGAGTCTAAAAATAGTAGCGAACACACGAGAAATATTAATATTCATCAAACACTAAACTGCACTGCACGGTGCACAGAGCATCGTGTGTTTTCGACACGGGACGCGTGTCTCGCCAGGATGAACCTGTTGGGCGACTCACGAATGAGTTTCAAGGTATTTAAAAGTGAACCTGTAGGGTAGGGGGTAGGGTAGGTTGGATATAACTTTATGTATTCTTCATGAATCAAGAAAAAAAATTCTCATTAAATATATTATAAATTTTTTGTACTCAATCTTTAAACGTACTTGATTTGTGTTGGCGCGTGCGCTACAAGCTGGTTGTTCGAGTTCTTCAGACTGCTTTGACGGTGGACGGAACAGTGGATCCCATTTTTAACCAATCACATCACAGCACGTTGAAGTAATTGGTGGTTGAAAAAACAAATTAATTTTCCCATTAAAATTTGGCAAATTTCAACTTTTTGCAACAGAACGAAACTTGAAAATAAACGAAACTGTGATTGTCTAAAAATACGTTCCGCTATTCTGTTCCGTTCTGGAGTTCTGTCCAATGTGAAAGCAGCCTCAGTTAATCATTTACTCCAAGATACTTCAGGGGTTATATTTAATCGGACTCTGTTACCAAAGCATAATGTACAAAATTGACAAATATTTAGAAGTTAGAAAAAAATGAAATTAACAGTACTATGTGCGAGATAGAAATGGATAAATCACCATACGGAACCGCGCGTCGCGACGTGTCCCTTCTTACGCGGTGTTCTCTTATTTCTGTTTGTTTTTTTGTTAGACAACAGTGCAATCGTGACAACAACTTATTACAATCTCGCACATGGTATTGCCAATTTTATTTTTTAATTTGTCAAGCTGGATCTCTAAATAAATAAGTATTTTTCTTACGAGCGCCGAGTCCACGAAAAGTAACACTTTTCCGCACGCATTTTAGGTTAGAAAATTGTACTTTTCCGCACTAGTGCGGAAAAGTAATTATATATTTACATTATCGGTTAAGTTGCAGTTACATTTTGAAAACGTATTAGTTAATAATAATATGCCAATCTTTTTCTTCTATATTTTCTTACTTTATACAAATTTAATGAAATTAAAGTAATTTCTATTTACACTACCCTTTTGAAATAGCCTCTATAACTTTTAAAATCATGTAGCCATGACTGTCTGACTTTGACGTTTCTGTCACAACATTTAACAAACGTCAAGTCAAACAGTAGCATCTTTTTAAGTAAAGCCTAGTTTTTTAATTAAGAAAAATGTACCTATTTATCATGCTCGGGAGTAAAATGTCGTTCCTAATACATGCGGAAACTGTCTTTTCCGCACTCCGACTCCGCTTCGCATCGTTCGGTCAACGAAAGTACCACTTTCCGCACTTGTTAGGAAAATATAAATAACTATGCTAATATGTAGTGTGTCATCTAGTCCAGTATTCTTACAAAATTTGTTAAATTTTATCTTTGATTCCAGCCAAGTCCTAAAATATGTCTGACAAAATTTCAATAAACGACGATTTAGTTTGTACTTGAAAGAGTCTAGCAACGTTTTGTTTTTAATAAAGAAAATTTATTTTAGAAGAAAATACTGTAAAGACCTTCAGTCAAACCTGGATTGTATAACATATCAAACATACCAATATAACATACCACACTGATATTTAAAAGTTTTGAACCCATTTTCTCATCATCGTCCCACAAATTAAACCTGACTGAACGTCAAGTGTTTAGCACAAACCTTATTGTGCGTTTGTCGTCGAATGTTTCGACATGTCCTTCACCATTCTCAGACAATTTGAAACTGAAAAGCTCTGGGTGTCGTTCTCAATCATAGTGAGAAATAAATTGTGCTCTATCCGAATATAAAAATTAGTTGTCTATATAAGTTTTAATTTTAAATAAACAATATAATAAGTTTCGTACTTAGAAACAATTAATTGTGTTTAAACAAATAATTTATTTATTATGCATTAAATCTTATCGCCGGTTATTACATTATTACATTCTTAAAAATTGTAAAATATGTCAAGTACAGAAAACACGATAACATTCCATTGCAAAAATAGGATAGTTATGACGTGACGTTCCCAATCAGCTGGCATGGTTTATTATATATCTTATAAAACTAAAATGCAAGGGCAACGAGAACGAATTAATTATAAATTTGTTCCATATCTATATTTATATCAATTGTTTGTATTTGTACTTTGAAGATACAGATTTCGAATGTATTGGGAGGAAAATAAATTTGTTTATTTTTTTATGCGTTCTCGTTTTGCAAGTTCAAGCAGAGGTAGTTGCACTCTGGAGCAATATTTTTTAATTTTTTTCTTATTATTTTGTGTTTGAGGTTGGTTGATTTTATAATATATTTGTTAGCCGCTAACACTCACCAATCAATGTTATCAAAATTTTATAAATAGTAAAATAGCAATATTGAAATAGAAAAAAGGAATACAAATAACTACAACTACTATCCATATTTCCCTGACAGAGGTTTCGCCCATACTTAGTTAGCTACCTTTCAGATCATATTAGTTGAAAAATTTATTTTCGCTGCGTATCTGCTTTTTTTTTTTTTCTTTGATAAATCACTTGCCATATTTTGCATTTTTTCTTTCTGCAGATACGCGTTCGTGCATGTATTGGATAGTAAACCATAATAAATTTTTAATCTACTTTTAAATATTTTTGTCACTTGGTATAAGTACTTGATGCATTAATTCATCATTTTTTTATTTTCTTCCTTGTGTCAAAATTAATGCGTTTTAAATGTATTTACTAGAATCATGTTTAGACCCATTCCTATCATCCCAAAACATCTTTAATAGGAATCATTTTTATCACGTACGCATCTATAATTTTATTTTAGAAAGAATACATAAGAAACTCAATTTTCAGTCGAATAAACAAAGGAGGTGAACCACCTACAGCCACTATGGAACAGGAAAAGAGAATTCGTAGGGAAATCGCAAATAGCAACGAGAGGAGACGTATGCAGAGCATAAACAATGGTTTTCAGTCCCTCAGATCCCTTCTACCACATCATGAAGGAGAAAAACTAAGCAAGGTTAGACACTTTTTGTTTGCTAATTTCTAGATTTAATTTTATAAAAGCGGAGAACACATACGCGCGACCACGATCGCGATGGCGTAGGCGGTGGCGGCTGAACGCGTCCTAAGGAAACAAATGAACCCGCACATATTTGTTTGCAGCGATCACCGCTATCGCCATCGCGATCGTGGTCGCGATCGCGCGTATGTGTTCTCCGCTTAATACTAATTAAATTTTGGTATAAAAACACTTCATTTAGATATAAATTAGATCCGTCGAATTTTCTAATCAATCTAAATTCGTTTATAAACAACGAATGTTTATGTGACTTTTATATTAGTCGTAACCAAACTTATTACCAAACTTGTTTCTTTTTTATCAGTTCAAAAGTTACGTGAATAATCAAAAAGAACTTACCAGAACACAAGTAAGTACATGGGAAACACCTCGGGAAACACCTAATAATTATTATTTTAATGTAATTTTATCGATTAGAAAATCCTTTTTCTTGTATATTGTAGTGATATTTTATACTGGAAAATGATTGGCTAATGCAAGTAATATATACATGTTATGTACAATGTACATCTTGAGCCGAAATATTCAGCTATTGAAAATTAAGGATCAGGAATTTAGTACGGTAATACCAAAAACTTCATTCCTTTCGAAATTTGCTATATATGAAAATTGCATTTTTATAATCCAGCCAGATCATTGTTCAAACAAACAACTATCGAATATCTTTTTAAAATTGTACCATTAAAGAAAAATTGGTATTTTGAACTTTTCTAAAAAATTGAATAACATTTAATACATACATATTATACGTTCACTGTCCTCTATTTCTTGACATTGGACATCGGGATATTTTTTTTAAATAGATTTATAAATTCTATAATTTATAAAAAATCAAAAACATGACTAGTTCTTTTTTCCTTATTATTGCCACTTTCTTGAATATTTTGAAGTCCTATATAATCTGAAAAATATTTTGATTTAAAAAAAAATAACCTTTACATCACTGTGACTTTCCGTCAAAGAAACCGTTAAAGGTTGTTTTTTTTTTTGACAATATAAATAAAATAAAAATAATATTTCTCAGGCGTTTCGGAAACTCGGTCTGTTTCCTTCAATGCTAAGATTCGGTTTGTATAATTCGTGAAAATTAAACGAACTTGAAAACGCTTCCAGTATATTTTCATGAAATTTGGTATACAGGGTGTTCGAAAAAAGGAGGCCAATCCGGTAACCATGGATTCCTTGAGCACAAATAATAGGACTTTTATAATGCCATTTTTTATTTTCGATCCCCATATTCGATATACAGGGTGTCAAAGTTTGATATTTAAAAATCATTTAATTTAATAACTCGAGTAAAGTATATTTTTTTGAGATAACCATTCATTTTGGATTATTATTTATCTCTAACAAATTTTGATAAAATGCTTCGTTTTAGAGATCGTTAAAAAATAGTAGTCTTTGATTGGTGCCTACACGACTTAAGGTAATCTCATAATTTTCAAATATCTCTAAATGAAATCAGTCGCTTTTGTAAACAAATGACAATAATAAAGGACTAACCAAAAATAACTATTTCTAAAGACACAGGCGCACAGAGAAAAAATTAGTAGGCTCAATGGATTAAAAAATCTACTATTTTATTTATAAATTAGAAACATTATAACAAGATAAATAAAATAGATAGATAGATTTTTTTAAATCCATTGGGCCTACTAATATTTTGTCTGTGCGCCAGTGACTGACTTTGAAATACCTATTTTTGGCTAGTCCTTTATTATTTCAATTTGTTTACAAAAAAATATTTTTAAAGTTATCTCTAAAACGAAGCATTTTATCAAAATTTGTTAAGAGGCAAAAAATAATCCAAAATGAATTCTTATCTTATTAAAAATTAAGTCATTGGCGCAGGCACTAAAAAACTGAGGGGAGCAATGGTTACCAGACCCCCCTCTATTTTCAATATTGGGCAATTGTTCTTTGTTTTTGTTTCTTCAAAAGATGTGACCCTTTAAGTAGAAGCACCGTACCAAATTTTAAATAAATATCTTTTGAAATACTCAAGTTTCGAGTTATTAAAAAAAATCATTGTTAAACTTCAAACTTTCACATCGTGTATATCGAACATGGGGCATGAAAAACGGCATTATGAAAGTCATATTATTTTTGTTCAAGGAATCCATGGTTACCAGATTAATCTTTTTTCCGGACACCCTGTATGTATGCCAAATCTACTATTATTTCAAAGTACAATAATAATACAATGATTCAAGTAAAGGTCAAGAGAACCCCACACAGATGTTATGAAAAATGGCTTTCACTAAACTAAAATTGTTGTAAAACTCAGGATTAGGAGCTACCGGTGTGAACAATGTGAACATGGCAGCCAAACTTGGCAGCTAATTTTTCCGACCGCCGCCGAACGCTAAGTGAAACCATAGAAGTAAGAACGCCTGAGATCAACAAAATCACAACTGTGCGTTATATATAATGCATAATAAAAGGACCATATTTTTATTTTACAAATGTATTATCATACGATTAAACTAAAATATGATATAACACTACAATTAATACATTTTAACAAAGGCAAAAGCCTTTGAATGATATCCTATGCATAGGTTACTTGTGATAAATATTTGAACTATGTACGGGGGTGGTTTTTGCCTTAAATAAAAATCGCCGAAAAATTCGATTTACAGGAACAGAAAGATATAGAATATAAGTTTTCTACAAAATTTGAATGGAATCCTATGCATAGGTTACTTGTAATTAATATTTGAACTATGTACGGGGTGGTTTTTGCCTTTAAAAAAAATTGCCAATAAATTCGATTTACAGGAACAGAAAGACATGATAAAATATAAGTTTTTGTTTTAAATTTCATTGATGTTCATATCCAAGTTAAAATGTATTAATTGTAGTGTTATATCATATTTTAGTTTAATCGTAGGATAATACATTTGTAAAATAAAAATATGGACCTTATATTATGCATTATATATATCGCACAGTTGTGATTTTGTTGATCTCAGGCGTTCTTACTTCTATGGTTTCACTTAGCGTTCGGCGGCGGTCGGAAAAATTTGCTGCCAAGTTTGGCTGCCATGTTCACACCGGTTTAGGAGCTTTTGTACCACCACTGATTAAAAGTCGTTTCATTGGCACAAAGCTCCAAATAAATATTCACTAATTAGATATTAGGTAATAAATAATAATAATGTAATAACTTCAGTAAATCGCTACCAACCAGCAGCCAGCCAATGATTTAGGTATTTCATAAAAGCTAAAGATCTATTTTTATTTCATTCGGTCTTGCACTAGTTTACGAAAGCGTAGAACGGCCATAGTGATTTTTATTTTATAATTGACAGTTTAAACTGGGAATTAGGTATAATTTACACTTTAAACTGTCAATTATGTATAATTTACAGTTCCAACTGGGAATTAGGTATAATTTACACTTTAAACTGGGAATTATGTATAATTGACAGTTCCAACTGGGAATTAGGTATAATTTACGCTTTAAAGTGGGAATTATGTATAATTGACAGTTCCAACTGGGAATTAGGTATAATTTACACTTTAAACTGGGAATTATGTATAATTGACAGTTCCAACTGGGAATTAGGTATAATTCACACTTTAAACTGTCAATTATACCTAATTCCCAGTAAACTGGTAATTATACCTAATTCCCAGTAACTGGGAATTAGGTATAATTGACAGTTGCAAGTGTAAATTAGGTAAAATTTACACTTGCAACTGTCAATTTTATTATACCTAATTCCCAATAAACTGGGAATTATACCTAATTCCCAGTAACTGGGAATTAGGTATAATTGACAGTTGCAAGTGTAAATTATACCTAATTCCCAGTTGGAACTGTCAATTATACATAATTCCCAGTTTAAAGTGTAAATTATACCTAATTCCCAGTTGAAACTGTAAATTATACATAATTGACAGTTTAAAGTGTAAATTATACCTAATTCCCAGTTTAAACTGTCAATTATAAAATAAAAATCACTATGGCCGTTCTACGCTTTCGTACTAGTTTCAAATCACATTAAATGGTGTAAAAAACGTAATACCATAAATATGTGTGTTTCTATTAAAACTTTGCAAAGTAAATTTATCAAACATCACTTTAAAAACAATGTTTTAATGAAAACATTAAAATTCCAGCCGTTCCACTCCACATTATTGTTTAATAGTTTTTAAATATCCAAAAATAAAACCGTGACTCTGTCTAGACAGTCTAGGTCGATAGTAAATGCAGAACACACGGCAGTGGATCATCTGATTTCTATTTTTCAACGACCTGAATCAGCTGTTCCCATGGCAAATTTTAGCCTGAATTATAAATCAAAATATTTATGTAGCTTCTTCACGATTCAGTAATTTCTATGAACGGTTAAAAACAAGTAATTTTTTTTTAAAAGTTAATTTTGCATAATTAGAAGTCATTCACGTTTAACTTTTTATAACCTAAAACAATATGATTATTTAAAAAAATTATTTGATCCAGATGATTATTTGGGATTGTCAAGAAGCCACACTTATTAATTATTATTGATTAAAAAATATAAAAAATTTATTGCATTAAAAAATATATTGTTATAATTCACAATGTTGTTACATTATCACCATTAATGTTAATTAACATAACAATAAACAGTTGTTTTAAAGGTTCTGCATAAACAGACTTAACATTTATCTAACATTAATTATAATTTAATGCACATTTCTCTGAAGATGGTTGTTAAAACCGAGACGTCAGAGAATAAAAAATTGTTTTTTATTTAATCATATGACCGAGAACTCAGGCAGTAGATATACAAAATTTTAATATTGTAGAATCAACACATATTTATGTGGATCGGTAGATAAACAACGCATGTTGATCACCTCATATTATGAGGTGCTTTGTTTATCCAAGTTCATTACAAATTCCAAAGATATAAAAAATCACCATAAAATCACCGACAAAGTTGTCTTGGAGCTACAAGTTAGCGGCTGTTCGACGGGATGCGAATTTGAAGACAGAGACGTCGGCACGTTTGATATGCTTGTGTAAACAAATGATATAAAAAATATGCGTTCCACAGACTTCTGAGCAATGTTAATTGGTAGTGGTTTTCGGTTGTTCAGTTGTTAAGTTAGTTCTCTATATGTTGACGTATTTTAATTTTTTTTCTTGAAAACTGCCACGTGTATTTCTTTAATTTTTTTAAATATGAATTTACCATTAATTGACCTACCGTCCCTTAAAATTAAATAAAAACCTGAATCTATTATGTAAGAGAGCCAAATTTAGCTCTATTGATGGTGAATGCAAAGTTTTCATAGAATTTGCGTAGTCTAATCAGAGCGTAATGAGTAAACAAATCAAGAAAAAACATAGGTCGTATCGAGATTCGAGACCCTTCCTCATTTTTTGAAGTTCAAGTTCAAAAACAGAATCAAATCAAAATGGAGCATGTAACACTAGTTTTACCTTTTATAGAAATAAATTTTATAAAGTTTTTATCTAACTAGCCAACATTTCAATTGTTAATTTTTCTCTAATAAAATATAATAAAGTAGTAGGAAAACATTAAAGAATATACAAATAATGACCTCGAAGATATTTTTATGGACGAGCAGAGGTACAAATATGCTAATCGACGAACTTATGTAATCTATTTATAAATAGGTAAAGCAAAACAACATGAAGTTATTTTTACATATAACTTTCCCATCATTGACTTTGGATCTTTATAAGGTGGCTGTAAGAAAGAGAAACAGTTGTTGATAAGGTCATTCATCCTTTCACCTTCAACAACTCCAAATGAAATAACGTTTGTATCATTTCATTTGTTAGATATATTTTTTATTCTTATCAGGAAAATTGTTGTAATTATTTCTATATTAATAGAGCAGGAAATTCTGGACAAAACTTTCAAACTGTAATTTCAAACACACTAAAAGTCGTTTGTCACCCTTTTGCAATTCCGTGACATCGTGATCTATGGATGGAGAAGTTCATATTTCTTAAGCAGGGAAAAAATGCCGCATTTACAAAGCAGAAAGGCGGTCTCTTTAACGTTCAAACAAGCCGCCGCACGTGTTCCTTTGTCGGTAATTTTTTATCTGCCGTAGAAAAGTGAAGTCTAGTATACCTACCTGTTGTGTGTGTACTTCTTAAAAGGTGTGTATCCACCGGCGAACTTATTGCGACTAGTTCGCGAACAGTTACAAGCTTAGTCGCGATTCGCGAACAGTTACAAGCTTAGTCGCGATCAGTTCGTGCACAGCTCGCGAGCAGTTACAAGACGACGTCTACATAAAACCAAAATTGTGTTTAATGTCTTTCATCAAGGTGTTGGCTAAACATTTTATCATATAAAAACTTTGACACCAAGCCATGTAACATATTCGTTTGGTCCGATTCCACAACTAAAAGAGTCTTCATTTTACTTTCAATTTTTTCGCGGGAACAATCTAATTTTGAAACTAATTCTTCCCACGCGTCATGCTTCTTTGTTTTATTTCTAAACTACGCGGCAATTGAACTCGAACAACTTGAATTTTGGATAGTTTTTCAAAGTATGTAACTCAAACACTAATAGATTGATTTTGCTCAAATTTTGACAGGTGTGTGATTGTTCCTTTGGCCTTTTAATTTTTAGTTAGCGATCAATTTTCACCTACTTGCTCCAAGATACAGGGTCAAGAAAATGTTTGTGTTTTTTGAAAAAAATTTTAAGAGACTCCCATTTTGCATGTAGAGAGGTTAGGTAGATATTCGATGTATCGTAAAGAAGAGTACCTTAGTACCTCGGGACGTTTTTGAGTTTTTGTAGATATCATGGCCCACTACAATGATAAAGATATTTTTCTGATTTTCGATAAAATTTTTCAGAAACATACACGTCGCAACAAGGGCGACTGTGTGTTACAACGGACACCCCATATGATTATTTTTCAATTATACCGAGTGTTAGAATTTTAATAATCTATCGTAAATGTCAAAATATGGCAACATTATAAAATAAATATCATGCAATTCAGTTAACTACACAGTTTTAAGGTAATGTTTTTGACTTTAATGGGTCTTAATCTACACTACTTATTTTTTGTTTTACCAACGCTAACTTTGTTTTCACGATTTAACTATAGAAAGTTATATGTTTTGAATACGAGCTGAAATATGGTAGACTGAATGGTTAACGTTTAATTTTTTTGAAAATTACTACTAATGTATTATTTTCTTGTAAATGCTTATCAGATAAACACTCGGTATAATTAAGAAATAATCATATGGGGTCTCCGCTGTATACCTACACAAAACAATTTTTCAGAAATTTTTCACAATTTTTCAGAAAATCAGAAAAATATCTTTATCATTGTAGTGGGCCATGATATCTACAATAACTCAAAAACGTCCCGAGGTACTAAGGCACTCTTCTTTACTATACATCGAATATCTACCTAACCTCTCTACATGCAAAATGGGAGTCTCTTAAAAAAATTTTCAAAAAACACGAACATTTTTTTGACCCTGTATCTTGGAGCAAGTAGGTGAAAATGAATTGCTAACTGAAAATTAAAAGGCCAAAGGAACAATCACACACCTGGCAAAATTTGAGCAAAATCGATCTGTTAGTTTTTGAGTTACATACTTTGAAAAACTATCCAAAATTCAAGGTGTTCGAGTTCAATTGCCGCGTAGTTTATATCGGTTAATTTAATTAGCACATGATTTCGAAAACCCGAAAATTTTCGTAACCAAGCAGGCCAAGATACCAAAAGGAGAAGACCTCACTCAAACATTTTTGATCTTTTAATTTAAACGTTGAGTTAAACAGAACTGCTTGTGGTGTCGCTGCAAAAATGAAAATACACATATTACCCCTTACGGCCCTTACTAAATATTTCCAGATAAGACTATCACACATTTTCAAAATCGAAAGTGAATCGATTGTAAATTATACGATTTTTACAAAAAATTCTACATATCGTTTAGTAGTAGTAGTAGTCTGTATTTATTGTCTAATATTTCGAGGTTTAAACAAATACGAAATACAAAAATACTTTATAAAAATGTGAATAATGACAATAATTGTGTATGAATCATAAAAAAAAAACATGATATACATGCCTGCACATTTTATATTACATATCTGTTTCTATCCTTTATGTAAAACAGTTTCATTCATGTTAGTAGTTATTGTAATTTAAAATACATGGTTCACCGGTATTATTAATTAATTTACAAGGTTGTACGACGCGATTATTACTACGCCTTGCATGACGGAACCTAAATTCATATAGCCTCTGTTATTTCCCGACAGCTGATTCACTTGCGTGAATTTATCAAAATGACCAGAATCTGATCCATTTTCTCAGGAAATTTAAAATTTATTCAGAACAAACAGCGGGATGTAGGTTTTTTCGACAGCGTAGTAATTATTGTTTAAAATACGTACGAATGTTACTGACTAGGATAGAATATGCAATGTGATCAACAACAAATAATGTAAATCGTAGGTAGCAGTTAGAAAAATTGATTATTTGAATTCAATGGAACAAAAATAATAATTTGAGAAAATTAAATTAGAAAGTAAGCAAATTCCATCCAGTGTATATTTGCCATCAAGAATTGGTCTACCCACATACAAACCGTGTTGTTTTGGTTACGATGTGAATTCATAATCATTTATAAATTCAATGAATGAGACTGAGTTAAAAAGAATCGTAGGACGTCGATCGACATATCGAATGCCTACGTGTAAACATATTTAATAACTAGACAGCCCATTTAAAACCCAGAAGATTACCGACAGATAATGACGACCTATCTGTGTAGTAAAATGCCCTGACCTAGATTTATGTCGCTCTGGGCAGGACGGCTTGCCGAAAGATTATTTTAAAGTTAATAGCCCGCGCCCAGAATAAAATTAGGTCTCGTGACTCGTGGTGAGACGTGAAGTATTGGGTTTTTAAAATATATTTACCGTGAATTTGTAACATGAATATGACGTAAAAACGTAAGTAAGTTTGGAGTTTAGTTAGTTCTGATTAAAATTTTGCATTCAATGCGTTTATTATTAGATCAATAAGATGCAGTCACAGACATATTAGTGTGTTTTTTTTTCACTATTATTTTATTTATCCAATTCCCTGTTCTGTCTAAAAAACAATAATAAATCCAATATTTTTTTATTGCCAATTGGGGTATAATGATATACATAGATTTATCGGAAAAACTAGCAAGTTGTTGATTGATCATTTAATTTTTAACTTCACTATAGTAAGAGAAGTTCATAAAATCGATAAAAAATTTGAATTTCATCAGATTTAAGGGGGTTCCAGGAACTGATGTTGGTATGTATCTGTAATCTGTATGTATGACCGTGTGTATGCCTAAATGATTTTCGTGAAACTTGGTATAAAAATAGTTTGAGCATCAAGTAGGAACTGAAAAGGCATCAACTCGAGTAACTTTTACTACTTTTTTGGTCCTTTTGGAGCGTTTGAAGCGTTAAAAATATCGTTAATGTTTTTATCTTCTCTTTGATCTGCATCGATTTTAATGAATCTTGCGTCAAAAATTGAACATCAAATAGGAGCTGACGAGGATCTGGATCAAATAGTTAAAACTCTTAATACCCTTTCAACACTGCTGAAATAAAAAAAAAAAATTCCGAGTTTTTTAAATGCAACAACTTAATGGATGGTTGAACTTGGACACCTAATAAAAATGTTTCCAATAATTGAAATGAAATTTGTACAGCCAATCTATTTCACTACTTGTTATTTTCTATTAAAATGCGTATAGGGATTTAATTTGAAAAATAAAAGAGGACATGCTTCCGGCAAAGCAAACAACCTGTGAATTTCGTTTATCTTAAACTGTAAAGAGTGGGATAGTGGGCCCTTTACTTACACACCTGCCTTAAATCCCTGACACTGTAACACTGATATGGTGTGTTGAATCCTGTACTTCTCCAACCTGATCAACGAACAGTAAAGTCTGTGTCATATCTATACAGCACATAAAAAGAGCCGGTTTGTTTGAAGTTTTTATGGGCAACAAACAAGCCGCCGGTTTTTTATGTGTCTAACAAAACTGATGTCGACCATACCCGTAACACTTTGAAGGAATTTGCAGATCTGATTCGATCTGAATTAGGACTTGTAATGTTTGTTATTTAATTCCTCGGCTCGTCATTCTATACGCTAATACGGGTATGAGACCCCTGTTTTATTTAACTATTCTCACAAATCGTCGACCAATTTTTTAACTTTATGTATGAACGCCTTTACGTTGTGATCACTGCTGCTAAAATACTATATTGACATATCGACATTTTTTTAGATATTGTCTGCAATTTAATCTTTTCTGTAGAGCTGTAGCATATCTTCCAAGTTTAAAAAAATCAGTTTTTTTATAAAACTTGTTTTAAGAAATGATAAACATAAAATTCACTTGTCAGTTTCTTACAAGTTTTTATTGAATCGTAGTTGTAATATCGTAAGAGAGAAAGTTTCAAACATATATTTAGGATTATCTAAAACCTATTACAGTCTATAGGTTGCATTCTTTTAGACGTCGCACAGTGGAACAAAAGTGACTTTTTTTGTTCAAATCAGTCTGCAGGTCTTAATACTTAAGCAATCGGAATGTTATTTTTTTTTAAATCTTTGTTTTTTAATTGCCTATACTCTATAGATTTGTCGAAGTAGATTTATGAGATTTGCCGTTTGGCCCCTAATTTTTCAAAATTTTCCAAAGAAGTTTGAAATCAAAAACACGTCTTTTTTGTGTAATCCATATTTCTTTTTTACCATTAACTTAACTTTTCAAGAATTTTCAAGTTTCTTTGGAAGTTTTTAAAAAATTAGGGACAAAAATCTACCTCGACAGATCGATAGGCAATTAAAAAGCGATGATTTCAAAAAAAATTTGTCGTGATTACACAAGTGATATATTACACAAAAAGAAACGTTTTTTGATGAAAATATAACTTTTTTTTTCAAATCAGTCTGCAGGTCTTAATACTTAGCAATCGGAAAGTATTTTTAAAATTGTCGTGATTACTTAAGATTTTGAAAAATTAGGGGCAAACATCGAGATTTAAAGATTAAAAAAAAAAAATTCAAAAGAAAAAGGACTTTCCGATTGCTTAAATATTAAGACCAGCTGACTGATTTGAACAAAATGATCTCTTTTGTCACTTATGTACCACTTATTTAAACTTTAAACTACCAAAGGTAGTTTTTGACGAAACTGAAATTACCAAACGCAAAAACACCGCATAAATTAACAGAGGAAAAAAATGCTGCTTTACACGCTGCTAAAGAACTATATTTTAATGGTGGTTTATTACCTAACCAGTAATTGAATTAAACTACAAGCAAAACCTGAACCTGTTAGTGACTATATTCTATGAAGACATCTCATTCTCAAAGACACAAAACCCTTTTCAGTGATGCAGATGAAACATCAAATAAAGCCAGCCGCTACGGTTGCAAAATATTTCCCCTTAAACAATAATTTGTGCTGTAATTTCTTTAGTTGGTCGATAGTATTTGTGACATTTAGTTTCATTAATTCTAATTTTATAATTAAATTTTAAAATACTTAGTACTTTAGTACACCTTATTAAATTTTATACAGGTATTAACTACATACTTAGTTTGAAATAAATTGTTCTTTTACATTTTAATAATGTAAAGTTTCCGTTTTCACAGAAACTTATCTTTAAAAAATTGAATTATTATCTTACGATTAGTCTGATCTTTCACACACTCTTACTAGAAAATTTGTATATTAATTTTTTTCTTACCAAACTCACTGTTCTTGAAGCCATCTCTGAATATATGTATATGTGTACAGTGTGTACTATTAAAAAAATTGAAATAGGTACGTTAAATAATCTTCCAACCTTGAGAGATTAGAATTATTAAGCTGGCAGACAGACAATGCCGTACTCGTACTTAATAAAATCGTCTTAACTGAATATTTTAGTATGGCTTCACAGGAAAAGTAGAACATACGAGTGAATTTAATTTTCACGTGGATCACGTTGAGTAGGTCGGAGATCAACGTATCCAAGGTAAAGAGAACGTTACCGTCTACGAATAGTTATTTGAGATGTGAACTCATGGGGATTCGAATCTCAATTCCGGATAGTCTAGACACTCTAGACTCTAGACTTTCTGGACGGATCCTAAATGAGAAATGAGGTCAGGTCAGGGGCAAATTATATATTTAGAACTATTCTACACCCAGTAATGTATTTAACAAATTATTAGATGTAATAAATATGAACGTAATTTTGACTGTGTACTTCTATACTTTTTATATCTGCCGTAATACTTAATTTCAATGAGTAGGCAAACCCTTCGTAAATAATATTCCACTATTAATATATACGATACATATTATACTATAAAGTAGTTCGGGATCGGATGGCCTTATATTTTCTTCTTTTCTGTGCAACAGGTACTCTTTCTGGAATCAACCACTTTAACCACATACGTTACAAAACTGTTGCCATCAACTAACTCTACCACAAAAACTAAATGTGAATTGGATTCTTGTAGGATTTGTTGTTAAAGTCGAATTCATTTATGTACCGCAAATAAAAAATTCCCGACAAAGGAGCACGTGCGGCGGCTTCTTTGAACGTTAAAGATGCCGCGTTTCTGCTTTGTAAAAGCGGAATTTTTTCCCTGCTTTAGAAATATGAAATGAACTATAATCAACAATCATCTAATATGATATATCTATAAATATTACTCTGGTAGGTATGAATCCAGGATATTTTATCTTATCATTGAACCTCGCATTGAACGCACATTAAATAATACAATTAACGATGGATAATCTAAAATCTAACTTAAAAAAACTTTTGTGTATCTATTCTTTTTTATTTATCTGTCGCGAAGATTATTTTTATAAAAAAAATGTTATCATAAATGAAGTGTACACTGTACATTAATCACTGAACTAGGTACACCTTCGATATTTGAGTACACTGGGAATCATTGTCTGAATATGGTAAAAAATGCCAGAAACGTCAATAAACAACGAATGATTGTGCCGGATGGAGCTGCGCAAACTTTTGGCAGTATTTACCATTTTCGTCTTGTAAAGACTTTCACGTATCCCGCATATTGCATCTTCTCTAATAAAAGAAATCTTAATAACATCTTGCTTTAAAAAAAACTTAGAAATAATGAATATTACATTTGTAATTTATATTTCATATATTACGTATTTTTAGCGACTACGTCAGAATCACTGTTATTTTATTTTTAATTGTTATGAAAGAAAAACGAAAAAATTGCTGGACTTTTGGCACTGATATTTAATTTAAAAAAATGATATTGAAATTATGCGCCTTTTATTCGCCGTTGTTGACATTTAAAAAATAATTGGCCACATGATTACAAGTTGTTCCCGCCAAAACAGCTGGTGCTGCAAGGTCGTAAGGCAATCGCGCGCCGGCCGGCCGGTTTCTCATTATTTGTGCGACGTCCTTGAGGCGCATTCACAATTTGTTTTACCATATTGGCAATGTACGATTCCCACAGACTGTTTTTCTAATTTCTTTTTTCTTGTTTCGACCTTCCATGTCACAATAACTCTTTATCTGCTTGTTTTCACGGTCTTTGTTGGACGATATTCCATTTTGTCCCAACAAATCTGTGTAGGGTTATTATAAACGTTACAACAATCTGGCGGATGATATGTCATTGTGTAGGAACACCTATAATGTGGTGTGATTGATTCAACAAATAAAAATAAAAATTACTATAAATCCAGATACATTCCAAAACCCGGTTAACAAAATGTTTAGAAGACCCACTCTCCGTAATAAAAATCCATTATTGAAAATTCCGATTTCGTTCAAAATAGGTAATATACAGAGAATAAGATATAGGAATTATGTGTAATAATTTAGGTTTTTATCCTCCACCAATATACAGTGTGTCCCCAGATCGACGCATGAATAGGTGAAGTCTGAAAATTTTTTAGTTGAATTTTCATTTTCTGGGGTTCAGCCCTGCTTGGATAATGGATAGAAACTAATTTGTGCCATAATTTTAATTTCTAAAGTTCAAGATACCTTGGAAATTTACAAAAAAGTTATTTTTTCTTCAAGGGTATAACAATACTTACATTACATAATGCAACACGTCCTGTAGAAAGAGCCTATTATTGTATTAGTACAAATATTTCTCATTTTTTTCCTAGTACAAAAATGAAATAATGTATCCATGGCAACGAATTAAAAATCTAAGTTATGACTTGTCATAAACGTCATTTTAAAAATTGACGTTGCGCGTCGAGCCGTTTTTTAAATTTAAAGGCGAAAAAGTCTGAAGAAATGCAGTGCGTACCACCTGAAATACTTCAAATTGCACATTCACCTGTCATGTTTCATTGATAAATAAAATGGTTAGTATTACATATATTTTTTTTTTGCTAAGTTAGAACGCATTTGACCTGATATCATTTTTCAAAATTAAAGTTTTGATATTTTTGATTTTAACGCTTGAAGAAAAAATAGTATATGTCACTCGGAGTAGAAGGCTCATTATGTGTTTCGCCCAGTTTGCTGCCTCGGCTTGCGCCTCGGCTGAGCAAACTTCTGGACTCAACAATAATGGTCGCCTTCTACTCCTTGTAACATAATATACTATTTCACACTAGTGAAGTGGTATCTTTGTGGGCGATACGACAAAATGTTATTAGAAATGTAAAATTGAGTAATAATATTACAAAATTTGAAAGCCCTCCGCCTACTTTGATATTTTGTCTTATTTTATAATTTTTTTAATAGTCTATTAGACGGATGAAAGTAAACCGATCTTGTTGAAATTTTGCAGACTTGCATAATTGATCATTCTGAACAACTTTTCTTAACGAAGTTTTTGAAAATCTTCAATATGAAGGTACCCACTTAAAAAAGAAATAATAAGAAGAAAAGGTAATTACTCGTCGCTTGAATAGACTAAAATACAAGGTGTCTCAGAAGTAAGTGGATACCAAATATTCCTAACGTCAAAAGAAATCGATTAGACCATACTTACCTCCGTACCAAAATGCTTCCTAAGGGCGCTGCAGGCTCCTAAAAGTGGGCCCCTGAAGATGGTGAAGGTGGGTTTTTAATTATTATGTCTGAACCATTCCATCGTACGTCACTCGGAAGTACCAATGTCTTGCTACCATCCTTGGTTGAATTTTGATCTAGCCAGATGATTATTACTAAAATACTTTTGACTATTTGGACTACATTTTCTTTGATATTCATAATTTCTAAATTGTTGCACCCGTATTTTATTTGACACGTGAAATTTGGCAACAACACACTGTTCAGGAATTAGTCATTACTGTAATAATTTGCGCATTCCATTGGCGGGGTGCCCAAATTAAAATAAAAAGGGTTTAAACAATCTTCATTTTTCATAGCACGTTTGCAAAAAGATGTGGTTTCGTGTTCCTATAGTAGTTTAAAGGTGTCACCACCCCCTATAAATATGATCCTCAATTAAATATTCACCCTGTATAGAACCCCGCACTAATCTTATGGAAATTGTATCCGGTTAAATCTGCCGAAAACATAGTATGTGCTTCAAGCCATTCTGATCAAAAATCTTCATGGGACACAAGTCCAAAAATTGATAGATTAGAAGTTATCGAGCGTGGAATCAGTAAAAGAAACCATTGCACGGAATGGTGCTGGACTCTTACCGGCTAACCCCGTGCAGCAACCCCCTTTGCTCCCTATCTCACCGCTGGACCACTTTCTTCGTTCTTCTTTCCTGTCGCCTTCCAAACATTTTCCACTAACTGCAGGTCAATTGGGATTTCTGACAATGACCAGTGCTGCTTCAGTAGATACGGTTCTGTAGGCTCTGCATATTCTCAGTGCTGCTTTTCTTTACATAGCTAGTAATTTTGTCTTATACTTTGCAACATCTACAGCAGATTTTCACACTGGCGTATAGGATGATTGCGCTTGTTTTCCTCTGCTCCCCCATACCGTGGCATGATTTTTGCAAGTGCTGTAGTTGCGGCACCGGCTATCCTGATCACGTGTTCCACATGTGCCTCGAAGCCTCAGCCTGGTGTCTAGTATCACTCCCAGGCATTTTAATTGTTTTTTGGATTCTATCCTTTTTCCTTGTAGGTATATGTCCAAGGGTCTGCATCTATTTGCATCTCTTTCTCCCTATCAGGAGAACGCTTTCTGTTTTTTGAGGAGTAAGTTGTAGGCCATTCTTCTCCATCCATTCGTTTATTCTCAGAAGGGCCTCGTTTACGTTATATTCTAGGTCTTCGTCTGTTTTGGCGATGAGCGCCAGGTCGTCCGCATATGCCACAAAAAAAAACCTAACGTAACCTAACCCTACCCAACGTGACCCACTTAACAAGCATTATTTGCATCGAGCATCTACTAGTTTTGTCATATATTTTATCATTCTTATCGCACTAAACATTTTTTCAATCGATTATACTTCCATCTTGCGTTTCCCCATTTATTTGACGAAGTTCAACACGAGGTTCAACATTTTAACCAATGTCCATTTTATCGAATGGCCGCTAACTTGTATTGTGAATTGTGCAATGTGCATCCTTATCCATTTTCAGAAACAAATGCAAAAAGTATATAAGCCAAGTACCAAGACTTGACATACACAAACAAATTGAATTAACGTAAAATTCAAATCAAAGAAAAACATTTATACATACAGGGTGTCTTCTAAAAAAGCCATAGTCAGTGAAAATTTAATTATAATTTTTTTTAATTGGGGAATATATATTGGCCCACGATACTCTCTTCTCAGCATATAAAATATGGAGGTACTACTTCCGGTTTTACCGGAAGTGACTTCATTGTCATTTTTTTAAATAGCACCCTATACATTTTTTTCGAAATCTCTACTAAGCATAAAATTTCCTTTCCGATGATGTGTCACAAGTCAATATTTCAATATTTTCCCACCAATAACCCCCTAACAACTTAATTCTTCTCCAGGTAAGACAAATTGCTATTAAATTATCAATTGTGCCGTGAAGAACAAAAACAAACACAAATGTCAACAAATCGACATTTAACATTAGTTTAAAATGGTGCTGTGCTAATGGCTATAGATGCCACAGCCAAAGAAAGGCTAAATAAATAAAAAAAAAGCATTAGTTTAACAGTTTTTTGCACTTTGTTTTGTTTTATGATGTTATAACAATAAAATCTTTTTCCATGGCACAACTGATAATTTAATAGCAACTTGCCTTACCTCGGGAAGAATTAAGTTGTTAGGAGGTTATTGGTGGGAAAATATTGACTTGTGACACATCATCGGAAAGGAAATGTTACGCTTAGTAGAGATTTCGAAAAAAATATAAAGGGTGCTATTTAAGAAAATGACAATGAAGTCACTTCCGGTAAAACCGGAAGTAGTACCTCCATATTTTATATGCTGAAAATAGCGTTTCGTGGGCCTATATACATATATTCCCCAATTAAAAAAAAAAATAATTAAATTTTCACTGAGTTATGGTTTTGGCCGTTTTTTAGAATGTGTGTAAATGTATTTAACCAAGTAATTTTTAAAAATTGTCATTAATTACATATTATGGCATTTATTATTATGTATTGTTGATTATTTTATTTAAATGTTATGTGTTATTAAATATTTTGTGGTGTATCACGTTTATTTATTTGTCTATTTGATATACCGGATGTCAACGAAATTATTAGTCATAGCACCCAGAACTTTCTAGCTAGATATAAAATTGAAATTTGGAGGACATAATATACAGGGGAAAATGCAAATTTATAGATATTTGTCATATTTCTGTCATTTCCGGTTTCGCCGAAAATGACTTCGACTATGAAA
The DNA here is from genome assembly GCA_963680705.1 of Rhagium mordax. Taxonomy (NCBI): domain Eukaryota; kingdom Metazoa; phylum Arthropoda; class Insecta; order Coleoptera; family Cerambycidae; genus Rhagium; species Rhagium mordax. Next base: position 30,482,472 of record OY796660.1, read on the forward strand.
TTTTAAATGAAACCTGTATGTGTTTTACATTTTTGGATTCTAGAGACATTTTAAGGTGTGACTGCACTTGTTTGAGAAATGTTTTAGCCCACTTGATTTTTTTAGACCTATTTTTATTTCTGCATATAGATTTCCGTGAATGTGCTAACATCAATGTCCTCATCCAAGAAAAATTTAATCGTCAGCTTTCTTCTACTATTTTAGGATTTACAACTCTTCAATAATTTGTATTTACATCCATTTTCTTAAGTGGCAACGTCCTTTAGACACCCCGTACTTAAATAGTACTGTTCATGACAAATCCAGTGGTGCAATCAAATCTAAAATCGGTTAAATACGAACCCAATTATGAATTATTAAAAAAATAGTAAGCTTCAAAACATTTTTAACAAATTATGTAAGTGTGCTGAGAAAACAAAGAAATTGACAAATAAGTATAACAAGTTGTGGTAGTTACTGAGAAATCTGACGATGCAATTTTTCTTGGGTCATCTAGACCCAGGACATTGGCATTAGCACATTCACGGCAAAATAGATACAGAAATAAAAATAGGTCCAAAAAAATCAAGTGGGTTAAAACATTTCTTAAACAAGGACAGTCGCATCTTAAATCGTCTCTAGAATCCAAAAATGTAACAATATACAGGGTGTTACATTTAAAATTTCATAGTTGAGGTCATTTCCGGCGAAACTGAAAACTCTAATAATTTCTTTAACACCCGGTATATATTATCTATCTCTTACCCAGCAAACGCAGAGTGTGACTGTTTCGTAACGTTAAGTCACAAATAAGTAACTCTAGAAGCATATTTCAAAGTGTGAAACAGATTCGTAATTATGGCAATATATCTGTACCTGAAAGATTTGTTTTGAAATTGTTTAATATAATACAAAACATCTTTGGTGGGTTTGGAAAAATTCGAAACTGTTACCTAACAAATGTTATTCTTAATTCCACAAACGTAAATATTTCGTAACTTACAAAACGCCATACTTTCAATTGTTAAAATTTGAGAATATTACGCAATTGTTGATGCGGTATTCCTTCAGTAGCTATAAACAGGAACAATTACGGAATTATTGAAACAATTCATTTTCAGTTGTGAAGCGTTGAAAAATTTACATAATTAGTAATACGTTACATTTTCGCTATACATTTTCAAACAAATGCGTCGTTTCTATAGGCTAGAATTATTTCTGAGCGAGAGATAAAATTCAAACGACCAATAGAATCTTGGGACGCTGCGCCGCGCCAGCGCGAAGAACTGTTTCCGGCTTCAACACAAGTTAGTCTGAATGTGTAGTTAGTAATTGTGTACTTACATGTGTGGTGTAAACAAGTGGTCTGGTATTTGTGATTTGTGCAAAAAATACTATTGTGAAAAACAATTGCACAATATATACACGTTTAGAGTATTAGGTAAGTAATAAGTACTAATAGATTTAAAATTAGATAAGTTTTAATTGTATGTATTGTAAAAGCGTTAATTTCCTGGACAATACCTAACATGGCGTGGGCACATTAACAGCGTGGGTAGCGGATCTTTTTACTATTACCTATAAATCGAATAAAACAAACGCTTTTCTTAAAATTTCGTGCTTATTTAAATGGATAACTATAAATAATAATAAAGAATATGTACAAAACTTTGCTACTAACTATAATAATCTACACTTAGATTATTATATCTACTTTACTTGCACAGTACGTATTTATTTGCAAAATTGAATCGTTGAGTGTTCTTTTTTTTTGCTTAGGAATATATTATTTTGTATTTCTTTTTGAAGTTATTCTCCGATGTGAAAGAAACGCATGTTTTTCTTTTAAATTGTTTCAATCAAAAGGGAATGAAGTTCAGGGATTAACATAGCAAACTTAACGTTAAAGTGACTAAAAACATGATTCTTAATTTCTTTATAAACTACTGGTTTGCCGTAATGAATAAAATAGTTTTGATATACAGGATGCTTTCTAAATAACAAAATATTTAAAGAAGTAATTCTTCAGGTGAATTGAAGTGAAGAAAAGTTTATATGAACATATTATGTTCTAAAGATTTTTGTTTCTGAGATAGCGGGCGTTGAATATTTTATTTCATTTCTGATTTTATCTGATTTTCCACATATAAAACTGAATTTTATGGATCGTCTTGCTCTTCAAGTAGCCATTTATCTTACCGATTGCCTTTTTCAATATTTCACTTCGGTTTGTAATTGGACAAAATGTTTTCGTTTTTTATTAAATAATACCTATCTTTAAAAATTTAAATATTTTAACAAAATTTGGTGATTCAAATCGAGGGATTCAAATCTCAGTAATTATAGTTTTGCTGTTATTTGTAGGGGGCACCTCTGCGTATCGTTCATACGATATGTTTTTGGGGATTTTTTATTATTTTTTTTTAATAAAAATTCCGGCTTTCCCGTTATTTTTATGTCAAAAAGATATACCTTCTAAATGTCGCTACGAGTAACCGTTTTCAGGGTAATTGATTTTAAAGTAAGCAATTTAACCACTTTTAAAGTATAATTAAATTTTAGGTTTATTTATTTAAAAGTCATTGTTATTCGTACTTTATTTGCTAGTGTTGCAATGTAATAAATTTTAAAAATCTGAAAAAGAGAATTTAAAGAAATTATTAAAATTAAATCGAAACAAAAATTTTACTTTGACACCCTATATCTCTGCTAATATCAACTTTTGGACTCACTAAGGTAAGTTTGTTTAAATCGTAATATTTTTACATAAGGAACCTGCCATTGCTCTGTGTACCCATTACCTATGAGACACCATGTATTTATAGATTTTAAAACGTCCAATATTTTCATTTTATAAAAATATCTAAAAGGAGGTAAAAGGCAACATTGCTCCTGGGGAACTTTTTTAAGTTTCGCAACATTCAACACTTCCGATATAAACGTATAGGTCACAGCTGTGAGCGCTAATAGATCAAAGACATTCCGTCGGCCGTCCACTATATTCTTCCTCTGTGCCAAAGATATAAAAAAACACCAGATAGTTAAATTATCGACAAAGTATATTGTCTGTCTGTTTCTTATGTACTTCGAAGGATAAATTATCCAAAAAAACTTCACAAAAAGGCCGCTAATAAAGTTGACGCGTTTAAAATGTGTAAACACTGGTATAAAAAATATGACTTCACAGCATTTATAGTGGTCCGGTAAAAGCTAATGAACGAATGTAAAAAACAAGATCAACCTGACCTATCCTATTTTCCCTTGAAATGAGATAGGTCAGTTAAATTCAAAATGTTGACGTATTTTATTTCTTTTTCTCAAAAACTACCGCGTGTATTTCTTTCATTTTTTTTATATGGATTTACCATCCCTTTGCAACAAGCTTCTTTCTCTCAGGAATAATAATATATGTAATTGTTTAACTTCATTTATTTTATTGAGTGGGCTAGAGTTACATATACACAGGTTTCATAATCGAAATGTTTTTCTCATTTCATGAAAAAAATAAACCCGTGTCAAATTCTTGACAATCCCCCGCCTCCTCTTCTTATTTTTATTTTAAACTAGATATAGGGTGAGGTTAGCATACTCGACCTTAAGGAAATAAATAAATTGGGGTTCACTCAGTACATTGCTAGTTTGATTAAGAATTGATTTTTATTTGTAGATTCATGCAAGAAATGCTTTCCATTTATGACAGTTGATGCCAATTTTGAAGGTGCGTGTAAGGACTGGGCCAGCCAGAGATTGAAGAAAACAGAGAAAATGAATTAATTATTTTATTGTACAATGGACAATAAATTGTTTTGAACATCTATTTGTCAATATTTTATCTTTTTCCTATATTTTAAAGGATTCCTCCAAATACACTAACAGTGAATATTAAGAATCAAGGATTAATTTCACCTAGATATAGAAAAGAGTTTATCTTAAATGGATTTATGGTCTGTAAAGATGAGATATTGAGAAAGTGAATTTTGTTAAATATTGCAAAAACTGATTTTAAAGATGGGTCCTGAAAAAGTAACGAGCCCCACTACTGGCAAAATGTGACTGCTGTCTTCGTCAAAGAAAATTACTCGTCCAATAACAAACGAAGCCAGGTGTGCATACGTGCATACATCCACCCCCATCCCCCGATCGCTCACCTGCGCACTCGATCATTGAGTCTTTTTTGTTTTTAAATGTATTTAGTATAGCATTTTACAGTCGCTTCAAAAATATAACTGGCTCTATACCTACTATCAGTACATGTCCATCTTTGCCGAACAAATTATTTATTCACTGTTAACTCGCGAGAACCAAAAAAACACTTTTTGGTTTTCGAGTTATTCAACAGTGAATAGGTAATAAGTGGTTCGGCAAAGATGGACAGCATGTATTGATAGGGTCTGTCATATTTTTTAGCGTCTGTAAAATGCTGCTACATGCATTTAAAAAACAAAAAGACTCCAATGATCGGGAATGGGTAGGTGAGGGATCAGGGTGGGAGGTGGATTTGTGCACATATATCAAACCTGACTTTATTTGGACTATTTGCATAATAAGTATAAAACAAAAAAGAAACTGATTTGAAAGTAAATCGTAAAATTTATATTGCTTATGATAAGCAACTTTTCTGAAATTAATGAGCAACCTTAAGGTTTCAAATAACGTGCAACTGTTGTGTATCTGTACTTAAACTAAATTTGCATAACGGTTGCGAAGTATTTATATAAGTTTTGTATTTACAAATAACTTGGTGAATGAAACTGTAAAAGCCTAAATGTTTCAAGATATTTTCGGAGTTAGATTTTGGTAAAAACGAATTTATTACAAATGTAAATTGGCATTTGTTACGAATATTTTGTTTCGCAATTGTGTAAAGTAATAGTTGCAGTTTATTAACGATGCAATGTTGCGGACAAATAAGCAATTTGTCACCAAAAACACGCATTTTTGTGACTGAAACAAAAGTGTAACACGAAATATAAGTAGCGTTAATGTTCCTTAATAGTTTCGAAGCGGTGTTTGCTGGGTATCATTGGGAATAGAAAAAAATCATGTATTTGAATAAAGATTATTATTATTATTATTGTTTGTTTTTATGGAGCATTTGATATTTTTATCCATTTATTCTTTTTATCCAGAGTTTCCAGAGCAATTGATATTTTTCCCGAAAATTATATATTTTACCATGCATTTAATACAATGTCCTAAAACTACATTTTTAAATCAAATAAATATGGTGCGTACAAATTAATTATCGAACGTTTAATTTGTAACGTTTTTCCAATCTTATGAGTTATGTGGATCTGATTAAAGAAACACCTCGTTTTGCTATGCACTGATCCGAGGCCTTCACGGTCTAGTCACCGTCACCTCGTAGTGCTATTCTGTGTGCGAGTGTTGGGTTCGGGTGGCCTGTACCTTGTCTTCTATGTATGCAGGCCAGGCAAGCAGTAATAATATAAAGGTTTGGTGCCAAGTCAACGTCCTTGCAGTTGGTTTTTTATGTTCGTTATGCAATGCTAACTAACAGGTATTTTATTTGTTGTGCTAAATTCCTGTTTATATTCGCAACATGCAACATGTCGACAAAATTTTCCATACGTGAAAAGGTAGGGTGATGTACTTGGAAGTTATTTTTCTTCGTTGCTTTGTTAAAGCTCCAACTATTTATGCCTGTACGCGTCTAAGCATAAGTATTTTATAAAAGACGGTTTTGTTGACTTGACAGGCGTTTCAATAATACAAGTAGTATTATTCACAGGATATGACGTCAGTGATAGCGCAAATTACTTCAACCACTTCCTCGATAAGATAGGAGCCCAAGATGTTTTATCGACTAATTTTTAAATAAGGAAACTGCATAGAAATATGCTGAGAATTATCTATTTTTGACGCATATTTTCTTTGGAATATTTAAAAGAAGAAAATATTTCAACATTTTCAAGATACTAAAATTTTCATAATTATATTTTGAACGCATGCAAATGAGAATGTAATAACACCAATCCACTTTATAGCTGCAGATTGTTTGTGTTTGTGCAATGCAGATGTTACACGAGTTAACTCTACGAAGACCAATAACAATTCAGTAAAAACAGAAAAATTATGTATGGGTAGAGTAAATGAAATAGTACTATAATGTGTGCCGCCGTGTCCCTTGTCAATTACATTAATCTCACTTCCGTTTCTCCGTAGCCTGGCTTGTGGTAATTTATTTATTAAACCGGTCGAATGTGCGCAATGCATAGGTGCACGGTACGAATATTGACTTTCTTCGTCCATTTATGCATGCACTAGACTAGGACTAGAGTACGCTGCATTTTACGTTACACTGAAACCTACGAGATAGCTTTGTATTGGAATCGATGTTTCCGTCTCTCCCTGCTCCATCATAACAGCGCCCGTGACGTCAATGTCTCAGCATCCGGGCAAGCTCTTGTGAACATGTCTTACAAAACAATCAAGATCTAGAGTGACAAATGCAGAATATCAAATATGAAAAGTTGGAGGAAAAATACGTACGTTTTATAAACAAATATTCATTGTCTGATAGCAATTTTTGAAGTGTCTGCTGCAAGACCTATATTGATATTTCCAAAGTCATTTTGTATTTATGTCATTTTCAGCTCTTAAATGACGTACCTGCATTATCCCTGATATTTTTTACCCATGCGTAATAACCCAATTTACATGTGATCACATCGTAATCTCGTATTACTAACAAGATATGGCCGTTCAGACGCTGAGTTAGGATCGATTGTATGACGTCAGAGTTGTCGGTTGCCTCGGTAACGACGTAGTCATCGATTTCTTTATTAGGTTTAATGCAATTTTTGCAAGTCTGGGTTGCACCTGTTCTAGATTATATTTTGGAATTTACTTTTGGTTTAGTTTAAAATTAAACAATGAAATTAAATGATACTAACAGTGAATATTTGACAAATTTTAAACATTTTACTTCAGTCAAAATTGAAGTTGTCGTTTTCACGAAATACACAATTTATTCAGAAAAATGTGAAATGTGTTTATTGTTTATTTCATTGAAGTTATGTAAACAGCATGCAATAACATATTTCCATAATATAGTATTGTATTTATTATAACTGGTATATTATTTATCAAAAACAATCTGCGCAGGTTATCTGTGTAAGCCGCTTCGTATTTAACCTGTATAAAAAGCCCTACATTAAGATTAATAATAATAACTAGACTATATTGTTTAAAGACTCGGTCATCATTTTGTGGTTGATATCTTTCTGCTTCTTAAGAGACGGGTGTGGCAAGCGTGGTCTGGGCACCGCTAAGTCTGACATTCCCGCCACGTACGTTGCCATGGTTACTTCCGGTTCCCTTGCAAAAGACACCCCGTTTGCCAACAACCTCCATCCCATCCTCGCTCATGTTTGCTCCCAGGCTGACACGAAAAATGGGTGATAAGACAAGCGTCCGCCACACAATGTCTACATACTCTTGTTTAATAGTCGGTCATTAGATTCTACGTTAATACTACAGTAGTAAGCGATTCATTTAGGTTTTTTTTTTGCAATAAATTGTCCAGTAGTTGACAAATAATATACGTAGATTAGATGATAAAACAGCCATATCAGAATTATCATGTCATTGGTGAATCCAAGATCGCGCTGAATGCAAAATTCATATCTAACCAATCAGCAAACTATTTGCAGTTTTTTGGGAAATGATAATTTATGGACAACCACAAATGCCGTTGTGCCGTTCGCCGAAATTATTTGGAAACCTCTCTTTTCCAGCACTTATGAGAGGTGTTCAGGAATGTTATAATATATATTTCTCTTATCTAATATATTTTATTGTTTAAGCAATAAAATGCATGGAGAGGTTCAAACATCAATTTGCATAACTAAATAATAACCAGACACTGACATAGTTTCCACTGAACACCAAAATATAGAATACATATTTTCCTCAATGTGCATCTCACCAGTTAATATCAAAAGATGATTATAACTAACCACGCAGCCTATATTTAAACTATTTTGACGGTTCGATGACCTATTAAACAATGAAGCGAGCTATTTGGTAAAGGTTCCTTGTCACTATTCATTCATACCTACTATCTTTACGTGTCAAAAACTTCCAGTTAATCAACTTTTAAGTCATTAATATCTATTGTATGGATATTTTCAAACGCTTGAAGAGGAATTTACAGATGTTACCCACTGTTTGATTTTGACAAGTATTTCATTCATATTTCAGATTGTTAATTTTGTCAGATATATCTATAAAAAAAGGTTTAACCAATTATGATTGCTGATCTCTATTTTTTGCGTTGAAGTAAATAAAATCATTTTTTTACTAATAAATTTGCTCTGCTTCAACCCTTAACATTAACTTATAATAAGTAGGTAGGTAACAATAATTACAGATTAACATAAAATAAAATAATACTGTCGTTGGAAAACATTGTCCAGACTGCTTAAAATTGTACCTACCACTTAATTTTGTTTATTTAATAGTGAGGTTATCATTTCGTAATTAAAAATTAGATTCAATTATTCAGCTCCATTATTTCCCAGACAAACTTTTATAAAAATAATTTTCTGGAAAAGAGCAAGCGTCGGGATCAAATGTTAACGTGACCTTTTGAAGCTCATTCGACGAGATCGATAGAGGCAGCCGGGGCGGCGTCCCGTCGTTCCAAGGACGCTCTTACCCTGCGACGACACAATCCCTTGGCTGCCGTTCAAGGCCAAAAGCGTAACACAAACTCAAATTGACGTTGCCAAATTCCTTGCAACGACCAAGAAACTGCATCATGTTATCAGATGATGACTTTTGATCCGCCATTAATACTTATGTTTCATTTTTTAATCTAATTATCCAGCATGTAGTACGTCTGTTCTAGTGCTTTTCCATTAATTTCATTGACTCGCATAAGTAGGTTTTTATTAGTCCTTTGGGTACTTATTCCCGCCGTCTCGTCTGTGATGAACATTAATTGGCACAATCAGACTTCTCAACATGATGCGGGAAAAGTATGGATAAAAACTTATATATAAGAATGATTCATGATAAAAATTATTGTCATTTTGAATTCCCTAAACTAAACATACACGTTGCAACAGAAATGTTTAAATACGGTCAAAGAATTGAGAAAGATGCATTTTGATATCTCCCATCATCACTTCCATACGACCCAGTTCACCTTGGCAGTCTTGGCAGTCTTTGGTCAGTGATCACTTTCGTACGAAATGGAAAAGAGTGTGGGAGACAGTGGAGGTGGAGACACCATGCAAAATCTATATTCTAAAGCGTTTGTTTGTTTCAGTTATTTGTTTGAAGTGTTATGTTATTAATTATTATACGAGTAGGTACATAATACTAAGAAAACAAAATAACGGTTGTTGTTTGTAATTATTAATCTTGAAAAAAAAATAACGTTAATGTTTTAAAAGAGATACTGTCTCTTCCATGCATAATAGTCGTATCTCTGGCATCACTGCCCTTAATGCCCCCACCTCTGCTATTCGTCATCGTCACAGGCTGCTTCCACCAACTCTCTCATCTAGAAATTGGGATATGAGTAAGGGTCGAATTTATATCCTGCGTTATTTAGAAACAAATGCAATTTATTATCAGACTTGGGGTCGTTGGAGATATGCCCATTTATTTGCTTTTAAGATCTATGAATCATCTAGAGTACCTTTTTGATGATAATCTAGATTTGGCCAGCAATTTATCAATACTACTCGTACATATTATGAAGGGTGGTTTATTTTGTTTCGGCGTTGAAATTTTTTGTTGGTTAGGGGTATAGCCACGGATGTAACAGTCAGCCGCAACTGTACAAGAAAACAGTGTTTTGAAAAATTGATATATATATATATATACAGGGTGAGTTCACTTTAAATCGGGAAACTTCGAGAATCGATTCTTTATTGAAAAATAAGTGTAGTTTGTCCTATAAACATTTTTCATATGGGACTTGGTTTTCGAGATACAGGACGTTGAACTTTTTTTTTTTTTTTTTAGTTTTCGACGAAGTTCTTTTTTAAAAAGGGGTCCGTGGTCCCCATATCTACGCCGATATTTTCAAATTTTTCAGATCATTTGATAAACTTTAATCTAACATAAACAAAACCCAAATTTTACAAAAAACGGTCTAAGCACTTTAAGTTAGTCGTCGAAAACTAAAAAAAAAAAAAAAAAAGTTCAACGTCCTGTATCTCGAAAACCAAGTCCCATATGAAAAATGTTTATAGGACAAAAACTACACTTATTTTTCAAATAAGAACCGATTCTCGAAGTTTCCCCATTTAAAGTGAACTCACCCTGTAGATAGACCACTAAGAAAAAAGAGAATTTTTCATTTTTAGCAGTTATAGATATTTTAACAGTTAGTATAACGTTCACATGGTCATATTAAGTTTTTATTTTGGATTCAGTTTCATGAAGTTTTTTAAGTTTTATAAAAAATATAAAAATTTAATATTTTGCCAATAAATTATCTTCATAAAATCATTCTATTTGGAGAATAATTATTTATTTGTAGTGTTCTATTTTAAAATATTTCTATTTATTAAGTTTATTCACTCAAGCATAAATGACATACATATTTGTTGAAGATCCTTTAAAATAGTTACAAAATTATACTTAAAATGAGGTCAACGGGCATAACAAACCATTATAACAAAATAGTAGTTTATGTCATAAGGACGAAAAACGGTTTTTCGTCTGTGTGACATACAATATTTTTTATTCGAATGTGCTTATGGATATTAAAATGATAGGGAAAATTAAAATATTATGTTCTTAAGATTTACTTTGCTACCCCGCAAATGATACAATTTTCAAGTTTGTTTGTAGACGGCTGTGAACTATAAGGCCAGATATTAACAAATAACAACTGCACAACTGCTGTCATATCAGTTTGCTTGAAATTAGTATCGAATTAAATAAAATTCAGAAATCTCTTATTTTATTCAATTAAAATTGCTTGAATTGAAGTTTTATTTACAAGTGCATTACCATTTTACAGTAGAAAAAAAGGGCCAGCATTTTAAAAGGCAGGTAACTAAAACGCTTAATCTTTTTGTCTGCCACTTTTCAGGCCGAGGCCTGAAAAGTCTTTTCAGGTCGTTTACTTGAAGTAGCTAGAAAAGTTCTACCTTTCGTTTTTGTCTTCTGACCGAGAAACGTCATTTTTTGAGACATTCGAATAAAAATGTCATTGTAGGTCATAAAATATGTAGATGGCTTTTTTTTCGAATAATTTTGCATTTTTTTATTATTTAATACCTCATGTATAGTTTATCCAAAATCAGTTTAAACTTGAGATGCACCGAGACCTACTTTTTTAAAAAAGCCAAGTACCGAGCTCTCGGCCAAATGCTGAAACCGAGTAAAGTCTGTCATATCTATACAGCACATAAAAAGAGCCGGCTTGTTTGAAGTTTTTATGGGCATCAAACAAGCCGCCGGTTTTTTATGTGTCTTACAAAACTGAAGTCGACCATACCGAGCTACTCGAGTCAAATTCTAAACCGACTTCCGACTGTTACTAATATATACAGGGTGTTTACTAAAGAATGGGCCAAACTGTAGGAGTAGGTTCCTTGAGTAAAAATAAATCATTTTAGCTGCACATACCTTGGTACCATTTTGCTTCCTTAAAAAGTTATGAACCGTTAAAAGCAATTTTTTTATTTAAATTTTTTGTTATATCTCTATTACTATTAACACGATTTCATCCAAATTTGGTATATGGGGGTTATTTGGGCCGCTGAGAAAAGTAATGTAAGCAATTGTGGCGAATAACGTAGAGGGCGCTGCGAAAGCCTAATTATTTCTTTTGTTTTAGTCGTTAATTTTTTCAGCATCAACTTTTAAAAAAAGTAATATTGGTTTTTAATGCATCATTCAATTCTACGTCAAAAAGAAATACTTATTTTATGTCGGTAAAATGCACCGTTTTCGAGTAAAATGCATTTAAACTTCCTATGGCACAATGAAGAGAATTATGTAAAATTTAAATTGTTCATTAAAGAATGTGCCAAACTGTAACAGTAGGTTCTTTGAGTAAAAATAAATCATTTTAGCTGAACATACCTTAGTACCATTTTACGTCCTAAAAAATTAGCAAGTTATTTATTTAAATTGTTTTAAATTGCTTAATTTGTTAAATTAATAAAATATTTCTTTTTAAAAACTGCGTTTTATCTATTATACTGAATTATTTTACTGTCAGTTTTAGTCATGTACCTAGTAGAATCATAATTTAAATTTTACATAATTTTCTTCGATGTGCCACAGGAAGTTTAAATGCATTTTTCTCGAAAACGGTGCATTTTACCGACATAAAATAAGTACCTATTTCATTTCTACGTAGAATTGAATGCTGCATTAAAAACAAGTAATACTTTTTTAAAAAGTTGATTTTGTTGATTTTAGAATTATAGGTTATCGGCTGTTTTATAGAGGAATGGATGAATAAATGAATAAATATTAAATAATAATAATAATAATAATAAAATACCCTTCCACGTGGCGCTGAGCTAATGATTTTTATCAAAATCAAAGCCAAAATGTAATTACTAACTACTAAAAAGTTGATGCTCAAAAGATTAACGACTAAAACAAAAGAAATAATTAGGCGTTCGCAGCGCCCTCTACGTTATTCGCCACAATTGTTTACACTACTTTTCTCAACGGCCCAAAAAACCTCATATACCAAATTTGGATGAAATCGTGGTAATAATAATGGAGATATAACAAAAAATTTAAATAAAAAAATTGCTTTTAACGGTCCATAACTTTTTAAGGAAGCAAAATGGTACTAAGGTATGTGCAGCTAAAATGATTTATTTTTACTCAAGGAACCTACCCATTCTTTAGTAAACACCCTGTATAGTTCTAATTTTTTTTTGTTATTTTCGTTGAGGATTTGATCAGTATTATTTGTTATTCAGTTCCTTTTAGAGACGGCTGTTTAATTTTGATAACTATTTTTAGTTTTTTTTATTATAACTAAGAATGTTTTTTAATAAACACTTGACATTGACTACTATTTTATTTATTTTATTGTACTTAATTGGACTCAGAGAAATAAAAAAATTTTAAAAACATTGAATCATAAAGAAAAAATCAGCTGTTTCAATATTATAAAATGGCCGAGTAATACAAAGGTCGGCCAAATAAAGTCGAGTATATTTTAACTTGGCATCTGTATGAGTTGATATTGCGCGTACGATTTAATTTTCTCTCGCACTCAAAGTTAAAGCAAGAGCATAACACTCATTGTTCCCGTATGTCGACCAAGCTTCTTTGTCCCTCCGTTTGAGACGGAAATATAAAATATACACTGGAGAGAGAGATACATAATCCAAGTTTTCAATAAGTTCAGCGGCTGTCAAACTCTCAAGATTTGCCAATCGTTACAATGAAATATTATTTATTTGGGGTTGAGTCGTCTCAAATTGAAATTAAATTCGTCTTTATATGAATTATTGGTTATTTTTAGTGGTAAATAGTAGGTATTTATCCAACAAACGGACATTGTCAAACCACTATAAGTCTTACAATTTTATGTTACCTACATATTACACGTTTTACAACGTAAGTGATGTAGTTGCGTGGCTCAGTGTGTAAGATACTCGACTGTCAAAATAGTGGAATAGGTACTTCCTAGTTCAAATCCTGTTCACGGCGATATCGTTTTTATTTTTTTAGTAAATATTAAAGGTTCAAAATTTCCCAATAAAAACTTCATTTTATTTATTTTATAAATCCGCGCAGCGAGTTTTGTTAAAACTGTCTTTTCACTAAACAATTTTATTTTATTATTCCGCCCGAGTTTATCTCTAACAAAATCGACTTTCGGATGTTTAGTGGCGTGCTTACTTTATTTATTTACGAATATCCAGGGCCTTTATTTTTTATTTATTATAATACATTACATAATGACCAATTTTTCGGCTTTTATTTCTTTCTAAATAAACAGTCGTTAGGCCCCAAAATTTTATGTTGGCGCTGTTGGCGCAAAGCCGGACTTATGGAGTATTTTTTAAGGAACGCTCCATTTCTATAAGCTGATGATATGTGCGTGTGCGTGATTTACCAAATAAACTCGAGTAAACTTTAACTTGGCGTGTGGATGAGTTGGTATTGTGCGTATTATTGTATTTTCTCTTGCACACAAAATTGAAACAATGGCCCAAAACCATTGTTTACGTATAAACATACGTGAACAATGTTTTTGGGTTATTGCTTTAACTTTGTGTGCAAGAGAAACTGAAATAATATGCACAAATGTCAACTCATCCACACGCCAAGTTAAAGTTTACTCGACTATAACACACGTTTTCACCACCAACAGTTTGCGAATTCAAAGTGTAGCCTAGCGACGATAATTCTATTTAAAAAAACTATTCTAACTAATATTAGTTTTCGATTACTTTTTACACAGCAATCAAGAATATTTAGATATGATTAAACTACTTGACTTGTCTTCATCAAGGATGACTTGATTTAAATTAATAAACTATTTTTTTACTCGGATAATTGAAAATTTGATTTGCGAAAATGTCTTGATTTCAACATTTAAGATGGCCATAATTTCTTAAGGTGGCACTTTTCGAAATGTATGCATAAGTGGTTTCCGTCTTATTCTTTTTCGTCCGCGCCGAGGAATTCTTTTTTGGGACATAAAAACGCTTTAAACTGATGTGTTTAAATAATTGACTTTGGATAAACTAGGTATACTTCATGTACTGATAGCGGTTTACCTATTTTAATTGTTGTATAATAACTCTAGATTTCTTCATACTTTAGCCGCTGATTTTGGTTAGCGAGGTAAAGCCACGTCCATATTACTCGCGCTCGGGCTCTAGTGAAGGGAAATTTAGACAAAAAAATTTATGAAAAGTGGTGTAATCGGGAAGTGATTTTTTTTATACATGCAAATGAGTCGAAAACCGAAAAAATTTCCAAAATAGCAGCATAAAAGTGCATTTTTGACTCATTTCGCTACACTATTTTTTAAATATGTCCGGCTCTATTGGTCGTAGAAAAATAAAGAAGTAAAACTAAAATACTCGTCATGAATTGACTATTGAACTGTTGGGGTATAGATAGATACATTATCCTACTTATGTACTTTTACCTCAAAACAATACAAATTTTAAAATTTATTTTTTTTTACTAATAATGTAGTAAGTGGGGTAAAAATCTTCAGATCTTTACGAAAATTGGAGAAAACATGTATTTTCATGCTATAAATATGTGATTACATTTTTTAAAAAGTCATTTTTACAGCCACAGTTGAACATTTTCGAAAAAATAAACGCTTTCCATTTAATGAGAAATGGTCGTAGGGTAAACTTTTTTTTTAAGTGTAGGTTTTACATGTACCTACTTTTTTGTGAACTTATTATGCCAGAATTTATTTATCAAGTTAAAATGTCGTTTTTTAAAATCGCTTTTAAATTCTAATTTCCCTCCACTACTCTCACTGGTTCACATTCTTCAAACTTGTCATGTTTGTAATTTTGAGAATATAAATTTATAAATTGTGTTACAAAGTCGTCGTACAAAGAAATAAATATATCTACCAGTACTACCTATATCAAGTGGTGTCCTTGTTTTCTACTACATCCGAATGACGTAATTTGAAACTTTCTT
The DNA here is from genome assembly GCA_963680705.1 of Rhagium mordax. Classification (NCBI taxonomy): domain Eukaryota; kingdom Metazoa; phylum Arthropoda; class Insecta; order Coleoptera; family Cerambycidae; genus Rhagium; species Rhagium mordax. Next base: position 30,498,099 of record OY796660.1, read on the forward strand.
TTGGGTATATTAAATACTATAGATTTGATCAATCTCCGTACTTTCTAATTCCACATATACTGCAATAAATAGATCAAATAATAAATTATGGGCCAAGGGAGAATAATCGATTTCATGATTTAATGGAGATATCTCAGTTCTAGTAAAGGAGATAAAAGTGAAGGTTAAAATATCTTGTTTCTAACGAGATGTGTAAGTATTATAAAACGGCTTTTATTCATTTTACTATGCAATAATGTTACAGAGTAAGAGCATTTCCAATATCGGGAACAGGAAAATCTAAAAGGTTAAAGTGCATTCGGTCACTGGTTGCTGATGTATTTCCACAGTTCCGGGGTCCGTCCGGGCTGATCTTACCGCGCAGTTGCATTATGCATTATCCGGTGCTGGTGGATCTATACGGAATAAAATTAACAAAAGGGTACGATTCTTGATAATTTTACGAGAAGAGAACTTCTGATTTTCAGATTAAATTCACTAAAACGAAATTAAGACAAAATTTACCAGATTCAAGAGTCTGAACCCTGAACATGTGCATTGTGCACTTAGATTATTATAAACATCAAACAAATTAGTGCTATAATTTAGAAATGTAGTCCGCGATTACTTGGTCTTTTGGCAATGGATTTTTCGATACTAATGACGATAACGGACCAGAAATTGTCGAGAAAACCAAACCTGTATAATACTGTATAATAAAAACATAACAGTTCACTTATCCACAACTTTTAGAAAAGAACAAAACAACAAGGTTGTGAATGGCACGCAGACAACGGGATAGGCTTATTCCACATTTAGTAAAGTGAAATGCACTATTTGTTATTATTTTGTAGTTTTTAACACTAATATATGAAAGCTTCTGTGTTTGTATATATTTGGATTTCCCATTACCACCGTAATAATCAAAACAAATTTTAAGTTTATAGAACTCATGCTTGTCGATCAAAACTCAAAGACTATTTAACCATCACAATCGCACATCAGAAATCGTCGTAATTTCGATTTAACTCCTATCAACCAACGAAACTCAACTAACTGGACTTCAGTATTTCTGTTCTTATTTAGACTGACCAATCTGCATAACCCGGGAAATGTTACTTTCATAATGAGTATACCTTATAAAACTTATTAATATATTGTAACTTTTACTGTAAATTTTATAAACAAATATTTATGTACTTCGTTAATACCCAGTTACAGTAATTTTATGAAATTATAATAAACGTTATAATAATATATTCGTTACTATTATATTCAAACCCATATAACAAAATTATACAGGGTGTTTCAGGAGAAAAGGGAACTATTTTAAGGACGTATTCTAGAAATCAAAATAGAAAAAAGGTCCTGTAAATATAAGTCCGAAAATGTTTCCTTTTCGAGATACAGGGTGTCAAAAAAAAAATAATTAAAAATAAGTTTTTCTGCAAGTAAATAACTAAACTGGTGCACAATTGAAGTGGATATTGGAGAACGATGAAATTTTACATAATTGTGAGGACCTGGATAATCACCGTAGATGAAACACCTTTAAAAATCAGTTAACTTAACAAACAACGCACGGTTTGAAATAGAAAACAAATATCAGACGCAGAAATTATTATTCGAAAACGATTTGTCCTACCAGAAAAACTTAAGAGTCCTTTTCTTTTTAGAATGGAGAGAGAGAGAGAGAGAGAATTTAGAATTAATATCATTTAATATTTTGCTGTCACGCACGTCGCTGGTGAAATTGTCGAATCTCGTTGAATAAAAAAGAAATGCTTCCATGCCAATATAGATACAGAGTACACACCAAAGCTCAATTTAATATCTAAAATCGTTTTCGAGATATTTAAAAAAAAAAGATTTTTTTGACACTCTGTATCTCGAAAAGGAAGCATTTTCGGTCTCTTATTTATAGGAACTTTTTATTTATTTTGACCTCTAGAATACGTCCTTGAAATCCCTTTCCACCCTAAACACCCTGTATAACTGCCAATGCTAATCTAATATACATTATAGAGGTAGGTACTCGTACAATATATAATGTCTGCTGCAACTTTGATACTACGAACACGACAATTTTGCAAAAGTGAACAACTTTTGCAATTAATTCCTCCATAAGTAATATTTACGAAATTATTGACGTTTCCCTATAATACAATATACAATATACAATATTAAAGGCGTTATCAAAACAAAGAGATTTTAAAGTTCTTTTGTGTCGAGCACCAAGCGGAATTAATTCCACAAAGTGTAAAAGGCTTCTGTTTCTGGTGATAGGGTAAATCGTGAATGCTTATTAATGACACACGAGTTTCTCTACGATAAAATATAGTACGAACTTTGCAAAATATGAAAGAGATGTAGTAGCAGAGTAGTAGAATGTAGTAAGTGGAGTAGGTACGTCGCCTGTATTAAAAATGTAGACTGACACTCTGCGCATACGATACAAATCCAAGCGTCACAAGAGCTCAGCTGTTCTTTTTAATTTCCAGTAAAGCCTCTGTTAACGATTTAGTATGTTGCTTTTTTTGGATGTCACGAAAAATTTTATTTCCTACTATTATTATTGGGAAAATCCATTGAATACACTCTCCTTCCTTTTTTCCCCCATTTAGGGATAAAAATGTAACTGTAGAGACTAATTTTGAAAGCTGAGGTAAAAGTTGCGACTTTTTTGGAAAACTATGCATTTTAGAAAAATATTTCCTATAACAGTTTCATAGTTTTTACAAATCAAATTTTGGTGAATTGAGTTTCAGGCATAGTATAAGGATAATGGTATGTCAGGTTGCCGTCCAATTTCTGTATCTACTGCGCATTACGTCACTCAGTTTAAAAAACGCCGAAAGACAGTTGTCATTCCGCACATTTAATCTTTATTTTAATATTTTTAATAGTGTTAACGAATAGCACCATGCTGGCTTGTGCTGTGGCTGGGTGTAACAATTATTACACGAAGACAAAAAGGTACTGACATCAAGTATTTTACATTTCTCCCCGTTGAAAAGCTCGCGAAAGTATATGGATCAGCGATAAAATTAATATGAAAAATGGCAGGTTAATTTTTTATTTCGCCGGTTTATCCTTTTTATTACCTATTGTCTGTTTATAGCACATATTTCTTATGTACATTTCCACCCAACAGAATCAACAGATTTTGAAATTTCTTTAATACAGCAGATGTTGTTATATTTCCCCCAGAAACAGTAGAAATTGAAGATCTGATGCAATACCAACTGATAATATGCCTGGTGTTGTTTCTTGACTGTCGTAAAAGGAAAATAAATTGTGATAGATCGCTTAGGATGGAAAAAATATTAAAAATAGACTACTAATTTTAGGTTAGAATTCCAACTAACAAAAAGCATCTTATTTTATTAGATTAAGCCAATTAAAACTTTATTCATAATGCACTGAACAAGATTTTAGTTGATAGTACAGAAATTAAGTAGAAATTTTAATAAAATTGACATAATATTCGATAATTTTAGAAAATACATATTTTTGAGGTTAATTGTGATGTCACCCCTGCTACTTTTTAAACTGAGTGACGTCACCGTGCCTGCGCGCGGGCATACCATTCTCCCTATACCATGAGTTTCAGGTCATTTGAAAGCCTACTTATTTTTTTATTGGAATAGTGTATGTTTTACTCCGGAATTTGACAATTAAATTATGCGTATAAATCATTCCACCATTAAAAGACCCAATTTGGTTATTTAAAAGTTCCGTACAAAATTGTTCAGATTTTGAATTTCCCGTCGTTTTGTGAGTCTCTGACCACACTAACAGACAAATGCAGTGTAACACACGATATTACTCTCGAAGCAAAAGAAAAATTCGAAATGTGCGTCGCTGATGAGACATAATTAATTTCAGGCAAAGCAGTAAATCCAAAACGTACCAAATTTTGCCCTGTAGTGGGAAATAGGAATATAGACTTTGTATCAATAAGAAATCAGACAGAAGTTCCAAAACTTGTTGAATTTTAACGTATTAAACTCGAGGAATAGGCAAAAATTCAAAATCCACTTCATACATGATTTTTTTTTAAAAAACAACTTCCTTTTGAATACTCTATAAGATCGATTTCAGTCAGTTTTACATAAACCTATTTACTACCGATTAATGTAGGACAATAAGGAAGTGAATATTGTTTTATGAATTATATTTAAATTAGTCATTTATGATATTTTAATGCCTTAAAATGTCCTACATTTTACAATCACTACATGAAAATAGTATTTTGAAAAATATTCACCAATTTAGACAATTTGTTTGAGGAAAATACTATATTTTATTATTTTATCATATGAATAAATTTGTAAAAAAGCTTCACCAGATGATTACCTAAAATTTTACAATTCTTAGAGTCCCATTACACAGCGTATAGAGTGACGCGCCGGGCATGCGATTTGACGCGCCACACGCCGTGAGAACAAGTCGGCACGCGGCGTGCCAGCTCCTGTCGATTTGCGGTAAGTTTGCACACTTCAAAAGAAAACAGCAGGCGGCGTGAAACTTGGCAGTTACCAGGTCCGACCAGGTCGTGAGATCGCGATCGACGATCAGGCGCCTCGGCGCGTCACTCCACACGCCAGGCGCGTCGCTCCACACGCCGGCGCCGTGTAATGGAACCTTTAAGCAGCATTATAAGGTGTTTTAAGTCGAGACTTAAATAAAAATAATATGTTTTAAAATGAGTGTTCGTCTCTTACAAGAACAATACAATCGCAATAACATTTAAAACCTAGAGAAAATCAGTTTTAAGGAACATACCATAACCATACCATGTTTGATATAAGATTTTCCAACATTCCCAAAATAAACATTAAAAAAATAATTGAATAATATGTCAATCAACGATAACAATTAATTACTAACTTAATTCATTTATTTGTTTATATCTGATAAGTAATGAGAATTAAGATTCTATTATTTATCTGATTTTAGCGATATAATAATATGCAATATCTTTTGGGTTATCATAACCAAAACATTTCGTGAGACGTATGCGCTGTACCTATACAACATTTTGGTTAATATATTAAAACGTATAGTATTGCTGATACCCAACTTTCGAATTTCCTGTTCAATTTAAATGTAGGTATATTTTTTTTATCCTATGAAATACCTATGCATATTAATTCTTTTACTCCACTTCGAATTTAATTCAAAAGAATGGATCGTGAATGGATCGGTATGCGGACGAGAGGAGAGGCAACATTCTTTGCTTGATGCACTGACTGCGGCCAAGGTCAAACTCTTCTTCGCTTCCCTTCTTGCCGGTTACCAAGACAACTACAACTATTACGACTTTTTGTTGGATTGCATTCCAGTGCAGAGCTCTTGGTTTTTGTTTTATTTGTAAGTCGTAAGATGTTAATCATGTTCTTGGGTAGAGAGTAAGGAAGATATAGTTCATTTCATATTTCTAAAGCGGGGAAAAAATGCCGCATTTACAAAGCAGAAAGCGCGGCCTCTTTAACGTTCAAAGAAGCCGCCGCACGTGCTTGTTTGTCGGGAATTTTTTATCTGCGGTACAAATATGAATTCGACTTTACCGAATAGGTGTATGTAAGTTCACAAACATACACACATTTTTTTTTTGTTATTTCCATTTTTGCATGTCCATTTTGTTATAAAGTTTTATTTGATAATAAATAAAACATATAATAGAAATTATTAAATCCAGTCGGCTGATCCCACACAAACCATGATATTAATAAAATATACCATGTCTCTAAGGTATCGCGGCTGGGTATTTTTGCTACGCAGAAATCGAATTATGCATGGTAAAAAGAAAGTTTTTAGATGATGAATGAGGAAAACCTAATGTGTACAAGGACTGAGCGAGAAAACAGTGAAATTGAGAATAATTGATGCACCGATCGTAATCTGACGCTTAAAAGAAAACAAACCTTAATATTACCGTAATTGGTTTGTATAATTTTAAGCTTCAGGCTATGCGCTATTGTGGCCACACACTTATAATCGATATACATACTTATACAGTTGTCCTTATTGTATTCTACATTCGGTTTTCCTACTTACCATGTCTTAGAGTCCTCAGAGTAAACTTGCATTTTTCTTGGAAACAAATTTTAGGTTTGTCAAACTTGCCCTTATCGTTTGAATGCTATTTATATCATCGAGCTTCAATAAGAATAATTATTATTTAACAATAATTAGTCATTTAAACTGTAACACTAATTATTACTTTTAACCACTATTATTCCCTACTAGTCAATACTTCTTTTCTGTTCTGTTCAGTTCGCTTTCCAATATTCAACTACATACATGTAGTGGACCACCGTGGTCATTATGTACTTTCTAGAGCAGTCCAGGTGTTATTTCTAATTCCATAATTCTCTGGTTTTCTAATTCGTTTTTATGCCACTGACGCCATCTCTGGTTTTCTAATTCGTTTTCATGCCACTGACGCCATCTCTGGTACGACTGCTGAACCACCATCTATTTAGGACTCTGTTTTGATATAACATAGGTACTATAACTTGTGTAAAGTGGGTGCAAATTCATCAGAATAGTTAAATTTTTTTTTTAATTTCATTTGCTTTTATAAGTAAATTTTTTATGTATTCATGGCAAATTCAATTTAATAATCAAGTCCGAAAATTTTTTCGAAAATATACTATTTTGGGAAATATTTCATCTATTTCAAAGTTTTTGGTCGCACTGTACCAACACTTTTTACTTCAAGAACAAATTAAGTTTGTATTTATTTGCGGGTGCTGGCTTGTTTGGAAGCGTAGAGTGTAGAGTGGTATAGAATAAATACTTATGAACAGACATAATTGATTAGTATTTTGTAAAACGTTTAATATTTAATGTTGAGTATTGATTGAGTGAAAGAAAAACATGAATAAACGGTAATTTTATTAATAATTATCTTTCCACTTGGATAAATGTTATTTTATTTATAATTTTTTACGTGAGAAACAATGCAGCTAATTTGTTTACGTTTTAACAAATTATGAAAAGAAAAAGGTATAAACATAAACGTGTAGTTTCGATCAGTGACAGTTGATTCCGCTCCAACGATAATTTAAAAAAAATTCTTTAAACTACATTTCGTAAATTAGAATGGTTCAGAAACAGCTGACTCATATTGTTCAACAAATCAGCTGATTGTTGTTTACGCGTTTTAATTATGGTACTTGTTTTTGGCACTCAAAAAGTAAGGCGCCGTTTATTTTTAAATACTTGGCGCGACTGATATATATATATGTATGTGTATTGTGTATCCCTCATGCCAAACAACAGCTGATAGCTGATTTATATCAGGCGATATAATTTAATTAATATAGCGATTATATAATGTAATAAAATAATAAACAATAAATGTAATTTTGCTATTTATTTATTGTTCGTGTTTGTTAAAGTGTTTTCTTCCATCTTTTTTTTTATTAAGAGTTTCGCTAAGAGCCTTGTAAATTGCAAATGCAGAAGGATGACATTTTGCTGTATACAGGGTGGTCCGAAATTAGTGGTCATCATTTTACCCGCGTATTCCTCGATCAAAAATAAGACAAAAAGTTCCTACAAACATGGCCCCGGAAATGCTTCCTAAGGGAGCTACAACCCCTTAAAGGTGCATCCTTGACGATGGTTTTTATTTAATATTTTCGAAACTAATAATAATAATAATAATAATAAGAATAATAATAGCATAATTTTATTATTAATTACTAAGTACCTACCTAGAGAACTGTGCAACTGTGCATCTTACTCGTTCCATTTTGATTTTTTTGTGATTCATGTTTTCCAGAAACTCAAATAACTCGAAAACGGTGCGTCCTATCAAAGTTCAACTAGAATACCTTTATTGCATAAAAACTCTGGCATTCCATAATTTGCTATCAAAATCTGGAAAGACGTACAGGGTCATCACGTGAAAATGTTAGATTCTACTGTAACTTTGTTGCCTTTTTATTTATCAGAAAAGAAAAATTGTTTTATTGACTCATTTTTTGCCAGGAATTCAAATTTTTATAGAAAAAAACAATCGAGCATCGCATTTCAGAGATATAGCTATCGGCATTGTTTTTTCTTATGCAGCACTCTGTATATTATTACATCTTTTGATTCTTCGCTTTTTTCCTAATTTAATCGATATAAATATGTAAGCTATTACCTTTTATTTTTTACGAGACATAAATAATTACATAATTTAAATTACAACAATTAATAACATAATTATTTTTTATAGATATTGTTCAAACTGCCTTCCTTGCTTTTCTACACATAACCTATAACATTTTTCCAAATTCTATATCTAGGTATATCTCGTAAAAAAAACAATAATAACTTACATGTTTATATCGATGACATCAGGAAAAAGAGAAGAATAAAAAAATATAATAATGAGATGTTACATAAGAAAAAATAAAGTTGATAGCTATATCTCTGTAATGCGACGCTCGATTGTTTTTTTCTATAAAAATTTGATTTCCTGGCAAAAAATTAGTCACTAATACAGTTTTTACTTTTTCGATAAATTCAAAAGCAACAAACTTACAGTAGAATCTAACATTTTCACGTGATGACCCTGTACATGCGAAAAAGTTGTGGGGCATTTTACTCCACCCCCTGCCTGTTTGACCCACCCCTGACTGAAATTTTTGGATCATTATCACATCACCTTATTGGCCAGAAAACGATTAGTAATTGGACCAAAATTTCATGTTTTTATTTTTACCAGTTTCGGAAATATTAAATAAAACCGAGAATAAAACCCATCGTCAAGGATGCACCTTTAAAGGGCTGTAGCTCCCTTAGGAAGCATTTTCGGAGCCATGTTTGTAGGAACTTTTTGTCTTATTTTTGATCGAGGAATACGCTGGTAAAATGATGACCACTAATTTCGGACCACCCTGTATAATAAACCATGGTTGTATCTAAAACATTAAATGCATGATTATCAAATATCAGTTTATTTTAATATTTGTGGCAGTATGACGTTAATATGAATCACATTCTCAAGGTCAATCAAACGTAATTTGTTATTAATTTAGAAATCAAAATTGCAAAAGCTATCGTGTTGATAGGCTAAGTACTAAAGGGACGTTGAGAGTATGCCAAACCTTAGACATTCGTGGACAAATAGGTGTTCATACCAAAGAATTTATTCACGCATTTCCATCCATAGCTTTCGTTCATTTCTTAAACCAAAGAGTAAACTTTGCTTAAACCAACTAATTTCGCCGGCCATGTTGGGAAACCTTTTTTCGACGACAACTGTACGATTGAATTAGCGCGAGGATGCTCATTTCCCTAGCGCTAGTAAAGTGGGAAGTGTTTTTGCTTTTTAATGGTAGTCGACAATTTCAAAATAACACCTTAGTTCCTTCAAAAAATTATCGCATCCAAATGTTCGATGCTGCTGGATCCATTCATTCTCTATTCACCATCGTTTTAAACGACGTTGTTTTAATTCTTCCTGCAGCATTGTAGCTATTATGTGATTTCTTTGGTAGAGTCAGTATTCATGTTAGTTACTTCGGACTAACTTTGTTGATAAATGTAGTCTCAGTCTCAGTGGCCGACTAGGTGTTTTTACTTGTACTGGGTGTAAACCGTTTGAAACAGGCTAGTGGCTAGCTGACTGGTACCCTTGTATATGTATTACATATACAAGGCTGGTACTAACGAACTAGCATGATGTCAACGCCCCTTTGTAAGAAACTGTCTACATCCGCACATTTAGTAAGACACACACAGACTAACTTTTTGGCATTTAAAATTTAAAGATCAGGATTGTCCTGAAACGGATTTGTATCAATTTCTGTATATGATGAATGAATCAATATAAAAAATACAAATATTGTCTGGTTTTAATATATCACCTGTTTGATTTAATGAATGGTATAAAACTAAAACAGATCAATTGTAAACTGTGTCTAATACAATAGAGTAAATGCATTTTGATTAAAAACAGTCGGTTGTTTTCAACGATTTAAACCGAACAGTTCAATTCAATCGGATGAAACACATAACGAACATATTTACAAAACATATAATAGAATTGGTAAAGATTATTGATGTGTTAATCTAAAGGTCAAATTTGGGTGTAAAATTTGCAGTGTATGGAAATTTTTTAACGTAATTTCGAGTTGTTCAACACCAAAACGATGAGGCACTCTTGCCTCTGCCGGTTTATTTCACCAAATCAGCATATCAAACCATTCAGTTCATAGACAAATAGTCATCAGGATGTCATGTCTTTTATTTCGATCCTAATATTGGTTTTGGTATCCTACAGTAGATATATCGCGAACGATAAAGCTCTAACAGGAATTTTACCATTTCATTAGTGTACGTGCAGTTAAAATTTTTTTCGCAGATAAAATGTAAATGTCGTATTTTCTCAAGATGCGCAGTACCGCGGCCTACGAAATTCGACCAAATTTTGGGGTAAAAATATACCGAAAGCCTACTATGCCGATCCGTTTTGAATCGGCTTTTTTACATCTGATTCAACTTTCAATGGGTCTCCGTTCGGCATGCGCCAATCGGCCTGGCCAAATGAGACCGTTTCCACTGCTAGAATTTCGCCGAATTGCACTGATTGATCAGACCGATTGCAACTCGGATTGCAATGAAAACACGCCTTTAGTTATGTATTATGGCATTTTACGTTCATTTTATTGTACGGAACGGAGACCCCGAATACGATGACTAATTGAGTAATCGGCACTTACTCTGACCCGTACAAAAATGTTTGACTCCGAATTCACCTCAAAATAGTCTAAGTATTGCTAATTATCCACGTAAACGAATGCTTATTACGTGACAATGAGGCCCACATGTGCGTAATTTCACTCCATAACTTGTAACTGAAGTACTACTGCTGCTTCTAAGAAAAAAAAATCTTATTTATCAAAAATATACAAGAAAATTCAATATCATAATAAATTGGGATAAACATGGTCTATTTTAAAATTTTAAATGCCGTTTATTTTTCATGTTTGCCTTTCAGCAACAAGTTGAATGGATTAAATTTTTTTATCATAATTATAATTCAGCGTAGTGTTTAGAATCACCTTGTTGGTATTTCAATTATTTTTAACTACGTCTATGAATAGGTCAATAGCTTCTACAGAATCAAGGACATTTTCAACATTATAAACATTTAATAATACCGCCACGAGTCTCGCTAAAGCCGTGAAACGAACCGTGCAATTGATACGGGGAGAGCACTTGCAGACTGCAGTAGAGACTGTATCCGCAATTTCAACCAGCCGTACTATATCCAAGTGATTAATGACGACGAAAACATGAAAATTAAGATGTTTGACGTGTTTATTAGGATTAGGTATATAGGTACAATTTTCGCAAACATATTTTAGGATAGTAATTTCCTGTTCAAATATTCTACCGCGTGAAGAGAAGGAGGTAGTACATATTAGATTAGGTTCGAGTTATGTGTTAAGTTACTACGTAATGATTGTGAACAACTGAATTCAATCTAGAAAAGTCTGCTGCTCAAAGTGTATGTATACCTACGTGGGAACAGGTTACGAATTCCAACGTCGGCCATTCCCAGTTGTTTAATAAAAATTCGCATACCTATCTCTCAGTTATTTCGGTATCGACGTGTTGAACCGCTTGGGGGCTCAACATAATAAATGTTGTACTAGGAAACCGATGAATTTAAATAGATAGATAGATAGATATAGATAGTATGTATTTAAAATAAATCCATCGATTTAAGGGATTTGTCTTCATCATTATTTCTTAATGTTTTTTTTATTAATAACTTATTAGGTATATCAAAGTAGAAACATTAGGTTAAAATGAAGCCAATCGTTATAACAAATTAACAATAATAGATATTTGATCAAAAAATAGAATTATTATTACAGACGAAATTAAAGAGATCATGGAAACAAAAATAAAATTTCCACGATATTTTATACTTTTTATGTATGTTGTACTACATCTAATATTTAGGAGCCTCTCTAACACTGTTGAGTAAAGGAATCATAATTTAAACAGTAACACGTAGGATCTTCAGAGATATAATATGGACACATAATTTTTTATTTAGGCATTTAAAAATATATAAAGTGTGTTAATATCTGGAAAACCTCACAACAAAAAAGTTGGCAAAACAAACAAAAATCTACGTTTTAGCTTTGTGATACGAAAACAAAATGCAATAGCCAAAATGGTGGTTGTCAATTTTGAGTTCAGTAAAATTCTAATATATCGGTAATTTAGGATCTCTGTATCTATTTAATTATTAATGGTGAACATTTTTTACTACTCGTAGGTATATAAAACGATTTTGAAATATTTTCCATCTTAAAAATTTTACTGAGGATTTATCAAAGAAATGGTGTCGATATAATTAATAATAATATGTTAGTATTACACCAGTTATTTATTCTGGAAATCGGTATGTGTTTTTAAAAAAGACCATGTATGCTTTAATAGAAGGATTAACTGTCTCTTGTGAAACATTCCCATTAAATATCACGAGATGAATGAGGCCCGAATTTTTCAACTATGATGTCATCGAACTTGGGTATCAGCTGTTTCTGGAACGGGCCCCACAAAGGTGCGCTGTTCAGAGACTTAAAAACAATGATATCAACATACCTAACTTGCCAAACGATAACTTTTATTTTCATTTCGTTGCACGTTGACTGTTAACGTCTATTTTAAAAACCAGAACGGATTGAACATTTTTGGAGTAGACAGATAAACAGGATGTTTGCTGTCGCTTTAATTAGTTAGTTTTTATTTGATTAGTAAAAACGGGAAGGAAAGAATAAGTTAGAAAACGTTACTTCTTTTACAAGAATTGTTTCCAAAAATGTTATTTCATAATAAACGACAAAAATATACCTATTTATGTCAAGATAAATGTTATCTTCTAAAGTGCAATTGAATAAATATAATTTTTTTTACTATAGCTAGAAATCAGATATGGGGGTCATTCTAATCATTCTAGACTCTAGAGAGGTCTTTTCAGTGTATAAAATTATTTTTTCTGCTGATGTTTCGAAAGTAGACTATTCCAAACGCAGAAAAGTGCCGAAAACCCATTACTTCCCACAAGTCACAGGCAGTGCAGGAAATAATAAAATGGATTTTTAGAAACCACAGACAGTTTTACGACAACCTATTTTACAATATAAGTGACCACATTGTTTTCCCCGAAAATGTCGGATCGGGATAAAAAAATTAACTAAAATTATAACTACACAAATCACAACAGTTCTAATGTACAACCTGTTTCCAATACATACGCAGATAAAGTAAACAAAAACGGGAAAACGAGCGCATTTCAAAATAAGAACAAGGAGTAAATACCTATTTTTCATTGTGATTTATTTGGTTATTTAATAGTACACTAACAGGAACACATAAACACAAGTATAAATTAAAATTATATAAGATGTTTTCAATTCAAAACACTACATAGCGAAGCGGTCGCTGAAGCCGTGACTCGCGAGCGACCATTTCAACCATCTTGTCGTTGTCTTCTTATTATGAAGCAATGTTTAAAATATTCAACGTGGAAGAGAACCCGAAATATTTGTACTCAATTTAATTTTAGGGCACGACCTGTTAGCTGACCACCTCATATGTCCAGAGTACCTCGCATTTTTTTATGATTACACAAGAGCATAAACAATTTATTATTTTACATGTTTTATTTGTCTATTTTGTTTTTAACTTAATAATTATTTTACATATGTATGTAATATTTGTCGTCTCTATCTGTTATACATTTTTATCTTGTGTCCGTGCATGTCTATGACTTACCAAATGTACAATTTTGTATCTAATTGGTTAATAAATAAATAAATAAAAATAAATAAACAATTGGCATTAACGTAAATTCAAATACGGATAAAAATGCCCCTTTTATGATACGCGTTTTTGGTTTCTCTACCATATATTTTTTTTATCGTAGTATTGTTGTATTGACAAAAAGCAATTTTTTAATCAACTTGATATGTGTATATGTATAAGCACTAAAGTTAAAGTTAGATTCTAATTAAAACGGTTTTTTCAATTAATTGTGTTTATCTACCCAAGATACGCCACTGGTTTCGTTTACAATACTTGTAGGTATCCTAACCAAATAGTATGAATGAAGTCGGTAACCCACTTGTAACAGAAAAGTCTTACAATATTTCATATAGCATATAGGTAATTCATTCCAGTAATTTTCAACCCAAATATTATCAGAGGTAGGTTTAAAAATATTGTTTTAAAACTTGATGTTTCCCATTTTATTTTTTCTTATAACCTAATCCTTGTATAAAATGAATTTTGGTAAGAAATACTGGTTCATTTCTTCATAAAAAAATCGATCATATTTGGTTGCTTTAATGTCTTTTAAGTTCGAAATGTGTGTATTACAACTTATGCATTAGATGTGTTTTGTTACGGTTTAAAAATTAAAACACAAAATGAAGTAAAATAGCCCAAAATAAAGTTTTTATTAACAATTAATACCTAAGTATATTAACTTATTTTCTTATTTGAAATCTGTATTCACACCGTGAGACCGTTTAAAGAGCAAAGCCATCTTACCGCATCCCAAGCGGATGTCCTTTCCTTTAAATAAAACTGTTCGAGATTACAGTGAACTGTTGTTTCCGCTTTGGCAACGTAGTACAACAAACAGCTGCAGTCCAGCTCGATGGCTGCAATAATAAAGTTTGTTTTATACGATGAAAATCAGCGTACTATAATCGTCTACCTGTCACAGAATTAATTAATAACAAATTAATTGGTCTTGTATTATCTAACGATTATATGGTTTCACGCAAGTCATTTTTCATTTGGGGTTAAAATTTTCGACGCACCTGCCCCTGTTAATGTATCACGTCCTGGATAACAAAGTTGCTGCCAAATTAATGGATTTCGTTTCACTTCCCCTGGCAAATAACGCTGATGTGATGTACTGGGATATTGTAAATTTTCACAGAAAATAAATTAAAGTCCATGGAACGCATTAGGATTAGAGCTTTATCATTGCGTACAGAGAGCAACTACGTTTTTTTATACTTATATTTATATAGGTAGTATACTATACTATCGCCATTAGTAACAATATTTTGTCCCTGATTAATGCTAGAAATCTTGAAAAAATTAAATAACGAATCAAAGTTGAAAATACCTATAACTGTATTTGATAAAGGATTGCGTACAGAAATAGATGATTAGTTACCCCTTTATAAAATTTTTTCTTGTCTTTGGAATAACTGCGATTATGAGGATAAATACTTTACTTCCAAAAGTTCCCATGTTTTATTACTATAGCGACCTCTCTGAACTATTCTGTAAGACTCAAAACGGCGCCACACCCAGCTGATGCCGTAGTGACGTCATGACGCGTCGTCTTGGTCGATACACTGCCCGCACTATTTTACGTCATAAGGTTAACGTCCTACTTTAGATTTCTACCCCCGACTCTCAGTCTATAATATAAAAACTTATCAGCATTAATAATTGTTAGAATCTCTATCAGATAAGTACGTTTTCAATGGCTTCGTGGCTAATTAAATACCTATACTAGTTTATTATAATTTTAGACAATGACAATTGAAATGCCTACAAAGTACTAAATCAAATAAGTGATGTTTTCTTAAAAAAATTATAACAATTATATGTTTAAGTGTGGGTAAAACATGAGATTATATGAAAAAATAAGTACCTACTTATTTTACTTGAGGACCGTGATCCTTAAAATATATGTAGGAGCTTCTGAAAATAAATGAACGATCTCTTAGGAAGGGAATTCCTGATACAAATTGATTAAGGGCGCTGTATCCAAGATACTCGATAGACATAGGTCGGAAGAAAAAAAATATTTGACCATATTTGGTCATAATTCTTAATCGATATTTTGCCAAGAAAATTGTAGGCTTACTTGAATTAAAGTATAAGAAAACTACAATTATGAATTTTTATTTAATAATGTCACTTATAGTTGACCACATCATTATAAGGCACATAAAAACATGGACGTCTTTGATAGTCGTAAAGATCCTCAAACAAGCCGACGTTTTTTATGTGCTTTATGTTGATGTAGTTCACTATATTTGAATATCAGGATTGATTATACAAATTTATAAGTATAGTAGGTATATTCTATATTTTAACTCAAACAATTTTCCAAACAATCAAATAAATAAAAATTACTACATAGTTTATTGTCTTCTTATAATTATTGCCTTAGATAAATACCTATTTTTTTGACATTTCTGACAACGCATTAAATTTCTGCGCCAGAGTTGTTGGAGAATTAATAAATTAGCTGAAAATTCTATCGACACCCAGTAAGTGTACTTTAGGAATAACAAATGCCTACAGGTTATTTGTAAATTCTATTTTGTTAATAAGTTTTTTCGTATGTATTTTATGAATATTAGTTAAGAAAGGAATTTGATAATTTTTATTAATTATTAGATCGTGATAATATTCATAGTTTTCTGGTTTTTTTTTTTACCTATTAGTATTACCTCTTATCTCATCATAGTAAGTCTGGAATTACAGATCACCCTATTAGAAATGACAGATTACAGGAGGGATGTTAGGTCTGCGGACTGCGAGATATTTATTTATTACATATTTCTAGTGCGCATGTCAATGTTGTTTGGCTGACGAGTGGGTCATCTGGTAGAAACCTATCGAATTTAGCGATCATTCTATGCTTGTTCTAGTTCAAAATTTTCGCAGTCCTAAAACCGTTCCCGTCTTGCGCAATGTAAAAAATTACCAATTTTAATACACAGCGCATGGTTGTTTTTTCATTGCGCACGACGGGGACTGATCCAGAACTGTTCTAATGAGAACCAGAACAAGCCTTATATTTTCTAGCTCGAGTCGATGAGCAATCGTCAATCATCGAGTCACCGAGGCTACAGGCACTTTTGAGGATTGTTTTTGTGACTGCGAGCCCTGGAAGGACAAAGTTTAAAACCTGTTTTTTTTTTTACTAATATTTGCAATAATTTGCATTTATATGCTACAGAAAAATGTTTTTCTACTGACGGATTTTTTTTGAGTAATTTGCAAGAATATATTTTAAATCGATACAACTGTTACAGTACAGTATAGGCAGTGGTGTAGTGGAGCCGGAACGGCGTTCCGGCACTGCTTTTTAGTAAAAAAATAATTTTGAAAATAAAGACAAAAATATTGGACCTGACAATAATTATTTTATTATTGTGTTCCGGCTTAGCAAATTTTGCGACTACACCACTGGCTATAGGTAGGTATTTTCATGTTTTGAGACGTTTTTGCTGACTCTAATTGCACATGTGCAAAACAGCAAACTTTTTGTTGCCGATACTGGGTGTCAACGGAATCATTAGACAAGCCATAGTTTCCAGAGTTTTCAAGATACAAGTTTTAAACTTGGCATGGGTAATATCTACTAAAAACGGCACATTTTTAATTATTTGACACATTTCCATCGCTTTCGGTTTCCCCGGAAATGATCCCAACTTTGAAATTTTAAATGGACCACTCTATATATTTTTACATTTTTGAATTCCTGAGACGATTTTAAGAACGACTGCATAGTTTTAAAACAATTTTGCGACTACTTGATTTTTTTAGGGCTATTTTTATTTTTGAATCTAGAGTGCAGTGAATGCTCTCAAATCATTCAAATGGACGAAAACAATAAGAGAAAAATGTAATGTGTCTAGTGTGTAGGCATTGATTAACGAATGAATAAGATACGCGACTGCAATGTAAAGTGCGAGGTCAATTTTGGTGGCGAGATCTCGGTAAGTTGCGGGCAATCCTGTGATTTACGTAGTATGCTTTTGACAAACCTGTGTCGTGTCTGGTTTTATATCATTAATAATCTAGTGGTAATAAAAATTTAATGTCCAGATTAATTCAAGTTTAAAATTATTAACGTAGTATGTTCGCTCTGCCAGCTATTTCTCAACATTTGTTTGATTTTAACCGTCACATAATTTTAAACTAAAATCAATCTGAACATTCAATTCTTGTTTTCACTAGATTATAAATTATATAAAACCAGACACGACACAGGTTTTTCAAAAGCATACTATGTGAATCACAGGAATGCTCGCAACTTACCGGTAATCTCGCTGCCAAAATTAGCCTCGCACTTTACATTGCAGTCGCGTATCTTATTCATTCCTTAATCAATGGTGTAGATGTGAACGTGTAAAGTAAGTGTGTACACCACTGTTTCTTACAAACACGATAAGTTCTGTTAGATTTATCTTTTTTACTAAAAATTTGGTACATATGTAAAATAATGTGATGAATCTACATTCACTTTGTAGAAGTCTGTAGTATACCCTCATAGTGTAGGTTCCTAAGTGTGGTGGTTCAGCAGTCGTCCTATAGACGGCGCATGGTACGGAAACAAATTAGAAAACAAGAGAATCGTGGAATCATCTAGAGGAGCACCTGGAATATATTAGAAGGTATCTGTGCAGGTATATAAAAGCCAATATGGTCCATTGCAAGCAGTTAAATATAGGAAAGCGAACTGAACACAACAGAAAAGGAACAGTGACTAGTAGTGAATAATAGTGATTAAAAGTAGTAAGTAATGTTATAGTTTAAGTAAATAATTAGTGAATTAATAAATCAGTGGTTTAGTCTTGTTGCAATCCAAGCGTGGATTGCAGTTAAAAATTCACATTTTTGAAAAAATTACCAATTTTGAACCTGCTGTATCTTGAGTATTATTTGACGTACAGAGCTGGTTCATATCTAAAATTGTAGCAAATTTAATCTGCTTTAAAAAAGCTTAGAACGGCCATTTTGATGTAACGCATAGTTTAGGAGATATAATTAAAAAACCAAAAAAAGTCCGAAAATTTCCCTGTTTTTTAAGTGCCTCGAAGGGAGCACAGGTCTTTCGAAGCTGCAAACTTGGATTTACACTACTAGTACTGGTCCTAACAATATACCAAAAATTCAGAACTACACGTTAGTTTGCGATTTTAATGTACTCATTGACTGGCCTATAAGACAGGTATATTAAGATGTAATTTTAAATTATATGCAGGATACTTCAGGAATAGCTTCCTTGGACGAAAATAAGGTAATTTAAGTTTTACATTGGTACAATTTTGCTTGCTTGATAAGTTATAGCAGCCCCAGATATTTTTTTTGTATTTCATTTTTTTATAATAATTTATTAATATACGTCTTCAGTTGTTATTAGAACCATATTACTAACTGTAATAATTTTTTTAATTAATGAGTTATTGTAATTTATGCATTATTTTGGAAAATTAAAAATATTACGTACCTACTTTAAACATTATTTTCTCTAAAACGGTGCATTTCAGCGACATGCAACAAGAATACCTTTCTTAAAGCAAATCGAATGCTGTTTTAAAATAACATTTTTCAAAAATATTCATCCTTTAAAAAAAATCGAGAAAAATGTAACGTAAACAATATAGTGACAAGGGCGCTCTGAACGTCCTGTACATTTATCGCAAAAAACAAGCCTATATTCGTGTTTGTAACACAAAAAAACATACTTGTCCAAAATTTTTAATCAAATTACCCAAACAATAAATAAATTATAAAAAAATTAAATAAAAGAAATGTATTCTGGGAGGTAGAACTCATCAAGCAAGCAAAATTGTAAGGTAAGTTGACTTAAATCGCTTTATTTTCGTCCAAGGAAGATATTCCTGAAGTAGTAAACACCCTGTATTATCAGATTTACTCTAATAAAGTATATTTTTAAGATACAAAATTTCGAGCAAAATGTTAACCAAATGAGTATTCATAGTTTCTACTCGTTTGAAACTGTAGTTGCCATTTCGGCTTTCAGTTCCCAACAACAGGTTGCTATTATACTACAACGAGTGTCGATCATAAAATACGTCGGCGTGTTTGAGGATCTGACTGCTATTAAAGATGCTGAAATTTCTATGTGCCTTTACATCGATGTGGTCAGCTACACTTGTTTGCAAATAAACTGTTGTGCTAAAACTCCATCCACAGCATACAGGGTCAACCTACCTACTAATGGCCTTTTTGCTGCTGCTCAATTTGATCGTGTATGTAAGGCCTTTTTGTAAGGAAGCCTTTAGTGCCCTTTAGTCATAAATTCGACATTAAATTGTGGGCCTTTGTTGATTTCTAACGAGTTTCTTTATTGACTAAGTAACGCAATGCCAACTTAAGTGCAGAAATGCTGCAAGTCCAGATGACTTTCGAGTTTAATCTTGAAACGTAGAACAGTAGGTATTATCGGTATTATATTATCATCCACCCACAACATTAATTTTTTAAGTTTATAACCCAGAATCTACCACTAGTCCTAAGATTGTTAAACGTCATTTGTCATTTGAAATATATTGTGAAACAAAATGATTATAATCTAAATGTGTCTTGAACTGACGAATATTTTAATTATCTTAATTAACGTTCGTTTAAATGACTACATACCATAAATAGTATATCGTCAGATATATTTGGATATAATGGTCGAAAGTGCCTTTTAAACGTGTTCATAGTGGATGATTCAATTGTGAGAGAAGTCAACGTGGAGGTCTTTCACCTGTCAGCCTGTTTATGTTCTCTGTGGCCCCGAAACTAACAGCTGCTTCGAAATAGTCTGATCACGGTTGGGTTGGTTATGCTTTTACCAAACCGAGTTGCATTGCATTCATTCGTCGTTGCTTGTGCGAGGACAAGCAGATATTAATAGGTGAAACATCGGCCGGTATATTTTCTCCAGCTGATTGAGATTTAAATTAAAACGTCGACATATTGGCTGTCATATTTTACAATAGATGTTTTAAATAGAACTGGTATTGATGACGAGTGGCGACGAGATATTATCAATATATTAAAAATATCTTCAACTCTTCGACCGTTTCCAGGATTCTGGGAGCAGAAAAACATAATTACTCATAAAGATAAGATAATATAATTTTATTAAGTACCTATATGAAATATAATTCAATTTTTTAGTTTTATTTAATGGTTGAAGCACACAATTGGGAATGATATGGCAGCGATTTCATAATAATATAATGTAGGTAGTTTAAGAATTGTTTGGTTCGTTGAAAATTGCTTAGGTGAATTGTGTTTAAGCTGCAAGAAACATTTTTTTGTTTTGTCATTAGAAGACAAATAACGGATACATTAAATAGATCACAGTTAATAAAATGGCTTTATGAAAAAGGTTCATGTACAGGGTTATTCCATATATTTAGAGAGCGTCTACCTCGCTTATTATAAAAGATAGAAAAAAACTTTAAATGCAAAAGTTGTAGGGTTTGTCCTAAGTCGTCAGAAAGTGTTGCGCAATATCACGAATAGATATTGGAAAGTTAAAAAAAACACCAAGTTGGTAAATTTCTAATGGAACACCCTAGCGAAGCCGTTGCAACGCCCCTGACTTGTTCTTATAGCGGTCGGACTCTAGATACTTTGTCTTACTCATGTTTATTACTTATTCTATTGTCGAGTTCGCCATCCAAAAACAACTCTTTATCAAGTTATTTTACCACAAACGGCACAAACTATAAATAAAATGTTAAATTATATTTCAAACTGTTTAATAAATCCCAACATACTGGTGACTCACACATTATTTAATCGCTATACGGAGTAGTGTGCAAATTTGGACGTTTGATATACGTGCAGGAACAGCTGATATAAAAAAATAATACAAATGATACTTTGCTGGCGCCCACTGTTTGTTGCCAAGGTTAGATGTATGAGTGTAAACGCGTAACTCGCTTCTTAAAATAGAATTTTACACGCCTTCTATTAAATCAGTTTTGATGAGATATGAGAAATACATGGTTTTAACCAGCCATTATAGAACCGTTGATCACCTAGGTATATCAGAAACTAACCAACACCCATTGTCTGCCTGAACTCTGAACACATAGATGGATAAGTTGGTATTTTAACACAAAGTTTGCGACAAAGAATTTATATAGGTAATGGCTTGGTCTATTCATCATATACTTTTCGTAGAAACAAAGAGTAAGTAACACGACGTTTGCCAGACACATTTCTAAAATCTTAAACATCGATTCGGTTAAATCAATCCAGCGGAAGCAGAGATATTCGAACAAAAGTTTTCAAGGTCCACATATTAAGAGCGCGCCGCCGTATAATAGAGAATGAATTTGGGTTGTGGTATAAAACGTTAGTATCCCTGCTGCACACTAGAGGGTCATACCACAGCCCACTCTACTACTAGCCATGCTGAGAATTGTGGCAACACCGCATCTTGCTTACAGAGAAGTCCGGTTAGTTGAATATGCACTCCGCAGGAGAACCCATCTACAGAAACAAAATGTTTTATATCTACTCGGTTTTATAAATTTACCTTCGCTTTTTGGCTGTTTCTGCTCTATAACAAATAATATAATGTGTTATTATAATTTATATTAAGAGGCAAACATTTAAGTTTGCCTAAAATCGTCACTGCGTTTTATCGAGGGATCTAGTTTGTCAGTGACAATTTATATTTTTACAAAAGTTGGCTGAAGTTATAAACAATAATTTATTATACTTACTTATCACCATTAAATAATAATAATCAAATAGTAATAATTATTAATACATACTTACATACACAAGTTGAACATGGACGTGAATTAAAATCTATTTAAAAGTATTGAGTTTTCTCTTTTTGGAGGAAGATGCATTAGAATTACTTGCAGCACTGTGTCTGTTATCATTTCTATTTTTGACATAATCATTTAATAATATATTGGAAAATACTGAACAAAGCATAAATAATAAATCTTTATACTCTCTGCCACAATGGCAAGTTTGAAAAAATTCTACATAAAAATTGTCTGAACGAAGACTAAGTATTGTGAGTTTGCCTAAAATCATTTTTTGATTATCGGTTTTCAGAAAAGCGCTTTCTACAGAAGGGTTATTAATAATGGATTCCAGAATTGCATACATATGAAAAAATACCACACTAACACTACATGTTGGGACTGATAGACCGCCTCGCTGCAAGTAATCAAAATATTCGTTACCAACAAATTGTCCCTTTTCTTGTGCAATTATCGACAGGCAAATATCACAATTCAGCTTCTTTGAAACTGCATGAGATCCGTATCCCGAAACATATGTTTTTGCAGATTCATCGACGTCACACTCGGATAAATAGTTTGAATCTAATATTTGAAGGAATTCATCAACATTAATTGAGGGATCTTCGTACTTAAGACCATTTGTGTCAGAACAATTTTGAAACTTTGATTGAATTTCTGTGAAAGAAAAGGACTTATTTTTTTTAAAAATATGTTTCACACGAATTTTTTTTTCTGCATTTAACACTTCATCGAAGGACACATTATAATTACACCCACATAATAATCTATAATTCCCAAACCTTTTTTCTAACTTTTCTGTGGTGAACTTTCCAGGAAGAAAATACGAAATCTCGAAATTTGCAAATGAATACTGAATTAAATCTAAAATCACAATTGTACTCTGGCGCAGCGCGTTGTGAGTTTCATTAGTCAAATTGCCGTTCATTTCAAGGTTTTTCCATTGGTCCAACCAATCCAGAAATTTCCTCAAAAATTCTATTTTAGTGTCGTTGATACTCGTGATAGGTGTGCACCAATCGTTTCTTAATATTATACCCTTGTAGAGACTTGTATTATTGACAATATCCCACCAATTTCGAATAATTTGTAAGAATTCTGCCGTCTCATGATAGCCGAAATCTTTCATGGCAGCAATAGTAGAATGATGAAATACATTATCGACCAAATAAACTTTTTGCCTTTCGAGATTGGATGGATACAATGACTTATGATTTAATTTGTAAGCCTTTTTTATAACATGTGATTTCTCATTTTCATACACGTCTCTGATTTGCTGAAATTTCGCGTACCTAACCGCACCGGTTTCATAATCAGGATAAGTGAATGTATTATCGATATTTTTTAAATTGAGCCAATTTCCCCTAATATTTTTGAAAATGTGTACAAAATCATATGTCAAGAAAATTTTTTTATTTGGCAAGCATGGATTGGGAAAACTAGTTGAATTTCCCGATAATTTGTTAAACATAGATCGATTTATTCGGTGATTGTCAGTGATAATGCACAAAATTTCAAAACCACACTTTGGGATCAATGTTACAACTTGCTCAGTAATAGGCACCATCTCAATGCCAGTTATATTTAGAACTGGCAATAACTTCACAATTTCACAAAAATTACCGAAAGCAGAACATATCATATAAGCAAGAACAGTTTTAGCGAGGTCATTCTTATTGGAAGCCAATCCAACAATATTTTTTGATCTGTAATCCATTCTAGCCGTAATATATATCTCATCTATGAGTAAAACAACAACTCTTTCTCTAGCTGACAACCCACTAGAAATATTTAACAAATAATGTTCATTATTATCGTTGTTACCGGGTGACACGTCCATTTTGGAAGAAAGGTGCTGAAGATACCTTTTACAGGGTAAAATGAAATAATTTCGCATGAGATCATAGGTACTGGGAGACTGTGAATAAAACATAAATGACATGATTATGGTAACCGAAGAATACTTACTTTTTTTACTGACCATTTGTTTTAATTGATCAATTATTATTTCAAGATTTTTAGCATACAGGAATTCATTATCATGACATGCTAAATCTAATGCTTTATTCATATTTTTCAAACCATTTTCGAGATAAAAATCCAAAGATATATTGTCAACATTTTCATTGCTGTCATTCCTTATTTTGTACCTAGACAATAAATTTTCCAGCTGAGACCATCTACTTAATTGCATATCAAAGGGAAGAACCCATTTTAGGTCATTGAATGAAAGTTGATTGCCCCCCAAGTAAACTTTAATATTTAATTCGCTATCAATTATAATTTGATTTTTTAGAGATAAAATGGAATCATCAAAATCCAGTGTATAAAAGTAAAATTTAGACCCAACTAACTTGGTATTCCAACAATTAGACAATGAAATATAGTTCTGGTGAGAAATAGTCAGATGTTCAAAGCTCTCAATCATATCAGAATTTTCAAAATTCTTGGTCAAATTTTCGTGATTCTCAATAATTTTTTTGCGTCTTTCCTCTGGATTTTTTCTAGAAACTGGCATATGTTTTGTTAAATATGAAGGTAAATTTGGAAATATTGAGGGTACTGCATTTTTATTTAATTTAGGCCGTATCAAAATGTTTTGGATTGTTCCATCAGGTTGTAACCATTTGTCGTACCTCACAATATCAGTTTCTAAAAAATGCATACTACAAACCGCGGAATACTGTGTAGGAGACCAGTTTTTTCTGGGTACAGCCAATATCCATTTTTTTCGCAGTGCCTCATCTTTTGGAAAACGAAATATCGACTTATACTTCGTAGTCGAGCTTGTCGTGCCGGTTTCATCCCTCAAGGATGTATCATAATTTGACTTGCAGCCGGGAACGACGCATCTGGAGGGCATTTTACACAATGTTTTTCACTTACCTGATATAATATGTATCATGTATCCTATAGAATGAA
This sequence comes from Rhagium mordax, assembly GCA_963680705.1. Taxonomy (NCBI): domain Eukaryota; kingdom Metazoa; phylum Arthropoda; class Insecta; order Coleoptera; family Cerambycidae; genus Rhagium; species Rhagium mordax. The sequence continues at coordinate 30,523,610 of OY796660.1, forward strand.
TCTCTACAAACCTCACTCACTCCTTTACACTTATATACACACAAAATACAGCCTTAGTTGTTCTGGAGGGAAAACACACAGGTAAAACTGCAAGCACAAATTAAATATTCACTGTTTTCTTACACAAATTGTGAAATAATCCAAATATGTCACAAACCACTCTTTACACAAATAACATAACTACGATATATTACACAATGCAATAATCGTTTGAATACTGTGGAAATACACAAAAACGACGTGAAATTATCTAAACGTGTTAGTTACTTCACACATAAAGTCAAACTAGTCGCACAAGACCGACCGACCGGCCGTATGCATGGTTGCCATATTTCTCTCAGCATGGCTAGTAGTAGAGTGGGCTGTGGTCATACATATGAGTATATTTGGTGAAAACTTCAGACTCGAATAAACTTCTCAGCAGCAAATAGTTGAAGGTCATCGTCCATCGAGCACGCAGCAGGTGTCTTTTATTATTGCAACTAGTCAAGAATCTAAAGCTCCGAATTCGATCATGGGGTATGCACTCGCGAGGTATATGATTTTAAAAATATGGATATTATCCAGAATTTTATGCCGAATCCGATTCCAGAGGGCGCGATGTCGGCCAAGATTGCGAAATTGCAAAAAAAGTAATATTTCCAAAAAAAAATTGGAACTTAAATATTGCATTATCTGTCGTTTACATTGCATTTACGAGCTTATTTATAAAGATTTTTTAATAATTTTTATATCAATCGAAAGCCTAATGTTTGTAGTTTCATACAAGTTGAATAGAGATACATTATTTTTATTATAAACAACACTAAAAATGTTTTAAACAATATGTGCTCGGAAAGAGTAGTGTAATTTTCGGCATTGAGGTACTTTTGTTATTATTGCTGATAGATATGTAGTTATGTGAGACGAAATACGTAGAATAGACCAACGAACGTTTTTTATTAAAATAATTTTTTAATTCGCTGAATAATTTAGGAGATATGATTTTTTTTAAATGAAGCGCATTGTCTGGTCTACCGCGCGCGCGGTCTTGTTTCTGTAGGCAGGCCATTTACACATGATTTCAACTAAAACCGTAAAACGATATTTTGTATTATAATATTTAATGCAAATTAATTTAAAAAAAATATAATAGCAGATATGTCTCAGAACTATGGAAACTAATATGTTTGACAACAAACATTTTTCACTGACGTTTTCGATATTGTGAGTGTTGAATATTGTGGGTTTTTTAAAGTAAAATAATACATAAGATAATAATGGAAAGTCTCGAAAGTCATAGACTGTTTTTAAAATAATTTAAAAATTTCTACTTTCAGTTAATTTATTTCATAAAACAATAAATCTTTTTGAACTAGATGTTTGCTTAATTCTTGTGTATACATTAAAAATTATAAAAAACAGGCAATAATTAAATTTATAATCGGCATGTGATGTGCAAAATATTTTGCGCACGGGGTCATGGTAACGCAAAAAAATAATGTCAATGAAAAAATGTCTCATTTTAGACACTGACGTTAATGCGCAAACATAACCTTTTTTTGACAGTTGTAGAAAAAAGTATTTACTCGTATTATTACTTACGTACATTATTTTACAATTTTTTTTTTGTAAGGTAAGCAACATTTTTGTAACATCTTGTATAAAAGTTCGTACAGATCATAAATAATGCTCACAAACAGAACAAATTAGTGCTCTATCCTATCGGTATTTAATTTAAAAAAACTACAATGATATTAAAATAATTTTCGTCTTGATAAAATGATGGTTGTATTGTAAATTCTTTATGATATAACTAAAATTGGAGTATTATAGGTAAGTAGCTATAGATATGATTTATGTGATAATGCCATAATTAATAGTCATTAAACTTATTTCTGGGAATCCCGCCAAATTCTAAAAAAATAAATAGAAATAAGAAAATGGTCAAAATATGTCAAGATAAAAGTGTAGTATCAAAGGCAAACCTCAACAGTTTGCCCCAGAAAACCACTGTATTTGGAACTATACCGGGTGACTACGGATCATGGTAAACCCCCGCCATTTCCACAATTCTTGAGCTATCCAAATGAAATTTTGCAGCAGTAATTAAATGTACGTCCAAAAAACTCATTCCCCTGTCAAAGTTACGTCTTTTAATTGTTTCTTTCATGGCTAGTCTGATAAATAGTATAAAATGACGTGTTGTGGTGATTTTTTCCCTTTTTTATTACTTGCACATTGCAATTATTTTAAAAACAGTCTAAGAATGACTTTCGAGACTTTCCATTATTATCTTAGGTATTATTTTACTTTAAAAAACCCACAATATTCAACACTCACAATATCGAAAACGTCAGTGAAAAATGTTTGTTGTCAAACATATTAGTTTCCATAGTTTGGAGACATATCTGCTATTATATATTTTTTAAATTAATTTGCATTAAATATTATAACAGAAGATATCGTTTTACGGTTTTAGTTTAATCAAATTAAAGTCGTTGTAGAAAAAATATTGTTTGCAACTCGTGTGCGAAATTATTTGATCATCTCGAGTGCCTCGAAATCATGTGTAAATGGCCTGCCTACAGAAACAAGACCGCGCGCGCGGTAGACCAGACAATGCGCTTCATTTTAAAAAAATCATATCTGCTAAATTATCCAGCGAATTAAAAAATTATTTTAATAAAAAATGTTCGTTGATCTATTCTACGTATTTCGTCTCACATAACTATATATCTATCTGCAATAATAACAAAAGTACCTCAATGCCGAAAATTACACTACACTTTCCGAGCACATATTGTTTAAACAATTTATAGTGTTGTTTATAATAATAATAATGTATCTCTATTCAACTTGTATGAAACTACAAAAATTGTGGCTGAAACGGCGGTAAGTATTACATAATTGCTTTCATGTTTATGTGTATTATTTTTCTGAATTACCTGAATGGTATACTCTAAAATAGTCTAAAATGTTTATTATGTAGGTACAGGGTGTTTTAAAGTTGAAGCTTACTATTAGTAGCATTAAGCTTTATTAGAATTAAAGGCTAGGTGAAAATATTTATCTGCAAAGAAAATTTGAAATCATTTTTGAGAAAATCGTGAAAAAATGGAAAAAAATTTGCGACTAATTTTATAGTAGGAGAGCCCTCGACCAGGATTTTCGACCTCATCGCGACACGAGAATTAATTTTTTTTTTTAATAGTTCTGTCAATATAAAAAAAAATTCTATTGCGACTGACGTCTATCTCGTTGCTAAAGGGGTGAAAAAAATTATCGACATATATAAGTTAAAATCTGCGAACTATTTTTCAGTTTAGATACGGAACATCGTTATGGCAACTTGTATCCAGATACAAACCAGTATATTCGATGAACGTGTTGCCGAATCCCCAGCGATATTTCCCGGTTTGCATATCTCTTTATTCCAAAGATGATCGAATGGTCGATTTTCTAATAGTACGCCTTGATTACGAATATCCTATTTATTCTCGTGTGTTCTTTATAATTTTTTTTTTTTTAGGGCAGTAGATATTGATATCCATAATTTAGAAATTCCTGGTACTGATGAGACAGTAAAAGATAGGTGTGTATTTGTTACTTTTTTCGTAAATTAAATAGGGTGCCACACTACAGCACCATCCTTAAACTTTTTTATTTTTAGTGAGCTAGCTTTTACTCATTGTACAAGTGACAATGAAGCAGGATGGATATCAGAAGACTGCCTAAGTGTCGAGATTTTGACAGATAGGTTTGAATTTTCTAGTATTTTTTGTGGGACCCCTTTACTACGTTTTGTAAATGACCCACCATTTATTTTGGATGCTATAAAAGCGTATATAAAAAAAAAGGAAGACCAGAAGCGTATATAGCTAGTGTAACTTAAATAAAGTTTTATGAGATAAAGGCCGTTAATCTTTTGAAAACCTCAAAATTATAAATATATATATATATATATATTCCATCCTCCTTCCTTATACACGGTGTCTCACCGGGGACTGAAACAATATATGAAAAAGTATGTAACAAAAAATTTTGAAAATTTTAGGAATTACTACAGTCAGTGTGGCCAATCCAGCAAAAATAATTACAATCATTTGGTATTATCGGCTATACCGGAAGTCGATACCAACTTGCTCATTTTAAATGGAACACATTGTATATTTTCAAACGTATACCGATTTTGGGTACGCCAGTGGTCACCATGAAAATAAAGTACAAACAATGTACTTATTATAAGAGCGCCCTTCATAGGTAATATAATCACATACAACGAACAACATAATTAGGCTTAACGGCAAAAAAAAAGAGAACAATGACAGAGGTTTTTAGATAAAAAACATAATAACATAAGAGAGAAATTAAAAATTTCTGAAATTGATTTTTCCCCATAAATCAGTGACTGAAAATACGCATCAAAAAATATTCTCTGTACTTAGTTTATGACTATATTTTATTAAAAAACATACTTTTCTTTCACACTGTTGACATGATTCAAATTAAAAAAATCGGACCAAACTCGCGTTTTCACGAATAAATTATAAAATCGCATACATTCATATCTAGGTATTATCCTTCTCAAATTATTTCACTACAGATACATCCTAAAAGTTCACTTGGATTCAATTGGTCAACAGTTTATTTAGCAATTATTATTATTATTTAAATACTGTATGTAGTTTATAATAATAATAATAATAAGAATAATAATAATAAGAAAGGTCTTTATTAGATACAATAATTCGAGATTTTTGGTATTACATTCGAAATTGAAAATACCAAAGACCTGAAAATTTCCAGATATAAAATTTGTTCTATTAAACGGAAAAAATCAATTTTCGATATTTTTTCCCGTGACCACCGAAAAAAAAAAGAAAGAAATTACCATCGTGATTCGAACTTCCGACCCCTGCGCTGTGAAGCAGACGTCTTACCCATTGCACCATCACGTTCGTTGTCTCAAGGATATTACTACCCGGCTTTTACCGTGAATGTTAAGTAATTGTGGTTAAAAACTTGAAATTATTTTTTTAACTTCCAAAGTTAATGATAATTTATAAATATTAATAACACAATAACAACCTAAACCTCCGAGTGGCAATAATTCAATTAATTCGATCGCTAACGCGTAGCCCTCTCTTAGAGAGTGGCTAAACCCGTCAGTACGGAGTCTGACGGAGTGGAGTGTGTGTTTGCTGTAAAACATTAAATGTATAGTATTGTCATCAACATTTCGGTCACCGCATACTTTCTTGCTAAGAATTTCCCAAAATATGAAAAAAATTGCTGTCAAAACAATATTAATGTGTGTAAAATACTTTAAAGAATATCGTGATGTGGCGCATAATGACCTAAAATTGCTAGAAAAGAATTAAATGGGTTTTTATGTTTTTAACAAATTATTAAATTACAAGCTAATCTTAAATGTTAAAAAAATTCTTTTCATATTACGATCATCTCAGAACGGTTGTCTATTCATCGATTGCAAGTAAATAAAAAAAAAATTGTATTTTTCATAAAAGCTAGCAGAAACTTTAACTACATAACCTCCATCTAGCGGCATTTTTGAAGACGGCGCCCTCTTAACGGATAATAAATGTCTAAATTCTAAATACCTATATGGTTAAAATATGAATACAATCCTAATATTTTTCGAAAGTGTTATTTTGAGGAGAAAGTTTTCTAAAAAATATTTCGTTAAATTACTTTACACCTCTCAGCTCTCCAAGGGGGATGTAATTAAGGGACTCGATCCAGTTCAATTTTTTTTTTAAGAAAAATCTATCCTTCATTCATAATAACGATTTCTTCGGCTACGTAGCTCTTTAGGTAGCGTAGCGGATATTAAATTACCTTACGCAATTTGTAAGTACATACTTTTATTCTTCCTCTGCTGTTACTTTCCTACTTGCTTCGAACTGCAGGAATGCCCGCATACCGTTCTTAATTCGAAATACTTCCATAGCATCAGGGGGCACCACTTTGCTTGCGTTCGCGTAGACGCGCTTTATCTTATACATATACAAATATATTTCTATTTTTAGAACAAACATCAGTGTTTTGTGGAACAAACCTACTTTACCGGTTCTTTTTGCAGTGCAAATCATGGTCGACATGACGCTGATGTGCTGTAACACAAATGAAAAATAAATTGATCATTTACACTATGAATAAACGTGGAGGGGACAATACAATCAACAATCCATACTGCACACGACGATCGCACGATTTTTTTATAATCTGATTTGTATTTTATTTTATATAAGAATCTGTTCCCGTATTAACCTAGGCATTCATTATTTCATTATGCTAAACAGAATGTTTGTATTAATTTAATTCCTATTAGTTGTCAAAAAACACCCTCTAACTGATCCTCTGACATTACGTCAAAGGCGTAGAGGTTATTTCCCAGTTTTAAACTGGTTAATTTAAATATTTTTTAGATAAATCGAATTTTTTGGATAGGAATCTAGAGGAATGTGGTAATAAATCCCAAAAAAGAAAAGGAAAGAAATAATTTATAAAATGCCACAAAAAACATTTAAACAATATTTAATAGATTAATAATAAACCATAAAATACAAAAAAATCAATTTTGATTTGAGACGCATTTTTGTTAATATTCAATCCAGGCCATCATCTCCATAACTTGGGGGCAAAAAGAAAAAACGTATAGAAAATATTAAAGATAAAACTAATGTAGCCGATGTGGCTCTGATATAAGATATAAGAATATAACTGATAAGTTATTTCTAGTTCTAGTTCAGGATTTTTTGTATAAAACACAAAATACATAGTTATTTCACGAAGAGATCTCAGGTTTTATTTTCACCTACCTAACTCTAACATATTATGACCACAGTTTAAAGAATATTATTATTTTTTTAATACAAGTGATGCTCCACTGTACAGATTTGTTAAAATTCCGATTGAATTTAACGGAAAATAAAGTTCTTATCCGATGAGTTTGACGTTATGTGTTTTATTTTAATATTTGAGAAAAAAAATCCACATTTTCATTATTTTACTTCATTTACCGCAAATTTCATTTGTAAAAAGTGCGTTTACTAACTGCATGATATGTGCAGAACCAAACAAAAATCAAATCGTCAATAGTCCAGATGATAACTATTTTTTTTTTGACAAATTGAGGCGGCAGTGATTTTTTTTTCTGAATAACTGTGTTGAGGTCAGGAAAAACATATAAAAAATGTGAGAACTGCAGAGATATGGTACCATCTTTAATTATGCAAATTTGGTAGGTACCAAAATCGGGTTTTCGTGCAATAACATGCAGTAAATTATTGCCATATGGCACAAAAAGACACCTTGATCATGTGAAATTCTAGGTATGCACCGGGCGCGTCGCGGCGCTCACAGAGAATTTCTCAACTTTGCGCGGCTACTGCTCGGAAACTGTTGCTCTGAGAAAAAAATTTATATAACCTTTTTTATAGAGAATTAACTTTGTACACCGCCATTTGGAGCATAAAATTGATAGAAAACGAGTTATTGATTGCACAAACACCAGATTTTGGTACCTACCTAATTTGCATCATTAAAGATGATTCTGTATCTCTGTAGTGACTTCTTATTTCAAAACCTCTCTCTATATGTGATTACATTTTTATGCCATAGTATTTAATCACCTGTGTAAAAGAAAAGTACATATTTCTGTTTTGCCTAATCTGTGTTTTTTGTTTTAGGCTGCAATTCTCCAACAAACTGCTGAATATATTTACTCATTGGAGCAGGAGAAAACTAGGCTGTTATCCCAAAATTGTCAGTTGAAAAGGCTGGTAAACCAACATGAGGGTGGTGAATTACCCCCCAAAAAGCGAAAGACTGAACTGATTCTTCCGACAATTTCGGCAGAATCCTCTGATGAAGGTTTGGGCTCGATGTCACCAGAACCAGTTGGTCTTATCACTGTTACGGTTAATAACCCGACAGAATGTCCGACTGAACTAAAGAGACAGTTGGAAAGGGAGAGAAGCCTAAGGCTACTTCTTGAGGATCAAGTTCGACAACTAGAAACTCAACTCTTTCAGCATCAGCAGCAGCAAACTCAAATTTTCCAAATGGATGAATCAGAAGAAATTGGTTTGCAACTTGTAACTGCTGATAGTCTCCCACCAGTAGGCCACACACAGACCATTGTTTGTTCACCACCAAATTCTCGTAGTCCAAGTCCAATAACAGTTTTGCCAGAGCAGAGGTTGCCTTCTGTTCTGGAAGCAGCTATAAAGGCTGAGCCGAAAGTGGAAGTAGAAAGACTACCTTCTCCCAATACCTCCCATGAGGACAGTAGTAGGATTTACGTGTCCAACACCTCTCGGCAAAACCTTGAAACAATTGTGGAAGCTATCAGGCACCTGGAAGGTGACCACATGTTTGGTGATGAACCTCAAACTCAAGAAGTCCCACTAGCATTAACTACACGAAGCTCTGATAATATCAAAACTGATATGCAGACCTACTTGGAATATAATGCAGCGACTGTACAACAACATCAACAGTCACGACCGGGTGTGATAGTGGTGAAGCAGGCATCGTGATCAAAAATCATCCACTTTGCTAGCTCCCCTTGTGGACTGGTAAAGCAGGAATAAGCAATGGCATCGGGACATGCCCGACCCAGTAGCAAAAGTTAGACAACGTAGCGCGATGTTTATGACGCGCCTTAGGCCGGCCTTTTGATGTGAATACATTGTTGTTTAATTTTTTTATGTTAACCCCACCTAGTTCCAAATTGAAATTGAGAAAAACTTACTCTTTGGGAAAAATTCAAATAAATGCCAAATATAATACTGTGTATGGTATAATGAAGTACTACACTGACAGTTTGGTTTGTATATCGATACTAATATTTTTTACATATAATTTTCAGTTATATAATGGAGTTTTCTGGTTTGAGTATGTAGTTGTAAAATTTATCTACCTGAAGTTTTGAACATTCACTGAAACGAATTTCATAACAAGCAAAAATTATAAAAACTATAAATCGACATAAAATCTTATTAGCAACAAGCAAATGTGGCAAAGAAATTTTTACATTTAGTAAACTTGCAGTTTTTATTAATTTTTCCTTTTGATATGAATTTTGTTAGTGAACTTTTGAAACTTTAGGTAGGTACATTTTTTAAAATTTGCCATTTAATATTCATCCGATCAATTCTTTCTTTGGTTAAAGTGTTTATAGTTAAGTTGCATCAAGTTATTTTTAGTTAAAAAAAATCTAATTGAAAGTGTTTTTAAAATTGCTTGTAAAATTCATATGCAATATACAAGTAACTCAACACTGTACGATGTGTAGAATATATGAATAACTCTTTTTTCAAAAAATCTCAAGAAGCATAGGTACAATAATGAATAAGCTGAGATGTTATCCATATTTTTTTTCATAGACATTAGTCAGAAGCATTTACTTTAGCTGCTGGTTTATGTTACGTAGAGAAACGGCCCGTATAATGACTTGTCGGCTTGCATTTTACATTACTTTATTTAGCCTCAAACATGCGAGCATAGAACAAGTCGAGCTGTTTGCACCTATGACCAATAAAATAATTCTCAAACTACTCCTGCACCCAACGCTTGACCATTCCCAAGTGCCTAAAATGACCATGCTTAAATCATTTTCTTTTTCATGGTTGTTCATTTATGGTAAAGAAGCGAGAGCATAAAAATAGGTATGGAGTAAAAACCATGGAGGTCTGTGGAAATGATAGGGAACGAGGATAATTTACGCCATTAGTAAAAACTTGAGATTTGTCGAGGGTATAGGCATGATTAAAATATTGAACGAAAGCAAATCATCTATTTGGCTTGTTCTTATAACTTATACACCTCCTATTAATTTCTGTCACCTATGGGATTTTTATTATATAGAAAAAAAATTAAAATTATAATAGAATATGGAAATTAAGTGCTTATATTATATTGTTTACTAAATAATTAAGAATTTTTCAAGATTTGTGATTTGTGATTTAAGAATTAGCTCCAAAGACAGATCGTCAACGTTAAATGCTCGCATACAGTATGAAGGCCACAAGATGAGACAAATGGGAATACCAGAGGTGTACAAAAAGGACTGAACCTAAATATATCCATACATGTTGGAAAAGAACAGAAAATAGTGACATTTAGAATTGTTAGTAATAAAAATGCATAAAATTTTTAAAATAGAATTAATATCAATTCTTTACTTCTTATGCACTCTGAAAGTATTGGGATACTTTTACTAAAAAATTGTTAATAAATCTACTATACTCTGTCTGATGAGAGATTGCAGTGGTGGGCGTGGCTTGGGCGGAGAGCGGTTTACACATCTCAAAGTATTTTATAAAACGTGGCAATAAAATTCAAATTATTTTAACTGCCGCAGTCTCACCCTACGTGCTGCGCCATTCTTGAGGGGCTACTATTGGATTTATTACTCATCTATTTGCTAAAAGTTGAAGGGAATACTCGAGGTACTACAATACCTTTTATATTATTTGTAAATGGTAATTCGTAATGTTAAATTTACGATAATACACATTTATTACTTAATAGCCACAAGTTTGACAGTCGATACACGCAAATTTCAATTACCTGTCAACTTGTATTCGTAAACGCCATTGTAAACCTACCTGACTTTGTAACCAATAAGATCAAAGCGCGCGCTTTTGTCGTCCATTCCACCACTGCAATCTCTCACCAGACAGACTTTATATAACTTACCTTTTATAATGTAATTTTCTTTTCTTTCCTAACAAACGAGAGTTGTCCAATTTAATATTTTCAAAAACAAGAGAACTCATACCAAATTTAAAGTTTTGCTCCTCTCTTAAGTAGGGTAAGAGGTTTTCGGAATTTTTTAGATGCATTTTTAGTTTTAGAGGAAGCAAACTATTATCAAGATTAAATTTTTCTGAGAATTGAACAATAAAAAGTTTCGTGTATGTACTATTGCGATTATACTGTATGTACGTTCTGTCTGCAAACATTTGTAGTAGGTGTGTTACAATACAAGAAGCCTTTTAATTGGAAAAACTGTCAAGGATGTGGACGTTTTCTAAATATACCCAAATAAATTACTGACTTATATTTAAAATGGTACCTATTGCTTCTACGTTTAAAGGATTTTCTGAAAAAATAATAAAAAATGTAACAAGTTTGTTGCATGCCATTTTCTCACAATGTATGCTAGTAAAACTTTTTTTTTTTATTTCCATATTTCTCGCTGTTTGTATTCTTTAACTTCTAATGCGATGCTTCTTTAATTCGATGCAAACATAGTTAAACATGATTTGTTACTGCTCCAGATAGATTTGTTAAGTACAAGCAACTATTGCAAAGTTGTAAGGACAAAGATCAAATTGTAGAAATGTATATAAAAAAGTAATATCTTTAGAAGGTGTTTTGCTCGAATTGGCATTTATTTCAATTTTTTCAAATTTTTAAAAATAAATATTTTAAACGTCTTTGTACATAAAATGTTTATATTTGTTGTTTACGTTTGCTAGGGGAAATAATGATTTAGGTAATACATTTTTTGAAAACCTATAGTTTTTAAATTGATGAAAAGTAAATTATAAGTGATGTAAGGCGCACCTAAAGAATCATTATTTTTTCTTACAGTATTATAAGAGCTTTCGTGGTATTTAAAAAATTATTTTAGTATGTGGAGGGATTTATATTGTGCTATATTATTTTACATGAACACGTTATAAAATTAATATGGGTGGGTTGATACACAACATTGGTCGGCTTGATATATTCAAGATTTTTAAACATGACGACTTTTTTTATTATTTTTTGTTACTTAAAAGAGTAAAGTTTCTTTTTATTTGAAACGCCAAAAATATATATTTATCATTATTAGAAAGTATAGTGAAATGTTTTGTTCCTTTTTTTGTACATATTTATATCTTTAGGAGGTCGTGTAGCCACGACACAGTTAGAATAGTTTGTGTTCAGTGCACGATCTGAATGCATGGGAATATGTTTATTTTTTAGTTTATTGTTTTTTATCTATATAAGATTATCTTTAGATCTTGTATATATATACAACTTTGAAATTTGGTATACGTATGATGAAGTTTGAGAATATTAACGATTGTTTTTCGTTATGCTGTAGAGTACTAGTTTACAATTTTTTTATGACCAGGACATGCTTAGAAAGTAATCTATTTATCGCTATTGGTTGGTTTTTTGTTTGTGATGGCTGTTTCTTTTTGGGATTTTAATTGTCTATAGTGGAAATTTTGCTTGGTAATATTTATATTTTAATTTTATTTTATTGAGTATCTGATGGTATTACTAAAAGTGAAAAATATAAGAATAATTTGAGGTATCTCTTGTGATTACACATATGTTTTTTATTGTTGATTATTCCTCAATATCATGGTGCTGATGTAGGTCTGATTAATGAGTTTGCAAATGTTGGAAATGAATATAAAATAGTGGAGAATAAAACAAATAAAAATTGTTTGAAACTATTGATAAATATCTAGCATAAAAATGTTTTTACATATAAGAAATCAGTGTTTTATACTTGCTATGCAACTAAGTGTTACAATCATTAGGGTATTTTCATCTAGAATAGAATTGGTTTTAATTAATTGGAGCAAAACTAGTAAAAACTTAGATCCATATTGATTTTTACAATATAGGTACGTACCTATTTTAAATTTATTTCTAAATTTTACACTAAATTTTTTTGGATTTTGCACTCAAAGAATATATTTACATAGATGTTAAAAGATATCTAAAAGAACTAACATCTATCTAAAAAATAGAATATCTATAAAACTAAATATCCTAAAAGTGTAAATGTTTAGACTTCTTTCAAAATTTATTTACTTATTTAGGATTATCTTTCACTATTGCCACGTTTTCACGCACAATTCAAGCATTTTATTTTTATTCAATAATCGATTACCATAGGTTAATGATAGATTTATTTGTAATCTCAAAACATGCATATATATTAATATTTATACACAGATTTCAGTTGGTAACTATAATTTTACATGGTCAAGCTTTAGTGTCTAGAAGTTTGTGCCCTGCTCGAGAACAATATAATTCCCCACCAGATCCCCTTATAGTGATAAGCTGTATCAAAACTCCTTAAGAGGCTGAATTGTTACCTTGTCCACCATTAAGACCTGCTGAACAAAACCGTATCTAGGTGGGAACAGATTTTTTATTTAATGATGCATGATTTAAAAATATATATTTGCCGGTGTGCAATATTTGACATTAAAATATTTGTAATACTAATAATATAAAAAATTATGACGAAAACAAAATTTAGAATAATTAAAGTTGAGAAATACATTTTTATTTTGGCGATTGCTGTTTGATTATAGATAAAATTTTACATTTCATTAATAATTTACCTAATAGTAGATACTATCAGATACTAATGAATACTATCAAATTGAAAGATCATTTTGGTTGTAAATATATAGATTTGTGTAAAACAAAAAAATTCAACCATTTCTTTAGATGTGATTGATTAAATTAGAACTAATATATTTGTCTTTTGACGTTTTTCATTTCAGATTTTATTGAAATTTTGAATTTTACCAGGCTTGATTTTTTATGAACTTTTTTTTATTTATTTATTTTTTTTAAATTGGAAAATAGTTACATAAGTCGTTTTTAAGAAAAGTACTGAAATTGAATAGAAATAGTTTACTGCGATAAAGACAAGTAATAAGTATAGGTTAGGTAAGGTACGCGAAAAGAGGTGAGCTTGGTTGCTTTGTTAATAGTTTAAACATGAAGTAGGTAAATTGATAGTAGATTTTTTAAATGGAATTGATTGGATGGCAACCATACTCATCTTGTTGGTAATTGTGTCTACTTAACATCATCCAATGATATTTTAGGGATATTTACACTCAGTTAATGAAATAATATATAAAGTTCGTTATCAAAACTGAGCTAGGTCAATGCAGTTATTACTACCAAATGATTAATATTTCTATCTAGAAACTTACAAGTTACTATAGTAATATCGAAAATATTCCAAGATGAAATTAACTATTCGTTTGGTGTATTTTTTGATGTCTTTATAATAACACCTAGTAGAAATTTTTGAGAATAAAACCAAGAGATTCTAAATACAGAACAGCCTAAAAAAATTGTTTTTATTGATATGTTATAAATAAATATGACCACAGACATTTATTGGAAAAGATGTAACTGGTTTAATAAAAATTCAAGTGTAAACTGGATAATGTCTCTGAAATTATTATATATCTGATCCAGTTTGTAAATGAGTGGGTAGGTATTTAATTCGTTAAAAAAAATCTAGGGCAGTAAAAATACTTCGATTGAAGCATTTAAAAAACATAACGCAACACGATCAGTAGTTAGTTGTGACTTCCATTTATGTTATTCGTAGTTATTTTATTAGTAACTGACACATTTTTTGATTATGTTCTCTTATGCTTAAATCGTAGCATTTGTTAAACCACTTTTTCAACTTGTTCAAATAAAAATTCTGCTAGGTATAAATTTATATACTTGTGCTCGAGTTACAGAATTGAATTTGTAAAAATGATATTTGGATGCTGCTTTACCATTGGCCAGAATCTGGCTGATACTTAAATCGGTAGTGCCACTCTATATCCTCTCATGATTTCAAGTAATTAGTGCAGAATCTATCACTGCATTAGGTAATTCTAGTATAGGTCATAGTTATTATTTGTTTTTTAATATATATATTTCATTGTTTAAATAATTTTAGTCTAAGGAGATCTTCCAATGTTCATGAAATTATTTAATTTGAAAATTTACTGTACTATTAGATAATATTTGTATATAATGGTGCATTACCTACTTTGAAATATTTTCAATTATATTTTGTTAGATGTGAGCAAATACCTATTATGAAAAATATTTTTAATATTTAGCATCCTTGGTGGATTTTTATTTTGCTGTCTGTTTTATATGTAGTACATAGTATATCATATATTATCTAAATATTCAGGATGTTTGGAAACTGAAAATATTTTTTCTTAAAAAAGCATTGTTCGTTTTGTACCCAAATACATTCAGCGGAACATGAGGAATACCAATAGTTGGCTTGAAAATTTGACAAAATTATGAAATTTTGGCAATCAGGCATACGATTACAATATTGATGAATTATTGTCAATATTTACTTAATTAATTAATTGTTAGTTTTTGAATTTCTATAAATTATCTGTAGTGTTAACCAATAATGAAAAATAAAAGCTACTCAAGTCTGTCGACTGTGGATTTTCCTCAGGTATCCGCTGAAGTTTAACTCAAATTTGATATGATTATCTCTTGATTCAGTTCATATAAGATCCTTAGTGCTTAAGCGAGGGTTTTCATATATAATTTTTGTTTAATTCAAACTGAACAAACTGAGATAATTTGAAAATGTTTGTTTACATGTAAAAGGATCACACATCAAACCTTATAAAAGAATGTGTTCTGGTCCAATTAACTGAAATTGAAATTATGCCATTTTTTTTAGAAGTGATGCATGAAGCTCAAAAGTGAGCATTTGTTCACTGTACATACATAGTTTAGGTCCTGCTGATCAAAAGTTACCACAGACGCAAAACTTAAAAATGAAAAGTTTTGTGTATAAACTAAAGGCGATAGAAACCAGGTTTTCCCGTTTAGCACGTAAAAAACTTAATTTTCGAGCTCGGTGCCTATGATAACTTTTGATCAGGTGGTCTACAACGTTACACAGTTTCAGTTAATTCAATCAAAATACATCTTCCAACCTGGTATCTGATGGTAATAACAATGTTTTACTGCCTTTTATAGTTCACTGTACACCAACCAACAACTGTTGTTAATATCTACTAAAACACATTTTCAGAAAGTTTAATATAGGGGTTCATTGTTGATTGGTTTTAAATAATTCCGATCAATTTTCTTCTCTATAATCTCTAAAAATAAAAATAAAAACTAGGTAACAAGAATATGATTGCTTTTTGGTTTGGTAAACGATTTCTTATTTGCTGTTAAAAAAAATGTATCCATTGTTTACGTGTAAGTTTGAAATACTGCAATGGAAATCTGAGGTAGAGAAGAATGAATGAACACATACCTTTATGTTAGTCAGTTTATTAAAATATGTGTAAATCCATTTTTCTTCCGTGAGATCTGTTGAAGTTGTAGTAAAAAAGGGACTATTTTTTCCGTACTAATATTTTTTTTAAATTGTAACAAACCAGTGAATAATTTTTTTGCCTGCGATATGCTATTAAAAAGCTTTTATTTGATTCAATGGTAAATAACTGGAAAAAATAAGTAAGACAAATGGAATCTTTTAGCGTACAAGATATTTTAACAACCTATTATCAAATTTTGAGATCGAACCTTATTTTCATATATAATTTGTCTAAACTAGACTAAAAATTTGGTGCATTATAAAATAATCACCGTATGAGTGGATATTTATTTAATAACTGTTACCCTTCTTTATCAATTTGCACAGCTTTATTAGATTCGAATGTACACATTAATAACGTTGAAGTAAGACTGGGTGTAGCGATAGTAATAAAATTAACTAATATTAGATGTATTACGTAAGTCTACTTTATAATAATTGGATGGATGTAAAGTAAATAATTGATTTAAATCGACATTTTCTTTGATTGGTTCCCATTCGTTACTGTGATTGTATTTATATAAATTGATAATATTACTACTGTAATACTAATTTATAATTACTTGTGAAACATTGATTCATATTATACACAGTCGAACTACGACTTAAACCTGTTTGTACCATTGCTTTTTTTAATTCTGAGCCTATTTATATTATGTTAATTTGACTTTACTACAATACTATACTTAATATTTACCTATTTGTACCCAAAATTGTGTTGAAACTTTCGCAAACAATTCAAGATTTTTCCCACTGAATAGAATGTTGTTCCGATATTAACTTATTAGGTAAAATAAAATAGGTTTGAGAATAATAAATTGATTTATTAATAATACTGGCAGTGGCAAGAATCTTGTTAAGGTCATTAGTTTAAATATGCGTCCGTTTAAAAAAGGATTTTTTCGAAATATTTTTTAAAAGGCTCAGAACAGCTGTCCAAAACATTAACCATGTATTCAGTATTTCTTCAAAGCAAGTATTTATATCATGAATAATTGTATTGGGCAGCTGTTACGACTTTTTCATGTTTTTGTGCCACAAAATATAGGTATAAGAGAATGAATTATTGTTCTTATATTCCTCTATTTATTATTGTCATACAATTACAATGGCAGTCTTTTGTGGTCTGGTCTGTCTAAATTCACTGCACAGATTAACTTATGGTTAGGTATGTGCTTCAATCATACTTACATTGTGTTGCTTGTACCATTCTGAATATTTCAATAAACTTATTACAATGCTACTCGTGTTTTAATTTAAATCCCATCATTTTTTTTATCTATAATTCTACTGCCATCAAGAAAGGAGTGTGAAACTAAGTCGATTTTATTTAATTCATTAATTATTTACTAGTAAAATAAATGCCTCAAATTTGAGAACACCCGGTATAATGTATTGTAGTGATATAAAATCACACATAAGTAAAAACAATGAATTTGAATCAAGAAAAAGAATAAAATATAAAAGTTTACCTAATTTAAATGTCATAGCAGAGGTTATAGAATGTTTCACTAACTTAATATACAAAAGTAAAGTCATTTCGGAGTTGAATTTTCTTATTGTTCACTGGAGTAATCAATGTTGTATAGATGGACAGTATGGCAAATCAAATCCATAGGTTGAATATTAAAATCCAAATTCCAAAATGAAAACGTTCAGAGAAAAACCTAAATCAGAAAATAAATTGTTAGAAATTATAAAATATGTCACATAGAATTAAGAAATAAGTTAAGCAATGATGTTAAGTGAAAATAATAGAGCTAAAGGTTCTAAAAGTGAATTAAAATAAGTGTAGTGCAACGAAAAACAAGCAGAAAAGAAGCAAAAGGAACACAAGTCCATAATAAATAAATATTACAACGATAATGACAGATAAAGAAAATAATGACAGATTGAAATGAAATATTAAATAAATGAATTAAAAGCAACAAAATAAGGACAAGTATTAAAAAGCAATAGATAATTAAAGTAAATTAAAAATAAAATAACATTTACTTACCAGCCATAGAAAATGACAGTAATAAAGAAGCCAGCCATGAAATGATAAAAACGTGGTATCCAGGGAAAAGAAATGAAGGTGGTTAGGTTGTTGTTGAATCTCTCTCTGCAGAAAATAAAAATGATGCCTGGTGAAAAAAATTATAGAAGAAACCAAAACTGAAGTAATTATGGTAAAAACCAGAGTTTAATGAAAATCCATCCCGATCCAGTCCAAAAGTTTGAATGTCCAGAGATTAAAGTGATAAGAAAGTCATATGCAGCCAAGTACCTGAAACAGAAAAGAGAAAATTAAGATAACCAGTTTCAAAACCTGAAAGAAGACAACAAAGCGTAAGAAAGTAATGTTTCATATTAAAATTGAGCATAATAAGAGTCAATAAAAATTAATCAAAGTCAAAGTACTTACCAAGAACTATAAAAGTTTTTAAATGAAAAGGAAATAAATCAATCATCAATTGAAAACCATAAACAGTCCGAAATAATCGTAAATTATTCAAAAGAACTTTCAATGCAAGGAAGCACTATAAACTGTGTGGTATTATTATAATAAGTTAGACATAACCTTAAATATTAAGTAGCAGGCAATTTAAAAATTCAAGGGCAGATTTATAAAGCCATGTTTCAATAAATTATTCACACTTAATCAATTATTATGCCAGAATTCTTAAATAGCCACTCGTATTCTTCATTTTAAGTTAGCAGGGATAATATTAGTTGTAGACTAAACTGAACAATCTCGAATGTTTTTGTTTATGTAAATGCAAAATAACCGTATGCAAGTAAAACGATATTTGAGGTAAAACAGAAAGCTTTTATTTATTTGTCCATGATAAGGTATGCAACATTGAATACATAAAAATAAAATAGTAAAGCCAAGAGCTAGGCAACACAAATTGCAAGAATAGTGTTTAAATAATTGCATATAGCCAGTGAAAATAAAGTAAAGATTTAAAAACAAATTCATTATCGTCCAGGAACCCAGATGAGCCTGAGATAAGGAGTAAGTAAGTAAAATAATAAGGTATATGAGAAAGGTGAGATATTCTATAATTCTATAAAAAAATTGTTATGTACATTATAAAAAATTAAAATTAAAAATCAACAACAAATTAATTACACAACAAATAAAAATTCAAATAAACAAAAATATATAATTCAAAATAATTACATAGCAATTAAAAGGCCGCCACCAACGTGGGGCAATAAACTAAATTAATTAAAAAATTAACAACAAATAATTACATAGCAATAAAATGGCGCCCAACGTGGGGCGAAATTGTAAGATTGACAAAAAAATAAAATAAAAGTCAATAAATAATTTGGAAAATAAGTAAGATTCAAATAATAAGCTTTCAAACGTTGTGTATACAAAAATAAATTGGCACACAACGTGGAAGTGTAAGATTTAGAGGGACATTAAAAAAAAATAACAAAGAAAAAAGATAGTTCATTGATTGATGTTTTTAAGATCAGGTAAACATTTAAAAATGGATAAAGGTAAAAGACAAAAAGAAAGTAATGTAAATGACAGAGGTGAAGGGTCACAACTGGAAAAAGAAAATAGTGACACACAAGATGTGACAGAGCAAATTGAAATAGCACCCGAACAAGGGGATAGTGAGACACCAGCTGCTTCACAGCAAATAGACATACACCAGTTTATGCAACAAATGTTTTTAAAACTTGATGATAAACTTGACAAGAATCATTCAGATATAGATAATAAAATTGAAAATATTCATGAAGTAATTAATATCAATAATAGGGACATCAGAAATGAAATGGAAAATATGAAAATACAACTTAACGATAAACTAGATCAAATTGAATTAAAGATAGAGGAAAGAATTTTAGAAAAGTTCAATGCACAAATTGAAAATAAAACGTCAGAAACCATATCTCAAGTGCAAGATAATTTAGAACTAATAGGGGAAGAAAATGTTAAAAAATTAGATGATATGCAATCAAAATTAGATAAAGAAATAAATAAAATAAGGGGAGAAATGAAAAAGGTTGAAAGTGGGAATCAAATTCAAAATATTTACCAGATAGGACAGGAGGAAAAATTAATATTTAATGGGGATAAAAAAATTCATCCAATGGTTTTTATTAGAGAGTTAAGTCAGGAATGCGAGGGAATAGAATGTAACAACATAAAGAAATTTATTAGGAATAGGTTAAAAGGGGATGCTGAACTGTGGTACTCATTAATTGAGTAACGATATGAAAATTTTGATCAATTTGAAAAG
Source organism: Rhagium mordax (assembly GCA_963680705.1). Lineage (NCBI taxonomy): Eukaryota > Metazoa > Arthropoda > Insecta > Coleoptera > Cerambycidae > Rhagium > Rhagium mordax. The sequence goes on from OY796660.1 coordinate 30,544,001, forward strand.
TTATTTATAGAAAATTATTGGGGTCAAGAGTACCAAAATAAAATTAGAATGCAATTAATTAATGGGAAATATGATCCAAACGGATATTACTCAAGGGAAAAATATATTTTAAAGAAATTCAGTTATGCACGACATTTACAACCAAAATTACAAGAAAATGAATTAGTAAGTTATTTAGCTAACCATTTTAATGATAATATTCGCGATGTAATCTTAATACAGCAAATAGACACCATAGAAAGACTAATACTATATCTAAGAAGACTAGACGGAAGAAACAATTTCAATAGGAGGGAGGATGGGCAAGCAAGGAAAAATGAACAGACAGAAGATGGACAAAACAGAAACATGAATTATGACAGAAGAAACTGGAACAATTATGGAAATAGAAAATTTTACAATAACAATTATAGAAACAACAATGACAAACGAGAATATGGAGGAGAAAAGAAAAGATTTGATGAAGGAAGAAACAATAATTATAATGGGAACAGAAACACGAATGGAAATTATCAAGCAAGAAATAATGGACAAAGAACAAATGATCAAGATAATAGAGGTCGCCGCTCTTGGTGCTTGCTTGGCAAGCCGCTATCGGTCACTAGACATCTTCGATGTCTTGACTGGTAGTAGCAACTGACCACCAGAGGGATGTACTTATCTCTCACAGTTACTATGTGCTGGGTCTGCCATAGACCAGTTTGGTTTGCCTTTGTTATTTGTCTTTTCAGCTACCTGTGGCACACTGATGAGAACATAAAGAGTTCGAAACCGGTCTGTGTCTGGTGGGGAAAAGACAAATAACAAATTTGGCTACCAATTTTGGATTTATAGGTATAATTCAATGGGAGTCGGGGCCTTTGCCCGTCCAGTAGTTGTTTCCTATAATCCTATTTATTAAGCATGTTTTAGTCCATCAGGGCTAGAGGTCGCCGCTCTTGGTGCTTGCTTGGCAAGCCGCTATCGGTCACTAGACATCTTCGATGTCTTGACTGGTAGTAGCAACTGACCACCAGAGGGATGTACTTATCTCTCACAGTTATTAAGATAATAATGACAAAAGAGGATACAAAGAAAATGAAACAAGAAACGAAAATGTGAATAAAAGAACCAATTATATAGAAAAAGAACAGGAAAGCAAGAGTATGAAGAAAACGAATGACTATGAAGAATATGGAAGAAAAGGAGAAACAGAAGAAAGAAGAAATAAAAGACAAGACTATGACAAAATAACTACAGCAATTGTGGAGAGTCAATCTCAACACAAAAATTTTTAGAAAGCGCAAACCAAATAAATAAACAAATAAATTCTACGTATCAACATCCACGTGAATTTATAAAAATTGAACAAAACGAGAATAATAAAATTATAAACTATGAATTACCATTTATTAAAATAAAATGTAACAAAATAGCATTAATAGGATTGATAGATACAGAAGAAGCCTAACTCTTAGTGAGCCCATTAGAACAAGGAGAACATCTCGACAAGGTGCCTAACTAGTGCAAGTAAACTTCGAGAACAAAGGAGACCTTCCTCACTGGTGGTGGCGGATCCTAATCCCTCAAACGGAAGAACCTACTCAATGAAGAAAACCTTAGTGTAAGTACATTTAAAAGAATCATCTCGCATTATTCTAATCAATTTTCGCATTATACTGCTAATGCTCTATTTCATACTACGACAAACAATTCTAGTATCCAATCCTATTTACCTATCCTAATTGCAACTTGCAACGAAACAATAAATTTTCAATTTAATTAATATTAAGGCAACTGCTAATACACAAAAAGTGACGAAAGTGTTACTTTACAATAACAATTAAAGTATATATTAAACAGCTGATATACACTAAGTTCAAACGTAACTTGATATTCTTATCTCTGCGTTATCCTGCTAACGCATAATCAACATTCCTTTGTTATTTCAATATAGCAAAACTTATTTAATTACGTCCATATCTACCAGTGGTGTATAATTTCATTTTTTAAATTTAAATTCATTAAAACTTTAAGTCGTTTAATTTCCAAATAACAAGCAACAAAATGCCATGTAGTTCTGAAAATTCAACTGATATTGAACCTTATAAATTAAGTGAAATATTTTCAATCATACCAGAATTTGACGGAAACCCGATATTTTTACAAACATTTTTAAATGTATGATGCATCTACGCCCAAGGCATGGCCGTAGATGATCTTAACTCTACACATAAAAAATAAACTCAGCGGAAAAGCCGCAGAACTCGTAAATTCTCGAAACCCAAATATACTTGGTCAGAAATTAAGAGTCTTCTTGATGCTCATTTTGGCGATTCACGCGACTTAACTGCTTTAATCCAAGATTTGCAACGAATCCATCAATTGCATAATGAAACCGCTTTAACTTTTATTTCGCGTTTACAAACGCACAACGCTAAAATGCACGCCGCTGTGCAAAAACAAAGTTTAACGTTAAAAGAAAAAACAGCACAGTCTAATTTAATCGAAACTATGACACTTAACACATTACTTACTGGACTTGAACCCACAATAGGACAAATTGTTCGTGCAGGAAATCCTCAAAATATGCTCGACGCAATAAATCGTATTAAACGTGAACTACAATACTATCCTATTTTGAATCTCAAAAATTCCCGAATAAGACAGCTACCAAAAACTCTATTCAAACTCAACCAAAACGTCCAAACACTCAACAATTTTGTTCTTTCTGTAAGCGAAACGGACATTCTTTTAACGAGTGTCGTACAAGACAACAGTTTTCCCAACAAAATTTAAATTTCAGACCAAATTCTTACAATAACAATGCACTACAATTTCCAAGACCAAATTTTTCAGAACTTTTCTAATCCAAATCCCCAAAGACATTTTTCCAACCAACAGAATTTTCAACAACCTAGTACTTCCCAACAAAAGAGACCGTCAGTAATAAGACCTAACCCTAACTTTCAACAAAGACCATTTAATAACCAACAAAATACAAAATATAATAATCAAAATAATCCTCAAAGGACGCGCAGGTATCTCTATTTTTAAACCAAAAACAGCCGAAAATTATAGACAAAGATTTTCCGAGAATGTCATCATACAGGGTATTACTGATCAAAAAATAACTATCAACGAATCCGTTCTCATACCGTTTACAACAAACGACCCGCATAAAATTTATATCTATAATTTAGATATTGATTTCGACGGACTTGTAGGTGCTGACTTTTTAGAGCATTATGAATGCCAAGTTGACATTAAAAATAAATTATTGATAACAAATTTTAAAACGGTACCACTTTTCAAAGTAACCGAAGATTCGCCAGAACCCGAAATCAACAAAGTTTCTCAAAATCAAAACATTATTCAAAATAAAATCTTTATAGAAACGCGTACAGAAAAGGTTTGTAAATTAAGGTGCAATTTAATTAACACAGAAGCTATACTGCTTGCACAAGATAATGAAAAAGTTCGTTTACCCAACGCCCTTGTAAAAATAAATTCAAACGGCGAATTTTTAACAACTGTTATTAATGCTAATGCTATTCCTAAAACAATAGACTTCTCTAACATAAAACTCGAACCTGTACAAAAATTTAAATCGATTTCCAATTTCAATTCTCAAAATCCGGACTTTCCACAGACAGACAGATGTTTCGAAATTAAAAATCAATTGCGTTTAGATCATCTAAATGAAGAAGAGGCCGAAATGATAACGCAGCTTTGTTTAGATTTTCAAGACATTTTCTACTTAGAAGGTGATAATTTGACCTTTACCAATGAAATCAAACATTCAATTGACACTAACAATTCCAGATCAACATTTACAAAATATTATCGTTACCCTCAAATCCATAAAGAAGAGGTAAAATCCCAAGTTTCCAAAATGATAAGTCAAGGTATTATCGAACACTCGATTTCTCCATGGTCCTCCCCTGTTTGGGTGGTTCCCAAAAAACTTGACGCTTCTGGTAAACAGAAATGGCGCGTTGTAGTGGGTTATCGAAAGCTTAACGAAGTAACTATTGACGACAAATACCCTCTCCCAAATATTTCCGACCTTCTAGACCAACTTGGTAAATGCCAATAGTTTACCACTTTAGATTTGGCATCAGGTTTCCACCAAATCGAAATAAGCCCTGAAGACATTAAAAAAACTGCCTTTACGAGCTGCGTTCGGGTTACTCACTCCTTTAACTTTTTTCACTCCAAGTCTACTTTTGACGTCTTTTGATTGGATAATAGTAGACTTGGAGTGAAAAGAGTTAAAGGAGTGAGAATAGCCGAACTTACGTACAGTTGAGAATGGTCACTTTGTACGTATGCCTTTCGGTTTGAAAAACGCCCCTTCTACTTTTCAAAGAGTGATGGACAATATTCTGTTAGGAATTCAAAACGAAAGATGTCTCGTCTACATGGACGATATCATAATATATTCTCCTACTATTCATGTCCATATTTCTCGATTAACTGATGTTTTCAAACGCCTCCAAAAAGCGAATCTTAAGATACAACCTGACAAATGCGAATTTCTTAGAAAAGAAGTTGCTTACTTAGGACGTCTTATTACAGAAGATGGTGTAAAACCAAACCCCTCCAAAGTCAATGCTATCATAAACTTTCCACAACCCAAAAATCAAAAAGACATCAAATCATTCTTAGGACTTGCAGGATATTATCGAAGATTCATTCCAAACTTCTCCAAAATCTCTAAACCCTTAACGAAACTTCTACAAAAAGACATTCCTTTTAACTTTGACAATGACTGTCAAAATTCTTTCGCGAATCTGAAACAAACGCTGACTACATCTCCAATATTGATCTATCCGAATTTCGATGAACCCTTTTTACTAACTACAGACGCAAGCGCATACGCATTAGGCTCTGTACTCTCGCAAGGTACCTATTGCCTATGCTTCTAGAATTTTATGCAATGCCGAAACGAAATATTCCACAATAGAACGCGAACTATTATCTATAATTTGGTCAGTTAAACATTTTAGGCCATATCTCTTTGGCAGGAAATTCAAGCTAGTCACAGATCATCGACCACTTACCTGGTTATTTTCAATAAAGGACCCAGGAAGTAGATTGGCTCGCTGGCGATTAAAACTTGAAGAATATGACTACGAGGTCATATACAATATACAAACCCGGTAAAATAAATAAGAATGCAGACGCTTTATCCAGAATTAAAATTAACCATTTCACTGATTGTTCAAAATTCAATTCAAACGTGTTAGCTGCAAATGAAGACGATTCTTCAGACAATGAAAGTTCAGACAACTCTGACGAAATTTCGGAAAACCAAATTGTACAAGAGTTTAATACAATTGTAGACTTGTACAATGTACAAGACCAAATCGCTCATTGACTATTCCAAAATTCAATTCTCTAACAAACAACTGCTAGATAAAGAAAACAGAAACATTATTGCCTTTTTTTCAAAAAAACAATTTACAAGACTTTCACTACGAAATTATCGAAGACATTTTAGAAGATCAACCGGAATTCTATGATAACAAAATAAATATATTCTTTAGTACCAGCGTTAGGAAAAGAACATATTACCTAATCCTTTTACCATACGACCCCAATTCAGTAACTGAAAGACTATTTTTAACCCTGTTTAAAAATAAAGAATTACTCGACCTTTCTAAAACCTGTCAGGTCGAAAATAATTTAGATTTACCAACCTTAGAAATCTTATCTTTCATATTTGCCGAGAAAGATTTAAAATTAGTTATTTGTCAAAATTTGGTACAAACTCCCGATCAAGACCAAATTCCTATTATTCTAGATCAACATCACGCAGGTAAAAATAACTTACATCGCGGAATAAATGAAACGATACGTAGAATAAAAAACAAATATAATTGGCAAGGTTTAGCTAAAGATGTCGAAAACTTGATAAAAAATTGTGAAGTTTGCCAAAAGAATAAAGTTTGTCGCAAAAATTTAAATAACCCTTTAGTAATCACGGAAACCCCAAGAACACCTTTCGAAAGAATAAACATTGACATATTTGAAGTTCCCACGCGCAATTACGCACTGACTATTCGTGACGAATTAACAAAATTTACGCAAGCTTACGCACTTCAAGACAAGACGGCGAAATCCGTAGTAAATACTCTACTACTATTTTTTCAACACTACGGTACTTACTCCCTTACGCATCCACAGTGACTATGGTCGCGAATTTGATAATAATCTATTACGAGACTTGTGTACCTTATATGACATCAAACTAACATTTTCAAGTGTAGGGCATCCTCAATCAAATGGCTCAATAGAACGGTCCCACGCCACTTTAGCCGAAATGATAAGAGTCAATAAAACCGAAAATCCCAATGAACACCCATTTACTATTCTACCCTATGCAGTAATTTGTTATAACAATTCTACTAACAAAACACACGGGTTCACACTATACGAACTAATTTTCGGATACACATCTATTAGACCACCAGTAACCTTATACAACCAGAAAGAATTAATAACCAAATACGTTATATAGAGACCTAAATAACCGAATATCTCACTACTATAAGATAGCTCGAAGTAAAACCCAATAACAAAAAGAAAAAGCTAAAATCAGATTTGACAAAAACGTCCCCGACAATCGCCCAGAATACAATGTTGGCGACAAAGTTTATATAAAAGAATCACAAATCAAAGATAAATTGCAAAACAAGTTTAACGGTCCTTTTGAAATTATAGAAATTTTCCAAAATTCAGCTACTTATTTGTTCAATCCGGAAACTAATCAAACAAGCAAAGTCAATTTCGACAGAATGAAACCCTATTCTGAAAACTAAATTTATTTTCAGGTTTCTCCTGCTGCTCGGATCAGCAGTCTCACAGTATACAATAAAACCAATAAACAATACTATCGGAGTTTACTATCATCGAGACACGGACATCGTAATTTCTCACAAGAAATGGACTCTACTGGTTCACAAAAATATATCTACATTCAAAACTGCTTTTGACAAAAATGACAAAATCTTGAATACCATACTAAACACCCTAGACCCTTCCTATCAAAACATGGTCACCTTCACAAGTGAAGTTAAAACCCACCTTAGCCTTTTAGAACAAATTTTCAAAAATATACGAACTAAATTTGCCGAAATCAACCTAGACACAAAACGCTACAAACGCGGAATTTTAAATGGTATAGGTACAATATTTAAATCAATCACCGGTAACTTAGACGCCGAAGACGGTCAGTATTATTCAGACTGTGTTAACAGATTAAACCAAGATGAACACCATCTAGAAAACTTATTAAAAAATCAAAAATCGGTTACAACATCGGTCATACAAAATTTTAATTTAACTATCCAAAAATTGCAAATTGATGAGGAAACTTTTAATAAAGACATAAAAGTAATCGAAACCACAATTCTGCAAACAGAACAAGATATGCAAATCATTCAATCAAAATTAAAATTCTTAGAAATTTGCGAACAACTCATGGAAAAGACAATATGAACGACATTCTTAATTCAATTACATTTGCTAGGCTTAAGATTATTCACACATCAATTATTAATCCACAAGATTTAGTAAATTCTCTTCAAGAAATTTCACAGAATTTACAAAGGAACAATTTACCATTACCAATAAAATTATCGAAAGTTGCACAATATTTGGACATTATTGAATTAAAAGCTTTTCAAGTAAATTCAGAATTAATAATATTCGTATTAAACATACCCCTGGTAGATCCTCAAACATATTCTGTTTATAAATTATATCCTACCCCAATCCTGGATAATAGAACTGGGTTGCATCATATTTTGTCAACTTCTCAAAAATATATCGCGAGAGATGATGATTCCTTAATGTTCATACCTATTTCGGATCTCAAGGAATGTAAACCACTCCACTTCAACACCAAGTTATGTTCAAACCTGTTTGCATACCCTATCGATAACAAGGCTATATGTGAAGCTCGACTCTTTAAGAATCACAAGAACTTACCAGAAAACTGCCAGACCTCGTTCATTTTTAGTCAAGGTTACAACATTCAAAAATTCGAAGAAAACACTTGGCTAGCTATTACCGCTGAACCCCTTCATGCCACTATTAATTGTCCTGAAAGGAGTTCAAAAACTGAAATAATATTAAGAATTTCAGTTATAAAACTTCAACCCAATTGTTACGCCTATGTGGGCATAACCAAAATCCAGCTCCAATGATGTTACAGATATTAAAGATGACACCCATCCAATAGCAATTCCCTACGAATGCTACAGTCAAATTCCAGATAAAATTCGAGTGCCAAAATTAAAACCGTTACAATTAAACGACCTTAATACTGAAGATCTTGAAATTGCGAAACACAAACTGGACCAGTATTCAAAGAATCTAGACGACCTGTTAAACTAACCATTTGTGACAAAACACATCTCCTGGTTCACCTATTTTATAATCATTTTAATCATTGGCCTTACATCCCTGTATTTAATTTGTAAATGCAGAACAAAGAGACGTAGACTAGCCATCGACGTATCCACTTCACCTTCACCTCCACCAGGACCTAGTAAAAACTTCAGGACTTTCACCGAAATGTTCCCAACACGAAAGCGACCTCCAATCCGAAGAGATGAAGCCGAATCCGATGAAATAGAACACAGACTACTTTGTGTATTCTATCGACTTCTAGTGCAAAAACTCTTCAGTGAATTCCATTAGATAAACTTTATGTTATAATAATACGCTTTATATTATACTTTTGTTAATTTCAATTTATTAACATTTTACGCTATGTTTTATATGTTTCACATTTTTATATTTTTTCATTATTTTATAATCTTTACAAAAGTTGTTGTATAAGCACCAACTTTTTTTATAAGGGGAAGTTGTTATATAAAATATTACCATACTACTACTTTAAACTTAGAATAGCTGAGAACACACATAATGACCTTTCTCAGAATATCATATTACAGGTAGGTAATGACTTCTTCTTCCCTGTGACAAGATATGTCACAATACACTTTTAGCAACGTACAGCAAACATTGCTGACTGCTATTTTCCTTTGTTTAAAATTATATTTAGTAATCATTTCAGAACTTATAAGTACATGTAAAACCCTATCTAAATTCAATTATTATACTCACTTCATAAAATACACATGTAACCAAAATATCGTTTCTCTATTTAATAAAATAAAAGTTTTTAAAAAGTTATTCATGTGAACTCAAATCTAACCAGTGGCGTAGCGGACGGGCCCGCGATGCGGGGGGCCTCCAGCATTTGGGGGCCCCCGAGTCAGGGAATTTTTGACGCGAAAATATCGTCGAAATTAAAAGTGACGAAATCTTACATACATCTTAAACATCAATAGTTAAGATGCATGAATTTTATAAAAACATAAATTTATAATATTTCCTTGATATTTCTTATATTTTTTAAGAATATAATAAAATAAATTGATAAAAAAGTTATTTCGTACATAATTAATTTTAATCAAAATTCAATGAACGACGATCAGCTTTATTTGGAGGCTAGCAATCTTGCTGAAAATTATTCTGAAGATTTATCGACAGATTTTCCCCGCGAACTTGTATACTAAGAAATGTGTTGAGGACACAAATTAGATTTTGCTACATTTCTCGTACAAAATCACAAAACGTTACTGTGAAGTGTTCCAAATGTTTTTATTGCTATAAAATTATTCTTAACACTACTAGTTACTAAGTTGCTACAGCTGAAAAGTCATTTTCAAAAGTAAAACTTATAACACATTTGTAAGAAATTCAATGACACAAGAAAGACTATCAGTATTAAGTGTATTAAGCATTGAGCAAGAGAGAGCAAGGAAGTTAGATACTGATCGCATCATCGAGACTTTGCTAAAGAGAATGTACGCCGCTGTCGAAAAATTCTATAATGTATATGCTATTCACATTTTATTTACATGAGGGGAGGCCTTGGAAAATCTGAATTCTGTTGGTATGAATGACTGTTTTAATTACTGAGGTTATGTTGAAAAGTCAAAAACATAACCACAAATTCAAATTGGTTCTACATAGTTGCCACAGTGAGACCCTAAAGAAAGCACAGCAATGTCATCAATAAAAAAATTGGCAATTCAGCCAAAAATAAATGACAGTGACAATCAATTAAATCTGACACCTCAATATTTTGTCAATAGTAGACAACCCTGGGACAACCTAAGAAAAACATATCATAGCCTCCCCTCATGTAAATAAAATGTGAATAGCATATAAGTGATTGCATTCTTTATTTTTTTTATATAGGTACTTTCATTATGTTAACCGATATTATTTGAGATGTAAGAATTGGAGTAAGTATAATGTGGTAAAATATTCATGTACCTAAAGATTTTTGTTCAAGTGATTTATTATTTTGTGGGGGCCCTCATCATATATTTTGGGGGGGGGCCCGAGATTTTCAGCTAAGCCACTGATGTATAATAATATAATATAAACTAAACCAATAAAAAATGCAACAGAAGAATGTTGGAGAATGTTTCACCCAACGGAAATATATAGTTCATAGTTCATTAATCTTCTAGTCTGTCTCACCAACAGATATAAATAGACTCCGCCCCAAATATGTCCGCTAAATTCGAATGGAATTTCTCAATTGGTCGTATTTATAGAACCCGAATTACAAAGCAACCGCTAGATTTAACTGACAAAGGCCGACTCGGTTTTACACTTTGCAATTAAAGTGTAAAACCGAGTCGGCCTTTGCCAGTCAGAACGCAGAAACGCTAAACGTACGAAAAACACGAATAAATGGATGGGGAGCTGGCTTGACTGTCAACAGTCTTATTCGTTTTTGTGACATTTGTTAATATGTCATCTGTGCTGTGTTAAGTAAGGTACCACGCAATGCAAACGATTAATATTGAATCTTTTTTTGAAAGAAATGAACCACCAACTACAAACAAAATTTAGCAGCAGTGCATGAAGATGATTATTTACCTAATCTTAAACGGAGTAGTTTGAGGCTATTAATAAGAGAAATTGGCTTTCGGTAACTAAACGGACTTTTTATTTCTTCGTATACAGGGTGAGTTCACTTTAAATGGGGAAACTTCGAGAATCGATTCTTTATTGAAAAATAAGTGTAGTTTGTTCTATAAAAATTTTTCATATGGGACTTGGTTTTCGAGATACAGGACAGGACGTTGAACTTGTTTTTTTTTTAGTTTTCGACGAATAACTTTAAAGTGGTTAGACCGATTTTTATAAAATTTGGGTTTTTATCAAATGATCTGAAAAATTTGACAATATCGCCCCCGCAGGCGTAGATATGGGGACCACGGACCCCTTTTTAAAAAAGAACTTCTACGCCTATAGTCGTCTCAAAAAATGGATATGATTTCTTTATTCTCCGATATTTTCTGAACATAAAATGTCTCTAGTAAATTTTCGCTATTTTTGATAGTTTTCCGGTTAATTGAGGTCAAATGGTTTATTGTAATGCCCCCTAATGTTTATTTTATTTGCCGATGAGCCGGTGTCTGCTTTACGTAAAGTCGTTTCAAAGGGTCTTTATCATTTTCAGTCTAAATTGTTTGAAACGATTTTAAAAATTGAGAGAGGAAAAATAAAGTAATTGAGAGACAATAAAGACATTTATTAATATATTTTTTTTCATTTCTGTTAGCAAACACCGGCTCATTGGCAAATAAAATAAACATACAATAAATCATTTAACCTCGATTAACCGGAAAACTATCAAAAATAGAGAAAATTTACTAGGGACATTTTATGTTCAGAAAATATCGGAGAATAAAAAAATCATATCCATTTTTTGAGACGACCATAGGCGTAAAAGTTATTTTTTAAAAAGGGGCCCGTGGTCCCCATATCTACGCCTGCGGGGGCGATATTTTCAAATTTTTCAGATCATTTGATAAACTTTAATCTAACATAAACAAAACCCAAATTTTATAAAAATCGGTCTAACCACTTTAAAGTTATTCGTCGAAAACTAAAAAAAAAAAAAAAGTTCAACGTCCTGTATCTCGAAAACCAAGTCCCATATGAAAAATGTTTATAGGACAAACTACACTTATTTTTAATACCTGTATATTGTAATGTAATTGTGTTTGGCATTATAGGTTCTCAAAAAGGTTTTTTTCGGTAGAGAAATAGGAACCGCTCGTTGTTTTAATATTATTTACAAATTTATGTTATACAGAGTGACCCATTTGAAAGCGGGCCATCTTTGTAAAGTGGCTATTTTTGGTCCGATTTAGATCAATTTTTTTTTAGATTATTGCTCATGGAAAACTGCATTTTATGGCAAATTGATAGATGTCTATCACAAAAATCAAGGCCTACTTTGCAATTTTTTTGGAGCGAAAATTCGAGAAATCATAGCGATTTTTTCACGTGAAAACTAAGTACGCCACTGTGTCCAGCGTCCCCTAAAATGGGTCTGTATCAAATTTCATCCAAAAATATCGCATATTGAAAATTGATATTATTACTTTTAAAAATTAGTTCACACCCGGAAATGCATTGTGAACATCAAAGTAACTCATGAAATAAGGAATAAAAGCAAGTCATGAACAAATTATTTTATTGAGACGATTATTTGAACATTTCTGGGTATAAATTAATTTTTAAAAGTAATAATATCAATTTTTAACATGCGATATTTTTGGATGAAATTTGGTACAGACCCATTTTAGGGGACGCTGAACACTGTGGCGTACTTATAGTTTTCACTTAAAAAAATCGCTAATATGATTTCTCGATTTTTCGCACCAAAAAAATTGCAAAGTAGGCCTTGCATGATTTTTGTGATAGAACATCTATCAATTTGTCACAAAATGTAGTTTTCCATGAGCAACAATCTAAAAAAATGTTTATCAAAGTCGGACCAAAAATAGCCTCTTTACAGGCGTGGCCCGCTTTCAAATGGGTCACTCTGTATATGCAACACGTAGGCGGGCTTTTAAAGTCTATTTTTTTCTACCAAATGTATTGAAATGATGAATAAAGCATTGTATTATTATATTACGAGTATATTGATATCTCTCATAACTTTCTTATACGAGTTAATAGAGCCTTGTGAAAATATAGAAAAAATATAGAGGTATGTGTTGCTTTATTTATTTGGATGTTAAAACTTATAGTTAAGTTCTCGCCTTCTAACAAATGATAGGGTTTTTAAAGATTTTTCTCAAAAAAAAATAAAACAAGATGTAGGTATATAGTTAATTGGTAGGTATAGTTTTTATTGCTTGAACATTCCACGACTATTCGTAAAAAGAACCGAAAGTAATCTTACGATAGATATAAATAAATAAACATGTACATTTCATCGTGTAAAACTGACTATTGCGTACACCGTTCTGCGCTACTATAAAATTAATGGGGCGGAGTCTATTTATATCTGTTGGTGAGACAGATTATAAGTCCTTGTTCGATTGTTACAATGTACTTGCATAAACATATTCATTATCCAGGTAGGTAATCCGGTTATTTTGTAATTAAATGTAATGTAAGTAAATTGGGTAGATATTTTAAATATCTACACCATATCCTTTATAATCCTTTTAATTCTGTTTTTTTAAAGACTTTGTAATTTTGTATTGTGTTTCTATTTTAAATTATTCTGCATATTCTGCAGGAAAGTAAATAAAGGAAAACACATTCGTCGCTAAATATGTCGAGATCAAAATGATCTGTAAGTATAGATATTTATTATAATAACTATACAAAGTTTGAGTTGAATTATTGTATCGAGTCCATCTACAAGCGCCTAGCCGGAGCACGACCGGATCAGCTCATTGGTCGCACCACATCAATACACAAGAAGGAAGAGAATCGTCCCCCCCCCCCCCCACACTCTGTAGATATTTGTCAAAAATGCATTATAATTTAATTCACTACGTAACACGAATAAAATTTTATAATAAAAATCTCTAAATTTACCACTCTGGGTCCGCTGGCACACGAAAACGATTCTCTTTCTTGTAGGTATATATTGATGTGGTGCGACCAATGAGATGATCCGGCCATGCGCCGGATGTCTCTGTTCATATGAATGATAAATAATATCAGATAACATACACGATTTGAAGTAAACAACAGTATCGGTATTAAGTTATAATTTGTTTTAAAGCACTATAATACATTTATTACATAAAGTAGGAAATTAAAATGCCAATATTAAGACTAGGCGAAATTGTTCCAAATTTTTCTTCAGAGTCAACTAAGGGCAATATACATTTTTATGAATGGCAAAATGATATGTAAGTTATTTGAAAGTTTTTACAATAGGTACATTAAAGAAAACACCATTTCTCACATAAAATTTTGTGCGGTACAAACTGCAAAAACCGAATGATTTAAATGATTTAATGCATATTATGTTTATATTAAATCTACGTAATTTTTTAAATTACTATGTTTTGCTATAATTGGAAAGTAAACACAAGGTGTATAAAAATGTTACACTCTTAATTTACTTTTTTAATAAAAATAGATTTTTTCTCTAAATTTCAAGTATTTAAACAGAAAACAATAATTCTTTAATTTATTAGTAATTATTAAACGTCTTACTAAACAGATAGGTATTACACAATTTGAATTTGAAGTCAAATTGCAAGTTGTCATTTAAATGGTTTCATACAAACAATATTTATTTAAAAAACATTTGTTTCTAATTTTTTACATGGCCAGCTGCTTGTAAAATTGTTTAGCACAATGGGCTTATTTCGGAAAAATTTTTTAATTCATATTCCGAAAGTACACCTTGTAATTAGTAAATGTGCAAAATATTAAATTTTTTTTTCAACTGCTTCTCCCTCAAAATAAATAATGAAAATAGAGCGCTGTGACGTCACACCACTCGCAGCGGTCGGCCGCTAGCTTGTGTCCTATAGTTTCATACCGGCGGCAGTTACCAAGGCTTATAGACTTTGTACAGGTTGCCTCAATGAGCAGCATTAGGGCGAGGAAAATGCGGGGTGAGGAAGAGCTGGCGACCGCGATTCTATATGCTTAAAAAGAGACACTAATACTGCTCTGCTGTTGTAGAACAGAGAACGACGATCCCGGCCTGCGGTCGCCGAGTGGCATATGTTGAGTAGGTCAGGTTCAGATGGGGTAACCTTTAGAGTTTACCAGCCTTGGGCAGTTACTACACACACGGCGGAAGTGGTAATTTCGTCCATCTTTTAAGTGCTTCGTCCTTGGTACAGCGAAATCTAAATACCATATATCCGCATAACTCATAGAACCAGTGGAGTCGGGTGGTGTGACGTCATAGCCGTTTCAAATGTATTACGAATTTGAAATCAAATATTAGGGTTAATATTAACGCTAGCGATCTAATTTTTTCACTATATACTTAGAGGATAAAATACTTACGGAAAATGCTAAAATAAATTAAAAAGCAAATATCACGAAATGAGCCCATTCGAGAATAATATAATGTTTAACATAATAAGCTGCGTTCGGGTTACTCACTCCTTTTGATTGGATAAAAATAGACTTGGAGCAGTAAAAAGAGTTACAGGAGTGATATATAGATTACCCAGGCCCGGACTGGACCTCATTCTGCTACCGGGCAACTTTTTTTAACCGGCCCCACCCCAGCCGATTTTTTTGTAACTATGATGAGATATAACAATAATTTTATTATTTACATATTTCCTCACATATTTTGTATTATACGCGATAAAAATATGAGTGTACTTAATATTAATTTAATATTTGTTTCAAAAAGCGGGTTCTTGGCACACCAGTTGGACAAAAGTGACTTGTTTTGTTCAAATCAGTCTGCAGGTCTTAATACTTAAGCAATCGAAAAGTTCTTTTTTTAAATCGTCGTTTTTAATTGCCTATCGATCTGTCAAGGTAGATTTTCGATTTTTGTGTAAATATCACTCTATTTCTTAAGTAATCACGACAATTTTTTTTTAAATCTTCGTTTGTTGATTCTCGATCGATCTGTCGAGCTAAATTTTTTATTTTTGCCACACAACTTTTAAATTAGGGGCAAAAATCGAAAATCTACCTCAACAGATCGATACCTAGGCAAAAAGCGAAAATTTCAAAAAGAAGCTTTTCGATTGCGTAAGTATTAAGATCTGCAGATTAATTTGAAAAACGAAAGTTATATTTTCATCAAACAACGTCTCTTTTTTGTGTAAATATCACTTTACAGACCGTATTTCTTAAGTAATCACGACACATTTTTTCTTCTTGCTTATCGATCTGTCGAGGTAGATTTTCGATTTTTGCCCCTAACTTTTCAAAAATTTTCAAAGAAATTTGAAAATTTTTGAAAAATTAATGACAAAAATCGAAAATCTAGCTCGACGGATATCTCTCAATATCGCTCAGCCAAGATGTGCGTCGCTGATGCTACCACGAGCAACTCATCCATTAGGTCTTCAGCTCTACATACTTAGTTCTATTTTCTAGGTGGGTTATTCTATTTTCGCATCCAAAAGACTTCACTCCAGTTTGTACATCAGAACTGTCAAAAATCGCAGAACAAGAACCGTATTTCAAAAAACGTAACGCAAAATTTTTGGCGCATTCCTGTGATAGTTTGGAAAACCACTTGACCTGGGAGAAAGATATTATCTATAACTGTAAATATTTACCAATGAATGAATTACCTTACCCTATTATGGCTGACCAAAGTGGGGAACTGGCTAGATTATTAGATCTATTCGATACAAATAATTATAAAAATAATCTAGCTTTAACAACTTCAAGGGCATTATATATAATTGATCCACAACATAAAATTAGGTTTGCTTTACATTATCCCGCTACAACTGGAAGAAGCTTAAAGTAAGTAAGATCATTAATTCTAAAGTTTATTGGCATGGGTCTTTACTTTTAACACAGGATTATAGCCTTATTATATTAATTATTCTTGCCTGTCTAATAATCATCTGAATCAGTCTTATCCTAATCAAAAGTTTTATACAGTCTGAAGAATTTTTATTTGGCACATTGGGTTTTATAATGCGTGATATTGCATGATATTGCACAATGTATACACGAGGCTCTTGACTATTTCAGATATCAGGTAATTCATTTGTAACCTTCCTTCGTTATAGCCGCTTTACACTTCGCAATTTTCATTGCCGGCAATACAAATTACCCGCAAGGAATTGCGGATTTGGTCTTGCCAGTTCACTTTACACTTGGCAATTTTTCTTGTTCCGAAACAGGTATACCATCTTAAGAAACTTATAGGTCGTTGATTATTATGATTTGTGTAAGTAAAGATTTGAGATTATGGTTATTATTTACCTTTTCAAGAGATGAGTAAAATGTCCACGGCGAATAAAAGTGCTAAAATTGTAGCAGCATCATGTGCTTGTGAAATTTCGAGTTTTTATTCCGTTGGCTACACGTAAATACCCTAAAAATATCACTAAATTGCGCCGCAATGCAATTAAAATTAGGTCCGGTTCTAATTTCTGCAATGTAAGGAAAATTGCAACAGCTGATCAAAAGACGTAGTAGTGCGCAAACGCGCAACAGTATTTTTATTGCCGGCAATGAAAATTGCTAAGTGTAAAGCGGCTTTTATGGCGGAAGTTCGGAGAAGGTTACTGTGACGCCTGAGGGGCGGCGGTGCTTTTTAGGACGGTGTCTCGGACGCCCCATTCTGTTTTAGAGTGTAGATGTAGAAACACCACTTTACTCTATTAGCAGGAAAATAGAGGTTTCAGGTAGCTGCGTGAAGACACGGTTAAGCCAGGGGTCTAATTAACCTATAAAGAATTTCGGATTAAAAACAGAACAAGCTTTATTCAAGATATATTACGGATTACTGGTTAAATAAAGCACAAATATTTACAAGCAGGCAGGCTAGGCAAAACTAAAAGTGGCAAATTACGGTTAAAAAGCGGAAAAAGGCAAGCAAATAGTACGGTGGAAACGAGAAAGCAAATCTACGGTTAAAAGCGGCAAACTATGGTTAAGAAGCGTACGGCAAGCAAAACACTATATCCAAGCGGTTACCAGTATGGCTCGTATGTTAATCTATATTTGACCAGACAGGGTAGTACAATTTACAGGCAAAAATGTTCGAATTATTTTACGGCAGGTTATTTTAACAAAATAAATACAAACAATTATACAAAGCGACGACGCCCTGATAACGTTGCTGCAAGCGATTAAACACGTCAAGACAATAAGCTACCAAAATATCGTTTTTACGCGATCATAGATTTTTACAATTTAAATCGAGCGGAAGAAAACAAAAGCGGCGACACCCTGATAACGTTGCTGCGAGCGATTAAACACGTCAAGACAGCAAGATACCAAAACGTTATATGCGGGAGCACAATTTGCTCGGAGCCGGAAAATTACCCGTGACGTTTTATTAACTTAACGCCGATCGCGAGTCGTACAAAACAATTCGAACACAGAAAAATAATTGAATGAAAATCACCGGTCAAATACAATAGATTAACCTAATATGTCTTACTCTTTCTAGTAGCGGAGCTTCCTCTTGATTCGGTGCGGACTTCTTCTCGGACTGGATCGGACGCATCGCCAACTGATTTTTAAACGGCGGGGTCGGCGGGTTTGTTAGTTTTATAGCCGCCTGATGACGCGTATCCCTACTTAATCCTGCGTTCTGAACGCAAAGCTGACTTCAAGCGTCTTATACATATGTTAATACACTGCAGGCTCACATTGCAGTACGTGCGTTTTCTTGCATAAGGAGTGATCGGATCAACATCGAGATTATTGCATTCGTCGCGGCATAATTTAAAAATGTATAAACGAAAAAGACGCGGTGCAGAAGGCTTAATTTGAAGTAAATTAATATTAGTTAAATTTTACATGCCTTTTTTATACATTTATAATTATATTTTAATTAAAACTAACAATATTTCGGTACTAAAATTCACTTCGTATATATTTTACAATGTCTACATTTTATTTTATTTCTCCTGTGGAAGAAATATATAAGAACTTTCAGTTACCATTTATCATGCACAAGATATCGGAAAATATACAGAAGTATAAAGCATTACGAAAACTTTATTATTAATATAATAAATCAATATATAAAATAAAAGTTTACACTGCTGCTAACTTCATTATACTTCTGAGTCGTTACAGCTGTCGTTAGTGTCAGTGTCACTGACGCAAACTTTATAACCTCTTATCTTAGTGTCAATAATTCAATAAAAATCAATTAAACCTATTTAAAAAAATATAGAATATTAAAGAAAGCACAGGTAGGTATTTAAGCATTATTTTGTCTTTACAATTTACATATCCCCGCATATTCCCCATATTTAAGAAACGATAATCAAACTAACATACACATTATAGCTTTACCTCTTTTATTTTAATTTGGAATCCTTTGGGAAACTAAACATTTTACATCCAGTTTTATTGATATATGATCACACTCAGGTGCAAAGCTCAAACCCACATTTGAAATTAAGCACAAAAACGAGTTTATTAGAAAAAATATATTATAGATTTGAAACTGAGAGAAAACTTAAGTTAAACGTCAAGTTCATTGTCAAAATGTACGAACATGAATTAAGTGTTTGAATTTAGCGCTGCAAACTCATAATTTGAATTTTTGCATTCTTTATTTCTATTGGAGGAAGCTTCCGCCGCTTTACATTATTAATTTATAAAACTAAAATTAAGTTTTTATAAATCATACGTGGATACATAGATTTTAACATATTTCTTAAATGTGAAATAGGTAGTCCTTAAATAGTCTTTCAACATACAGAAATACTATAAAATTCCCGACAATGTTTTAGTACTAGATATTATAGTCCTTATGGACAACGCAATACGGGTCAGATTCCCGTATTACAGTTTCGGCCGTAAACTTGTATGCCAGTAGAAGTGGGGGTCATGACGTCACAACTAATGGAGTCTATTAGGAACTGAGGCGGAACGTGATTCCGTCCTGGACGAAAATGATACGAAATCAATTAGAAACTGAAGTGCAAAATTACCAGTGCTGAAGCAGATAAACGACGATGAATTTTCGTACGAGTTTAGCGGAGTATGAGACTCTGCTCGCCCCAAATAATTTTCGGCAATTTAAGTTCAAAATTTTCAAGTGATTTTTCGATACAGTTACCAAAATATTTTCCATATTGAATCAATACGTCTAGTCATTCGATAAGTCCTCTTATCATCCATCACATTGCGACATCAGAGGAGACGCAATGTGAACTTCACGTTATCTATTTCGAAAATAGTAACAAATCATTTTAAAACGGGTCCTCCCGAATCAATTCATTCTTCTTGTTCGATAAGCCAGGTAGTCGCTTCGCAAGAAGACCAATTTTGAAAGACATAGATTCAATTCTACAAGCGTATCACGAATGATCTACATCTGCTGCTCTCGTCCGAACAGAGAAAAACCTGAAGGGGTCACCGATGCGACAAATTGGGAACTGAGTTGAAAACCAACATAAGATCCGTTTTTCATCTCCGCTGCCATAAGTTGCTTACAGGAGGCCTACGGATAGATAACCTGGTCGACGGCGAGGGTGTGAGATGTCACGTTCATCTCTGACCAAAAGTAGAAATTTTAGGAACTGAATTGAAAAAATTATTTTCTCGAAAACACTTCTACCATCCATGAATTCGATTTAGGAACTGATACGCGAAAGAAAAAAGGGGATCCATCGTTCCCGTTCAGCTGCACGAGTCCACCAATTAGAGCCCTGGAAAAATTAGGAACTGAATCGAAAACGGAAAAAACGGATCCATCGCTCCCTTTCGGCACAAAATCAGCTGTCCGTGGCGATGCTGGCATCAAGGAAGTGAGGCGCCAAGGTATCAGCCGTTACGGATGGAAAATTAGAGAAAATAAAATTCAGATGAGGAACTGGAAATTATCGTAAAAATGGCACCGTGACCAACGACGGCGAGCCGTTTTGCACGAAATCAAACGTTATATTCGGGGACAAAGTTAGATTAGAAACAGGATCAAAATTGGGGTTAAAAAATATAAATCGTGGAAAAAGTCAAACTTAGGTTAATCGAAATTCAGATCAAAAGAAAATTTCATGTAAACATGTATACCCAAGCGGAAACGGAGATTACGGCCAGAAACTGAGAAAATTCAATTATACTCTGTCTGTCCAAAAGATAGAAATACACTCCGCCCCAAAAATGTCCGCTAAATTTGAATGGAATTTCTCTATTGGTCGTATTTATAGAACCCAAATTACAATGCAAGTTCTAGATTTGACTGAAAGGCCGCCTCTACAAGAACTTGCGTCACACATTAAACTTTTACGTACATTGCAACAGACCAATCAGCAATCAGCTTATGTTATGGATTGTCGCGAAACGCATAAACGCTAACTTACGAAAAACGCGAATAAATGGGGATCCGGCCTGCACTGTCAACTGTCCTGTTCGTATTTACACAGGTTATGAAATGATGAATAAAGCATATAATATTATATTATTATATTATATTGATATCTCTCATAACTTTCTTATACGATTAATTAAAATAAAGGATAATATCTTCATCACTTGAAGCACTACTGTCACTAGACATTTTTATACACGATAACAACAATAGCTTTAATCAGTGTTCCCAACCTTTACTGGTAAAAATTCTGTAGAAGACCTTGGGAATATCCGTAGAAATCCGTAGGCGGGAATTTTAAATCTGTATAAAAAATCGGATTTATAGTAGTATCTATAACTTTTGGTTCTAAATTAAAATTTTATTCTTATAAACACTTTGAAGGTGAAAATTTATGAAAACGCTTTTCTGATAAAAACTTTATAAAAACAAATATCAAACAGAAAAATAAAATACCTATATCCAATAAGTATTATAACTGCTACTGCTCGTACTGTTGTCTTCCATAATGAGGTACAATTAAAAGCTAAAAATAATGTAAAAGTAGTAATTTGTCAGTTAAGCAATATTTACTTACATTTTGTTGATAGTTGAAATTTCATATAATTTCACAGTGACAGTTGACAGAAAGAAAAGTAGAAGAGACGTTATTCTTCTTCCTCTAATGGCCGTGACGTAGTCATGTCACTAATGTCACTTATTAACTGTCAGAAGTCAGACACTTTTGACATAGTACCACTAAAAAAGTGTGCGTCAGCACGACCAAATAATACAGAATAAAGTTGTGGTTTTATCTCCTACACTTAATTCCATATTATAACAAGTAGATTACAAATCCGTAGATTCTTGTACTAAAATCGGAGAATCGTAGATGGCGTATAAAATCTGTAGATCTACGGATAAATCCGTAGGGTTGGGAACACTGGCTTTAATAACAGTAATAGAATAATTATTTAAACACAATGTAACAAAGCCGCAACAATCGAGAAGTGACTTGATTTTATAAACTTTCAGTAGCGTCGTGTGCGATTCATACTTTGTAACTCGTTTGTATAGTAGCTTAATGTGCGGAGGGCCTTACAGTAAATCACAAACTAAACTTTTTTGCCTGAAATAACCACATACGTTCTTTTAAAGTATGTGGAAATTACTCGCAAAAGCATCTCAACCCAAAAACCAATACAAACAAACCAGCCAGCAATCGGCGACTGGTCGTTTCGTTACGTCTAGACGGCGAAATAAACAAAGTATCGTGAGTTTGCGCAGTGCGGACTTAATAAAAAAACGTCGTTTAAATTTTCGCGGGAATAAGTATTATTTTTAAAAGTCCAAAATTGCAAATGTATAATAGAAACTTTAATGGGAATAAACATTATAAAAATATAGCATCGCTGCAGTATACAATATAACACGTATAATAAATAAATTTTGTTGAAGCTATCACAGCTTTCATTAATTCCATCGTGTAAAACTGACTATTGCGTACACCGTTCTGCGCTGCCATAAAATTAATGGGGCGGAGTCGAGCTCTATGTTTTGAACAGATCGAGTATAGAAGTCGAAATTCACATTTAACAGGTGGGTGCGTATACACGGTACCGGGTCCCTTTCGTATTAACCCATGTGTACGACGGATGAAAAATACGATTTCTCGAAAGTAATCTGCCGTTGATGGGAATACCGGGTGTAAACGAATAGTGGGCCACCCCTGTATAACTTCCTCATTTTAAAAGATATCGGGATAAAACTTTGTATGGTGAAATTAGGTAAGATTTCCAACTTTTTGAGACCTATCCGCCATATTTGTCACTTCCGGTTTCACCGGAAATGGCCGCAATAGTCTTTTCTAAATGGACCACCCTGTATGTTTTTACATTTTTGAAATAAAGATCACATTTTGGATACATTTACGCTATTTTGAACAATTTATACAGGGTTGCACGAAAAATAATTCGAATTTTAGTTGTCAATCTAGATGAGCGAATATGTTAAAATTATTTTTGTTCCAATGTAATTCATATAAAAAATACGAAAACGTCAATATGTCCAATAATACATTATACAGGGTGCTCTAAACTCATAATATCACATTTTTCAAAATAACTCTTCTTTCTTAAAGATTATGATATGGGCCACCCGGATATTCAGAAATCTTTATTTAGCAGGGGTTAAACGGTACCAAAAGTTCCGTAATGTGTAATCGTTACCGGTAGGAATGACAATTTTTCTTAAGAAATTTATGATTTATATCGAAGTTCAATTAAATTTTGATCAACCCTGTATATTTGTGTTAATCAGAATGGGCCTCTGGCTCATTCTTGTTGCATATCATAAAATATTATTATTTATTTAATTAGTTTAGATAAAAATGTTCGTTTAAAGTTAAAAATTGTTTACCCCACTGTTAGTTAATTTTGAAAAATCCTAATATAAAATTTTATTTCAAACATGATTTTACTTGTTTTATTGACAGAATTTTTATTATGTTCAATTCAAAAGCTTACATGGGATTAATAGTTGAGCATCATTATGTCAAAAAACCAGGTAAATAAATGAGCACGCTGTGTGAACATCGAATTTGTTTTAATGCTGCCATTTTGTAATACGTCATCGGATTACCTCGAATTTTGGGCAAGTTATTATGGACGAATAGACCTTTAATTTAAGGTGTCACACACCTTGGTCCGACAATAGAGAAATATCCAATATGGCGGCCAGACGCCATTTTGGAAACAATCGCAAATCTATCTGGGATATAACCCCTAAAATTCCAAAAAATATATATATACATTTATTTCTATTTTACTATGCTCACATACTGTTTTTTTTTAAATTTTTAATAATTTGAATTAGTGATATTCTAGGGAAATATTGAGGATAATCGACTCTTTACAATTAACTGACAGAGTCCCACAGGTTGAAACACCAGTAAATTGGATGGTAATAAAAATTTATAAGATTTGTTTACATTTATAATATACAATTATTTTTAGCCAGGTGAGAAGGTTTTAATTAAACCTAGCGTTGGAGAAAATGAAATTAGAAAAATATTTCCTAAGGGCTCACAAACTGAATATACCTCGGCCACAGGAATTATTAAGTCTACACAAGATTATGAGTTGTTTTAGGATGAATACACTTACTTTTACTGTTCCTCTTTATAAGTATAAAACAATGCTTAACTGTCACCGAAGACCAAAATAAATAAGATATTGTAAATTAAACTGGATTTTCTCGTACATATTACTTACATCTAATTCTAAATATATCACCTATATTTGCCCTCTTAAATGTAATAATTTTCTTAAATATATTATTAAAAAGCTATAACAATCTTTTTTCTCGCACATTTGTACTATGTAACTTAATTAATGGGCATTTTGAACCACGGAACCATGTAAAATTATCAAGGATTGTTTCGAAGTGTCCTCAAAAGGTGGTATCTACATGGATGCAGTTGTCGAGTTTTAGTTTCGGAAATAAAATTACTTAACCATAATATTAAATTGCAACCGCTATTGCGGTTGCAATTTAATATTATGGTTTGATATTTCAAACAAACCGTATACTTGACAATTGCACCTTTTTATATTTACGCAATAATTTGATGCTATTCAATTAAAACTCCTTTCAAATAGTATGGTTGCCTAAGAAACAGAGCAGCATATAGATGTCAATATTAGATAAAATGTGAATTTCAACTTGTTATGGTAAGTAGTCTTTCTTGCTGAAATGATATCACAACTCACCACTCTTATAATTATACCATCAGATCAATCTGTCAGTTGCATTTTATTTTCTAGAAATAAAAAATATTTTGTTCCATATTCCTTGTATTTACACAACATTAAAACAAAACAAAAATGACATATAACTCAAAATACAAAAACGATTAATAAATTGTTCAATTTCTACAGCATGGTCCATCATATAGTCGGGAATCAGGAGTCGCAAATTCGTTCATAGGGGGTGAACTCAAAGATATAGTTTTGAAAAAAATGGTACCTTATCTAGAATAATCTTGCGGATCTAAATGTGAAGGGCGCCATTCTGTCCGCGATTGCAAAAAAGCGTAAAAAAAAAATTTCGAAATTTTTTGTATTACTGAAAATTGATTAATTTTATGTTTACACCTCGTTTCTGGGCTTATTTTTTAATATTTCTTAATGGTTTTCAAACCAATCAAAAGCTTGTTATTTCTAGATTCATATGCTACCAAACTATACTCGAAAATGTTGTTAACAAATGCTGCAGAATTTGTTTAAACAAAGCGTCCCCGAAAAGTGTAGTGCAAATTTCAGTATCGGGACATTTTTAAAACTATTACAGATAGATGCATACATCTATGATATGAAATATGCAAAAAAGAATAGAGCAATTTTTAGTCAAAGAATTATCTACATTGCTTTAATGTTATAAAAGATACGAATTTTTTTGCACGGCGGCATTGCGTAGTTGCGCTGAATAATTGTAACATACCTATCTCGCGCGCTCTAACCGAATGAGTACCTGCCTAGACACTAAGGCCGCACTAAGGCGTTGATATATGAAATTTACCACCAACCGAGGATTCTTTTTATCAACAAATTTTAAGAGCCGCGTTTCAAATAATTGTTTGGAAAATGCGACTGAGGTAAATCCAGAAATTCCCAATCCAAATGATTTTGGTTGGGAGTTGAAGAATATTGTATATATCCCTAAATTAATAACTATAAATGGTCATCCATAATAGGTTGCTATTGTGAGGGTAAATGTGTTTTTCGTATTTTGACCCATAATATAGTATTCTACTAAATTTAAAATCGTTTAATAAAGTGGCACTTTACCACATGAAAATGTCAATTTACTATTATAGTAATGTCAGTGTTAATAAAAAACAGTTTGACAGAAAGTATTTCATATACCTTCTCGTATTTTTCCTTGGATTTTAAAGGAAGTATGCTCGAAGTTGCTTCTCGAACGGCATTTAAAATGTCTTCAGAATAATTTTCTAAATTGTGTTTCAGTAGCCAGATTCATTATTATAATTAATATACATATAACTTAAAATCAATTCGATTCGCAAAAATTATACTTAACTGTTATTATACAGGGTGATTCATAACTAATGGTACACAGACCGACAGCAGATTTCGAACGTAAAAATATTTCGATTTAGCCAAACTTACCTTAGTCCAAAAGTTAATGGTAACCAAGATACAGGGTGTCAATAAAACTTATTTTTTAATTTTCTCTTGCAATTTAATGAATTTTTGTATTTTTCTTGTAAAAATCTATAAGTGGGAGTTATTTGGGGTGAGGAATCATAATACACCTTCAATTTTGGTATAACTCCTAGAGGGCGCTACGTACGCTGCGTTTAATGTGTAAAAAAGGTCGTAACTTTTTACCCGCACCCATACGGCAGATTTCGCTTAAAAATTATTCTCTTCTATCATTTCTTAATAAAAAAAGTATACTTGTCTTAAGTCTCTAAATACAACAGATTTTCAGAAAAGTGCAAATCAAAAATTCCATGCAAATTCACTATGAGATGTGAAAAATTATTTTTATTATTTTGGCGGCAAAATTTTTCGTTGAAAATGTAGTTTTCTCTTATGTAGTTAATCCCGTTTAAGTGGTTATTGGCGTTAAAGAATTTCTCAAAATTTCAGACATTACAACAAAACAATTTTAACTAGTAGGCATAAATAATTTTATTCCATGGTAAACAATGCATCACAAAATATAATAACAACAACATATAACAACAAATACTACAATAAATATTCAACTTGATCACTTCTCTTTTTTCAGAATTCGAAAAAAATATGTGGCGATCAGTTTTTAGGTATTAAAAAAAATTTAGAAAGAAATAAAAAACACAACACTTCTACAACAATTAATTAATGTTTAAAAGATTGATTGTTTGACAGGTACTTTTTGTTTTTATGCATGCTTGATAAATATTTATCTTTATTTACTCTGATAATGCTGTATCTCAACGCCTACTTTTAAAAATAATTTTTTACAGTGCATAATGAATACGCACAGAATTTTTGATTTGCACTTTTCTCAAAAACTGTTGTATTTAGAGACTTGAAACAAGTATACATTTTTTATTAGGAAATGATAGAAGAATGAAATTAATAAGTGAAAAAAGTTACGGTCATCTTTACACATTAAACGCAGCATACGTAGCGTCCTCTAGGAGTTATACCAAAATTGAAGGTGTATTATGATTTCACACACCAAATAATCCCCACTCATAAATTTTCACAAGAAAAATATGAAAATTCCTTAATTTACAAAAGAAAATTAAAAAATAAATTTTAACTTTGACACTCTGTATCTTGGTTATTATTAACTTTTGGACTAAGGCAAGTTTGGCCAAATCGCAATATTTTTACGTTCGAAATCTGCTGCTGGTCTGTGTACCATTACTTATGAATCACCCTGTATAAATAAACAAAGCCGCGTCAGTTACTATGGTTACGGAAACAAGTACCTACTATGACTTTTTTAAATTTAAAACTTTGTAATGCTTTTATATCGATCACTATTTGCTTATAATTAATTAACTAACACAAAATGTGAAAAAATAGTATAAACAAATCTTGTAAGAAAAGCAGTTTTACTAAACTCATATACCTAGTTTTTGAGTTACTCGCTCGCTGCGCTCGCTCGTACTCAAACACTATATTCGTTTAGTAAAACTTTGCTCTTCTAAACTTGTTTAATGTACTAATATTAGGTGTTAATTCAGATTATTAAACACGCATAATGTATTGTATATTACTTCTATATTGTCATTTTTCTAAACCCACCTAAGTAGTACATTTAAGTTCATTTAGTTGTTTTCTTACATACCTCTTACCTACCTAAATATTTTAAGTTATAATAATTTTTGTTCCCAAGTAAATTAATCTTTAAATGTCTCTGTTTTATTGTTCATGTTAAAATGATAATATTTACGAAAAAGTAATAGGTACACTAAGAAAGCATTGTAAAGGTTTTGTAAACACAGTGTATATCGTCAATAGTCAGTAATCCAGAGCGCGCGCGATGCGCTGACGTGACTGGGATATTGCACACACTTAAAACGGTAGCGAAAACAACGGAGCGCTGTACAAAAATAATCATATTTCTTATGAGGATAAAGCAAGGCAGATATTTCTTTGACTAAAAATTGCTCCATTCTTTTCTGCATATTTCGTATCATAGAAGTATGCATCTATCTGTAATAGTTTTCAAAATCACTCAATGCTGAAATTTACATTGCACTTTTCTGACACGCATTGTTTAAACAATTTATGTAGCATTTGTTAATGAAAATTTCGAGAATAACTTATCAACACCTGAATCTAGAAAGAACAAACTTTCAATTGCTTTGAAAACCATTAAGAAATATTAAAAAATAAGCCTGGGAATGCGGTATAAAGACAAAATTAATAAATTTTCAGTAATCTAAAAAATTTCGGAAATTTTTTTTTTACGCCTTTTTGCAATTGCGAACAAAATGGCGCCCTCTATATTTAGATGCGCAAGGTCATTCCGGACAATGTACATATTTTTTCAAAACTATATCTTCGAGTGGTGGGTGTGACTTTTTAGGAGCGTCTTTCGAGATGCTAGATTCCTGACTAATATGAGAAACTTTTTTAAGTATTATTTTCTCAGAATATTTTATTCTTGATAAAAATTGGTGCATTCTCAGAAAAGAAAGTGAAATAAATTTATGACCCGAAGTCACAGTAATTTTGACTATTAGTCACATTCATCAATAAAATTGTTTAATTTTCATCACGTTCCAATGAAAACGTTTTTTATCGGCAAAAATTTAAAAAACTTCCTTGGGGTTTTGTCACTTACATTATTTTCATTAGAGATACATTTTTCTTTTGACGTTTTATTAAAATGAATCGTTTTGGCGAAGTGTCAATAAAAAACATCAGTAAAGAATTCGAAAATATCCCTTTATGAAATGTTCTTTATTTAAGAAATAGTCCGATTAAATATATCTCGTGCTTATGATTTTGCATGAATAAACTTATATTTAAAACATTCAAGACATGTCGCTTGGTAATGTCATTCGAAAAATTTACTTCCAAAATCCCTCGCCTTACGGATTCATGATTTTGATTACTAATTTGTTTCATGACGTTACCAAGCGAAAAACTTTCGTAAATAAAAATTTATTCGACAAAATCATAGCCCTTAATATATTGTTACTGATAATTTTTATTTTCCTGGTATACTTTGACCCCTACCATAATTTTGTTCTACTTTTCCCTTGTTTCTGAGGATACACCAACTTTATTCAAGAATAAAATTTTCTGAAAAACTTAAAAGGTTTCTATATGAAACAGGCTTTTTGATCACTAACTTGAATATTATTTTTAGCAAAGTGATACTTTTTTCCTCATATTATTTATTTACATTATAACTACAGAATTCTCTTGGAGTAACGTAAATATAGTCATAAAGCATATTCGTTATATATTTCAATTTCAAAAAGTCAAAATATATGTTTCTTAAGTTTTTAGATGGGATCTAAACTTCTCTTGCAATATTCTACGGTTCGTAATAAACAAATTTAAATGTCTATTAAACTATAAGATAATTAAACAAATCTAGAAGCAATTCCTAGGATTTTTGTGTAATCTGCACCTTTGGCTTGAGTTTTTTCTTTTAGAATTGTTCTTAAAATTGTGGGTACTGGTACATGTATTCTTGTGCCAAGTGGTGATCCATTATCATCAATAAGAACAATATTGTTGCTATCAAATTTTGGTATTTTAGCCACCTGGTTTTGCTTGAGTCCAACAAGTATGGCTTTCTTCTTTTCGCCTTTTATTGCTACGAGAACTTTGTCACCTTAAAAAAAAAAGGAAGCGATAAATTGAAATTTAGTGTACTTCAAAGTAATATCATCAAGTCATATATGACTGATGGTGGAGATGTACCTGCCTCTCACCCAAAAGTCCCGGGTTCGATTCCCAGTCGTGGCAATGGAAAATACTGTGAGAGGGATTTTTTCATTATACACCAATATTGAATGTGTGTCCCTTGTCTTTAAATGTGTAGCCCCCCTCCCGCACAAGGCTCTTCTAGAACCTTCTGGGATAAAGGGGATCGTAATTATGTGGTGTGTGTTATTATAAAGAAAAAAATAGGTAACTACCAAAACGATGAAAGTTTTAATACTAGGTATTGATTGTATTTTAATAACTGCAGAAATATAAACAAATCATATTAAAATTCACTAAATTGTAAATCATAATTTATTAGTGAACGATCCTAGGTCCTAGCAAGAGTTAGGCCAGAAATATCTGACGACAAACCTATTACATAACATATTTGATCATGCTTAACTGAACAACTCGAGTCTAAATTTAATATTTATGTATTTTATATTTTGTACATGGAAGCAAAAAACTCATTATTATATAGGTATTAAGCATTACCACGCTATACGTTATAAATACTGGTTTGGATAAATTAGATTTAATTTAGGAAACAATAAACATCAACAAGTTGCACACAAGTGAAACATCATCCTTGCGTTCTTTTTTACACCAGTATGATGTGGTGGATTTAAACATTGGTTTTCAAATTCATAAATTTCCCACTCTTTACCTTGCTAAATCCACCAACTCACCGAGCATTGCAGCCGGTGACTAGTGGTTCCATCAGGTTAATTCCAACAATACTTTAAGAACGCTTACGATTAATTTAACCAAGCAATTAGAACAGTTTTGGGACACCGGTTACACCAGGTGGATCCACCGGTGTAAAAAAGAACGCAAGGAATATGTAAAAAATGAATGATGTAAAAAATGAATGATGCATTTGACAAACCTACGAATTAAATTTTAAAGAAATAACACTTTGTACATTAAAATATTTTAGTATATTCTACAAAAATACTTTATTTCTTATCTCTTATAAAGATTAAACATAGTTTAGCCACAACATGAGATTCAGTGTGCGACTCTTGAGAACACGTTGCATAAAGATAAAACCCAATTTGAGAGCGTTCTGCCTTGTCATTTTACGTAACTATCCAATGATTCCAACGTGGTACTTTATTTTAACTCAAAATAATTATTATACTATATGCCATACATAATTCATTACAAATAAAATGTTTAAACCATAAAATAAAATTGAAATTATATATATTACTCGATATATTATAAACACGTCTTACCTATTTTACCAATTCCTGTTTTATTGTACACATGAATGCACTTTGGGGGTTTCCCTTCAGCCATAGCTTGTTTTCCAATTTCACTGTTGTCAACTACTCTCAGCCTGGTCATTTTTTGAATTTCCAAATATTTACTAGATATGTGGAAATTACATGTAGACGCATTAAATTTAAAATGTCCCATTTTAAAAATACTAGTACCAAACATTTCGTTATGAATATTCAGATTGAATTCATAAAATTTATTATACTTAAAATTATCTCAAACATCTAGCTCCATAGTCCATGTTATAACAATTACAATTAGTAAGGTTAGAATATGCTAGCAGTGTAGTGATCTGATTAAAGGGAACACGATGCGTTTATAACAGTCTGTCTGAATCTGAATAATTGTTCTCTATGAAGATGGTTACAGTTTTCTGTAAATAACTGTTTCTGGCACTTACATTTTTAAAATTATAAATTAATTTTATTAGTAGTAATGACTATAATGAGTGTTAATACCTATTTATTTAAATCTATTTGCAATTAAGGAATTAAGAGAAAATATGGGAGCGACATCTCAGTCCCATAATGTCAAAATCCAGATTCCAGAATCCAGAGAATGTAAAAGATTTATTACCAAGAGGCAAGGAACAGGCAAAACGGGATTATTTGGATGCGACATCTCCAAGAACCCTTCAGTACTAACAGAGAACAGAGGATAAGTGAAAGGTGAAAGTTTTAATTTATTAACTGGAATATTAGCTATCAGCGAATAGATGGCACCACTAAGCTGCCTCCTTTTATAAAGTCAACGTAGTTTTCAACGCTTCAACACCAGGAGGCCAATTTAATTAGGAGCAGCTAAAGATAGGAATCGGCTCCATGATCTACGCATGCGCCACATTCAAGTGTGCCAAGTGTTGGATATTAAATTTAAAAAAATTCCTTTAATCTAATAAAACAAATTCCTTTATCAGGGGAATAACACACATATCTAACCTGCCTCCGGCTTCTAACTTGCAATAAACCTCTTCATAAAAAAAAAAATTCCTTTAATCTAATAAAAAAAAAACAAGAACGTGTGGGATTTGAACCCGGAACTTCTGCTTGCCAAGCCGACTACGTCTCCGCTAGGCTATCTACCCAGTGACAAATTGTGAGTAAAGAAAGTATAAGTTAGGTTTCGGGTAACACGTTCTGTACACTTGGCCTTGGCAACGTTGGCATGTGGCGCATGCGTAGATCATGGAGCCCATTCCTATCTTTAGCTGCTCCTATTTAATTGAGGACAAAGAGGTTGCAAAAAATAATTATCTAGGAAACGGCACTGATTACTGATTTATTATACGAATATTCTTAATTCTTATTCATTAGATATAAGTACCTAATTATATGTACTTACAACTTTCCTATTGCGTCATACTATAAATTATAATACCTACCTACCTAATAATGATTTTGGAGATTCGTCTATGATTAAATAATAGTACCTATAACTATAAGTATTATGTTACTAGGAGTAGAAGGCGACCATTATTGTTGAGCCTAGAAGTTTGCTCAGCCGAGGCAGCAAACTGGGCGAAACTGAGCCTTCTACTCCGAGTGACATGTGACATATACTATTTTTTTTCTTCAAGCGTTAAAATGAAAAATATCAAAACTTTAATTTTGAAAAATGACATCAAGTCAAATGTGTTCAAGCTTAGTAAAAAAAATATATGTAATACCATTGTTTATAAAGTAATATTAGCTTTATTCGTTTTAGAAATGTTGAGGCAACAATAACTTTTTTTTTTTTTTTTTTTTTTTTCCTTATAGGTTGCGGTCTTTTGGCCCGCTGTACTGAAGCTGAAGCTTATTGTACTCCCATAGTCTCCCTATTCCATGAGACCCGTTCCTCCCACGAAGGCGAGTATACGGTCGATGGGAGCATTAGCTATCTCTTCCGGTGTCACTGATGGTTCACCGAAGTGTGCAATCCTTCTCGCCGCTAGGGCCGGGCATTCACATATGATGTGGTGAGGTGTTTCTTCCTCTTCACCACACATCCTACAATCTGGATCATCCTTCACCTTTATGTTGGTGAGATGTTTGTTTAGCGTGCAGTGTCCTGTTAAAATACCCACTGCACATCTTAGCTGTCTTCTGCTCAGCTTCAGCAATTCGTTAGTCTTTGATTTGGATGGGTCACCTAAGAATATGCGTGATTGTCTCATTCCTGGTGCCTCTCTCCAATGCAAGTTGTGTTTCTGTCTTAAAAGTTCCTTTACTGCGCCTTTTGCGGTGTTATATGCGATCCCGCATGTCGGCTCGGGTCCTATCAAGGCTTTCTTTGCTCCTTCTTTGGCCAGCCTGTCAGCTTTCTCATTACCTGAATTTCCCTGGTGTCCTCGCGTCCATTCCAATTGCACATTGTTGTGTTCTGCTAGTTTCGCCAGGGGCTTCAGGCAATTTCTTACTGTTTTGGAACGTATTTCTACTGCCTCCAGAGCTCTAAGAGCTGCCTGACTGTCAGTGATGATACGGATTCTTCTGTTAATGTAAGACATCCGTACCATTTCTTGTGCACAAGCCTCTATGGCTGTTATTTCTGCTTGGAACACGGTTGCAGTGCTGCCCAGGTTCAGACTGAAGTATGTCCCTGGTTGGTCTCCCGCAATTCCTGCTCCGGTACTACTTGACGTTTTTGATCCGTCCGTATACCATATGGTATCATTTGGGTGACTTCGCATCTGCCTTTTACCCTCATCTTCCCTATCAGGTATAATCACCCTGAAGGTTTTTGTGAAGTTATAAGTAGTGCTGATTCTGTCAGACTGCATTTCAAGTAGTCGGTTATTTCCCAGTTGTTGGGCTATTTCTGTATGATATCCTTTTCTTGGAAAGGTCTCATACCCGTTGTTTCTTAGCCTGTAAGTCGCTATCAATGCCTCATTCTCCACCACTAGATTTAATGGAGGTAGGCATAGCAGTGCTTCCATAGCTGCGGTAGGCGTTGTTGTCATGGCCCCCGTTATCCCTAGGCACGCAAGTCTTTGTACCTTGTTTAGTTTCCTCAACGACTCTCCTTTTCCAGCTTTGTGCCACCAGATCAGGGAGGCGTAGGTATTATTGGTATCGCAACCTGTTGCCAGGATGGTGATGTCATCTGCATATCCCTGCGCATATATTCCTTGCTGTTCTAATTGTTCTAGGAGTTCATCAACAACCAGACACCACAACAGGGGTGATAGGACACCCCCCTGCGGACAGCCCCTGGTTGCCGACACCTCCTCTGTCGTGGAGCCCAGCATTGTTTGTATTTTCCTAGTTTTGAGTGCTGAGTCAATCCATCTTGTTATCGACTGCTTGACCCCGCGTCTCTTCACTGCTCTGCTTATAGAGTCGTATGAGGTGTTATCGAAAGCCCCCTCAATGTCCAGAAAGGTTCCTATAGCCGTTTCCCGGCTGTCCAGTGCCCTTTCTATTCTTTGAGTAAGCTCATGTATGGCTAGCTCACATGATTTTCCTGTCTGGTAGGCATATTGGTTTCGATGTAAAGGTTTTGAGTTCATAACATCGTCCCTGATATGCCTATCCACCAGCTTCTCCATGGTTTTCAGGAGAAAGGATGTTAGGCTGATAGGTCGGAATGATTTGGCCTGGGCGTAGGTCTCGCGCCCTGGTTTTGG
This sequence comes from Rhagium mordax, assembly GCA_963680705.1. NCBI lineage: Eukaryota > Metazoa > Arthropoda > Insecta > Coleoptera > Cerambycidae > Rhagium > Rhagium mordax. The sequence continues at coordinate 30,579,195 of OY796660.1, forward strand.
TATGAATTTCACCTTTACCATCCGCCAGCTGGTTGGCACATATCCTAGGGCCAAACTGGCCCTGAATAATGTGCACAGGGGTGTTGCAAGTTTGCTTATACCCTGTTTTAGTAGTGCCGGGAATATTCCATCTACCCCCGGTGACTTGTACGGTTCAAACGAATTGATCGCCCACTTAAGTTTTGTTATATTAATTACACTATTAGCATGTTTCCAGTCTTCTTTAGACGCCCTCTTAATAGGTATGTCTTCAATTGGACCGTTATGATTTCGTGGGATAGCTACACTACCCGGGAAGTGTGTCTCTAGGAGTAAGTCCAAAGTCTCCTTCTCGGTATTTGTGTAGTCACCCTGTTGTCTTTGCAGTGATCCAATTTTACCTTGATTGTCTCTCTGTAGAATTTTCTGCAGTCTGGCAGCTTCCGGAGTGTTTTCTATTTCCTCACAGTGCTTCCTCCATGATTCCTTTTTTGCATCTCTTATGGCATATGCATAGTCGAGACGGGCAGTTTTATATTCTTCCCATCTGCCAGACTTTCTCGCCTGGTTGAAAAGCCTGCGAACCGCTGCTCTCCTGGAGGAGAGCTCGTGATTCCACCATGGGGTCTCACGTTTCTGCCTCCTCTCTTTTAGGGGGCAGCTTTGCTCGAAGGCTGTTTTTATTGCTGATGTAATGAATTCATTAATCAGTTCCACTTCCACCGGTGTCTGTGGCTTGGATGGGCACTCCTTCAGCCCTTGCTCCAGGATCTCATTAAAGAGTCCCCAGTCGCAGGTCCTTGGATACCTGCCCATCTTATTCACTTCCGGTGGTGTTTGTATTTTAAATCTTACGTACCTGTGATCCGAGAGCGATGGTTCCTGAGACACATGCCACTCACTGATCACTCGCCCCGCACACTGTGTCGCGATAGTAATATCGATAACCTCACTCCTTGTCGTCGTGACAAAGGTAGGCTCGTTTCCACGATTAACTACTTCTAGCTTATTACTAATGATAAATTCTAGGAGTGACTCACCTCTTGTATTGTTGTCCGTGCTCCCCCAGATAATGTGGTGTGCATTGGCATCACAGCATAAGATGAGCTGTGCCTGGCTAGCTTCACATTGCTGAACCAGTTCTCTAACTTCCTGGGTAGGAGGTTGATCAGGTTGATCGTATGGAAGGTAAACGGATCCTATTACCAGCTCTTTCGTTGACCCCTCCATTTCTATGCTGGTTCGTGCCACCATTAGGTCTCTTGTACATAGTCCCCACATTGGTAACAGATTAATATTTTTCTTTGCGATAATGCAAGCTCTTGGGTGGTTACCGCCTGGGATGATTATTTCCCAGTCTCTTCCCATCCCTAATCCCCTGATTTGCCCCCTGTACACCCAGGGTTCTTGTATCAGCGCTATATCTACATTGTTGTTTTCAATGTGTTGCTGCAATGCGGCCGATGCCGCTTTACAGTGGTGTATGTTCACCTGTGTGACGTTGAATGTAACGTACGGTGGTCGAGAGTTACTGCTGGTCCTCTCCCTTCGCAGCCTCTAATCCTTCGGGTTCGACTTGCGTCCCCTGGTCGACTTCCATCTGCTCCCCTCCCTTCTTCCTCCCCAGGGCCTTAAATAGGACCCTGGTTAGGTTGAGGTAGGGTTTACATTGAAGATCCTCAATTCTTTTCCACGAAGCCTCGTCCATCAGTAGGACAAGTTGTTGTCCCTTCGGATCTGGCTTCGTGTCGACTACAGTCCAGGTATTCGTCTGAAGCCCTGGGTTCTGTATTCTCAGACGTTTGAGCGTTTTTTCCGGTTCCTGTGCTGGCCCCGGTATCCACACCAACGTTCTGACGGGCTTGGGTACATCCTTGGCATCACATGTGCTAAGTTTTGCACCCTCCCAGGGTACACATTTCTCCACCACCCGCACTAGCCAGTCCTTTGTGGCTTGGTCAGCGCAGGAGGCTAGGAGAAAGCCCCCCCGTAGATTAACCCCCGAGAATCTTGGTGGTTGTTGTCCTTCTGCGACGTCATCAAGAGCGTCGGTCAGTGCAGTCTTTATTAGATCTGCCTGCTCCGAGCTCAATGACGTCTCAGGATAGCCATTAGGTATAATAGCCACCTTGAAATCTGTGAGCGCAGCCGCATAGGAGGTACTCGGGACGTTATTGGCCCTTCCCCTCTTCTTTGGCTGCGTCACTCTATTTTCCCCTGGGGTGCTTCCCTCAGATCGGCCGCGTTTAGCGCCCGTCTTTGGGTCACTCCCCCGTGAGGCTTTGCTGCTCCCCGGTTGAGATGTACTGGGAGTACTTACGCCCCCTGGCTGTGAAAGCCTAGGTCCCGCTTTTCCCCCAGACTCTTCCCGGTTCATCTTCCGAAGCTTCCTTCTGGCCGCTCCGGATAGTTTTTTCTTCGGCGGATCCTCCTTTACAGCTTTGTTTTTTGGTGTCGTTATTTTTTTTGTTATTATTTTCCATTTTTCGTCCCACGAGTGTGGGGGATTTAAATGTCACCGTGCCCAGAGCCCCCTTGGACACGGAAGGCTACATAAAACGGGGTGCGCCAGGTGCCCCGAGTTTTGTCGCTAGTTGCTGGGCTGCCCCCCAACCACGCATCCCTTCGGCGCGCACAATACCTTGGGATTGGGGAAGTTTTTATGGTGGTACTTCATCCACGTAGTCCGGGCGGTTAAGCCAAGACCCCCGTGCCCCCTAGAGACACGTACCTCTGTCCGAGAACAGAGGGTAGTTGTGTCGCCAGGCGGTTTACGGTGTGTGTCGTGAGCTGGTCCGCGGCGTGGTTTTAGCCGGGTATGGTATGGGTTATTAGCCCGACCCCCCGGCAATATGACCAACGCTAACCCTACTCCGTTAGAAGTCTGGCCATCCTCCTATCCGCCACCTGGAGACGCGCCTGATGGGTAGCTCAACCCCGCATTATTGTTGAGCCTAGAAGTTTGCTCAGCCGAGGCAGCAAACTGGGCGAAACTGAGCCTTCTACTCCGAGTGACATGTGACATATACTATTTTTTTTCTTCAAGCGTTAAAATGAAAAATATCAAAACTTTAATTTTGAAAAATGACATCAAGTCAAATGTGTTCAAGCTTAGTAAAAAAAATATATGTAATACCATTGTTTATAAAGTAATATTAGCTTTATTCGTTTTAGAAATGTTGAGGCAACAATAACTTGCACTTACAGTCATGCAGCGTCAAATTCATCACGTGGCTGTTGTGAGTTGTGTCAACACACGTTTTCCACCAAGCCAAGCCGGTTCTATAACGAATTATAAAATTGGTGCTAGATATAAAAATCTAACCTAACTTTCAGTTTATTATTATTGTTATTCATACCTAGGTAAATTTATACACGTTTATATAAGTTTGCAAGTATCTAGGCATGATTTTTTCCTCAAAAATGTTATATTTGAAAGTAATGCGAGTGAAATGCTATAGAATAGTAGTGAGATGACAACTCACGTCACTATTTTCAGGTTACGACCTCCATGTCTTTTGTTCATCTGAGGTTGCCACAACTAGAACATGCTCATGTAGCATGTGCACTTCACGTCAACACCGGGCAACACCAACATCGCCAAACGTTTATAAAACGAATGCGTTGAAGGCAGACCAAGATATAAAACGAATATAATTTTTTGTGACGCAATGACTTGCGTCATACAAAGTCATCTAAAACGAATATAGCTATAGTTATTCAACCTAACTAGTAAGTATGTGCTGCCAACTGGTGAGTAACTTACGTACTAGTCAGTTTCAATGACTTTTGTTTTTATAAATTAAATAATATCATTTTAAATACATTTCACGATACATTACACATAGCGCAGCCGGATGTGACGTCGATCTCGAGAAAAATATGCATTGCCCTAATGTGTCTTGCACGCGACATCACAATTAACCTAAAAAATATGCACTTTTTAACATTTTTGAATATTATGTCATTTTTATTAAAATTTCTGCTTGGTTCCTACACTATCAACTAAAATCTTGTTCGGTGCATTATAACTAATGACGTTTTAATTTTCCTAATCTAATGAAATACGATATTTTTTGTTGACTGGAAATTCAACCTATAATGGACCACATTAGTGTGACGTCACACAATTATGCAACCGTACGTACTACCATTGTTTATTGTATGGGCGAGTTGCTTTATTCACCGGTTGATCCACCAGATGTGTTTTATCTCGTTCTAACCTCGGAGATAGAACGAGATAAAACACATCTGATGGATCCACCGGTGAATAAAGCAATCCGCCCTATATTACTTTATAAACAATGGTACTACTATCATGGCAGACATAAAGTTTACACTGCTGCTAACTTCATTATACTTCTGAGTTGTTACAGCTGTCGTTAGTGTCAGTGTCGCTTACGCAAATTTTATAACCTCTTACTTGGTGTCAATAATACAATAAAAATCAATTAAACCTATTTAAAAAAATATAGAATATTAAAGAAAGCACAGGTAGGTATTTAAGCACTATTTTGTCTTTACAATTTACACATACCCATATTTAAGAAACGATAATCAAACTAACATACACATTATTGCTTTACCTCTTTTATTTTAATTTGGAATCCTTTGGGAAACTAAACATTTTACATCCAGTTTTATTGATATGATCACACTCAGGTGCAAAGCACAAACCCATATTTGAAATTAAGCACAAAGGCTAGTGTATTAGAAAAAATAGTAGAATAGATTTGAAACTGGGAGAAAACTTAAGTTAAATGTCAAGTTCATTGTCAAAATGAAAGAAAATGAATTAAGTGTTTGAAGTTAGCTGCAAACTCATAATTTGAATTTTTGCTTTCTTTATTCCTATTGGAGGAAGTTTCCGCCGCTTTACAATTATAAAACTAAAATGAAGTTTTTATAAATCATACGTGGACACATATATTTTAACATATTTCTTAAATGTGAAATCGGTATTGGAAGTCCTTAAATAATCTTTCAACATACAGAAATACTATAAAATTCCCGACAATGTTTTAGTACTATATATTATGGTCCTTATGGACAACACAATACGGGTCAAATTCCAATATCACAATTTCGGCCGTAAACTTGTATGCCACTAGAAGTGGGGGTCGTGACGTCACAACTAATGTAGTCCATTAGCAGTCTATTTTAAATAATCCACAATATTGAAACTTTATATATCTACTGTCTGTGAGAGTTTTTAAATGTTATTAAGGATCCAAGCTGAAACTACAAAATTATAATTATTAAAGTTGAACATAAATTTACAAAAACTAAAAATTGGAGGTTATGTTAATCCTATGATCATTTACTCTTTGCCTATTTATGCACATGGTCTATATTTGTGATTTATGACATTTTTAGGTGGACATCCAGATCGCTAAAAACTAGGTTTCAAATACAATATACATAAAACATGTTCCTCCACTTGCCATTCTTCAAATTTATTTTATATTTTCTATAGCCAAGCTGTTTTGCCAAATCTTCGTTCTTCGGAAAACTGAAATATTTTATATCAACATCTTTTTGTACTTTGGTTATAATTTTTTCACATACTCGTAGCTACAGCACAATAAAATTCGTCATTATAAATTATAAACAGTCAATAACAAACATATATAAAAAAGAACATTACTTTAAACACCTTAAGCATGATTTTTATAGTCGCGAATTTGCGAAAAGCGAAATGCGAAACCTGTTGCTATTGGTCAATTCCAAATTTTAATGTGAAATGAACCAATAGCAACACGTTTCGCATTTCGCTTTTCACAATTTCTCGACTATGAAAATCAGGCTTTACAACTAACCTCAAAAATATGCACTCTAAAATCTTGTTCGGTGCATTACTAATGAAGTTTTAATTGTCCTAATCTAATGAAATAGGTTGATTTTTGTTGACTGGAAATCCAACCTATAAATAGCTTGGCAAGCCGCTATCGGTCACAGAGACATCGTCGATGTCTCGACTGGTAGTAGCAACTGACCACCAGAGGGATGCACTTATCTCTCACTACTTACTTGTGCTGGGTCTGCCATAGACTAGTTTGGTTTGCCTTTGTTATTTGTCTTTTCAGCTACCTGTGGCACACTGATGAGAACATAAAGAGTTCGAAACCGGTCTGTGTCTGGTGGAGAAAAGACAAATAACAAATTTGGCTACCAATTTGGATTTATAGGTATAATTCAATGCGAGTAGGGGCCTTTGCCCGTCCAGTAGTTGTTTCCTATAATCCTATTTATTATGCACGTTTTAGTCCATCAGGGCTAGAGGTCGCCGCTCTTGGTGCTTGCTTGGCAAGCCGCTATCGGTCATAGAGACATCGTCGATGTCTCGACTGGTAGTAGCAACTGACCACCAGAGGGATGCACTTATCTCTCACTACTTATAAATAGCAATTCATTTTTAATAATCTACGTAGGTACAATATTGAAACTTTATATATCTACTGTCTTATTAGAGAGTTTTTAAATGTTATTATGGATCCAAGCTGAAGCTACAAAATTATAATTAAAGTAAAAATAAATTTACAAAAACTAAACATTTTAGGTTATGTTAGTCATATGATGTATAAATGATTCATTTTAGAGTTTTTAAATGTTATTATGGATCCAAGCTGAAGCTACAAAATTATAATTAAAGTAAACATAAATTTACAAAAACTAAACATTTAAGGTTATGTTAGTCATATGATGTATAAATGATTCATTTTAGGACAAAAAATCCAATAGTTTAAAAATAGAAAACTGACAAACTGTCAAAAGTTATTAATAATTACACTCGAGTTTCGATCTATGACTTTAGTTCCTCGTCGAATGTCATGTGACGTAGATGCACCGAATGTACGAAATTCGTGCTTGCGTCGTAGCATTGTTTATAATAAACAATGGTCGTAACGTAAACGACACCGGGGGGGCTATGGTCGTAATAATGGGCACACATCATCCGACACGCCATCTACCAATGATCCACTGGTACTAACTAACTATGTACTTTATAAAGAATGGTAATACCAGAGATTATAAAGACTCAAGATAGTTACCGTCAATGTATTTACTGGACGCGGCAAAAATGGATGCCAGAACTCAAGTAATTTGGAAGCAGGCCACCGAAACTTAGATTGGCGCAGATAATGTTCGTTCATAATGTTCGTAACACATTATGAATGAATATCATCGGCACCAGTCTAAGTTTCGGTGGCCTGCTTTCAAATTACTTGAGCTCTGCATCCATTTTTACCGCGTCCAGTAAATACATTGACGGTAACTATCTAGAGTCTTCATAATCTCTGGTAATACTAACCATTTTATTTATCAATGAAACATGATATAGGTGAATTTGCAATTTCAAGTATTTCAGGTGGTACGCACTGCATTTCTTCAGACTTTTTCGCTCTTAAATTTAAAAAACGGCTCGACGCTCGAAGTCAACTTTTAAAATGACAGTTTAATTATGACAAGTCATAACTTAGATTTTTAATTCGTTGCTATGGATACGTTATTTCATTTTTGTACTAGGATAAAAATGAGAAATATTTGTACTAGTAGAATAATAGGCTCTTTCTACAGGACGTGTTGCATTATATAATGTAAGTATTGTTATACGCTTGAAGAAAAAAACTATTTTTTATCTTCTGACGTTTCGGTTTTACTAACAACTATCTTTATAATCTTTAGAGAACTGTAAATCGTTAAGTATAAACTATAAACAATTTTTAAACTAAGTTCTATGTGATAAAATAATTCTCCGAATCGAATAAGATGATTATTAAAACCGAAACGTCAGAAATTAAAAAATAGTTTCTTATTTAAGAGCACCTTATGAGAGATAAATGAAAAAAAGTAATTCTTCCTTTTTCTTGGAAACCGTCAAGGTCCCGATTCGAGGATATTCCGGGTCCGGAATGTTTCCAAAGTGTCGAGGGGCACCCTCGAAAACTAAAAAATCGCCACTCCAAAAAATTATAACTTTATTACAGGCAAAATCGAGGAAACTATTAAGCTTCTAGGGATTTTCTAAATTCCATCTAGTATTTGTTCCGTTCGGGCGTTTGGCGTCGCGGCGTCGCGGCGTCGCGTCGGTCCATTTCAAACGTGCCCCGAGATACGATCGGACCGGACACGCGTTTAGAAAAAAAAATGCCAAAACACGTTAACTTCAAATGCTCAGTCTGAATTAAAAAGAGCCTCCGGAGGTCTGCTCTGGCAGAAAATCGAAGTTCGAGGATTGATCTTAGGTCCACATCGTGAATTGCGTTGGTCCCGGTACGATTTTCAGACCAGCAAGAGCGAACGAAAAGGAGCAATTTTCGTGTCTGAATTTTGGCCACCTTTAGGTCTCGTTATCTTCTTTCCCTTTTTAATTTCATAAAATTAAGACTCCGCTCCGGGTCGACATGTGGCATTGTCTTTTGAAATAACATTCTTGATGCGAAAATATCGCGGCAAAAAGTAACCTAATCTATTTTTCCGAGACGATTACGTCTAAAATGTATACGAGCGACACTCGGATTACTATACTAATCCGAATTTGAACTGAACAATCCAAAATATAGACCTAATTTACAAAGTTGCAACTTTTTAATTTTAATTATTTATGGATAGCAGAATTTTCAATTAGTGTTTTAATCCCAAAGTCTTTAGCTTTAAATATTAGTTTAAAAATATTTAAATTTGCTCCATACGTACTCCATACCGGGTGATAATATGTGAGCATGTTTTTTTTTCACTTTTCCAGCTTAGTGTCTCGTATTTATCGAGCACCCATATATTCACTTTATGGTAAAATGGACACCTACAGGTCTTGCCAACATACCTTTTTTTGAATTTCGGCCCTATCTTTTGTAGTTCAAGAAATAAATTGAAAACGCCTTTAATAACATTTTAATATGCAAATCTATTGGAACGGCAAAAATACAGGGTGAGTCAGGTTGTATGGTAAAAAATGAATATGTGAATAGAGAATGAAAAAACAGTATTGACATGTCTCAGGATTTTGCTATATAACCCTTAATTTTTTTTATACAAGGTGTTAAAGTTGAAAATGTTTTGTTGAATTTTTTAAATATCTTTTGGTTAAAAACAGTCGTATCAATGAAATTTGGTTGGTTTATATTTTTCATAGGGCGCTATCAACTGGCGATATCAGTTTTTCAAAATTAATCCAGTGGCGTGCGTTAACACATTTTTTCTGATAAGAATGTTGATAACTGTGCGCCGCTGCATTTTCTCATACAATTTCGTATTTGAAAACCTAATGTAATAATAATAAAATACTCCAAGGAAACAAAATCTTTAATAACAAAAATTTAAAAACAACAGCGACTTAATTACTATTTTTTACAATAAATTTTCAAAATGAAGTACATTAATTAATCTAAAAATTAATCAATTAACAACCAACAAATACTTACTATAGTCGAGTATATTTTAACTTGGCCGGTCCAAAGGTTGCTTCGTCGTCTGAACTAAGATGTATTCGATGGGTCAGATATGCCAGCGGTTCTCAAACAGTTCACCTAGAACACTGATGCTGTCGCTAAATAATTATAATATAAAAATATTAAAGGTGTTATCATAAAATGCTAAGAAGTATTAACTCACTAACCTCATCGTTTTAGTGTCATTCTGATTATATATAGGTTCGGGCACAAATGCAACTGATAACAAAAAATAATTTGCCCAATTCAGTCAATAACAATATTAATTATTATTAAAAGAATAATGATCGAAAACTAATATTGTTACAGTCCAGCAAGAACCGCGGGGAGGTATGGGCGACGGTTACAATCTTTTCTATACCTAAATCCACAATGTTTTAAGAGACTTACCTTAATACTAAGTCTATGATTCCCCTATTTTTCAGCGTTTCCTTCAACGTATCGAGTGTAAAATGTGTTTTTGATTCATAAAAATTATAAATTACTTACAATCCAATTACACCCAATGTTTTTGGTTTCTTCCTAATTCGTTTTATTTTTTTTTGTCAAGACAATATTAATTTGTTGGTGCTTAATCCTGCAGATTGTTCTTAGACTTATATTTAAAGCTTCAGAAACTCTTTCATGAACCTGTTGAAGTGGTATCAACGGTCCTACGTTTTCTCTTTCTTTTACAAAATAAACCATTAAATTTAAAACCAACTTTTTTGACTGTTCATTTAAGACGCCCACTTTAGTTGCCATAATTATCAAATGTATTTTTACAATTTAATATTTTCCTAATTAAATATTACCGTCACGAATACACGTTTACCTATTTAATTTTTTACCACTAAAATAATAATCCCGACAGGCTTCTGTCTAGAACTCCTCGAATCCGCAAACTATATATAGAAGGTGAACACGTGTGTTTATTGGTTAAAATATAGATATATCACGCCCATATCAGGTGTTTGACGGCTTTGTTTGACACCGGCCAGCACCGCAAAATTCTATTTATTTAGCAAGAAATTTAAAATACGAAAGATTGAAGGCGTATTTGGTAATGTGTAATAAATAAAATTTAAATAAAAAATAAAAGCCGTGGATATTCGTCTGAGAATCGGATAAGTAACGTCTGAAAGTTGGTTTTATTTACCTACTTAAAAGACAAACTCGCTCAGAATCATAAAAGAAAAATATTTATGGAAAAGGTGGTTTTAACAAAATTCGAGGAACGAATTAGTAAAATAAAATTTTAAGAAGGAACATGTTTTACTTTTAATATAATTTAAAAAAAAGTAGAGCCAACAGGATTTGACTTGAATTATTTCATTGCCATTTCATCCACTATTTATCGCAAAAAATAACTTAAACATTTCTTATAAAGACTAATTTAATTCTAATATGAGACGACTGTTAACCCAAATAAATAATAGTTCACAATAACGACTGACAAATTTTCACAGTTTAAGAATCGCTGAATTTATTGAAAACATAGATTATTTATCTCTCTCTTCAGTGGTATGTTGCATATTTCCGTCTCAATGGAGGTGAGAGAGAAGCTCGGTAGACATACGTGAACAACGTTTTCGGGCTATTGCTTTAACTTTGTGTGCAACAGAAAATGAAATCGTACGCGCAATATCAACTCATACAGATGCCAAGTTAAAATATACTCGACTTTAGTTGACCGAATAGTACATTTTTCACGCCAATTAAAGGTAGATGTGCATAAACTCATGAATATACAATATTATACATAATGAAATTTCCTTGCGGGCCGCCCGAAAGTGCATTGAGGTTAACGGACTTCATTTTGAAAATTTATTTAAAAAATAGAAATTAAGTCGCTGTTTGGTTTAAATTTCGATAATGAAGATTTTGTTTCCTTAGAGTATTTGATTATTATTACATTAGGTTTTCAATTCCGAAATATTATGATAAAATCCAGTGGCGCACAGTTATCGGCATTTTAATCAGAAAAAAATGTGTAAACGCACGCCACTGGATTAGTTTTGAAAAACTAATATCGCCAGTTGATGGCGCCCTTTGAAAAATATAAACCAACAAAATTTCATTGATACGAATGTTTTTAATCAAGATATTTAAAAAATTCAACGAAAAATTTTCAACTTTAACACCTTGTATAAAAAAATTAATGCTCCCTACAATACTGTTAATTATTTGCCGGGAAGAGCATCCCACACTCTTCCTGAAGACCAATGGCTAATTCATTGAAGTTATTGGCGTTATTATTGCCTATAGAAAAAAAAGTTTTAAATAAAAGTTTTGTGGCTATGACTGAATTTTGTTAAAATGCCATCAAAAGTACAGTGGCGTGCAGAATTCAGGGGATACAAAAAAACAATACATTTTTTTAAATGGGATACCTTGTATATTATTACATTTTTGGAATGATCCTTTTTTCCTGATTTCAAAAATATACCATATGTTACCCCTACCATATACCGTTTTTGAGTTATTAAACGTCGAATATCTTAGTTAAACTAGTTACTGTAAATATGGAAAAGTTAACATTATTAATGTGAGCTATGAAAATGACACTGTAAACCATTTTGATAATTTCATTAAAGAAATGTCATTTATCAAACACAACAGTTGTCATTTTCATAGCTCACTTTAACAATGTTAACTTTTCCATATTTACAGTAAATAGTTTAACTAAGATATTCGACATTTAATAACTCAAAAACGGTATATGGTGGGGGTAACATATGGTATATTTTTGAAATCAGGAAAAAAGGATCATTCCAAAAATATAATAATATACAGAGTATCCCATTTAAAAAAATATATTATTTTTTTGTATCCCCTGAAATCTGCACGCCACTGTACTTTTGATAGCATTTTAACAAAATTCAGTCATAACCACACAACTTTTATTTAAAACTTTTTTTTCTATAGGCAATAATAACGCTGATAAGGGGTGGGTAATTTATAATGAATAACCCTGTACATTGCAGGAATTATGCAACGCTGTCTGCCTAAAATTTGGAGTATTATTTTCCACGTATCTTCTCCAAGCTAGAACAGAACACATATATATTACATCCCCGAGCAACATCTCGACGCGAAATGTCGCGAAACACCTATACAGGTGATTCACGTAGCCCGTTCGTTAGAAAATTTTTGACTTCCCGTAATCGTATTAATATGAAATTTGGTATCCGGCCATAATCGACTACTGCAAGTCTAAATGAAATATTTTCAAGATGGCGACACTTCCGGAAATACCGGAAATCGACGCCATCTTTGTTTTTTTAAATGGAAAGACCCCATTTTGATTTCATATTTGGATTCTACATTAAATTCTGAGTTCAGAAAGTCCCAGTTGTCAACACTTATCTGCCATAGTTTTTGACATAAGTCACATTTTTCGCAAAAATCAGGGTTGCAAGGGGTCCATTAAGAAATGCATAACTCCTGAACCATTGGAAATAAATACATGGATTTTTTTTATTCAATTAATAAAGGTTATACCAATGTTTTGCATCGCCACTGATACTTCCTTTGTGTTTCATGCGCCTACTGCGATTTTTCAAAGTTGACAATCAAAAAATGGCAAAAACTTCATTTTTTCAAATGGCAACCACCATTTCTGATGCCAGAAATCAATGTAAAATTTAATTTTAGGACCACTTTTATTAACATTGTGTATGTCTATCTTCAGTCGTTTTTGAGTTATTGGCACTTTTTAAAATTATTGTTTCCTTAAAATGTTTGCCTTAGTAGGCTTTGGAAAAAAATGCCAAATGTCAAACCTAGTCACTGTTGTGTTATTATTATCTTATTGTTTCAATTAGTTCGTGCAATTTTCATCATGGAACATTATCCGAATGATGTTGTCTTTGATTTGTTTGTGATTTATGGTGAAAATAACAGAATAGTTGACAGAACACAATGTTAATAAAAGTGGTCCTAAAATTAAATTTTACATTGATTTCTGGCATCAGAAATGGTGGTTGCCATTTGAAAAAATGAAGTTTTTACCATTTTTTGATTGTCAACTTTGAAAAATCGCAGTAGGCGCATGAAACACAAAGGAAGTATCAGTGGCGATGCAAAACATTGGTATAACCTTTATTAATTGAATAAAAAAAATCCATTTATTTATTTCCAATGGTTCAGGAGTTATGCATTTCTTAATGGACCCCTTGCAACCCTGATTTTTGCGAAAAATGTGACTTATGTCAAAAACTATGGCAGATAAGTGTTGACAACTGGGACTTTCTGAACTCAGAATTTAATGTAGAATCCAAATATGAAATCAAAATGGGGTCTTTCTATTTAAAAAAACAAAGATGGCATCGATTTCCGGTATTTCCGGAAGATTCGCCATCTTGAAAATATTTCATTTAGACTTGCAGTAGTGTATTATGGCCGGATACCAAATTTCATATTAATACGATTACGGGAAGTCAAAAATTTTCTAACGAACGGGCTACGTGAATCACCCTGTATAACTCAATCATTCCAATACACCAATACACCGTTCAAGAATAGCGTGTTCTACATGGTGTAACGAAGTGATTTTTTCCAATCAAGGAATGTTCATTTTTGCTTTAAATATTACCGTCACTTGGGTACACACTGCCGCTGTTTTTAGTAAGTAAGTCCTGTTTTAGTTAAGTTAGTAATGAGTTGTTAAAAAGCCCGCTGGTAAACAAGCAGTCAAGTAATTAATTGATTAATTTTCGACAATCCCTCGTATAAGTAAAATCCGAGAATTATTATAAATAATGGCCGAGTCGGAAACAAAAATCATTCGTTACTAAAACCCGTTAAAATATTAATCCTTGCCCGTTTTAATCCGTTTCTTTTTGCAATATAGTACAGAAATTGCAAGTAACTAATTTCCGGTCATGTACGTTCTGAATTGATGCTCCTAATTGCATAATCCGCTTGACCTCTGCAAAGAATGCCGGGTTGTGCATCCGAATCCTTCGTTTCAAGTCGGTGACCGCCCCTTTACGATTCCATCTAAATACGTCATAAAAGTAACAAAAGGGAGTGGAGCGTTGATTCCGGTCTCATTCCGAGAAAGTCGGCAGCAGTTCAGGTTCATTCCGAGATAGCCAGCAAGTTCAGATCCGATCTACCGCCAGCCGTTTTAGATCAATCCGAAATATACAGCGCTCCGAGTTAGATTAATAAATTAATTCTCTTAGGCCCAATCTTTTCATCTTCCGGTTAACTTTATCCGGCAGTTAAAGTTGTTGATTTTCATTGTTGGAACAATTGTAACCTAGGTAAATAACTGTCGGATAAAGTTAACGGGAGGTGAAAAGATCGGCCCTTAGTTGAATATTTTATTGGTAAGAATACGCCGTAACCTGCTACATTCTGTAGGTACTGCCTTAAGTTAAGTATAGATATTGAGAGATCTTATTTTCCGTGAGTATCGCCGTATTTTGCTACCAAAGTAAACTAGAGCTAATTAATAACACCTCCGTTGGTTTATTCTTTTTATTATTTCATAAATTGTGCATCAACTGATCAGATTTTCTCGTTCGGGTAATCTGAGACGTTTCAATGTACAAGGGTTCCCGGAAAACCCACTGTAATCAGAATAGTCATTCCTAAATGTGCATCAACTGATTAGATTTTCTCGCTCGGGTAATCTGTGATGTTTCAATGCACAAGGGTGACCAGAAAACCTGCTGTAAATAAAATAGCCATTCATAAATAAAATAGCCATTCATAAATAGCTCTACGTTTGTGGCAGTAGTCCGCCGTATTTTCAAATATCCAGTAAAAGACTTAAATATCTATAGCTAACCGATTGCCCGCCGTTTATAATACAGGTTGGAGCGTTACGTTTGCTTGCCGTAGGTAACAATTTCAAGCCGCGAAGGTAAATTTCTATTACTCGAAATTCCGTAATAACACCGTATACACGCAAAGATTCTTGATTGCCAGCTTGCTTATTTTTAATCGTTTTAAACAGTTTTATACATACTCGACTGTACAGTCGTGGAGGTTTTAGAGTAAATTAATTTGTTCATTAATACTGCTGAATAAATACGTTGATTTAAAGAGGTAAAATCCACGAGTTATTATTTCTGTCATTTATTTCTGATTAACCCGTTTGAGCAGTATGGTCGAAGTCCATTAGATAGACCTCCAGCTTCCGACCTCTGGCTATTCCGTGTCTCCAGCTGTTTCGCTATTCAGGGTTGTTCTCCCAATAGGAGAGCCAAAAAGTGTAGTTCTTTGCACTTAAAAATGAAAGGACTGGCCCCCGCGTTTTCCGTATAAAGAGTTTACGTAAGTATATGGAAAGAAAGCACCGTAATAAGTGATGAGCGTCATTACAATGCAAGGAATTTTGACTTCAGCGTTGGTACAAAATTATAAAGAGACGCAACCGCCTAATATTGCTGGTAGCGAACAATAAATGGCGCTTCCACAATATCGGTTAAAAATGTGTTAAAATTATCACACTCGTATGGACAACGATATCACCTGATTCACAAAATGTTTTAAACCACACTAACTGTTGTCTTTACGATTGTAACAATTTTAATCACGCTAACAGTCTCTGAACAGATGCTGCGGAAACGCCATCTATTTGCTCGCTGCCAGCAGTATTAGGTGGATGCGCTTCTATATAATTCTTCACTCAATAACTTCAGTAAATGCTGAGTAATAGTGTGACAGAAGTGTTATAATTTCATCAGAAGGGTCAAAGCCAAGTTCAAAAATTTTTTAGATTGGCCAAGTCAGAAATAACGTAAATAAAAATTCATGTTGCTACAAAAGAGCCTAAATTCAAAAAAAGGTTGGCTACACCTATAGGTATATATTGTACCATAAAGTGAATATACAGTGTGTTCGATAAATACGAGACACTAGACTGAAAAAGTGAAAAAAAAACATGCTCTCATGTATCTATGACCCTGTATGGGGTGAGTATGAAGCAAATTTAAATATTTCCAAATTAATAGTTAAAGTTTTGAACTAAAACAATTGGAAAATCTCTGCAATTCATAAATAAATAAAAAAGTTACAGCTAAAATTCGGGTTAGTATATTTATAAAAAGGGTTTTAGGGGCTGATCAACGTTTAAAGTGTTCAAAAGAAGAAAACGAAGATAATCGACGATTACGGTTAATCGAGTCGAGAAAACGTCGATAACGACTAACCGGAATCGTAATCGTTGCATCTTTACTAACTACATACTACATACATCTACCACCGACCTACACTGTGGAAGCTTAAAATGGAAATGGAATAAATTCTGTAACATTTCTATAAAAAATTCTAAAACACATCCATTTTACTTTTTTACTGGCTAGCTAACCTCAAAAAATGGCTTAATAAATCATCAAAAATCTCAATTGTAAGAATGGTAAGGTAAAGAATGTTTAAAAAATATCTGAAATAAGGTAACCCTATGCATAGAATACGAATGTGAGTTTAGAATTGGTCTAGCAAATCACAACTTTCAGAAAGTCTGCAACGGTCAAACAACTCGAGAAATACACTTCGGATGGAAAAATTTAAAAATGTGTGTTCAATATTTTTTGACAAACTATCGAGTGATATCTACTAAAGTCAACCCCTCCTCCCCATGCCCTGGAAGTGGGGTGTGAATAACTTTCAAATTTCAAATCTCAAATGGGAACTCCCATTTTTTGCTGCAAATTTGGATTCAACGTGAAAAATATTGAATATGCATTTTTTTATTTTTCCATTCGAAGTTTCTCGAGTGATTCAAGTAATGGCAAAATCTGATCTTGCGTTTACATAATTCGGGGTGTACATACAGTGTACAATTTGAATCTGTAATAAAAATAGGGGTTCCCAGGTATTGATGGTTTACACATAATGAAAACTTCTTTTCAAAATGTTGAAATTTTTATACTGTCAGTTTGACAGTTGGTAGCTGTCAAAATGAAATTGCCACAGCAAAATCGCGATCCTAAAACCCCAAAAAACGTAGGTATTGATGATTTACACATAAAGAAACTTCTATCTAATATGTTGAAATTTTCAGTCAGTTTGACAGTTGAAATTCTCATAATAAAATCGTGATCAGTGACCTCCAAAACGTGGGCATTGATGAAACATAAATAAAAATAAATACTATAAATAAATAATAAAAAAAACATACCACCTAATTTTCAGTATTCTTTAACAATAATGATTGAATTTTTTACAATTCTGAAGTTTTATTTATATTCTTGACATTGACATATTAGACAAAGAAATAATATACATTGACAGGGCCGGCTCGTGCAAAATGGGCGCCTGAGGCTAGACCCAAATTTTGCCGCTCTTTTAAAATAAATCAAAAAAGCAAAATAATAAGAAAATAAAACTCAAATTTATTACACTAAGATAATAATATATAGGTTATAGGTAGGTACTTATAATACCGAAATAACAGGGTGTCCCGTAATAAAGTGCAAAAAATTTACTGGAGATTTCTCGTCGAAAATTAAGGTGGGTACTTCATATAAAATTTTCCAAAATAAGCTTTCCCTGTTCGGCTACACCCCCTTAAAAAGGTGGGCTAAAAAATGGTTTTTAATTTCTATCTCAAAATAGCGGAAATCGAAAAAAGATGAAATTTGGCACATCTTGGTTACTAATCAAAAGGCATCTAACGAAATCAATTCATCCACCTAGCATGTACACAAAGGGGTGAAATTAACTTCCCTTCTTGAAATTTTGTAAATATCTTTCTGACTGCTATTTTTTTTTTCAATTAAAAAAAATAACTATACATTATGATTCATTTAGAAACTTTTTTATCTCTTGACAAAATTTCGTAAAATCGACCATTTTTGAGAAAAAAATTAAATTACATCTGCCTAAGTGATCAATCAAAAAAAATATAGCAGGCAGAGAGATATTTACAAAATTTCAAGAAGGGTAGTTAATTTCACCCCTTTGTGTATGTACAGGGTTATTCCATATATTTAGAGAGCGTCTACCTCGCTTATTATAAAAGATAGAAAAAAACTTTAAATACAAAAGTTGTAGGGTTTGTCCTTAAATCGTCAGAAAGTGTTGCGCAATATCACGAATAGATATTGGAAAGTTTAAAAAAACACCAAGTTGGTAAATTTCTAATGGAACACCCTATATATTTTCAAAAAATCAAATAGATCTTTTTCATCTGAATTCAAAAATATATGATATGTTGATATTTGGTTTAACCGTTTTCGAGATATTTGCATTTAAAGAACGTATTATATTGTTTTGCCATATCGCGGTTGCCATGAAAAAACAAATTCTCCAAACGTCAACAATAATTATTGTTTATTCGTGTATCACATTTTCTTCGTTCTATCCGTAAAATGGGTTATTCGCGAAAATCAAACAGATGAATAACTCAGGGATTTATCTTAGATACAAACAAATTCACGTTTGGTGAAAAGTTCAATTGGTCATCGTTGATAGCCCATCACGTCCTTTGTTATCGTTTTCACATATCAATGAATTTTGTAGCTTCCCTGGGTTATTCATCTGTTTGATTTTTGCGAATACAGAAGGAGAAATGTTAGAAATAATTGTTTTTTCATGGCAACCGCGATAGGCAAAACAATATAATCACGTTCTTTAAATGCAAATATCTCGAAAACGGCTAAACCAAGTATCAACATACATATTTTTGAATTCAGATGAAAAAGATCTATGTATTTGATTTTTTGAAAATATATAGGGTGTTCCATTAGAAATTTACCAACTTGGTGTTTTTTTTTAGCTTTCCAATATCTATTCGTGATATTGCGCAACACTTTCTGACGGTTTAGGACAAACCCTACAACTTTTGTATTTAAAGTTTTTTTCTATCTTTTATAATACGCGAGGTAGACGCTCTCTAAATATATGGAATAACCCTGTACATGCTAGGTGGATGACATGATTTCGTTAAATGCCTTTTAATTAGTAACCAAGAATGCCAAATTTCATCTTTTTCCGATTACGCTATTTTGAGATAGAAATTAAAAACCATTTTTTTGCCCACCCCTTTAAGGGGGTGTAGCCGAACAGGGAAAGCTTATTTTGGAAAATTTTATATGAAGTACCCACCTTAATTTTCGACGAGGAATCTCCAGTAAAATTTTTTGCACTTTATTACGGGACACCCTGTATAGGATGTTAATTAAGTATGTACAATAAATTTAACTGACGATTATTTGAGTGATTTTAAGAAAGAAAGTTCATATAAACATGGGTTCGAAAATGCTTCGTTAACCTTATTTTAAAAAAATTGCTATTTCGTAAATATTTCAAATATCCTTTATCCTATTTTGTTGTAATTTGGCAGTGTTATTTGTAGTGTTAAGGGGTTAATTTAGCCCTAACTGATTAAATTTATTAAGTCCAGTGGTGTCCCGAGCGGCACCTTAATGAATATTTTTGACGAGAAAAATGTATGCCACAAATTTTTTTGTAACTTTTATTTTTCTTTTGGATTAAGCAACAAAAATACAACTTTTGTGTCTCTTGAACTTTTTTCGCATCTTGATTAGTTTAAAAAAAAAAAAATCCACTTAATTGCATATCCCTGGACATTCAGTTAACTGAATATGTAAATCCTGACACTTTTTCACATCACCTAATTCCATATCTTTCAAGGCGAGAATATTAAATAGAAGGAGTTCAGTCGGGATTATCTAAACGAAAATGAACAGCAGTCAGCAAAGTGCGCTCTATGCTCTTGCATAGGCATGGTTGAGATGTTATATCTCTACCATGTTGCATAGGGTATTATACAGTGTTGAGTGTTGCCACATTGACTTAAAAGTCGCCTTTCTGCGAATTTATTTAAATTTCTTTGCAAAATTTTTCCAATTTACTGCGCCCCTATTGAAAATGCCGCCCGGTCGCCTCACTGCCTCACCCCACGAGCCGGCCCTGTACATTGACTTATTTAAAATTAAGTTGGCTATAACAGTATTGTGATTTTTAAATGACATATGAAGTTCTGACGTAATAGGTAAATTTTGACGTTTCACATTATTATTAGAGAATTTAGGTCCATTTCGGTAGTAGAAAAAATATTGTATGCAATTCGTGCGAAAAGTGAGCTTTTTTCACTCATGGGATTCCCATTCGTGAAAAAATCTCACCTTACGCACTTGTTGCATAAATAACTATTTAAAAAGTTGAAATTTTTAACGATAAGCTATTATAGCCAAAAAATGATGCGAAACTAAAATTTTTAGTGGCCGTATTCGGTTTTAGGACGTCAAAATACATCGGAAAAAATGAGTTCGGTTTTTGGTAATGGGCTTTTTTATACATATTTGATTATTTATTTATTTATCTTAAACATTTTGGGATCAGTATGCGAATTCCCATATCCAGGGGCCGATTAGGACAGACATATCTTTTAGTCTTGATCTCATGGATCTGGCCTCGCTTTCTTTCGTCCTTTTCCTCCATAAGAAGGGAAACGGATATAGTTTCCGAAACGTCAGCGCAGTATTTTTGTATTAATTTAATTCCTATTAGTTGTCAAAAAACACCCTTTAACTGATCCTCTGACATTACGTCAAAGGCGTAGAGGTTATTTCCCAGTTTTAAACTGGTTAATTTGAATATTTTTTAGATAAATCGAATTTTTTTGGATAGGAATCTCAAGGAATGTGGTAATAAATCCCAAAAAAGAAAAGGAAGAGAAATAATTTAAGTCCTTAAACTTACCAAAAGGCTACATTTTCATCAGAATTACTTTATACAGGGTGATTCAGAATTATGGTGCAAAAAAGTAATCACAGATAGAGGTCTTAAAAGTAAAAGTTTTTCGCATTTTTCTCGAAATGGGTTCATGATATGAAAAATAGACAAGAGGACATTTTTTGTGTAAAAATGAATTCTGCATCAGAATAAAAAAAGAAAAACATAAAAGATAATTGTATAAAAAAAATAGAAGCGAAAAACTGCGATGTAGTGACTATATGTAGCGCCCCCTTGCGGCAGGTCTAAAAATATTTTAAAGGGTTCTATTGGAAAGGTTATTTTGAGACTACCCTACAAATTTCATTGAAATCGATCAAGTACTTATCGAGATATCTCAAAAAAACTATTTTCCCAACGTCCCATTTATGGGCCCCGTACGGGCCTTAAAAATCGAAATTGACCAAAACGAAAATACACTTGCCTCTTTATTTTAAGACCTCCATCTGTGATTACTTTTTTGCACCATAATTCTGAATCACCCTGTATATATGTTGTAAGTACTGCACGAAAAACAGTTTTGATGCAAAAATATAATTTTCTATTAAACATCAATCTTAATTAAGTCTTACAGGTAGGTCACACAATAAAACATTAATATATTTTAACTATAAATCTTTAACTAATTTTTGTTGTACATCATGCGTTGTACTTAGTTTAAAACATCATAATATATGTAAAGTTAGTCATAGATATTAGATATTTTAAAACCCAATATTACACATGTAATTATGCCATTCCGTTACAATTCTCCAAAATGTTAAAAAATGACGATCCTTGTTATTCTACATATTTAATTAAAAATAAACCATGTTTTATACGTTGTTTTTATTATAAGTTTTGGAGAAAGTAGACAGGCCCAATTTTCCAACTTAATTAACCTTGGGTTTAAAAGTGCACGGCATGTTTGGGGCCAAGATAAATAAAAGTGCATTAGAATGGAATGATACAGAATAAATAAAGAGGAAACAGCCCACAAAAGAGAACTTGTAGTGGAGTGGGGTTATCTACTATTTTATAAATCTATCCATAAACATTGCATGTAAAAATCAATATAACATTATGAAATTATATTGCGAAGGGATTTTAATTTATTTATAAATATTATGTTGTTAAGTCTATTAGGTTATTTATGAAAGGTCTCGATTTTGTCAGTAACTATTTTTTGACCTCTTTTTTGAAAATACAGAGAGTTAAGTCATTGTTTATAAACGACTTTATTTAGTTTTTATACAAGTATATCGAATTTGACACACTTATATTGTTATTATTATGCTTGAATAAAACCTAAATAAAGTCATTTATCTATATGAAGTTAAAATAAAAGCAGAAAGCAGATATAAACAAATCCTTAGACTTTGCTAGCAGTGTAAATATCAGTGCCTGTCTTTAAAAGCACTTGAATCAATAAATTTGGATTTTAATACGGATTACAAAAAATACATTTTATTTCTTTAACATTAATAATGGGCTCAATCAACTTGGCCTCTCCCAGTAATCTTTTCCCCAACTTCGTTAGAATTTAAATTTTACACTAAGTTTATCGCTAGTATAGCTTTACGTAAAAAATAAACAGGGGTTGTTTTTGGGGGAAGATTGACGCTGGTCCGCCCCCCTATTTTTATATTTTTAAAACTCTAGAATAAATGGTCCATTGCAAGAACAGTCTGAACTATTTTCCAAGCCAGCACAACATCTCTACAATAGATCTGAATATAAAAATAAATAAGAGGGCTAACTTAAATTATTGCCCCCCCGAAAACAACCGTTGTTCATTTTTTACTTAGACATAAAATTAGTTGTTCTAGGATGTGTTAGGTGTAAAATGTCTGTGTTAACGAAATTGGAGAGAAAATATAACTGGCAGGAGCCCAGGAGGGGGGGGGGGCAATATAATCCTAGATATATTTGGGTAAATTTTTCCTCATCAATAAAATTATGAGTACTTACACTGTTACCTGAAATAGACAGGTCAGTAATGAGCTTCATATTATTTTTTCAACAAATCTTCTTGAATTGCTAAACTAGAATTAAATGTTTCGTATACACAAATTAATACAAAGTACTGAGTACTGCAATTTTGATCAAATTTCTTGTCCATATTTTGTTCACTTTATATTATCGGAAAAATCTAATGTTCTTTGTATACTTATATAAAGACTCTAAATTCTGTTTAAGTATTTCATATTTTCAAGATCAATTTATTGTCTATGAGTTACGGCTACCGATTGCATAAAAATATATTTAGATTCTCAAAGTGCTCGTAAATATAAAGATATAAGTTGGGCCAAAACTTACCTTGTAAAATTTTGTATGTGAGAGAGAAACTAATAAGTGCAACCTGTATTAAACTCTTATGTAAACATATTATTAAGAAATTAGTTAGTTAGTGGTGAGTTAATTGCTCTTAAATCATATTGGTAAAATAACATTTTACTTTTATAAAAATAGTGATCTTTTAGAAATTCACAAAAATTTGCTTTTATTCGCATTTTGAAAATGCCATTTTCCCAATTACTTTAGAATTGGTGGGAGCGCCCTCATTTCAAATTCTGTTCATGATTATATTGATTATACATATATGTCATACCGTCTGAGCCTGTTTTCAGGTTTAAAATTTACCTATTGATGTTTTGCTTCTTTACTCAGTAAATGTTGAGAAACTATACTTTTGCATTATTACATTCCAGTGATTCGGCGATTTGTGACATGTCACATTCATAATTGTAAATTTTCCCATAAATCTAGTTTAGATTTGCAGTAACGTAACATGATCTGGATGGTCAAATCAATAGTATCGTGCCTTTCTTTATATATGCACGAATTGTAAGGTGTAAGGTCCCTTGTTGGTATATTGTTATCACGAGGAATCCCAGCCAAGGGATCTGTCCAGTGTATACAGTAGGTGTTTTATTTGAGTGACACGATGTTTGACAAGTACTCTAAGAGTGTCCACACCTCGCTGAATGCATGTCAGTGCCAACCGGTGATTGGACTGGACAACCGCACAATGAGGGCCATATACAAATACACCTTGAATCCACACGTACGTTCTTATGGAGCTATTCTTTTTCAGTAATGCTCTGCTTTTATATATCACAAATTGAAGGATAATTTATTTGCAGGGTTTGATTCGCATTAAGGAGCATTTCATTGTGGGTAGGTATATAAATAACCTAAGGAAATATAATTGTAAATGGTTCGGGTTTCTGTTTGAAAACGAAATATTGGAATATTGCATGACAGAAAAAGATCAAATTTCGTGTCGATGTACAGAAAAAAATGTATCGCATAATATATTATTAAATTATATTTTTATCAAATAGCAATTAAAATTAGTAAGTAAATAAACAGAACGTCCACTTTTAAGAGGAATAACACAACTTCAAATTTTTAAGGAAAATCTTACAGCACATTCAGCCGGGTAAATCTTAAGATAAAAAAATTCCATTAATAAAAAGCATAGTATTTTCATTAGGCAATTTACACTCCACCAACTTTAGATTGAGACGAATTTGAAAAATGCAGATAAGAGCTTTATTGAAAATTTTGTGTCAGCATGCTTCTTAATCTAAATGAAAAAAATGTTGAAGAAAAATAACACTATACTAATGAAAGAACTTTTGCAATCAGTTAAAGGTGTTTACGATTTTTACCCATAGCATTTTAGTTTTTTCTCCTCCTTTGATAGAAATATGGCTAGGTCCACAATGATCAAATATTGTTTAACTGGACTATCGATGCATATTAAGTGTGCTCAGAAAAAAGTGAAAGGAAATTTAACTTATTAATAAAATATAACTATATTTAATTAAGAAATATTCTTATTCATTTTATTGCTTTATTGCTGAAAATCATTTTCATGATTATATCCAGTGAAGTATGTACATTTAAGATTATCAAGTGAAGTATGATTCAATTATACCAGAATCATATATTTTTGTACCCACAGCTATCAGCATTTCATCACCTTTATCTAATCAAACGCCAAAAGCATACCAGTTCTACCGTTACTCAAATTGGATCGTTTCGAAAACACCTAAATACATAAACTGGTTTGGACATGGCCACTTTTACCTCCTCTCATGTTGATGTCTATGCGGAATTTTTCTAGTCATAGATATTGTAGTTCTATATGGACTATTGAAAGAGGCTTTATAGTCTTTATATGGTCCTATTTTCTCACTAGCTCACTAGTTTGAGGATCTGAAGGTAAAATATAATAACCAAAACTAATTAACTAATTTTAAGTAAGTGACTTGGTAAATGGGAAAATCAAATGTGTAAATTAAGGATATACCTACCGTTTACATATCGACGTTTTGTAGTATTTAATATTGTTCCATTGATACTGACGTAGTCGTCACTACTAATTGGGCACGTACTTGGTTGCAAAGATCGA
Organism: Rhagium mordax; assembly: GCA_963680705.1. NCBI lineage: Eukaryota > Metazoa > Arthropoda > Insecta > Coleoptera > Cerambycidae > Rhagium > Rhagium mordax. Next base: position 30,604,725 of record OY796660.1, read on the forward strand.
TAGTTCGAATCCCTGGGATAAATTAAGAATTTATTTCTGATGTAATTTCTGACAAAATCCTAGGATTTTCCGTGAATTACTTTGGTAATTTGAGAGGTGGTTAAGAAAACATTTTAAGTTTACTAGATAGACGCTTGTTTCGCCAATCAAGTTGGCCGAATTAAATTAACTTGAACCTAACAAAAGGGTATCGGCATTTGTCAAAGAACAGAAGAACCTTATGGCCAGTAGAATGCATTTAATAGGTTAATAGGTTACGCATAAGAAGGCATAATTTGTTAGAATATTTTAAAATCAATCACCTGCAGATTATGCTAATTTTAACATAGCAAAACGAGGAACGAAAAAAGGGCCTATAATCTATGTCCACTAACTTCATTTTCAAAGTGGAAAACTTATATTCGGATGAATACCTATAGCGTGAAAAACTTGAGAGTTGTATAAATCTATGATATAATGATTATCATATTATATGAGCCGTTTGTTGAACATATTAAACAACATTACGGATGTGAACATAACAAAGAGGTGGGGATCTGGAGCGTGAGGGATCCAAATTATCACCACTAATTTCACAATACATTTTTTCTAATGTATTTCCCGTAAAAACTTTGATTCATTTTTTGAGCCTATCTATGCCTAGGTATTTAAATATGCAAATAAGTATAATAATAGTCAGATTTTAAGATATTGTAAATATATTTCGTAGTAAATATGATAACACAATTTAAAAATTGAGCAAATTCTGGATGCGAACGAGTGTATCGTATGTAAAAAATATCAAAAAGAAGTAGTTCTGTTATATTACAATAATAGGCTCTTTCTTTCTACAGGACGTGTTGCATTATGTAATGTAAGTATTGTTATACGCTTGAAGAAAAAGGTATGTTATTTTTCCTTCAAGCGTATAACAATACTTATTTTTTGTTCCTAGTACAAAAATGAAATAATATATCCATGGCAACGAATTAATAATCTAAGTCATGACTTGTCATAAACTGTCATTTTAAAAGTTGACGTCGCGCGTCGACCCGTTTTTAAAATTTAAAAGCGAAAAGTCTGAAGAAATGCAGTGTGTACCACCTGAAATACTTGAAATTGCAAATTCATGTTTCATTGATAAATAAAATGGTTAGAATATTAGATATATTTTTTTTACTAAGCTTGAACGCATTTGACCTGATGTCATTTTTCAAAATTAAAGTTTTGAAATTTTTTATTTTAGCGCTTGAAGCAAAATAGTATGTCACTCGGAGTAGAAGGCTCATTATGTGTTTCGCCCAGTTTGCTGCCTCGGCTTGCGCCTCGGTTGAACAAACTTCTGCGATCAACAATAATGGTCGCCTTCTACTCCTAGTAACATAATATACTAATGTAGGTATATTCTCTTTTGATCAGTGGGTCAAAAATGGATTTTTCAACATTGTTTTTTATGGTGATTCAAAAATGCTAAAATATGAATATTGTCTTTCTTTAAAAACAAAAATCGATAGCATGAATGTCAATATTATGGCAAATTATAACAATATTTTAAAATCATTTATAATACAAAACTTTTACTTGAAACATTTGACTTATATTAATTATGTTACATTTAATAAGCAAAATTTTATAAGTCCATTCTAAATATAATAAATGCATTATGTAAACATTTCTACTAAAAAACACGAAATTTTAATGGTTAAAAGAATGAAATTGCATTAAATTTTAATTACCAAAAAAATTGTGTTAATTTAAATATCACGTGAAATCTTTGGTAAATCTTTACATGTATCTAATTTAAACGTCATTTTGATATAATAGCTTAATAAAACTTTAAATATTTCAGAAAAAATTCAACAACCATATTTTAATTAAGGCATTCATATTCCTGATAGATATTAAATCAAAACGCAAAAATGGGAAACAACAACACTACGACCTATAGTTTTTGAAGAAGAGTGGTGGACACAAAATGCAGTAGATAGTACTTGAACATACCCAAAAGCATACTCGAGTAGTCATCTTGCAAATTTTTATTTCACCACGGCCGTACGCAATAAATAAATAAAATACACTCGTTATATTTTATTTTGTGTTCCTCTCTTTCTTTGTGGATAGTCTTACTTTTAGGTATGAAATTAGGTATGATTCAATACTTTTCCATGTAGCTACAATTTTACACAACTGTGGTAGTAACATAAGTAACACTCTGAAATAATGATAATTAGAAATACGAGTACATACACTGTTGTAAATGTTTTCTTATTGTAAAAATCCATTAGCGGAATTTATATTTACCCTTTTTACATATGAGCCACAGATTTACATTCGTATTCATGTTCACTATCATGACTTCTAAAATTACTTCATTCCCTTTAAAGGAAAAACTAAATGCGTGGAGATGAGAAAAATGGTAAAATATAAGTGTATTCTGACAAAAAATTTCTAAAAAATAGATTTTAGTAGGCGTTAATAGCAATTACGAGTATTATTTAGCTACTAATGTATAACTTTACAGACGAACATTCACAAATCGAATATATCATGTGACATAAAATGCAATTATTAGAATTACATTTCATACAGGTTTGATTGGCGAAATATGAGGTGATCTTGCGGTCTCTACAAATCTCCTTATTATGACAATGTCTACAAAGCAATGGATTTGAATTAATTCCTATGCGTTTATGTCTGTTTCTAAAAAAACTAAAGGGGACCTGCTTTCACATGCTATTGCATCCCATATTACCACCCTCATGATGTGATGATCTTTCCTCACATTGACAGCGAAATTTTCCATTCTCCATGCGCTCAGGAACAACATTGTACACCATCCGATTCTACTTGCCATCCTACCTCTGGCGGCAAAATGATGTGACTTTAGTTTGATCGAGGGCTAAGCTCTTACTCTTGATTAACTGGTCCGCAGCAGCTAATCAGCCAAGTATCACAGACCTGGTTGTATTGAGATGGTTCTTGGGGCAATTTTCATAGGAAGGTCTTTACGTTCAGTGTTTTTCCCAACAGTGTCGACGTCGACGAATTTTTAGTCAACCCTAATCAAAGTTTCTTGGAAAATATTCCAACTTCTGGTACGCTTCCAAACTGACTTATTTAGTACACTGTTAAAAACGTATCTCAAATAAAAGAATTATAGCAAGTTAAAATTTAACTTTGAGTATGTACCAAACAAATCGTTTTGAATCGTTCAAAACTGAAATGTTATAACTATTTAGTGCTTTGTGATCAATTATTTACCAGATACTTTTTTCTTATTATTTCTATCATCATCATATCTCAGTAAGACAGTAGTTAGTACATTGAAATACTGAAACATCGAAACGTCGAAACATGGACACATTGAAGTGTTGAACACTGAAACATTGAAACATTGAAATATTGAAACATTGAAATATTGAAACATTGAAACATTGAAACAATGAAACATTGAAACATTGAAACATTGAAACATTGAAACATTGAAACATTGAAACACTGGAACATTGAAACATTTAAGCAATGCCAATTTCCATTATATTGACAAAGTTTTTGAGGCTTTATCAATTTTTGTAAATATAAAAATACTTTGACTGTACATTTTTAATCTATCAGTTGAAAAAATAATTAAGTATTAAATCAGATATTCAATTCATTTTTATTAGTCCAGTAAGGAAGGAAATTTTAAAATTTAGGACAAAGGGAAAATTTTGTTATGTAGTTTTAATTTAGTCATTAACGATAAATTGTGAAAAATCTTCTCTAATGAGTTTTATACACTTTTGATTTAACAGATTGTAATATTGGCAAAAATAAAGTTCAAGTTTTCCGAAAAAAACGTATTTATTGATTAACAACTAATACTGTTATTATCAAAAACAAAGATAAGAAAAATGCCTACAACACAGTCAATCTTTATTATACTTTGTTCATATTAAGTAATATGACTTTTCCCTGATGGATACCTACCTATTTCTGTATGAAAAAAATAAGCAGGCAGATAGTTCGCATGAAATAATTTCTTAAAAATAACTACCTACACTTTCTTTTGGTGAAATACGGTGCTCGAATGAAGAAATAAACTATTGGTGTGCTATATGTTTGCAAATACTGTGGAGAAACAAAAACTGTGAAATTAAACTCATACTAACACCTACAAGTACAGTTCGGAAAAATCTGTATCGAGTATACTTACTTTGAAGTGCAGAAATGGTTAGGCCATGAATTGAATTCCGAACATTGGGGATGGGTAATGACACATAATTCACTGGAACTAAAAAGAACATTGCTACTTACTTTAGAGTTCCTCTTCATGGAATTCTCTCCAACTTAAAAAGTGTGTGGACTAATTGTGGCTGTAGAAGGAAAGGACTATACACTCTTCACTTCAGCAGTTTGCAGAGAATGTAATTGTCAACCCTGCCTTAATAGAGCACCAGATGAGGACTGAGGAGGTCTGCAGTAAATCAGAATAAGATTTAAATGAAGTGTATAATAAGTTAGAGTGAATTTCTTATTTGTAAATTTGTATGCTCTGTACTTATTCTGAGCAAGGAGTAGCATCTATAAAAGGAAATTAAGTCTAGTTTTCAATCAACGTGTAGAATACTTGGACGTATGTATTTATAAATAGTTTGGCAAATACTTAAATAATTTACACTTCCGTTATGAGTTATGACAATAAAATATTAATAAAATGGTGTTTAGTGGGGTTATAGCTATTAACATATCTAGGAATGTTATGACTATCATAACTGCCGCAGATGTCGGTTTGAAATCCGAGCTCGTAGAGCGAGGATTTTAAGACATCTAAGGCTGTTATGATTCATAACATCCGTGATTTATTCAATAGTTTATCGGTTTCAGAAAATAAAGACATTATATTAATAGATATTACCTTTTGATATTCTCTTATTAATAACGTTTTCATTTCATTAGTTGGTCAAGTCTGTATGGGTTGATTTGTCGCCATGGTTACAGTTATATTTTGTTTGTTTTTATTTGTTAGCTTTTTTCATAACATAAATGTTTACATTTTTAATGTCACAACGGCTACATAAAAATGGACCTTGCATTGCCTGAAAATACATTTCAGTTGGATTTCAGTATTTAATTATTATTGTTTGGAGTTTTCTGTCTGTTTGTATTAATAAATAGCCCTATAGTTTCATTATTTATTATTTCATCTGTTGACAGTTATTGACAGATCTGTATTGTAATATTACCGTACAAGCAATAAATATAACTGTACAACTTTAGTTATGACTTATTTACCAGCCTACTTTTGCATATGTAAACAAAGGAATAATATCCTGAAACCGATAAAATAATAAATACAAAAAATTTAACTAGCATCAGAAACCCCGAAAATGAAACATGATGCAGTTACGGACACGAGTTTCGGAGTTATTGCTCCTCATCAGCACAGCGTCGCTTAAATAATGAATCTGTGTAAATTATATAAAAAATAATAACTATTAAAGGTTAGAAAGTACACTACTCACTCAATGGGCTCATTTCGTGATATTTGCTTTTTAATTTATTTTAGCATTTTCCGTATGTATTTCATCCTCTAAGTACATAGTGAAAAAATTAGATCGCTAGCGTTAATATTAACCCTAATATTTGATTTCAAATTCGTAACATATTTGAAACGGCTATGACGTCAGACCACCCGACTCCACTGGTTCTGTGAGTTATGCGGATATATGGTATTTAGATTTCGCTGTACCAAGGACGAAGCACTTAAAAGATGAACGAAATTACCACTTCCGCCGTGCCGTCTGTGTAGTAACTGCCGCCGGTATGAAACTATAGGAAACAAGCTAGCGGCCGACCGCTGCGAGTGGTGTGACGTCACAGCGCTCTATTTTCATTATTTATTTTGAGGGAGAAGCAGTTGAAAAAAAAATTAATATTTTGCACATTTACTAATTACAAGGTGTACTTTCGGAATATGAATTAAAACATTTTTCCGAAATGAGCCCATACTCAATTCGTATTATCGTATAATCATGTGTCAAAATTATTGCCTCACACGATAGCAGTAAGCACATAATAGAGTCATATGTGTTCTATTTCTATTCTATTTATAGTTGTCTAGGTAAAATATTAGCTTTTAGAAAATGGTATATACTCGTCAAAATAAATAAAAACATATACAGGGTGTCCCATAAGTCACGCCCCATCCGCAAAATTTAGGTTTATGAGGGTAAAATAAGTCGAAATGAAAGAATAAAAAAATGTCTATTTCGCATTCGTTATCGAGTTATTGCCAAGTTTCCAATACAATCCCCCATCTCGTGTAAAAAGTTAAAGTCGGAAATGATTGCGTCCCATTCGCAAAATATGGATGTATGAGGGTAAAATAAGTCGAAATGAAAGAATAATAAATTTAGGATTTCGCTTTCGTGTTCGAGTTCTCGATTGGAATAATATCTCTCCATGTTGATTTGATTAAAAAAGCTAAATTTCTAAATAAATTGCCGCTCTTAGTAAACTGACATTGACAACTCACGTTGACAGCGAGATACTGATCGGTAATCAAGCCTACTGCTAGACAAAAATTAGTAATTATTTTTTATTTTAACTTTTTATACGAGAATGTATTGAAAACTTGACAATAACACTCGATCACGAAAGCGAAATCCTAAATTTATTATTCTTTCATTTCGACTTATTACTTATTATTTACCCTCATACACCCATATTTTGCAAATGGGGCGCAATCATTTCCGACTTTAACTTTTTACACGAGATAGGGGATTGTATTGGAAACTTGGCAATAACTCGATAATGAATGCGAAATAGACATTTTTTTATTCTTTCATTTCGACTTATTTTACCCTCATAAACCTATATTTTGCGGATGGGGCGTGACTTACGGTATTGTATAAGTATCCCCTCAAAACAATGGATCTACATGAAAATTAAGGTCTGAGTCTACCCTAACGTAGTAAAGTAGTTTGAGTATTACTATTATTATTCTCACATGTACAGGCAGATTAGACAGGTTTCTGATTTTGTTTATTGAATGGTGCAATCCGAAAGACAGTATTAGTCATCAGTATCGTGAGTATAAGAAGATAGGATAAGGCGGAAAGGATCTGAGGAGAGTAGAAATTAGTGAAAATTTGACTGAGCAAATAACTTCATAGCTCTGGTGGTATACCTTCGTCCCAGTGAATCCTGGTTGAAACCAACAGGTGACACATAACAGTTTATAAGGTTTTGTTTTACGGCATAGGTGTAGATGTAGTGAATACAGTGAAGTCAAATTATGAGTCAAAATATGTAATCAAAACAATCAAACCAATAATTAATACAAACATATATACGCAAAACACAATTATTTTTAAAATAAGGTCAGCAACATTGAAAATTAATGTCGTTTCTCGACTACTATTTAAGGATAATATTCCCCCAAGTTTTTGTTTTAAATTTGTAGGTCAACCATTAATTTTGGTCTCGTTTCAGTAAACAGATTTTGAAAAGAATATATTGTAACGGGACATCAAATGATTATGAGCTTCAGAGCAAAAGCATAAGTTGCTAGGTTTGTCTAGTAGCACTGGGAATAAGTTACTTGTGGCAGCATTAGCTATACAACTTCTGCCAGGTAGTAAACTATATCAATGACAGAAAAAATTTCGATTGAAAACATTTGGTTGATGTTCCATTGATAGCTATTATTAGATTATTCGTATTGAGTCCAAGATTTTTGGTGAACTGTTAGGTACTGAAGGATGGTAATCATTTAAACGCAGATGAATTTACGCTGTATTGTATAGTAATAGTAGTTGCTGTGAAATTATTTAGCGCTTAGCTAGGACTATTTTCACAACTGATTTCACCATATTAGTAACGTGTACGCCACGAAAGAATATTGTAGATGGTTAATTCGAGGATAAATATTTCTGGACAATCTTTATTAGATTTATCTCAGAATATAGTATTTTAGATCAGAGTACATGATAGCTAAGCCCTAGTTAATGTTAGTTAAGCCCTGGTCAATAGTGTAGTCAGCTGCGTTAATTGGCCTCTGAAAGTTCGAACGAAAAAATACGGGGATTCAATAAACACAAGACATGTTGACAATGTTGCAAAGAATGGAAATAAAATAAATAAACAAGAGTGAAACGAAAACGTCGAGAACAGAAATAATAATTAAGATACAGATGGAGGGAATTATAATACGCCAAGACTAGAAACGCTAAGAAGATAAATACACATTGAAAAAATTATAGAAGACCAAGATCCAAAACGTCAAGAAAAAATAAGGTCCAAAACGAACACACAAAAAAGAAAAGACTAAGAATGGAAACATTAAGATGAAAAATAAGGTCTAGAATATTAACGTCAGGAAAAAAGAGAAAACCAACAATGAATGACAATCGACAGGTTTGTAGTACCTACTCTTTGAGCTGATTTACAAAATGTATAACTCCCTTGAGTTTAGATCAAAATCGGTCGAGATATTCAAGGATAAACATGAGAAATATTTGTTTTCACACTTTCGAGGTGGCTTGGCATTCTGACTTAATTGTTGATTTTTAGCTGTCAAAATAATGTTCCTTAGCAATAAATATCAAATACTTAAAGATCTCTCTAAGATCAAACATGTATTTTATTAACAAAGAAAAGATTTTTAAGGAAATATAAAAATAACAATTAACAGAATATATATTCGGTAAATGTCTGATAAGGCTCCATTTTAAAATTTTAAAATATCTTCAGAAATAAGGAAATAGAGGGGGAGGCAAAATTAGAGTTGACACCCTGTACGGTCCTAGTCCCTCGCAATAATACAAAATGCCTTTTTTTTTGGAAAACAACAAGAAAAGGGATTTTCAAAAAACTTACATATTGGGGCTCTCGTAGTTTGAGAACCATTGTATATAAGAAAAAGTGGTAAATACCAATGCAAAATTTTATAATTATCATTTTTGTACAGAGGATAAGATTGCGAAATCGTGACTGTTTTGCGGTAAAACCGCGGTAAAACCGTGAACGTGCACGTTAGGGATGGCATTTAGGTGTGCCAGCTTCTAATAAAATTGGGGAAGATCATAGACTATTGAAACCAATTTTCGCGTCAGATCCCAAAATGGCAAGTTTATTGGATTTATTTTCCATAATAACCCATTTTTCGCCTAACTTCACTGTATAGTATTTGTATCCAGGTTAGTACCCAAAAACTTACCCAACTCTGATAATGTAAGATACTCATATATTACAGTAAGTGGAATCTCCTCTGCAAGCCAAAATTCGAGCAAACAGTTTTTTTACCATTTAAAATTAGTCTATTCCTGTGACACCACATGCTTAATTCATCTATTACATCTTTAACCAGTTTTTCAACTTCTTCAGGATTGTCCACAGATACACTAATTGTGGTATCTTCTACGAACATGGCTAAGTTAACGAATTTGAGAAAGGTCACAAAAAGGAAAAGGCAACCAATTTGCTAGCTCGACTTAAACATCAATTAATAAAGGAAGTGCGTGCATCTGGTATTATTGTCTAGTTAGTCTAGTACATCGATATTCCCTAGCCTAGATGATGAAAGTCTGAAGCAGCTTCTCGTTTCAATATCTGGAACGAAAAAAGAGAACGGCATTGGTCCTGGCAATGAGAGGTCAAATGATTCCGGTAGTACCAGCGACAAATATTTTGCTTTTTATCCAAGTCTAGATCACGAATATCAAAAGTTGGGGACATTCTACAGAAATTCGAGGCCGTAGTAGAAAGACTAGTTCATGTGACATACCTCAATGGAATTTCAGAAACAGTTACCTACATATGTACTCATAGTGGCGAGGTTTAGTATATGAACTGGAGGTTTAAGCTGATTGTCCACGCTTAAAATGGCTATGAAGAGTTCCAAATAGTCGACTGTTGTGAGGTTATATAAACAAAACAAAAATGTGTATTTATTATCGACACGGGCAGCGAGTGGAGGTTCGACTTGACATACTCGTATCGAATGCGAAAGTCAAGCAATGGTAGACGTGTCTAGTATTTGGATAGAGATCATCGAAAAAGCATGCGTTTCCGTTTCCCCACTTCTAGCGGCTTGTATGTCAGCTATATTGCAGAAGCTATACAACAGTAGACGAGAGTTGTATTGTAGATATACCATCATCCTGACGTCGGTCCCTTGTCTATTAAATGTTGGGCAAGTAAAAAATCTCTACTCTTAGTAAGATAAGGAGTTCGGCAAAATTTCCAGGTTGGGGGTAGTTCGTCTCCTGGCGTCGGTGATTGCCTTAGTAGTGAAAATAAGCCGATGTTAAATAAGTAATTAAAAAAAATATATTATCGACACAAGAACTACGTGATCAATTGCACTGCCGGGATTTGTAAAAGGATTGAAATTGGTGAAATGCAAAAAGAATAGGTGATCCGGATAGTTACTGGAGACAGAATTGATATTCGAGACAGCAGGCTAAGAATTCCGCAAAATTAAAATACGAGCCTCCGGGTCAGTGAATGACAAACAGGACAATTCAATCAAGATAATGTTAGTTTGAGAAGGATTTTAATAATAATTCATGAAATTCTAATAAGAGTTAGCAATGTAAATTCTCACCTAGTGTTTTAGAAAAAAGAAGAAACAATTTGTTCCTATATACTAATCATTCATATCAATAGTGAGAATATGAGAAACAAATAAATGTTGGTATACAAACATGCACAGAGAAATTATGGCATTGTCAGTACTCATTTTAGGGTTTGGGTTTGGTAATAATATAAAACTGAAAGATGAGATCATCCAGGAATCAACTAGTCCCTGGTTTGTAACTGCAGAAAATTAAAAGTTCAATTCTCTTCTACCCACAATGGAATAGACTTTGCATTCAGGACTTGGAAATTGAACATGTCCTTTGACACATCAAAATGGACAAAAGCAATTGAATATCTACTTCACCAAGATGTTTACCATAATTTTTTTGACGTTTGAAAATGCGAAATGCTTATTTCGCATTTATGCTTTAAAATGGCTATTTGTAGTTAAAAAATACAGAAGTTTAACTGGCTTTTAGTATAGAAAAATTGCAACAATATGATTTCAAAACCGAAATCGTTTTGAAAAATTCTATAAGAATGCAAACATCCTTCCAAATGTTCATGCAATGTTGACTGCAACCACTGTCATCGTGTGGGAAGCTCAGTAGGGCATAATAAGAGCCAACAGAGTTAGAATAGATCTTCTCGACAATTGGATAAATAGCAACTAAATGGTAAGGAAATTGAACCTAAGTATATTGAAATGGAAAGAAGGCTATCAACCTGGATGAAAGGACAAACTCCTTCATTAGTTGCAACGGAATGTATTTGAAGGTGAGGAATAGGTATTAAAAAGGTTTTGGGAAATTCCAGATTGATTTCCACGAGACACGTGATTTCTAGATATCAATAAGACTTTAAAAATTTAAAATACTTGAGAACAATAATTATTTTATTAAATGAACAACCAACCTTTGGAGCAAGAGAATATCTTGGTTAGATTTGAAACTGAGAGAAAACTTAAGTTAAACGTTAAGTTCATTGTCAAAATGAACATGAAACATGAATTAAATGTTTGAAGTTAGCTGCAAACTCATAATTTGATTTTTACATTCTTTATTCCTGTTGGAGGAAGCTTCCGCCATTTTACATATTAGTTTATAATACTAAAATAAAGTTTTTATAATTTATACGTGGATACATATATTTAAACATATTTTTTAAATGTGAAATAGGTATTCGAAGTCCTTAAACAGTCTTTCAACATACAGAAATACAATAAAATTCCCGACAATATTTTAGTGTTATACAGGGTGTTTCAGTTTTGTCGTTCATAACTTCTGTAAACAATAGATCATTACAAAATAATAGGAGTCTTTTCTATAACATTTTTCTCTAAAACGTTTCGTTTTCAAGATACAGGGCGTGAAACTTTAAAAAAATTATTACTCTTTATTCATTATCTCCTAAACAAATAAAGATTTTTTATTCAAACTTTGTACACTTTAGACATAATAAAAGACCAATTTTTTGACTTGCAAAAAGTTTTTCAGAGAAAAGCAGTGGCACAGTTATGGGGTTCAGCCCGTATTTGAACCCCCTAAACTTCTACGCCAATGATCAGAAATTATATTTCTATACAAATTTTAAAACTTTGATGTATTTCCTATAAAAAAGTACTCCTGGTGAAATTCATTGGGAGGCTTTTTATTCGAGATATTTAGATTATTTCTAATCAGGGGTATCCTATGCACTTTCTATTGACAGGCTATTTGCTAAACAAATTAAAGAATTATTACATATTTATTTAAAATGATAAATAATTAATAATCTACAATAAATGCTCAAAATGATATCCATTTTTTTTATGTTTATGTTGTGAATAACTGTCAATGATTTAACGCCTACTTAACCCTGTCATTTTCAACCAAGATGTAATTCCTTAATATACCCCTGATTAATAAGAATCTAAATATCTCGAACAGAAAGCCTCCTAGCGACTTTTATCAGAAATACTTTTTTATGGGAAATACATCAGTTTTAAAATTAGTATAGAAATATAATTCCTGATCATTGGCGTAGAAGTTCAGGGGGTTTAAATACGGACAGAACCCCATAACTACGCCACTGCTTTTGTAAGAAAAACTTTTGGAACGTCAAAAAATTGGTCTTTTATTATGACTAAAGTGTACAAAATTGGAATAAAAAAGGAGATAATGAATCAATAGTAATAATTTTTTAAAAGTTTAACGCCCTGTATCTTGAAAACGAAACGTTTTAGAGAAAAATGTTATAGGAAAGACTATTATTTTGATATATTCTATCGTTTACAGAAGTTATTAACGAAAAAACTGAAACACCCTGTATATTATAGTCCTTATGGACAATGCAATACGGCTCAGATTCCAGCATTACAATTTCTGCCGTAAACTTGTATGACAGTAGAAGTGGGGGTCGTGACGTCACAACTAATGGAGTCTATTACGAAATTAGAAGTATTCAACTTAAAGCAGGTGTTATAATGGTAGTAAATAGTTCTTAATTTATTTTTGCTTTTGTTGATTTGGTGCTAAAAAAATGCTAAAAATGCTAAAACGAAGAGTTGTCTTATATAAAAAATAGATGTTTTATACAGTGTGGTCCATATGTAGCGAATAAATTAATTTTCTACGTTATTAATAGCATTTATGCAGAATAACTTACAGACCAATCCATGGTCAGGGTCTCTCAGAACTAAGCAATTTCCTAGGTACAGTAAACTGGGATTTTATTACAGACTACTCCGTAGATTTAAATAATCGCTTTTTAACATCTATTACCACTACTACAGTTGCAATAGAAAGCATAATATTTTCATTAAGATCTTGTTTTGGATAACCCAAAAAAGACAAAAATAAATTGGTTTATTGATGACTTTCGGCACATGCGTGAATATCTCAATTTCTTATACGAATTCTACAAAAGAAATCCTACTGAAAATAATAAGATTCAACTGAATAATTTCAGGTCATAATATCGGCGCAAAATTAATCTGTCCTAAAAAACATCTCATGATAATTTTATAAATAGTCAGTCACAATAACCGTCAGAAAGCATTATGGGAAATTTTAAACAGCCATAAAACAACTTCAAGAAATATATCAAATAACATTTCTAGTGAACAGTTCATTAATTATTTTGTAAAAGTGGCCGACACGTTGATAAAATCTACCTGCAAATAACGTAAACTATATAGATTATCTAGAAGATTTTTGCCCGCGTAATCAATTCACTTTTAAACAAGTGTAATACACAGAAGTAGCAGAAATAATTGACAATCTCAAAAACAAAAAAATTAAAGATGCTTATGACAATCATCACATTTGGAATTTTAAAACACATACAATTGTCCATCCTAATTCCCCTCACTCATTTAATTAACAAATCTATAGAAAGTAATATATTTCCTTGAAAATATTTAAGGTTGTACCAGCATATAAAAAAAATGACATTGACAATCCCTCAAATCACTGACCCATATCTGTTATACCCTCTTTGGCAAAAATTTACGAATTGATTAAAAAAAAATCATATCTTATCTAGAAGATAATAGGTTACTTAGTTCCAATCAATATGGATTCCGAAATAAATTATCAACCACACTCACTATTGATAAATTAACATCTGTAATTAACTCTGGATTTGAGGATGGTAAATATATTGCTCTCTGTTCCTAGACCTATCTAAGATATTTGACTGTGTGTCACAACATACTTATCCACAAACTTAATTACTACGGTTTTTCAGGGGACAGCAAATCTTTATTATCCTCATACCTTAAAAATAGAATAGTATATTATGTTACAAGGAGTAGAAGGCGACCATTATTGTTGAGCCCAGAAGTTTGCTCAGCCGAGGCGCAAGCCGAGGCAACAAACTGGGCGAAACACATAATGAGCCTTCTACTCCGAGTGACATATACTATTTTTTCTTCAAGCGTTAAAATCAAAAATATCAAAACTTTACTTTTGAAAAATTACATCGGGTCAAATGCGTTCAACCTTAGTAAAAAAAAATATATGTAATACTAACCATTTTATTTATCAATGAAACATGTCATAGGTGAATTTGCAATTTCAAGTATTTCAGGTGGTATGCACTGCATTTCTTCAGACATTTTCGCTTTTAAATTTAAAAAACGGCTCGACGCGCGACGTCAACTTTTAAAATGACAGTTTATGACAAGTCATAAATTAGATTTTTAATTCGTTGCCACGGATACATTACTTCATATTTGTACTAGGAAAAAAATGAGAAATATTTGTACTAATACAATAATAGGCTCTTTCTACAGGACGTGTTGCATTATGTAATGTAAGTATTGTTATACGCTTGAAGAAAAAACAATATATTGTCTACAACGGGAATAAATCAAATGAACTTAATATAAAGCATGGTGTCCCCCAAGGGTCCGTTCTAGGGCCCAACGTATTTTCACCCCAACGTAAAGCAATAAGAATAATTTCAAATCAAAGATATACAGAGGATTGTAAAATTAAGTTTATCCAATTGAGAATTATGACGTTCCCCTGTACTTATATATTACAGTGTCTTTTATACGTAAAAAACAATGTGAAATCAAATGTTCAAATGGACTGTGTAATCGAGCGATCGGGATACTTAGCATTGAACATTATTGTACCTACTTCCATTTGGAATCTGGTTATATCACCACATCCAACCATTATTAATATTTTAATTATTTGCTTTTCACTTAGATGTGCCATAGTTACAATACAAATTGATATATAGTTCATTTCATATTTGTAAAGCAGGGAAAAAATGCCGCATTTACAAAACAGAAACGCGGCCTCTTTAACGTTCAAAGAAGTCGCCGCACGTGCTCCTTTGTCGGGAATTTTTTATCTGCGGAACAAATCTGAAATCGACTTTTTTTTTTAAACTATCAACCTACTACAGAAATGCTGCCTAAACCTTAATGTAGAGTTTTGACAACTAATTGTCACATAACAATACATAATAATAGTTTATGGCAGCCTTCAAAGCATTGCTTGATAAGCCTACTGCATAAATCGTAAATCTCTCGTGTTATGAAATTTCAAAATTAATTTTCTCGACAACTATAAGTGAACGAAATCGAAAAAAGTTAATATTGCTGAATAGAGAGTGATCTAATCTTTCAAATGAGGTATACAAGCACCCCCTTCCAATTTAAAGAAATAGGGGTTGAAGTGTCACGGGAAACGGGTTGAAGTGGGGGGTGAAAATTTTGCGCCAAAAAGTGTAACTTTGAAATAAAAAATTTACCTATCTCGGGGTTTTGCGTAAATACTAATAATAACGTAGAAAATGAATTTATTCGCTACATATGGACCACACTGTATATTAACGTGCTGTCCGTCCTCCTGATGAGCTTCAGTAAGTGCGAAAGATCTTCATGAGGATATCGTTTTTTGATTGGAAACCATAAAGAATGAATTTGTGATGAGTTAAACAATTTCAATGATTTGTTTTTGAACGTTTTGAATTTTGTAATTTTAATACAATTTTAATCACGTAGTATTTGTGTTTGTATCTGTATGATTAGAAGTGAGACAATATAAATGTATTAAATTGGATATTTTTGTTATTATTATGCTCGTAGAATACCTAAAAAGTCATTTATAAAAAATCATCATCCCACCAGATGTTTTTAATTTGTAAGTCCATTATTTTATACAATTCTTAATACAGTAATGTTTGAATAATCCGAACAGAAAGTTGCTAGATCCCATTCGGATTACTAAAACGTTCGGATAATAGAATACCTACATAGTGCATGGTATCCGACCAAAACAAAAATGGTTTCATTACACAGATAAAATTAAAAGCAATGACTATGTACTTATAAAAAATATTTATTTAAAAAAAATAAAAATATGTACATATGACGTTTGCAAGCACGTTGAGACTTGAAGCCTTGCGGAAGACATTAGGTATACTCTCGTCAGACGCGCACGCATTTGCAAAGATAAATAAATAGTAGTTCGGATTAAAAAATACAAGAGCTGGAATTATGGATACCATTTTACACATTTGGGGTGTTCGGATTGTGGAGTACTTACGGATTGTAGGGGGCTCGGATTATCCAAACATTGCTCTATTAATTATTGCAATATTACAAGGAAAATCCCACCGAAGGAAACTATTTACTAATTTAGTTAGTAAAAAATAACTGCTCGTACAAAGATAATTCTTACTCTAAAACTATTTGTAAAGACTGATGCCCTATTTCCTGTTTAATTTGAATACTGTATACGAACTGCTATTACTCCGAATTTGATATACATATAGTATACCACAAGAAAATATGCTAATCAAAATCCAAAATACCATGATTAAGGAAATGGTTTATAAGTTGTCAGTCCTAAACAATCTGAAAAACAGGCCTTTTAACAATATTTTTTAGACACAAAAAACAAATTAAAACCTAGATGGTTGATTATAATAATAATAATATAATAATATCTTTATAAAAAATTAAAATTTTAACTTTTTTAAATTGGTTACTGAACGGTAGAAAGGAAATCTACATAAGTCCTTGTTAAATAGGGTTTACATTACTGTTACGAATTCTAACTGTATCGATCCACTCCAATAATAAAGTAATTATTAAAAAATTTCTATTAATTAAATTGTTAACTGTTAATCATTTAGGCAGGCCACTCCATGTAGAACATCTTGTATCGCCATCAAAATATAATAGTTTCGGCACCACTTTTTTAGATTCAAACCAAAATACTTTAGACAACCATCCCTTATTTTACAGCGTATGGAGACTTGTAATTTATCATATTAAATATTTTTTGACTTAAGATTATAATTTTTTTCATATAACCACAGTTAACCACATACATTTCCATCACTATACTCATACGGTCATATAGTAAAAATAATTGATTTAACTCTAATTAAAAAAAATGATCTGGAACAATAGGCTCTTCCTCAAAGACAAAACATATTTGGGGAAACAAAAAATGAACCCGAATACACTTACACACAGACCGGTCATAAAACTGTATCTTCTACACATAGGAATCACTGGAATGATATAGATTATAGATAACCAGAGCGATACAATAAGCCTAAGGCTACAGCGCACCATAACTGTACCCAGCAGACGGCCCTGGCAATGCAAAAAAAATGGGCTCTTGCAAATTATACCGGACTATAGTATTTTTAAAATAGCTCTGACGTATTTTTTCTTTTTACTAGTATTTTTCTTTTAAGGCCAAACATTTTTTATAAAAACGTAGTAATTAATCTATTAAATTTTTGTGACATCAAAAACGGATAGTCATTGATAGAGATCATGTGCATCATATGATTCATATAGGTAACCTTAAATTATTAGTTTTTGTAAATTTATTTCCAATTTGAATTTTAATTTTTGTAGTTTTAACTTGGATCCATCATAAAATTTAGAAACTCTCGCAGACAGAAAATATACGGGTGTCCCGATAAAGCGTGTACAACGTAAGACCACATATTCCTCGGCTCAAAATAATTCGATTTAGCCTAACTTACCTATATCCAAAATTGCTTCGTTTAGCCGCCAGAGGGCTTCAAATCCTCGAAAAAAAAGAAGATTTTTTTTTTAAATAACTCGAAAACGCTTAAATCGATTTTGAACATTTTTGGAGTATGAGTTTCTACTTTCAATTGACGTCTTTTATTGTTTCTTGTATAGGATAGCCTGAACAACATAGTACAAGTGTTATACAAATCATGTGATGTGTAAGCATGAAAAGAAAAATAATGCATGAAACAATAATTAATCATATAAATAATATTCCACCTAAAACAAACCTTAAAAACACATTCATTCGACAAAAAATGTTGACTTTGTCTTGTTTGTATATCTTGGAAATACTAAAGTTTGTAAAAAATAATCCATCAAAATTCAATCTTTTAAATCAATATCACAACTACTCAACACGTCATGGTTTAGATTTGCAACACGAAATACCAAGACTGGAATTGTACAAGTCAAACCCGTATTATGTCGGTTCTGTTCTATACAACAAATTAAGCTCGAATGTAAAAAATATTGCAACTATTGCAAGTATATCGGTAATGAGACAGATATCTTTTTTCTGGTGTTTTTCTTGTGGGCGACTGGCTCTGAGGTACTTAACAGTACCTTGGATGCTTAATATCAATAACATCTTTCTCTTCCACTGTAAAATGCTACATTAAACTCTATTTAGTTGTTTTACACAACATCAAACATTAAATGGAAATGACAGTGTTTGACGTCACAACACCACAGCAGCCATTTGCATGACGTCACCATCATTTTTGCGACTACTTAAAATAATTATTTTTTGTTAATTTTTTTTGGATAATGGGTTACATTTTATTATTGCGACAGCCACTTAGTAAGTTAATTTACAAAATTACATTTAATTTAAAAATCATGCGCATACCTTATTACAATCGTTCTACCTGATTTCTAGTTTGTACTCAACAGACACATTCAGTTGTAAAATCAGTATTGAAAATAAAAGGCACCATCCACCAATATATGTCTGTGAAAACTACCTCAAATTGTAATCAAGCTGACCTCATATTCTCTTTCAGTGACGACTCTAGAGGTCTATAGTGAGGGAAGCGCACAATTCTACTCTAGAAACAAAAATTATTAGAAATTATTAAAATACCTATTTAACTATTATTTCTTTTATGATTAGTTTAGTACTTATAAGAGCCGCTTGATTGGGAAGACAAAAATATGGTATACATATTTATAAAATATTTTAACAAAAATAAAAATAGGCAACATGAAATATCGTAACAAATAAAATACTATATTCTGGTAATTTTAAAATAAAAATTGAAAATTATTAAAATTTAAATTTCTTGATTATACTAAAACAATACCTAAATTAGCACATCCCCCCATGCTCATGGACCCTTCACTATTTCATACCGTGAAATAACTACCTTTAATCACAGTTATGTAAGAAAGTCCGTGGAGAAGTGGGCAACTTTTGCATTTAAAAGTGTCTGAACTATTATTAAATATAGTGATTTATAAATGTACATACCAGTCAGATTATCAAAACGAGGATGAGACAGAAATCCTCAAAACTAATTGACATTACATATTTGAGGTATCTTTTTTAATTTCGGTAAACGCAACAGACTTCTTCTCGATGTAATGTAGTGGTAAGGATAAATAATCAACACTTTAAACTATGACTATTTTTATTAGGTTTTACTAGTTCACGATTTAATACAGACTGACTATGAAGTTCATTGTGATATTATATAAATATATCTCATGGTATCAGTCAGGGTTGCGGCCCGATTTAAATCAGCTGATATTCCAAATTTAATCCATTTTCTTGCTAATAGCGAGCAATCAATTTTGTTGCTAAAGGCAGCAATTCAATATTTTTATACATCTATCTCATCAATGGTTTGTAAAGCCAGGTTCCTTTCTTCATCCGTTAACTTATATTTTTGTTTGGATATGTTAAATTGGGCTATAAAATGATATGGCGTTTAAAGCCTGCTCATATCGACGTTGAAATATTTGAGCTTTTTGTGTGGTAACTCTAGATTATCTTCGCAGATAAGATAATTTTTTCCATTGTTCTACCCCATGTGATATGGAAGCATTTTTTCTTTGCAAATTATCAAGAGCATAAAATATTTACATATTTTTCAGCAAATCTTGTTTAAGACCGATGTTTAAGACCTTCTGGTAGATTTGTACTGTATTGTATTGTACTTTTTGTTTTCCTCACATATTTTTATATTGTATCCCACTGAGTGACATACATCCCTAAGCAATCAGCAACACTATTCCAAAGTAGGTACATCATTCGGAAGTAGTGTTGCTATCTGCTTGGTTAAATCTTGCTCTAGCCAGATGATTTACGAAAATACTTTGGACGAGAATGTATTTATTCTCTGTGATATTCTTGATTTCTAAATCATTGCACAGCAAGTTTAAAATATGTCTGGAACAGCCATAGGTTATTACTTGTGGGTCTAAATATTCTTCTACGATTTTTCTCATGCAGGCCATATTTGTACATAAAGACCTCATAGTGCACTAATACTTCAATTCGCATGAAGAAATTAAATCACAGTATGTTTCTGCCAAATATTTTGAAGTGTGAGATTTTCCCAAGGTATCTATAGTTTCATAATGAAACGCTCGCCCACTTTCAGTTAATATTGCTTTGCACATATTACTTTATTGTGATTGTTTGACCATCAATCGACATATTCGCGTACTGTTTCGAGAGTGAAGAACAACAGTTTGCTATTTCTTTATCATAAATTTCATCCAATAGAGTTTCTATAGTTTTTTTTTTCGGATTGAGAGTTAAAAAGTATACCACATCTCATAGTGCACATAAAAAACGTCGGAATGTTTAACTTCTTGTCGGCATCAAAAACCGACGTTTTTTATGTGCACTATAAAGTTTATGTGCACTATAAAGATGTGGTCTACTTTACCCAGGTCTTAATAATTGAATTGCTTTTTTTACTTGCAAATTTCAATGAATCTGAAGCTACAGTTAGTAGCAAAAATTGCCGATTGATTTTCTCTTTTTCTTTTTATTTTTTTGAACTGACCCAGAAGATGTTGGTATTAAAGGCAGTGGCTTCTTATGACTTGACATAGAGCTTGAGGCAGATGACATACTGACAAAACTATCTAAGTAGTTTTATATTGTTGTATGAGTTCAATACTTTTGTTTGTGCCTACATATTCAGTATCACCATATAGGGCTTATAAATTAAAATAACAAAGAAGCTTCATATTTTGAGATATCTGTTCTTGATTCTAATATTTTTAATATTTGCTTCGAAAAAAATAACAATGGAATAATAATTAGAGAAAATGTTAAATATAAAAACTTAACTCAAATTTTATTTGGTGTTATTGCTGTTTACTTAGCAGTTTTTTATAGTTATGAAGATGAAAAATCAACAAAATAACTGTTTAAAAATGTAAAAAATTAAATACTCTTATTTTCTTTAAAAAAATAAAAAATATCACGATATTTCGATTTATTATTTAAATCAATGATTTTTTATTTTATAAAAATTAGATTTTACCCAACCCTGGTATCAGCATAAAATAGTCTATATAAAAATAAGAAGTGCATAGTTCAAGCTCTGTCTAATGGTTAAGGGTTATCGAAAACCTCCTGTATGAATTGAACAATGAAAATTTTTAAACATTAAAAACCTCATCTTCACAAAAATATGAGTCTTGAGGGATGGAAACCGCATTGAAATCAACGCATTTCAATGTAGTTTTCATTCTCGTTAGCTTAAATATGGCATAAAGCGACCACTATGTGTTTCGGGTATGTTGTAATATTTATTGAAAATAGACATTTTTTGTATTTGGAAGCTTCCTTGTACAGTGTAAAATGGTTTTCCTTTGATCATATAAAAGTGTGTAGGTTGAAAATTTCAAATTATAAGTCTTAATTTTTTAAATACTTTCATCATTTACAAATAGCAAATAGCAAGTCATCATTATAAAAATCTAGCACTAAAAATCAAGATGAATTAACTCTGTCCTGGTTAAAAAATCCATATATCTTAAAAGCATGAAGTTGTAAGTCCCAGTGGAGGAATGGGTGAATAGCATAGGCGAGTTCTGGGCTCTTAATGGGGATTTACAATTAGAGATAATTAGAGCTGCAGTAGCGTCTCTCACCACTCCGTCCAAGTTGTGGCGATGTGATTAACTAACGACTTTTAATTGGACAGAGGCACATAGATTTGCAACGGGTAGATAGCTTGCTACATTTGTAATAAAGTAAATTCACATCTTCTTTTCACTGGCAATACAGATTAATTAAAAAAATGTATTTTAATCAAAATAATTAATTGTATACCCGGACGCTGAAGACTACTTTATACTTATTTGGCTTCGGGCTCAACTAACTTGATTTCGATAGCCATTGTGATTGCCGGGATATATATGTAAAGCTATATTATGAAGCATTGGTTTATGAATATTAAATTCTGAGTAGAGATTTGGAGAATCTTGTAATTTTTCTCTTACTGTTACTAATTCATTATTCAATTTTTGTGGGAAGTTTTGTTTCAATTTAAAATGTATGATAATGATCGTAAAAAAATAAAAAGCAATTCATAAAAAATACAGTATTATAAAATAATGTACGGTATTTATACATATGTCTAACTCTTCACTGTACTCCCATAACTCGTCAATTTTAATCTGATTTGATATTTTGATTAAATTGATGAAGAAAAATATTTTTCGAAATAAATTACGTGTTCTGTGATTAAAAAGAAAGCAAAAAAAGTTATATTAGCGGTTGAGATATAGAGTATTTGTATTTAAAGAATCTTATTCGGGGTGTCCTAAAGCCCCTGTATCATAATTTATTTTAAAGAATGCATTCCATCTACAAGAACAAGAAAATTACCATTGATGGTAACCCTAATATTAAAGTTATATAATAATATGGTCGGGTAAAGCATTAAACAATTTTCCAAAATAAAACACTATTATAAAAATGAAATTTACAAACTTGGCCCTGATATTTTGTGTAAATGTTTTAAAAAACTAAAACCTTCATAATTTATTCAATATGTATAGAACACCTCTGATACCAATAATAAAGTTTACAAAAGAAATCACAATTTTTTGTATTGTCTTCGATTCAGTAATTACTAGTTAATATAAATTTCTATGCACCTTAATCATTTCTGTAAAGTTCCAATATACACGGTGTTATAAGAAGAGTAACGAAACAGCAGAATAACTAGAAAAATTTGAATTTTCGAAAAAATGCTAAATACTAGTTGTTAGGATCCCTGGCTATCTGATTTGACCTTGACAATGACCTTTAAGCAAATTTCAAGGTCAGGTTCGATTTTTTAAATGGGCCGTTATACTTGGATATTCGACCCCAGAAATGAATAGAGCAGGAAATTTTACGTTCGGATATGATCTTGATCATTGCCAAATTTGACCTCTAAAGGTCACATGTAACACTACTGATCGTCAACTAAGAATGTGATAATAATTCGAAAGAACCTAAATGTGAAATCAAAATCTGTTAAATCGATGAAAACTGCAAATTTTTTAGAGAAACCATTTTTTTCCGTGAGGTAGAATTTAGGTACCTATCAAAGAAAACTAATTATGTTTGACACTGACACTGACAATACAAATAAAAACTTTGAAGCATACACTTTATCGATTTTCGGATACTTGGATATTCGAGGTCGTTGAAATCGAATCCGATGTCGGATTCTGCAAATTCAAGATGGCCGACGAACTATCTTTCTGACCTTGAAAGTCATCGTCAAGGTTAAATCCAAGGTAACCAACAGATAGCCAGCGAAAAATTCTAAGTACTTGGTAACAAATGATATCAAAAGCTTTAGAAATTCATCAGAGGCGTTCCCTATGATTTCTGATGTGTCACAAGGATCTAGTTATACCCTTAATGTTGTTTCCTCTCCATATTATCGCTTTCTCTTCTAACCCTGGAACGTCTAACCTTCAGCGAAATGTTGCTAATGACGGTACTTTTCCTCTCAAAGATCAACCACTAGCTGAAACTAAGGTGTGCCGTGTGCCTTAAAATGTAGTCAAACCAACGAAATTAATTCTGATTTATCTAAAATTATAAAATTGAATTCAAATAATTTAGATCATTCAGCAAAACGTAGTCAAGTGTATTTTCTAAAGAAATGCAACGTGCTACTTTACTCCAGTGTAAATATGCCCTCATTTGGAATATTGGCTCTCGGCATATTGGCAAAAATTTGCACCGCAAGTACAAAATATCAGTATTTGCAAAGTTTACTAAATACTATAAGTTACCTCACTCAACGAAAGGCACGAATCCGCCTGCCCCACTTCTCAGTTCGCCTACCCCTACCTCTTGACCCCCACGTCCTCGGTAAAAGGTACCCAGGGCACGTACACAGTGGCACTCGTTCACTCTACGAATGATTTCTGTGACCTAGGTACATGACTTCGTGCGGTGACTGCGTTTTTAAACGCTTTATGATAACAACACGTGTTCGCGGAATGCCTTTGATGTCGAAATATGAAAGTGCCGAGAAGGAGTGAGGTAACTTATAGTATTTAGTAAACTTTGGTATTTGTGACCCAAGTCGTCGTTTAAAATTTTAGATTTATTCGAAATCGAGTCATATGAATGATTGTTGATCCAAATCGTTTACTTTTTTATTTCATCCCGTCCGGAAAGTGCAACATTACAGTACTCATATCCGGCCGGAAAGTAGGGTATTACGGTACTAGAGACTGTAATGTACCGGAAGCCACCGGAAATTTATTACAATCACAAACTGTTATTATACCTTATGACAGTTATTTGACATATAAAAATTAACCTTAAATTAAAAAATAGTGTGAAAACTGTCAAATGTCAAATGATTTAAGAAAATAAACAAGTTTCATATTATACGAATAGACAACACGTCCGTTAAGTGTTGTCCCAGTCTCGTTTAGATATCTACTCGACTGTAACGAAAATTACTATATCGTCATCGTTATATTAGCGAACTCAGTCGCAGTTTTTATCGATATTCTACAGGGTGATTCATAAGTAATGGTACACAGACCAACAGCAGATTTAGAACGTGAAAAATATTGCGATTTAGCCAAACTTACCTTAGTCCAAAAGTTAATAGTAACCAAGATACAGGGTGTCAAAGTTAAAACTTATTTTTTAATTTTCTCTTGCAATTTAACGAATTTTTGTATTTTTCTTGTGAAAATCTATGAGTGGGGGTTATTTGGGGTGAGGAATCATAATACACCTTCAATTTTGGTATAACTCCTAGAGGGCGCTACGTACGCTGCGTTTAATGTGTAAAACAGGTCGTAACTTTTTATCCGCAGCCATATGGCAGATTTCTTAAAAATTATATTCTTCTATCATTTCTTAATAAAAAAGGTATGCTTGTTTCAAGTCTCTAAATACAACAGTTTTTGAGAAAAGTGCAAATCAAAAACTCCATGCAAATTCACTATGAGATTTGAAAAATTATTTTTATTATTTTGGCGGCAAAATTCTACAATTTTTCGTTGAAAATGTTATTTTCTGTTATGTAGTTAATCCTGCTTAAGTGGTTATTGGCGTTAAAAACAACTTTTCAAAATTTCAGACATTACAATTACAAAACAATTTTAACTAGTACTAGGCATAAATAATTTTATTCCAAATGGTAAACAATGCATTACAAATAATAACAACAACATATAACAACGAATACTACAATAAATATTCAACTTGATCACTTCTCATATTTCAGAATTCGAAAAAAATATGTGGCGATCAGTTTTTAGGTATTAAAAAAAATTTAGAAAGAAATAAATAACACAACACTTCTGCAACAATTACTTATTGTTTAAAAGATTGGTTGTTTGACAGGTACTTTTTGTTTTTATGCATACCTACTTGATAAACATTTATCTTTATTTACTCTGAAAATGCTGTATCTCAACGCCTACTTTTAAAAATAATTTTCACAGTGCATAATGAATACGCATAGAATTTTTGATTTGCACTTTTCTCAAAAACTGTTGTATTTAGAGACTTGAAACATGTATATATTTTTTATTAGGAAATGATAGAAGGACGAAATTAATAAGTGAAATCTCCCGTATGGGTGCGGGAAAAAAAGTTACGGTCATCTTTACACATTAAACGCAGCATACGTAGCGCCCTCTGGGAGTTATACCAAAATTGAAGGTGTATTATGATTTCTCACCCCTACTTATAAATTTTCACAAGAAAAATATGAAAATTCATTAAATTACAAAAGAAAATTAAAAAATGAATTTTAACTTTGACACCCTGTATCTTGGTTATTATTAACTTTTGGACTAAGGTAAGTTTGGCCAAATCGCAATATTTTTACGTTCGGAATTTGCTACTGGTCTGTGTACTATTACTTATGAATCACCCTGTATAATTTTAGTTGGTTAGGTAGTACATACCTAAATGTAAGTGATATAATTTAGATTGGAAATATTACGGTTAACCGTTTATAGACCTTATATATTAAAGGTAACGAACGTTATTTTAATAATAATAATAATAAATAATAATAATAAATACACCACATTTAATTACCACCCCCTTTATCCCAGAAGGCTCTAGAAGAACCTTGTGCGGGAGGGAGCTACACATTTAAAAACAAAGGACACACATCCAATATCCGTGTATAATGGAAAAATCCCTCTCACAGTATTTTCCATTGCCACGACCGGGAATCGAACGGGACTTTTGGGTGAGAGGCAGGTGCGCTACCATCTCGACCATCAGTCAAATATGTATACTGTACTGTGTACTGTGTATATGTTGTATACTTATGGTGGCACAGTACAGAAACAAATAGGCTACCACTACATCACCCTTTTATACATATAACCATATTATATTTGGGTTTTGGGTTTCTGTCCTACATATACTTGAAAGTAATATTGACAATGCTTCTTCATTTCATTCCCTGATATGTTTATGAAATAACTCAAAGTATAAGAATTATATGGGTATGGGTCTCGGTATGGGTAGACAATTATTTTAAGAATTTATTTTTACCAGATATATGAGCCACATTTTCATGCGAATTCATTGTCACTTTAAGTATAACTATTGATTAAGAATGAAGAAGTTACGCAATGCAAATGGTAAAATGAGAGGACAATCCTGACCGCAAGATTACCTGTCAGTTCCAGTTGCTGGCATTCCTGTGATTCACGTAGTATGTTTGCTTGTAGTGTCTGGTTTTATATCATTTATAATCTGGTGTTAATAAAAATTTAATGTTTAGATTGATTTTGGTTTAAAATTATGTGACGGTTAAACGTCAAACAAACGTTGAGAAACAGCTGACAGAGAGATATACTACCTACGTTAATAATTTTAAACTAAAATTAATCTGAACAGTAAAATTTGTATTTACTAGATTTATAAATGAAATAAAACCAGACACGACACAGGTTTATCAAAAGCATACTACGTGAATCACAGGAATGGTAGCAACTGACTGATAATCTCGCGGCCAGGATTGGCCTCACATTTTACCATTTGCATTGCGTATCTTCTTCATTCTTTAATCAATTCTCTTTTGAATGAAATAACTTTTGGTTAAAAAAATATTACCCCTCCAAATATGAAGCATTTAAAACATTTTTTGTTGAAATTTAAAAAACAAGAATTTTTTGTCACGTATTTTTAAGAAGATATTACATGCAATTACAGCTCATTTGCTTAGTTTTGGATCTTTAGACTGATTATTTAATGACTAGTACACATTAATGGAAAAATTTGACAGAATGGCGTTTATGGACATGGCAGTTGATATACTATTAGAAATGTAATATAACTTTAGGCCTTGTCATCAAAATTTTAATGCAACAACTACGTATTTAAAATATGCCAAAGTTTTATAGCACTAACAGGCAACAGTATTTTTTTGCAATTAAATGAACTGCTTTATTAATTTTTTTTCAATATGGCAACGTCAAACATAATTTGCCTCGGGAATCAATCTTCGACAAACCAACTAACGTTTTGCAATATCTACTAAAGTTCTTGAGTTATATATAGAGACGTTTTTTCCTCCTAGGGCTTGTCTGCCTAAACAATGAGGGCACTGTAGCCTCATGGACTTATTGTGGTCTCCCTTTGCGAATCTACTCCACCCATTTTAGTACCTCTGTACCACTGATCAAGCGATACGAATCCGTAACTCAAATCGGTTTCCTGGAATATTTCTCCAATGATTACTATGTTTATCCTTGACCCAGTCTTTGATAACTCCTCGTTCTCACTACAGGTTCTGGGCCAAGAAAGATGTTTGCTGATCCTTGTCTAGCAAGTTCGTCAGATTTTTCATTGCCTGATATCCCAAAATGTCCTAGCACTCAAAGTAGTTTTACTTTGTTCCTCGTGGCATTCCCATAGCAGTTTGGACAACACCTTGTTAGAGGCTAATGCATTTAATGCCGCCTGACTGTCCGACGCGATAGTGATCTGTATTCCAGCGAACCCTCTTTTTATATTTCTGTGTACTTATACATTCAAATATAGCAAAAACTTCTGTTTGGAATACAGTGGAGTAGCATCCCAGAGAGTGACTTATTTTCTCCATGTACCACTACTCCCGCTCCTGTATCTGTCCTAGAACCGTCTGTAGACCAACAAAGTCCTTTCCGCAATATGTCAGGACTAGTCAGGAGTCTTTGTTAGCCATACAGAGGTTACGTTTTATCTATCTAAAATTGCAGCGACCAACGCTACTGTAAACCTATTATTATATATATTATATTATTATATTGTTTTTAGTAAATACAAATACCTATTTTAAATGATTTCTTTTGTAGAATACTATCTACTTAGGCCGAAGACAGAATATCGACAATTTTTTAAACTCTTTAAAGATTTTGTCAAGAATTATTAATATGTAAGATTGATGAACCGCGTATATTACTAGTATTGCGCAGACGAATCAATAATCAGCTGCGAAATTACAAATAGGAACACCTTCGAATCCCAAATAGACAAGTAATATTTATATATGTATACAATATAAAACTCCACAACACAAAAGTGTCAAAATTGTGATGCGGGCCAGCATTGAAATCATAAATTCCCATTTAAATTAGCCACACTTGTTTCAGGTACCCATCCTCAGCTAGGCAGATGTAATGTTGACAGCCAAATGCGTGTATAGTATAATCGTTCTTAACATGTCATTCAGATACACAATCTTAAATATATAAAATTACTGTATACAAGTTTTTATTCGGGGCTCAGATTGTAGTGTAAATTTCGAACAAAACTGAGATAAGGGATTCCATTCTCTATGCGTTTTCTTTAAATACAGGTGTGTATATGATGAATTCTTCAGTTTATTTTTATTGTGTCCAACAAACAATTATTATTTTACTTGATCATTTCCTTAGGTAGGTTGTACCTACATAGATATCTACAAGTGTTATAAACATTTGGTCAATATTTATGAAAATATGTAATTATTTTATTTACCATTAAGCATATGTTCTATATTCAACATTATATTTCTTGATATGTGATACGTGATAATTATCTAATTTAAATTAATTTTCGTTTATACACACGAGGAGAACATCTGACAGTATGTTTGGTTAGAGTTCTATGGTTCCGTCGGGTTAAGTACAAGTTTTGTTCTTGGCTTTATAAAGCAACTTTTGTCGTAAGTAATGATTCTATATCGATGGCTTAGATGTGATTTGCATTGCAATGCACAATATGCTTTAGAGTCGCTAACACGGGACTTTAGTATTCCCCATGGTAGAGATATAACATGGTATGTCACGGCGCACATTTTGACTACCGCTAGGACTACGTCATCAAGTAGAAATCTTGGCGCGAATTTTAAATATAAAGTAGAATAATTGGATAGATTTTGCTATTTCTAAATAACATCTAATCTTGAAATTATGTACCTACAAATTGAAAATCAACGATGCTTATTATCGGAATGTTTACATGCACTTTTAATTAGAATGTATTTGACATAATATGAAATAAACTTTGAAATTATAATCATGATTTGTAATAAATAAAAGTTGTAACATTTCACATTTGTAGACTTTAATTGAAAATAAATTATTCTTTCATTGAATATAGAATGTTAGATAATGTTTACATAATTGTTCATAATATTCGATGAAAGAATATATAGTTTAAAGTAATGAAGGGATATTCAACAAAGTTGAAATCTACTTACTATTAAAAAGGACATGGAAAAACATAATAATAACTACATAATAAAGCATAACATAACTATTTTTTGAATCCTGTAAATTTTGTGATCTTGTTTGTTTTTCTAGAGTTATCTTGTATTTTTCTGTTGATTTCTCGTAGACGAATTTAAGTAAGTTCTTGTCCAAACGAGACAAATTGAATAGCATAGCTGGCAAGCATCTTTTGCTATATTGTCAAAGATTTGATCCTCTTCAATTTCTCGCCGTGGTTAAAGGAGTCCTCCATGACCTTTGAGCATTTTTCAATTAAAACTGATACCACCAGACTAAATTAATAAATTCAAATAACCAAAACTTAACATTCTTAAATGTTGTGTAGCAGATTTGACAATTTGTTATTTGACAGTTGACAGTTCCCACTTTGCAGAAAACAGATAGCTATTTAGTGGCACTCAACAAGTTTTTCTACTTGCGCAGTACAGTACGAAAATCGAGCCGAGATAAAACTAACCATATTTTATCTCAACCATGGTATTCCCAATAGGTATTTATGTACGATTGTTAACAAATGTACCAAGAATGAGAGAGATTCAAGGGGCTTCCTAATTTGCAGGTCACAATAAAAGCTTGAAGGTCAACCCCTTCTAGTGATGCGGTCAATTTGAAATTTTGCAGAAATACCATTCAATAAATGCTCTTTCCATTTCCACACTCAAACTCGACCTACCCCTATTTTTAAAACTACCCCGTCTATAAAAGCTTGCAGGTCAAACCCTTGTGGTAGTGCGGTCAACTCGAAATTTTGCAGAAATACCACTCAATAAATGCTCTTTCCATTTCCACAGTCAAACTCGACCTACCCCTGTTTTTAAAACTACCCCGTCCATAAAAGCTTGCATGTTAACCCCTTGTAGTGGTGCGGTCAACTTGAAATTTTGTAAAAATACCATCCAATAAATGCTCTTTCCATTTCCACACTCAAACTCGACCTACCCCTTTTTTTAAAACTACCCCGTCTACAAAAGCTTGCAGGTCAACCCCTTGTGGTAGTGCGGTCAACTCGAAATTTTGCAGAAATACCATCCAATAAATGCTCTTTCCATTTCCACACTCAAACTCGACCTACCCCTATTTTTAAACTACCCCGTCTATAAGAGCTTGCAGGTCAACCCCTTGTGGTAGTGCGGTCAACTCGAAATTTTGCAGAAATACCATTCAATAAATGTTCTTTTCATTTCCACACTCAAACTCGACCTACCCCTATTTTTAAAACTACCCCGTCTATAAAAGCTTGCAGGTCAAACCCTTGTGGTAGTGCGGTCAACTCGAAATTTTGCAGAAATACCACTCAATAAATGCTCTTTCCATTTCCACAGTCAAACTCGACCTACCCCTGTTTTTAAAACTATCTCTTGCAATCAAAGTCTATAAGGCCGTGCCTGTAGTTTAATTCAACTGCAAGCTGCAAGCTTTTATAGAAGGGGTAGCTTTCAAAATAGGGGTAGGTCGAGTTTGAGCGTGGAAATGGAAATAACATTTATTGTTTCGTATTTTTACAAAATATCAAGTTGACCGCACCACTACAAGGGGTTGACCTGCAAGCTTTTATAGAAGGGGTAGTTTGTAAAATAGGGGTAGGCCGAGTTTGCGTGTGGAAATGGAAAAAGCATTTATTGAATCGTATTTCCACAAAATTTCGAGATGACCGCACTACCACAAGAGGTTGGCCTGCAAGATTTTATAGAAGGGGTAGGTTTAGAAATAGGGGTAGGTCGCGTTTGAATGTGGAAATGGAAAGAACATTTATTGTTTCGTATTTTTACAAAATTTCAAGTTGACCGCACCACTACAAGGGGATAACCTGCAAGCTCTTATGGAAGGGGTAGTTTTAAAAACAGGGGTAGATCGAGTTTGACAGTGGAAATGGAAAGAGCATTTATTGAATGGTATTTCTGCAAAATTTCGAGTCGACCGCACTACCACAAGAGGTTGACCTGCAAGCTTTTATAGAAGGGGTAGTTTCAAAAATAGGGGTAGGTCGAGTTTGAGCATGGAAATGGAAAGAACATTTATTGATTCGTATTAATGCAAAATTTCAAGTTGACCGCACCACTACAAGGGGTTAACCTGCAAGCTTTTATGGAAGGGGTTGTTTTAAAAACAGGGGTAGGTCGAGTTTGACGGTGGAAATGGAACAAGCATTTATTGAATCGTATTTCTGCAAAATTTCGAGATGACCGCACTACCACAAGGGGTTGACCTGCAAGCTTTTGTAGACGGGGTAGTTTAAAAAAAAGGCGTAGGTCGAGTTTGAGTGTGAAATGGAAAGGGCATTTATTGTCTCGTATTTTTACAAAATTTCAAGTTGACCGCACCACTACAAGGAGTTAACATGCAAGCTTTTATGGAAGGGGTAGTTTTAAAAACAGTGGTATTTCTGCAAAATTTCGAGTTGACCGCACTACCACAAGGGGTTGACCTGCAATCTTTTATAGAAGGGGTAGTTTTAAAAATAGGGGTAGGTCGAGTTTAAGCGTGGAAATGGAAATAACATTTATTGTTTCATATTTTTACAAAATTTCAAGTTGACCGCACCACTACAAGGGGTTGACCTGCAAGCTTTTATAGAAGGGGTAGTGAAAAATAGGGGTAGGCCGAGTTTGCGTGTGAAAATGGAAAAAGCATTTATTGAATCGTATTTCCACAAAATTTCGAGATGACCGCACTACCACAAGAGGTTGGCCTGCAAGATTTTATAGAAGGGGTAGGTTTTAGAAATAGGGGTAGGTCGAGTTTGAATGTGGAAATGGAAAGAACATTTATTGATTCGTATTTTTACAAAATTTCAAGTTGAACGCACCACTTCAAGGGGTTAACCTGCAAGCTTTTATGAAAGGGGTAGTTTTAAAAACAGGGGTAGGTCGCGTTTGAATGTGGAAATGGAAAGAACATTTATTTTGTTTCGTATTTTTACAAAATTTCAAGTTGAACGCACCACTTCAAGGGGTTAACCTGCAAGCTTTTATGGAAGGGGTAGTTTTAAAAACAGGGATAGGTCGAATTTGACTGTGGAAATGGAAAGAGCATTTATTGAGTGGTATTTCTGCAAAATTTCGAGTCGACCGCACTACCACAAGGGGTTGGCCTGCAAGCTTTTATAGAAGGGGTAGTTTCAAAAATAGGGGTAGGTCGAGTTTGAGCATGGAAATGGAAAGAACATTTATTGATTCGTATTTTTACAAAATTTCAAGTTGACCGCACTACTACAAAGGGTTAACCTGCAAGCTTTTATGGAAGGGGTTGTTTTAAAAACAGGGGTAGGTCGAGTTTGAGGGTGGAAATGGAAAAAGCATTTATTGAATCATATTTCTGCAAAATTTCGAGTTGACCGCACTACCACAAGGGGTTGACCTGCAAGCTTTTATAGACGGGGTAGTTTTAAAAATAGGGGTAGGTCGAGTTTGAGTGTGGAAATGGAAAGAGCATTTATTGAATGGTATTTCTGCAAAATTTCAAATTGACCGCATCACTAGAAGGGGTTGACCTGCAAGCTTTTATTGTGACCTGCAAATTAGGAAGGCCCGAGATTCAATGCAAATGAAACACCGAGGATAATATATATTATTATTATATTCATGACATTTTTCTTTTAATGGTCATGTTAAGATGTTAGGTTTTTTTGAAGAAGCTAATTATAATTATTATTTTTGACCGTTGAGTGGATATAATTTCTTCACTCAACGTTTTTAAATTAACATACCTAGTAACCTAGTAACAATGGGTGACTGCAAGATGACGCATGACCGGTGTAAATGATAGTTTATGAAATTTGGTGACCAAAACCATTAAAAAAATTAGTTAACCAGAAATGCACTGCAGTGGCATTTTAATGAGGATAAAAAAAAGTAAAAACAATTATTATTATTCCACATGGTTGAATTATGACTTCGCATCTATTTCTAACTTATATATAGCTTAAATACTTATTATCTAACAACTAATGTATAGTCGAATTCATTTTTGTACCGCAGATAAAAAATTACCGACAAAGGAACACGTGCGGCGGCTTCTTTGAATAGTATACACATTGCACTAATGGAATTATTTTCAGATATACGTTATGGATGTAACAATGCAAAAACAATATGTCTATAAAAGTACTTTCGTCAATATATACATAAGGAGAGAAGAAGGAGATGCAATGTATTTTTATACATAATATGAGGACTGTAAGATATTTTTTCATATCTATAAATTGTGTGAAAATTATTACTTCCATTTTTATTAATGTTTTGGGAAATATACATAATTTGTCAGAAAATCACCTAATATGGTTTAAACTTGGATTGGCATCGTTCGGTACGTAGACTTATTTATGTATGGTATATATTTATTTGAGAAATAACCTTGCAAATGCGTTACCAGCATTTCATGCGTGAACCGTGAGCGATTGTACTATATTTGAAATAAAAGGTAATATAAAACCGTTTTCATTGTTGGATTATAGTATATCTATATACAATGATAATATTTAGTACTCTAGGTTATACAGAGGCTATTGAGCTTCTATCACAAGGGCAAAATAATTGTATAGAGAAGGTTGTTCGCAAAATGTATTTCAAATATAATGCTGCAAATACAAATAATGAAGCATGATTATTATTATTATTATTAACCAAAAACTGAAGCCTCACTATATGAATCAGGTATGCTCTATGGAAGAATGAAACAATATTAGAACCATTATTTTACAAACCAGACCAGAATGCTGAATGGCTGGTGCCTTGATCATTAACAGTTTACGTTTACAGCAGTGAATAGGTACTATATTCAATGGTTTACAGTGATTCGAAGGTCCTCAAATACCTCCGAGATTGGACAGTGTTGCTGGCTGGCTCAGTTCGCTTGATTCAGATAATGTGGGCACAAAAATTTGTAGAATTTCAAACGAGTGAGATGGTAATATGGTTACCTATTATTGAAGCAAATAGGCGACATTTTTATATTTTCTCTGCTCTGCGTCACATTTTTAGGCTTAGTTAGATGACTGGCTCTATTAATCAAAATTCAAGTGATGAAGCACATAAGTACCTATATCGGATTGATAGGTACGTATAATGTAATTTGTTATTTATTTTATTTGATTCTTTTCACATAAAATATTTTTAAATTAATATTTCTTTGTTATATTTGTTTGCATGTATTTATTTACGTTAGAATATTCTTCATTATTCTTTTAAAAAATAAAT
The DNA here is from genome assembly GCA_963680705.1 of Rhagium mordax. NCBI lineage: Eukaryota > Metazoa > Arthropoda > Insecta > Coleoptera > Cerambycidae > Rhagium > Rhagium mordax. Next base: position 30,640,248 of record OY796660.1, read on the forward strand.
ACATATATGTATTAAAATTTGATGATACTGGTTTAGTGGTTTTGGATGAAACAACATAGGAATCCAGCAGTTTTGTCGGTCATTTATACTGTAGACAGTCTCGCTTTAGCGCGTTTTTACTTATGTGATGACAATGACAATTTTTAACGGCATCTGCTGGTGAAGTGACCGTCTGCTTAAATTTTCTTTCAAATAGGTATTGAGTGTGCATAATTTTATATACCTACATGTTGAGTTTTAACATTTATACTAGTATGTGATCGTATAAAATCGGTTGTGACTGATTTTTCGGAATTTTCAGTGGCGTCTGTTTCAAAACGCTATAATTTATTTATACCGTGTTTGTCAAGTTGGTTACGTTGAACAATAATGTGTGCACGATTTTACTAAACTATACCCTATTGATTTTCAGAGTCAAACTTTTGGTATATTGTTAGACGTTTTTTTACGCGAGCTCTCGGTTTAGTTTTTAAAAGTAATCCATACAAGCTATTCGTCACCTGGAAGACTGAATTGCAAATTATAATAATATGTTGACTTCCACCGTATATTGTCCACTTTGCCAACCCTAGTTTCCGAGATAATCATAATTTTCGAAAATAGTGCCAAAATCGGCCATTTTAAATGTTAACGCTCATACTATGACTTATTCTCCGCTAAATCTTTTTCTCGTTAAAATGGAAGCAAGTTGATTCTCCATTAGAAAAAAAGAAAGTGAAAGTTTTTTGTATTATACAGTGTGTCTCGTCTCAAGTGGACAGACTTTGATATTTCGGTTATTGTTCGACAAATCGATTATAAATTTATGTTATGTTATGAAACTCTTCATGGCGCGTCTTTCAATATATTTTTTAATTGTCACACCAACACATTGTGTCTTCTCAAAAATGAGATTTTTCTATATTTTTCTTAGAGTTAGAGATACAGCAAAAATGTATTAAGAAAAGTTGTTCAAAATAAAAAAATACCCCTTTTGCAATAGTCCAGAAATTTACTTTTTAAATTGTACTGAGACTTTAACAAAAATAACCGTGGTACTCAAAATCAGTTTATTGTGAAATATTTCAAAATCATAACCCCTAAATGCAACAAATTTTAATGCAGTATTTAAGTAGGTACTTAAATGTGACTTTTTCAGCTAAATGACCATCAATAGCAATATATATTTCTTTATGCATTGTTCCTTATTTCCTGCTACTCGTAGTTCTTGAACATTAATTTCTTACCAGGCTTGACCAATCACAAAGCTCTTACCTACTTCGGGGTCTCGTTTTGTAAACTTATTTTTAATGCTGTCCCAATAATAAAAATCAAGCGAGATAATATCCAGAGGTCTGGGAGGCTACTCGATTAAAGGGCTGTTTCACCCTATCCTTAAGGAAAATTTACATTCAACCATCGTCGGACAATTATCGAATTGTGAATCGATGCTTCATCCGGTTGAAAAATATGTCTCTTAGCAATGCCATTGGACAATCATCAATTACCTTCATTAATGTATTATTTAGAAAGTGTAACAGTCTAACTGCATTTAAAGTTTGTAAGAAAAAGAAAGGGCATATTATCATTTCACCAAAAAATCCGCACCACACGTTCATTTCTTCAAAGTACTCCCGCTTACAATTGATCACCCATTGTGGGTATTTTGCGAACATACTACACCATTGGTGGCGAATGTCGCTTCATCAGTGAAATTTTTTTCTTGAAATGACTACCATTGTGAAAATTGCCTTGGGTCCAGAAGCAGTATTCCAGCTTTCTGATATTATCATCCCCCCCCCCCAAAAAAAAAAGAGCAAAAGTTTTCTAGCTTACTTTGTACTTTACATTGAAAATAAAATTTTTATTTCCAGGGAACCCCTCGAAACAGTTAAGATAGAAGCCGTTGGGCCTCGGCGCATAATATGTTGCGAAAATCTGAAATTTATTATTATTTCTTGATAATTAGAAATCTTTTGTTACCTGAGAGTATATTCGGTATGATCAGTTTAAAAAAAATTTTGTAACACGAGAGTAAAATTTATTAAAAAAATCAGATTCGAAATCATTTTGTAATTGGGGCTCATGGGAGGACATTGAACAGAAAAGGGTTTATAAATTATATTTCAATGACATAGTCGGGAAATTCACGTTGAATCAGAACAAATAAAAAACTGATGTTTTTTTAATTAATCAGATTCAAGGGATAATTGTCCTACGAGGAGCCTTTGAAACTATGTAGTTGAAGAAACCGAACAAAAATGGATTGTAAAAACAAAAAAAAGCTATAGAAATTTATGGGAAGTGTCTCCGGTGGGGTGGGGGGTTCAGTGGGAAAATGCCCAATGCCCACCTGTTAAACCCACCACTAAAATTAAGATACCTACTCACATTCACACGAAAATGGTCGTATGAAATTCGGCATCGAAATTAGATACACATAAGACAAAATAACTTGGCCAAAGACATAAATTGGTGAATGCCAACAGTTTGCATAAGTCACGAAAATAAGAAAATAAAGGATTGTGTTTTTTTCTCAATTAATTAGTTTCTCTCCACTTGATAATAATTAAGTCGATGTTTCTATAAAATTGTGCATTCTAGTCCACTTAGTCGATAAGTATCAAACATTTTAAAAATCTCGAAAGCTCCTTATTAATTTTTAAAATGTCACTAGTTGTTTGGAAGTAACAGCTACTTAACTTCCAGTAGGAAGTCTAGTTAATTCATTCACAAACTTCAACTTCGAATAACATCATCATTTTTATAGATAGGAATCTTTTTACAGAAGAATTCCTTATGAAGGCTAGGATGTGATTGTATTCATAATTATAGTAAGAAAGTTGGCTCTTTACCGGACGTCATATTTTATTTATTAAAAACTTCTCTATTACTTTGTGAATAATACACAAGTTAGTTATATTAAGGACTTTATTCGTTAAATATGTTAGGTTATTTTGGTCAACTAATATGACCATTAGCTTGATTATGAGCAATATTTACTTATATGGTGAAGAATTAACACTGATTTTGCCAGGCTCACTGTTTGAATTGGAAAATAATTTTTGTGATTTAATACAGAAAATTTCTAAAATATTCCCAATATAATTATGAAGTTGATTAATGTACTGTTTACTTCTGTTTTTATTGTTTACTGCAAAGATAGACGAGACTTATAGAGTAATGCGTTATGTTGACTAGATATTTGATTTAAATTACAAAAACTATGACTACTTACAACACCCGTTTCATTAAACACAGTGGATTAATTTCTGAAATAATTCTACATAATAAATTTAAGTTTCAATATAATTATACCTGAACACCTTTCCGGCGGTAAGGTGCAGATATTCGGTTTGTTCATTTTCATCGGACTCTATAGTCTGAATTAACCCAACGAAACAAACGGTTTTAGTTAACACTAAATAGAATTTGCTCTATTAAAGAAATTAAATTTATTTATATTATATTTTAATCTCTATAATAATAGAGATAAAAGATCTATTGTACAGGGTTAGTTTTATAAATGTAAACCCCCCATTTTTATTTTTATTTTTGACCGATTCAAAAAATTAAAAAACTGGTCTTACACGGTTTTTTACGTAGATTCCACTTCTGCTAACGGATTGACAATAGCGTTTTAAATATACAGGGTACGCAAAAAAGTTAGGTTTTTTTAAATGGAACACCCTGTATATTTTGACAAATTTGAATTCCTCCAATCATTCTGATTACAAATATATACACATATTGTATAATCGCTTTACTGGTTTTTGAGTTATTTTCACTTTATTATGGATACGTTGAAACAAAAGCGTTATTTTATAAATTCATATAATAAATCAATAAATGGAATAAATCAAAAACAAAACAAAATATATGAATTATTAAAACAAATTACGTAACATTTTCAACATAACCACCATTAACTTCGATACATTTCAAACAATTAATAAAATTCGAACGGAGTCCAGACCTGAATCCATTAGATTATTTTCTTTGGGGAACGCTCAAGGAAAAAACTTACAGTGAACCAGTGGAAAATTTTAAACAACAAAAAAATCAAATTGTAAAAAATATAACTTTTTTAAATTTGCATGCAGCGCTTTTTCGAAAAATTCGATCGAATTTTATTAAACGCGGTTTGAAATGTATCGAAGTTAATGGTGGTTGATTATGTTGAAAATTTGATTTAATAATTCATATATATTTTTTTTGTTCATTTACTTTATTTATTGATTTATTATATGGGTTTATAAAATGACGCTTTTATTTCGACGTATCCATAAAGTGAAAATAACTCAAAAACCAGTAAACCGATTATACAATAGGTGTATATATTTGTAATCAGAATGATTGGAGGAATTCAAATTTGTCAAAATATACAGGGTGTTCCATTTAAAAAAACCTAACTTTTTTGTGTACCCTGTATATTTAAAATGCTATTGCCAATCCGTTAGCAGAAGTGGAATCTACGTAAAAAACCATGTAAGGTCAGTTTTTTAATTTTTTGAATCGGTCAAAAATAAAAATAAAAATGGGGGGTTTACATTTATAAAACTAACCCTGTACATATACTAAAAATGAATTTGCAGAATCACCATAGTTTATAAATCAAAATAAATTATATAGGTATGTAGATGTTCTGGTAAAGCTAAATAGTTCTGAATTTAGTTATACCAGCTTATTGTTACTTTTTATAGCTAACAATAATATACAATTAATTTATATTAAAACTTTTGAATTAATAATTTCGAGATACTAAATTAAACAGTAATAATGCATTTAAGAACTGCATTAAATAAAATTATATTGAAATATTGAATAAAACAGCATTAGTGGCGGATGAAATTGATCGTTTGATTTAAAATTTCATAAAGAAATTTGTATTTTTATTAGTCTTTGAAATTTTAAATATTAAAATTCAATCTAACATAAAATATGAATATTTTATAAAACATTACAAAAATCAAAACTTTCTGTCTGATTCTGAAAAAAAAACTATTTTCAAAAAGCAGTTCTATTTGATTTTTTCGCAAATTCTAATAATAATATTTCTTATGAAATACCTCTTCATTTAGTCTTGGTAGTTACCTTATATTCCACACTTACCAATATATGGGCTAACTTAAATTATAGGTACTTCCACCACTGTACACTAATTACGTTCTAAAACCAAACCCAATATTAAAAAACGAAACTGGCAACTCCAAAAGTGTGTACTCCTTCTAATATGAGAGAAATGTCAAACAATTGAAACTAGTAATTTTGTATTCATTTTTTTTAATTGTCTGTGGATTTACCTGTTCATTATGGTTCTTATCCCATAATTTATTGTTTAATAGTTATAATAAAATAGTGTCTAATGTTGTGTTATATTTATCGCTTTATTCATCATCTTCTATTAAAACCTACGTCCTACATAATATACGTACATACAATTTAACATAAACAACAGCTACTCCAAAAAATTTATACTAATTTCTTGTAAATAAGTTACTATTTGTGTTCAACCATTGAATATAGGTACATTCCTATATTCACTGGTTCAACAGAACTAACTTTGTCTGTTCAAAGGTATTTGCTAGATTTTATCGGTCTCGGATGACATTTAAAAAAGAATTAAAAAAGTGTGTCCTAAATTACAATAGAAATAGGACTACAATATGTAGCCGTTGATAGTTTATTTTTCCTTTGCGTTAATTTGATTTTCTAGTGATTTTATCACTTTTTTAGTAATTTTCTGAAAAGCAATGTAGGTAGTTCGATTAACTTTTTACTTATAGAAATGCAATAATAATATAATAATTAAAAATATATTTTGGTAAAAATGAAAAGGTGTTTAATTTTTTCTTCACTTACAAACTATTTTATTGGTTTTGTTAGGAACAGACATTAATATTATTTTTCTTATCTAAATCTTGCAATTTTTTTTCTTATATTACGTTAAAAATGTCAACTAAAGATGTATTAAAAAAATTATTATTATATCACAATACAACATTTTTAAGCAGATTGTGTTCATCCGCGGACAGCTTTGAATTTGCTGGTTCCTTCAGTTTGTTTTGCTTATTCTGTATTGTTCATAATAGCAATAACAATAATAATAACAACAATAAAGGCCTTTATTAATTAATTGTTTATATATTTGTACATATAAATTAAAAACATTTAAGTATTGTTGTTATACTATGGCGAAACTTATCATACTACTATATTAACTATTATAGGTTAAATTTTTCTTACTATGTATTATGGTACTTCATGTACAGGGTGTCCCAAATTGCTTGATTTTGGCTGGTTTTCCTATTTCTAGACCAGGTAGAGAAAAACTGACATATAAGTCTAGAGCTCGATTTTTGTGAAACGCCGATTGTTGAAAACCACATTTGACATTTTACAGATTCCGAAAAACTCTCAACTTTTTTATTTGTGGATATTTTTTCAAACGGTAAAAACTTTCTACATGCACTTTTTGACGTAGAATAAGATGCATTTGTCAAAAAAAATATATCGCTTTTCGATTGTTTGATACCAAAGCTAACTTTGTGGAAACCATAGTTGGCTTTAACTTTAGAAAATAGGAAAAAAAATAAGCTTTCCAAAAATATATATGCCAAGATATGTCTAGTTATCCTTGCTGCCAATATAACACATTTCTCTTTAAAAATGACATTTTTTAACATTAAAAAAAGTTTTTCGGAATCTGTAAAATGTCAATTTTTGCCGATATCTCGGAAACGGTTAGAGATATCGAAATGTGGTTTTCACCAATCGGCGTTTCACAAAAATCGAGCTCTAGACTCATATGTCAGTTTTTCTCTACCTGGTCTGGAAATAAGAAAACCAGCCAAAATCAAGCAATTTGGGACACCCTGTATACAGGGTGAATTTGAAATACACTGGATAATTTTAATCCGTTAAGCCCTATGGTCCGTAAAAATTCTCATTTGTAAAATAAATGAAATACAGTCAAGAAAACAATTTTTGAATATTTATTAAATATTCACGACGCTCCTGCCTGAGCAGAACAGCTGATGTGTGTAGCGACATAAATGCCTGTACCCCAACTCTTCTTAGCTATCGTGTTGTTGTGTTGGCGTAGTTCAGCCTGTGCATCCATGATGTCGAGTGTGAATTTTTCCTAGTGTTTTAGATTTCAGTTTTGGTTTTACTTGGTAAACGCTGCGAATACTGCGTAGAGGTATTTGTTCGTAACCAAGTCAATGTCAAGTTCACCGGTCAGTGTATCCCCAGTGGGACGAGTTTAGGGTTTTTGTGTTGAAACATTAACTATGAAATTTTGAAATTAAAACACTGAGAATTCATTAATTATGCTATAAGAAATTACAGATTAAAAATATTCAGTGTATTTTAAATTCACCCTGTATATTAGATGCAAATAAGCCTTATTATTATTATTTATTCACTTGCGCAAAACAATAATTACCATTCACTATCTCAGTCTATGCGTGAAAAAAAAAGAAACTGGAAAAAAGGCAATGTGGCAAATTTCATTTTATAGAAAAAAATATAATTGGAGGCGGTGGCTTGTTATTTGACTTAAAATTTAAATCAGTTAAATAAATAAGCAGTAAGGTTACTTTCAACAGGTATTACCCAATTACAGGAACCACCAGATTACCCATGGATGACTACTGAGTAGAACATGAAAGCATAGAGTAAACGTGTGGGTAGGAGAACAACGACAGACGCTCGTGTAAGCGTCGGACACTCTCAACTTTGGACGTATCCTTGCGCCTACAATTTGTCTTGGTTAGGAAGCCACAACACAAGAAAGTAACCAAGAGCGGATTTACGGGGGGGGGGGGTAAAGGGGGTAATTACCCCCCCCCATGAATCATGAGGTATGAATTACAAAGAAGAGATACAAACAAAATTAATGTATTTATTGGCGAAATAAATAATTTGAAACGAAAATTTAGAAATTTTATAACAATTATTTTATAGCATCTATACAAAATAAGAAAATTTTCCCAAAATCCCGCAACTCAAAATTTCTTGGAAGCCTACACTTACAGTTTACAGAAAACAGGTAAAATTTTCCCTGCTTTTCACCTCCCCGCCCTGCTCATCCTAGAGTTTACCCCCCCCCCCATGACAGTAAGCTAAATCCGCCCTTGAAAGTAACCAATGTTTGCGTCACTAATCCTACTCTCATTTTCATTTTTTATCCCTCTGAATACTAATAAAATAACACTTTTGATAAGTCTGCAGTGTTGCTTGCTGATATCGAACGCCTTGTTGTCAGAAGATTAAAAATTCTACCTTTACGGGCGGTGAAGATATGCGATCCACGCACGGACACAACAGGTCACGGCGCGGTTACGGTAAAATAAATAAAAATTTCTGTTATTTCTGAATATAACCAATTGCTGTAATATAATCGGATCCATCAACGAATGACGATTCTCATTTAATTAAACCTGGATTCTGAACAAAATAATGTTAGATATAATAACGAACACCCCTGCAATCCCCCCCTCCCTCTGCAAAGGAATAGCATTTTAATTCTTAGCAGATGAGACATAAACATGCTACAATAGTATACCTAATACCAAAGATTATTTACACCTAGGTTAGCTTAAATATAATAAAGTAGGAAATCAAATACATAACTCTGCTAAAAGTCTGTGTATATACAGTGTGTCCACGGATGGACGCATGAATAGGTGTAAATGACAAAAAATTTTCGAATTGGACATTACTCTTCTGGATTTAGCCCCTGCTTCCTCTAAAACTAAAAAGTGCCAAATATGAGTGAAATCGCTCTAGAGACATATTTTTAAAAATGCACTAGAATAAACTACCTTTACTTTTGAAGATACAACAAAATTGTATTAAGAAAAGTTGTTCAGAATAAAAAAATATGCCCAAATTCAAATTTCAAAAAGATTGGCCTGTTTTGATGAACTCGTCATTTTTCTCAATAAAATTTTGTTATTTTTATTTGAACAAAGGTAGTTTAATGAACTTTATAAAAAAAAAATGTTTTTTAAAGTTGGCCAATTTTCCTTAAATTTTGCAACCCAACATAAATCTTTATTCTGAACAACTTTTCTTAATACAATTTTGTTGTATCTTCAAAAGTAAAGGTAGTTTATTCTATTGCATTTTTAAAAATATGTCGCTGGAACACCTCGTATACGAGCGATTTCACTCATATTTGGCACTTCTTAGTTTTAGACGAAGCAGGGGCTAAATCCAGAAGAGTAATGTCCAATTCGAAAATTTTTTGTCATTTACACCTATTCATGCGTCCATCCGTGGACATACTGTACATATGTAGTTCTGGATTCATATTTAAGATACTCTTATTATAAATGTTTGCATCAAAACCGTTTTGTAATTTAAAACTCATTTACGGAATGAAGGATTGCACTGCTGTACCTTATATCATAATGGTATTATATGATAAAACACCTTTATGTTTGTGTAACAAATCAAAATTTTAAGGTGCGTTTTACAGACTTTAAAAATGTTCAGTAGTTCCAGAGACATCCTGAAAATAGCGCAAATCGCCATTTTTAATTACTGCCACTAACACGCAAACGATAAGGTTTAGAAAAACAAAATTTAAATGAAAGTTGAATGATGTTCAGTTGCCTATTTAAAATTCTTAAATTTGTATTTTTATCCTTTCAATTGTAAGTGCCGCGACGCCCAATTTTTGTTTTTCTTTTTTAAACTATTTTGCATTTATTTTATTGTTGAATAATGTAACCAAGTAAAATTTTAAGACAATTTGACAGTTCTATAGTTTATACAAAGTCAATTGAAACTCCGATGTTTGATCTGCACCGCCTTAAAGGTAGTCGGTACTTTGTCGGCACTTTTAAGATATAAAAACGCTTGGATTCAATTGACTTTGTATAATACTAGCGATGACACTTCTAGAACAGTTAATTGTTTATCATGGCCTACTTTGCTGAACTTACGAATGAGTGATAATAAATTTGAGAATTTAAATACGCAACACCATTCAACTTTTATCTAAACAATTTTTTTCTATACCTTATCATTTGCGTGTTATTGGCAATAATTAAAAATGTTGATTTGCATTAAACTATTGAACATTTTCAAGTCTGAAAAAGACACCTTAATAAGCTTTAAAATGCTCAACTTTTCTCTAATTTAACCGACCTTCTATCTCTTACGGTTTAGGAGTTACCCATATAATTCCATTGAAAAAGTGGACACCCTGTATAGGTATATAGGTAGGTACATGCATTGTAGTCTATCAATAAGTTGAGTAGAAAGGCAATGATCTCATTGTGAGTAAATACTCCGCCTTTTTAATAATAAAGATTTTTTTCTTTTCTTTTAGGATTGTGTTTAAGTATTATTATTATTTCACAACACGTATTGTACCTTCCATAGCAATGATATGCATACCTACATTATTATTAAATAAAGTCATTTATTATTATTGTTATTATTATTACATATTTGAGATCTCCCCGGATATTTAACATCATTTGCGTATATTTCAACTCCTCTGCTATCCAGTTCATTCCTGAAAGTGGAAGAAAATCCATTTACGAGCGATAACGGACTTCGACACGGACAATACGGACATAAATGCAATAAATAGATTTTAATTCATTGTTCATTTCTGATCAGTGACGGTTAACCAGCTTCTCGTGTTACTAGTTTTCAAGAAAAATTAAAATTTATGATTTGCGAGAAACAAAAAGAATAATTAAGAGACATCCCCTGATAATAGTGTGAGATGCGAATAATAAAACTATTCGCAGAGACTTGAGAGGCGGTTAAGAAAACATTTTCTGTCTATAGTACACAGACTGAATAAAATTTCAAATTTTAAACATTAAAATAAGTATTTTTGCATATGAGGTGTTCATATTGTTCATGCGATGGATCAGATGGGTTTAGGTTAATAGAAAAAATTGAGAGAAATCTACAGAAGCAATGTCAACATTACATACAATGTGAAAATACACATTTTTATAATCGTCAAAATATTTCAATAATTTTACCATCTACTGTGTTATCTCATCCTTTGGTCGTTTGTGAGGTTCATTTAGTAGAATTAATAAACGACTAGCTAGTTTGCCTGTCCAAATTTTAGGCATATTGAATTGGTGAAAGATCAACCTCAGAAATCTTGTTTATGACCTTATGCTCTAAAACAACAGTGTTATCTGCTTCTAATATATGGTTCAAGATCATATGACTTGTCCCTTTTGTATTAATGTTCTAAGAAGACTAAATGAAATTTGATCTTCCTTTTCATGTGCCGTATAGTACTGAATCTGACGACATATCTCTATATCAACAGCAAATTTAACCACAAACAAATTAACCACCAAACACTATCCGATCTCGTTCGTATATTTCTTTCATTTTATTTATTCCAACAAAGTCTTTTAAAACTTGAGATATTAGCTTATACAAACAAAGCATAAAAATAATTATTTAAAATTATGGTGACGCATTATCTATATTGGAATAAGTTATAATATGGTCTCCTTTTGATAACGAATTTAATTTCAAATCATTAAAGTGATTACAATTCTGGAAAAATCAAAGAGAACATTTCTTTGCGGGATTTCGTATAAACTACCTAACAGTCATTTAAGACAAGAAACTGTTCACTGGGTTGATATTTACTCTTGTGCCAATATTAAGAAACTGTTCGTTACATTATTACGTAAAAATATTCATAATCTAAAAAATCACTTTAGTTATATCACTTAATAAAATGGTCTACGCACCAATATATCGGTATAATTGTCCATATCAGGCATTTTTAGCTACATAATTGAATTATTGTCCTGTCACAGTTGAAAAATCTGATTCAGCATTCAGCATCATTATTTGGAGACAATGAGACTGAATAATTAACGAACTAAGGTAAGCACTTAAATAGGGATTATAAATTTGCATTACCACAATCACATTATAACAATGGGCATTTCAATTTTAGGTTATAAAGAATTCATTTAATTTGAGTTGAAAATTTATTAACGCTATTTTCAACAAAAAAACCACAACACATTTCGGTGGAAAGATTAATTTTGCTGAGTTGAGAAAATATATCAAATACATACATATAAATTTATTTTAAATTACAAATAAAATTTGATGAAAATAAATTAACATTTATTGCAGAGAATTTTATTTCGATATCAAAGAAGGTATAAAAAATATATCATATATAATACACCACATGTAATTACGACCCCCTTTATCCCAGAAGGCTCTAGAAAGAAAAATGGAAAATGGAAAAATCCCTCTCACAGTATTTTCTATTGCCACGACCGGGAATCGAACCCGGGACTTTTGGAAGGGTGAGAGGCAGGTACGCTACCATCAGTCATATTAATATATAGAGCTGCTTTTAAATTATTTTTTATTCCACAGATCGGTAAAGGGTTATACAAGCATACCAAATTATACAAAAACTGGTTATTAGAAGTTAAAAATAAACCAATATTTAGTGCGCGCTGATGTTTTTTAGAAAACAAACTGAAATTTTTTGCTCAGATTACATACAAAAACAAAATTGGAACGATATCTATTTAATTAATGAGAACGATGTAAATAAATAATGAAATTGTTTCATAAACAGCTTTTTGAACATATTCAATGAAAATTTTCCAATGCAAACGCTGAAGTAAAAGTATACAAATAAATTAAATACATCATTAATATTGACAAATAATACTCCAAATTGAAATGAATTTTACTATTTATGTCAAAAATGCGAGTCTAATATCTTAAACAGACATGAAAACTCTTTACAGATATTATTCGCACAATCTATATTTAACTGATAAAAATTCAGTACTACAAATGTAGAAAGCAAATAATTTAATATTGCAATAAGCGCCACCAGATGGATTAATCCGAGAGGACTCTGTTATAGACAATGTACTTCACCATCCCATAGACCGGTTTCTGACTTATTAGCCTTCATCAGCATGGTACAGGTAAAGCATATATTGCAAACTACAGGTAGTTCAAAAAAAATAATTATTACAAAATAATTTGAAAGTAGGTATTTATATAATTTAAAATTCATTAAATGATTTCACATCGTTGAAGTATTTTTTATTCCATTATTTAAATGTTTCAACAAATTTTAATGATTTATATTCTAGGTATGTATTATTTGTCGTATATATTTATGTTGTAAATTACGTTATTATGTTGTTAGTTTAAAAGTTATGCTGCAATAGATTTTGTCCGTGAACTGAACTCAGATATAATTAGGTTCATTTGATTCTTCCCGATTAGGTTTTTAGGTATAATAAAATGTGCTATATCTGTAGTTCCCGTACTTGGGTAATTTCTTTACCGCCAAACAAAAGATAAAGGAAACAAAAAATACTATTTCAATATTAAGTACATAAATGACTAAAAACCTAAATTAATTTTCAAAATTAGTTTATTATTGCATTTGCTAAAATTAATGAAGATAATTTACCAAGTATTTAAACTACTTTTTTAAAGAAATTATTTAAACAATTTTTATAAGTAATTAATTATGTGTCATCAATTGCATTGCTTATTTTATTTTTTTTCAAATTGTTTTCAGTACGCTTGTAGAAGAAAATGTTGTTCCTAACTCATGCGGAAATTGTTTTTCCTGCACTCGTTTGGGTATATGCAGTCCAATGCGGGAGTATCACTTTCTGTACTTGTTAGGAAAATAAATATTTTCGGCAACCTCTTTCTTTGAAAAAATAGCACTTTTCCGGCCTAGTCCGGGAAGTACGTATTTCCTGGACTAGGCCGGGAAGTAGGGGAGACCGGGGATGGTTGGGACAAAATTTACATTTGAATTTTTTGCATCTCATCTATAGATATAATTAAAAATTTGGTGTAGGGCAATGGCAGCTACTTTATTTGACTAAGTAATTAATCATATTAAACACAAATATAAAAAAGTATGTAGCCAAAAAAATCAATTGTCAGGTCATGTCATGTGAACATGCCCCTTAGCCGGGGTATGTTGGTACACACTACGGAGTTGGTTGGTGCAGTCTATATTTTTGGGTTTTTGGGTTTTTTTGGTTCAACAAAAAAAATAATAACGTTAAAAAGTAATTTAGATTAGGCTAGGTTAGTGTAATAATGTTAAAAGGTAGATTTTATTCTAATAAAATGAATTACTATTCATCTCTTTTTCGCTGCTCATTTTCGCACTTTTCTCCTTTTCAAGTTCATCTTTCATAGGAGTGTCAGTTAAACAGGAAGATTTTGTCTTGCGTCTGTTCTGTTTAAGTTTTTTTGGTGCAACCAGTACCAGTACCAACCGAGCTGGACCAACATGTACCAACCAACCCCTTCGCCATAAATTGTCAAAATTGCACAGCTCTTGAATCAATAGGTACGTTATATGTTTGTTTCAATATACAGAAATGAAGCAAACTAAATATATATTCGTCACTGAGCAAAATGGAAACTAAAACCTACTCATTGACTATGTTTTATAATGTTATATATAAATGAAAATATTTACTCACAAGTAATTAAAACAAAAAACATTTTATAACTCGGTAACAAATAAACAGATGTAACCACCGCTTTCTACCGTCTGCTTTGATCATCTGAGGAATACACTTACACAGTCATGGTTGCCGTCTGTTGCACAGTTAAGGAAATATTAAGCCTGTACCAACCTACCCCTGTGCCCAACCATCCCCGGTCTCCCCTACGTATTTCCCGGACTAGGCCCTTTAATATTAGCAATTGCTCGAATTTTAACATAAATATTAATTTAAACAAGAATGAGAATGTTCCTAATTTCGTTCTACAAATAAATATAAAGAAACGTACTTTATTGATTTGTTATTCCACACGGTTGTCGAATAGTAGTTTATGTCATAAGGACGAAAAATCTAGTTTTTCGTCTGTGCGTCATACAATATTTTTTATTCGAATGTGCTTATGGATATTAAAATGATAGGGAAAATTAAAATTTTATGTTCTTAAGATGTACTTGCTACCCCGCAAATGATACAATTTTCAGACAGACGGCTGTGAACTAAGGCCAGAATAAATAACAACTGCACAACTGCTGTCATATCAGTTTGCTTGAAATTAGTATCGAATTCAATTTATATATTATAATATCGAATTTAATCGAAAATATACTACATAAAATAAATACAATAAAAGTTTTATTTACATGTGCATTACCATTTTACAGTAGAGAAAAAGGGCCAGCATTTTAAAAAGTAGGTACATAACTAAAAACGCTTAATCTTTTTGTCTGTCACTTTTCCGGCCTGGGCCGTAAAAGTCTTTTCAGTCGTTTACTTGAAGTAGCTAGAAAAGTTCTACCTTTCGTTTTGGTTTTCTGTCCGAGAAACGCCATTTTTTGACACATTCGAATAAAAAAAATAGTGCGTACGCAACACGCCCGGAAACTGTTTTTTCGGTCTTGTTACGTAAATTACTATTACATTGTTTAAAAAAAATTATTTGTTTGTTGTGTGTCAAATTTTTAAATAATTCTTTAAAAAAAGTACAGGGTGGGCAAATTTGATTGTTTTTATAGGGTAACTCTATAACTATAAGAGATATGGACAAATGGATGCTGCATTCCCAATGTCTTCTTTTTACAGAACCTCAATGGTGAAAACCAAAATTAGCTATCGTCTTTTGTTTTCGAGTTATATAACACATGTTCAATTTATCAACTTTTCGATACACGCCGGTATCTCGGTTGTTAGTGAAATTAGGAAAAAAATATTTGCACGATCTTCACGCACTTTTTTAAAGAGAATAAATATTGAATAAATTTTAAATATGCATTAATTTTCAAGTTATAACACAAAATTTTGTTTTTTATATGCAATCATAGTTGGCTGTGATTTATTTAAATAGTGTTTCTTTTTCCTTTTTTTAGTGACATATCTATATCACGTAGGTTATATATGTCAAAACTACTTATTTCATAAACAAAACAAAATCATCATAGGCACCTGACACAGTAAATAGCATTCTTCTCCTAGTAGGCGTGTGTCACTTAGAGTAGTGTCAAGACATCCGTCATTAAATTATTACATTTTCATTTCTAAACTTCTAATTTACGTATTAATTCTTCTAAAAGGTGTAAAAAGACACAGAAACAGTTCTGGTATTGCATCCGAAACATATTTCAATCGCTATTTAGAAAGAAGACAACCTCATATAGTAATTTTCGTTACAAGTTCGGTAGGTGACTTGTTACAGTCGAGTAGATGGACGAGGCGACGAAGGAAGAAGGAACCGCGTCCAGAAGATTTAAACGAGACTGGAACAAAACCTAACAAACTTTTATCGAATAATATTTTATTTCATCCCGTCATTTATTGTATATTTGTATAATTTGAAACTTGTTTATTTTTTTAGATCATTTGATATTTGACAATTTTGACACTATTTTTTAATTTAAGGTTAATTTTTGTCTGTCAAATAGCTGTCAAAAGGTGCAAAACAGTTCGTGGTTGGTTCGTAATAAGCTTCCGGTATCTTCCGGTAGTCAACGCTAGTACCGTAATACCTCACTTCCCGACAGCATATGAATACTGTAATTAATGTACTTTCCGGACGGGATGAAATAAAATCTATTATTTAGGACTAAAAAAAATTTCATCATTCATGGGACATTTAACAAGTCAAAATCAAAAAATTACAATATTGAATATGCTGAAGAAACTACTATAAATGTAATTATTGAAATCGCGGTTACAAATTCTTCAATTTCAAGCTGTTAAATTGAAACTGAATCTAGGATTTCAAGACGTAGAGTCTTAGATATTTTGAAAAAAATAGAAATTCAGGCCTTATACGATATGGAAACAACATCACGAACCAACGATCCTCAACATTTTTTGTAACGTTTATTTAAAAAAAAAATCTAACCTGTATTTTGCTATTAAAATATGTATTATAGCAGATACTATACTGGTGTTTCAGAATTATTGTTCATTATTAGCGCAGCTAGATTCTGCGAATGAATTATTGGAACAGGTCTGGAACAAATACTAAAGAATAGATTGAAACTATACAGAGTTCATTCAATTTGCATCTTACTTACGGCTTTGTTAAGGTAGAAAAGACCAGTAGGTACACATATTACTATTGCACCTATCGTGGTCCAAATTGGAATACTCTGTCGACATAAGTACTGTTTTTTTCTTGTATTTTGTTAGGTTATTTATCTATTTTGTGACAAGAGAATCCACAATTCAAAAGCACTGGTGAATGCGACGTTTCATCATTTGGTTCCGAGAATTATGGTTTACAACGTATATTAAGGGGGAAATGAGCACCACACAATATATTATATATATACCTATATATATTTTGGAATATAAATGGGCACTTTCTCTAATTCATTCTTGTTTTTACCTAATTTTTTACCAACAGCAACCAATACTATCACTTAGCACTCATTTATAACATGCACAAACACAATATTTAACTCGTAAATTATTTTCAGTCAGATCTGATTTAAATTACTTATTGCAATTTAAACATATGGTATAAGAAAACTGTTTTAAATTTTTATAGACAACAAATTGTTATGTATAGCCACCATCCAATATGGAATATCACTGAGGCTCACACAAGCTGAACCATGAATGTCTTTCTGTAAAACAAAAGAAATTCAATCACAACCAATACTATTTGTCGTCAATACTGTTAGAAACATGGTGGGAAATAAACCATTGTTTTAACAAGCACTCACTTTGAGGTGGCTTTAAGAGGTGGGTCTTTGATTTCCATTAATAAAAAGCGGTACAGACCAGACAAAGGTACGATAAAAAATCGATTATAAAGTTTTGTCATTTATATAAAACACAACGTTTTATTAATATTTTTTTAATTTTTATATTAATTTTTTACATGGACAGGATGTGCAGAATTCTATATTTTTGAAAATATGTAATTTTTTTATTTTATTTAAAACATGATATATCAAGTATTTTTAATCTGCGTTTTCTGAAATGGTTTTTTTTTTAAATACATAATAAAAGATTTTTTAATAAATTAAACTCTAATATCTGTACTTTGACGTTTCTCCACAAATCCTCGTAGTGTTTAGTTAGTATTATGTTTAAAACGTATAATAAATTTTTAAATTATAGGTATCTGCAGAAAATTTGACGTTTAAAAACGGTGACTATTTCATATGTTCAAGTAATCCCTATTTTTAAAATCATTGTATGATATTTCAAGACATGTTATCTGAATACCATTTGTGGTATTTTCAAATTCTTTAACTTCTTTAGAACTTACGACTTGTTAATAGTTTTAGATATACCTATGTGGTAGCAGTTTGAAAGAAGAAAAGAACATAATTTAAAAAAACCTATTAATATTTTGTTACATCTGTTCAGGATCAGAATCATTTAAAAGAGCTTCATGTTCGTATACAGGGTGTCCCGAAATAACGTGAAAACCTCTTAAAGGTAGATTCCTCATCACAAAATAAGTATAGTCTTTTATGTACAGTAAGGTCGAAAACGGCCTCCTTGAGCCGCTAGACCTCCTCAAAGGGGGGCACCAAAAAGTGATTTTATTTTTTTTTCTCGAAAGTGACTAAAGTTAGCGGAATGAAATTTGGGCACGACTTTGTACTTATGGAACGTCTTCTTTTCAATGCATTTTTATTTTTCTACTTACTTTTTAAATAAGTTAAATACACAACCCCTATTGAATTTTTAGTTAGAACTTTTAAACAGATGAATTTTTTTTTTCAAATTAAATTTTTTTCAGAAAGCCATATTGTATTCTACTACTTTCATCTCTCTTGATAATTTATCGCAAATCTCATCAATTTCGAATAAAAAAATATTTTCTGACTCCTTGCATAATAGCCGTTTCTGTTATATAAATTGAAAACGGAGTTTGATACAAAAAGAATAAGTAGGCATGTGTCACTGTTACCATAATGTCATGTTAATGTCATGAATCAAATCTGCCAAAAAAATCACTTTTTGCTGCCCCCCTTTGAGGAGGTCTAGCGGATTAAGGAGGCCGTTTTCGACCTTACTGTATATAAAAGACTATACTTATTTTTTGATGAGGAATCTACCCTTAAGGGGTTTTCACGTTATTTCGGGACACCCTGTATATAGATCACGAATGTTTGCCTCCACGTGATCAATTTTTGTAAGTTTATGTACGCTTCTATACGATAATCTGAGGTCGATGAACCTTCTACTATGAACAATTGGATAGCTACTTCTTTTTTCTATCTATCCCCAAAAAGAAGGTACTCGCATTTCGTTGCTAGCGGGAGATATGTTGATTTTCGCAAATTGTAAATTGATGACGTAGAGGCAAACATTCATGATCTATACTATACATATACACTATGATAAATGAGTTCCTCTGCACACGGTGAAACTACAATGTGACGATTCGATTTTAGTTGATCACCTTTCGTGGATCAACTGAACTCGGTCAAATTTGCAGTTTACAAGTTTCAACCGTAAATTTGAATCAATAGACAAATAAAATGGCGACAAATGTAGTTGTTTAATGTAAAAGTTATCCCTGGTTTATGGATTAAAGAATTGAGAAAAATTATGTTGCGATGGGATGATAGACAGCGTAAAAAACGCTGATTTTGGATACGGAATTGGGTTTTAAAGAAAAACCAGTGTGGAGTTTCAGGAATCTAATTTGATATAGAAGGATATAGAATTCACCTGAGAATGCCTGAAGAAAAGTTTGAAGAACTATAAAAAATTGGAGATAGAATGCATCAGAATCGGATGATTTAAGTATACTGACAAATGTTCACATTCTTCAAATACGTTTCACCTCAGCTTAAAAACAATGATTACTTATCACTTGACTTACACGTTGAAACGTTCTCACAACAATTTTCACTCGATTTTAGTTGATCCACAAAAGTCAATCTATAAAAATCAAATCGTGAGAACGCACCTTTTAGAGACGACCGAATGAGGATTGGAAAGAAGATAATCATGTATGTAACGGGATAGCACTGTACTCCACTCCACATTAGGTATAACTAGGTTTGGTCTCCACTACCGAACGCACTCGCTATCCTTTCACGCGATGATTGTATGAACGGGAATTTCGCATAATGTATGTAGTATTTCCAATAAATGCTACACATGAAAATATATTTTCTTAGAAACTCAGAATCCTGCAAATAAAATAAACCTGATTCTGCAGAAATAAAAAGAATTTCCAGTGAAATTTTAGGTATACCTATCCAATTCTTCCATTTTACATTAATCTTTATTTATTTTTTGGCAGAATGTTAAAAATAGAACTTATTCTAGACCTAGATAGTTGAGATTTGGCGCACTCATTGATACCATACTACATTTTTTCCAACAAGAAACATCCAAAAGCCCAGAGAGTAGGACAAAAGTAAAAATTCAATACCAATTTCATACGAAGACAAGTTTCATTATATTATTTTTCTTCTCGATTCAAACTATGTAAAATTAACTTAATGGTGAATGTTATACTTCTTCTTCTTTATGAATTATTACAGGTCATGACTTTAAAAGTGTGACCATTATGGTTAATTTATTCTGTGCTGAAAATAATCCTAATATTTAGCCGAAATGTGAACATATCAAAATATGTAAAGTTCCACTCATTCTTAAAGCATTAGAATGAATGATGTGATGAGAATGAATTATTTGTTATTCATGAAGGTTACGTTGATATTTCGTCATAGACAATTTTGTGTAGCTAAAACTTCCATACCTATAAAAAAATTACACACACACAAAGAAATGTGATTATGATTGAGATATTGACATGTTATTGACCTTATCGAATTTAAAAGTCCAAAAATCAATTGTATTTAAAGACGATTTCCTCATCTTTCTGATAATTTAAGAACATTTTGTGGCAGATGTATAGGTTTACTAAGTTCGTAGTTTTGCATTAATCGTCAATAATATAGCGATGAGAAGGGTGAAATATATTTAAAAAATTTGGTCATGTTGTGACACTAAAATCACAAAATTGAAGAAGAAAAAGAGGTGCTATGAAGATGGGTTCATAACACTTTGTTTCCAAAAGATGAAGATGATATCTGAAAACGAACACTTGTCTGTTTTGACAAAAACATTTTTTTGGATGCCTACGTTATTTGGTATAATCAAATAGTCACGATTTTATGATTAACATACCATTTATTTACACATCATGGGGGTGCGGGTGTAGAGATAATAAATATGTTAAGGTGGTTTTATTTGAAAGACAATAATTATGTATGGATTTTTCGGAAAAACGATAAAAATTAATAAAGAAAGTATAAAGAATTTAATTATGTTTCTTTTTTGGGTCTACGACACTAGATTCCTTAAAATTAATAGTTACAAAATGATACTCTTTAAATGGCTAAGATTGTTAACGTTGGTTAAGATAAGATGCATCGGTTTCGTGATAAGCGATAAAATGTTGAGGTTAATTTTCAAGCATAATGCCATTTCGTATTACATTTTTAGTGTAAGTACCTATGATATTTTTTTACAATTTTCATTCTTTGCTTGTTACCCATTTTTTTAAATTTATTGCGAAAAGAATCTTCTTTCTATTTCCATACATCTTCGAAAAATTATTAATGTCTTTATCCTTTCGTCACTAAATTATTCAGAAGCTTCGAATGCCACAAAAATACTATTTTAGTTTTTAAGAAAATAAAAAAATGGAAAATTTTATTTGTTCCTGTTTGCTAGTGAATCCTACTATTATACTCTTCAAGGAAGAAAATGTTGCAAAAGAAAACTGGTATACTAGTGTGCCATTAAAACTTGAACTACTCTTAAAATAATTTAGGAACGGAAAATCCAATCTTAATGAAACTTGGACTGTAGGTAAGTGTTGGCTGGATAAAGAACCCTATTGAAAAAGTTACAAGGTAAATAAAAAAGGTAAAAACTATTTGGATCAGAAAAATAGTCTTGTAGATATGAAAATTTTTGTGAGATTAATTCTGAAGTAAGTGTGATCTGGTCCAATATTTTCTTAAATAATTTGAAGTGAAACATGACCTTACAAGAATCTAGTGTTTCACCGCAAACTCTGAATAAGATCCGACATTTTTTCCAATTTAAAATTTATAATACTACCCCTTTTTTTAAATTACACTTAATTTATAAAAACGGTGTGCCAAATAAGATTTATGTAAAACTTATTTTAGAATAAATCTAAAATTTTAATTTAAACAAATTGTGTAACATAAGAACATAATTTCAAGACAATATATGAATATGTTTCGATATGTCAATGAAGATTAGTCGGTTTAAGCGAATTACATTTTAAGATAAACTTTTATGAAATTGTATAAAAATAAAATTTTTAAATTGTAGATAATTTAATCTTAGTTAATCTAGTGATGTTTAGCGGGGTTACATAATACAAAAAAATGAATAGTACCGTAGACCCCGAAAAACAAACATGATGCAGCTACGGACACGTGTTTAAACATGGATCTGTGTAATAAGATCAGAAACAATAACTAAAGATTTGTGCTTTCTAACCATGTTTGTTTGATACATTTGAAAAATATGTGTTTTTTATAAAAACCGATTTCTTCATTTTTATCCTCCTAGGTAAAAATGTATTTACCAAACACGAGTAATTTAATTATTGTTACGGTATGTATCACCATAAGAAATATTTTGTTATGAATCAACCCTACATCCAAAAACAAAAGTGCGATAAATTAAAAACGTGTAAAAAAGCATTGAAAAGTATATTAGGTACTAACTTCATAATTGATTTCAGATTTCAAAAATGCGATAATATAGGGTGTTTTATTTGAAATCAGTTGAAGCCATTTGCGGCGAAATCGGAAATGTCAAAACATTAATGTCTTTCTCATATCATACCAAAACGTTTTATGGGAATAATAAGGCATTAAAATTCCGTGTATCTTGACAATTAAAGAAAATAGAGGGGATAAACTTAGTTTCATTCACACCCAATATACTATAAAGTAGGGTATTTAGTTATTATAAATATATATGCTCTATGACACGACTCAAAGCCATTGATATGAATATCCATATGTGGAATAGGTAATGAGTCTAAAATGAATCGTATGGCCTGTGTAATTATTTTAGCAGAGTATTGTCCTTTTTAAGTATACTTAATATAAATTAACCAATAGATTAAAGCACTAAGCACTTCTATATATAAACCGTTAAATACTTTTATTCTCTTTATAAATAAGTAGGTACATTTTCCTCTAAATATAAATATTTTTTATGCATTTAATTTGTTTGTACTCGTAAAAATAAAGAAATCGTTGATGATTAGTATTTTTCATTAGGACCCTTCTAACTTCCACATTTCAAAACAAAAATTCACCATTGTTAGAAAAGATATCGTAATAAGTGAATAAAATTTAAAAACAAAATATTCCCTAGCTTGTTATTTCGGATATAACAGCCAAAATAAAATAAGCCTATGTACCCTTCAAGTTTGCGAATATACTGCCAGTGACTGTACTTTCAGCCATTGCTGTCGTTTATCTTTCTCGTTTTAAAAAATTATCCCCTCTATAATATATCCTTCTTTTTCACTCTTGAAAAATAAATATTCAAACGACTCCGGTTTCCATCATAAGATTGCATTGCGAATTTCACTCTTTGAAATGTAAAAATATGTAAATATCTGAATGCTTTGTATGGCACAAGTTTTTATTCAAAGGAGAGGGATTTGGAAGGGGCCCTCAATGTGCTTGTGTTGACACCGCCCCTTCTAAAACTATAGGTAAGGGAACGGCCCCAAACTACCATTAAGTCAACGTCACCATGCCTATAAAGCGGAATAAAAAATACTGGGGAGATTTTAAAGGGCACTCCAGTGGTTTCCCGATTTGCTTTGAGGTTTATCGTAATGGCTGCTCTGATATTCAAATGAATTATTGTTTAAGCGGCGCGACCTAATTCTAATAATCAACCGTCTAATATTGCGAAAAAACGATATTGAATATTTTATGTGATTTTTAGATTTATTTGCGATCAGGTTTAAAGTGAAACAAATTTACATATTTAACTACTCCTAATGATTACTAAAGTCGTTATTTATTAATTATTAAACTTATATATTTTCTGTACTTGGTATAGGTATCTCATTTAGGTTTGATGGGCACTATGTTCGTATATTATATAACAACTATAAATAGGTACTATAGACACAAATATATTTTCTACGTACCTAATTGCTGTGAATAATAAATGTTTGTGTTCCTGGCTAAACGAATTACTGGTCAAATTTTGATGAAGGTCAAGCCAGAAACCGATCCGTGGATGGTATTTGTGATCTGCTCTGGGTGGTTCCCTAAAATTAAAAATAATTTCTTCATCATCGAAAGCTTATTGCAATCAATGATTCTATTTCGTGTATTACGTTTGCGGTACTAGTTTATAATTACTGATATGCAAGTAACTGCTTTTGAGAATAGCAATATGTTATCCCATTTATAGACTAAAGTTATTTCCTCTGATTCACAGTCTGTGAAAAATAATTTTTACTAAGTATTTCATTAAATATTCCTGTTGGAGGACTTTTCTCTTTCTCGCAAAGTCCGAATTTCTAAACTCTATATTGTAATAAGCTGTCAGTGAATGGAATCAAATCATTTAATGAATCAAAAGTTATATCTGTTCTGATATGACTTGGGATATTCAAATTGGGTGTGCCTTATACATGTCTCATGTTGATGAATGCCTAAGAAGCCAATCCACGGGTGTTGTTTGTGTCTTGAGACTCTTGAGTAGTTTTCGTCAAATATAAAATAATTTTTTTAGAAAATATATCTATTAAAAGTTTTCTTAACTGCCTCTCAAGTTACCGAAGTAACCACCGGAAAATCCTAGGATTTCGTGTTATTGTGGAGTCCAAACCACTAGGGCTTCGATAATTCTCTCTCCATCTATTTCGATTTGTTTGATTTCTTAAGTAAACTATTTTAGCAGGTAAAATTCGTAAATAGCCTTCAACTTGAGATTCTGATATAGTAAAAGTAAGTAGGGGGTATCAGATAATATCGATATCACCACATCTCAAACAAAAAGAAGTTTTGCATACACACTACACATATCTGAAACATATGTATGGAGTGACAAGATGGAGTATGTATGTATGTATGTATGTATGTATGACAAGATGTATGGAGTGACAAGAAATTTATCTAGTTTGCGTACAGTAAACAGCGCACAAAAGCGTGTTTTGGATAGTGGTAGTAGAAAAAAGATTGTATGTTAATAATTTCGGTGCCAAAAGAAACAATAGAAAGCTAAAGTTGCCTTAAAATTAAATTATTTTTTACCTATCAAATAATGCACCATTCTGTTGTAACAGTCAATTATGATTTTTTTCATTTCAAAATCTAATCTTAAAAAAGACGATACAACACCCAAAGTAAACGGGTTCCTAATAATGACTAATTACAATTTACAATGGATGTACTCTTCTCTTCCATTAGTTCCATTAATACCTACCTCACTGGTAATAATGATCCTGTGTGAGTGTGTCAGCTTATAATAAGTTGCAATAGGTAGCAAACAATATCCACAATAGATTCTAAACCAGGTGCGACAGGGGACTGAGTTGCCCATTTATAATACAAAATCGTGACATAACCGCACTTTTTATGTGAAAATGGCGGATAGTGAGGGGATAACTATTCCTTTGAAGTCAAAAATTATATGTATACACAATGTGCAATGGCTTCGTTATGCTGACGAATGACTGTAATTACGAATTACCATAATATTTAATATAATAAAGACTTCCCGGCTGTCGCAATGATGGCTTTGTGCGGCTATAAAATGGCGGTAATTTCTCGGCAACGGGGGATTCGTTTTCGGTTCGTTAGGTGTCATGATGAAAATTTCTCTTGCTATATTTGAGATCTAAGATTAAACTGCTTAAATTATAATGGCTTTGTAATTTCATTCTTTACAAATGGCTGACGTTTATGGTCTACACAGTTGTGTAATTGACTTTTATGAAACAAGCTTTAAATCAAGAATTAACTTGCATTATCTATTTTATCGGTTTCTATTTAGTAAGTTAACAATTTCACTTGTCAATATATTTTAGAGTACGTGTCGTTAAAGATTAGATGTATTAGAAAAAGTGGCAGTTAATGTGATGTAAAAAATATTCCTGCTATTTTAACAACGTATGCAGCTTTCTTTGAAAAAATAAATAATATAAATAAATAAATGATTAATAATATATGACTTTATGTAATAAACATAACGAAAGAATATGTATACAATGTTGGTCCGACGATATGGGTAACGTATTAAGAAATACTTATCAAAGTTTTATAAACTGACTATACGAGTTGTCAACTTGGTAGAAAACTAATAAGTAAAATCCCTAATGCCATTGATATTTTTGCAGATAGGTAGGTACCTAAAAACTGATAATCGGTTGCAAAATAGTGCAAATATTCTCAATTATTTTGCACACCAAAGTCAATTAAGGAAGTCAAAATCACATGAAAACAATTGCTAAATTGCACCAATTCTTAACTCTTCCATAACATTGATTATTAATAAGACGTAGGTTCTGCTGTTTCAAGGGAATACATGTGTAGAATAATAGCCATCTCCACTAAAATGAAAAATAATCTTATCCAATTTTAATCTTTAAACTAGAATATATAAGTATTCTTACTTACTTTGACCAATATCAAATTGATCTGATATTTTGGCCTCAAGGTTTTACACTTCGCTTTACAAAAGCACCACGACAAGTTGGTCGAAGCATTAAAAAATCAAAATAATTAACGCGGAATAGAACCTGGTATTTGTTTCTATGTAAATGTAAATTTGTAAGCTTTCTAACTTTGGTGAACAAACAATTAATTGACAATCACCACGTTAAAATCAATCTTCAATATTTTTAAATAGCCTTGCTTAGAATTTAACTTCTTTCAGAATATCTAAAAAAATGCAGATTGATATTTAAAATTTGAAAGTTAATATTACTATTATTGCTCTGTATATCTTTTTTTTTTCGGTAATCTACTGGGTGTGCAAATAAAGTATGTTTTTAAATGACTTTGTTTAGGCTTTATACAAGCATAATAATAACAAAGTAATTTATAAACAATGCATATCATATTATGCTTGTATAAAGCCTAAACAAAGTCATTTATAATCAATGCATATCAAGCAAAGAAAGAGAATTGTAAAATTAAAAAAAAGTATGTTTATTATTATTATTATTATTATTATTATTATTATTATTATTAAAATATGATTTTCCGTTTATACTGGAAATAGTTGAATATGAACGGCTACACAAAAAATGGTGTATGCACGTTTTCCATATTTTAGTTCTAAGTATAAAGAAAATTTTCTGGGTGTACATTATTTTGTGGTAACCCGATAGATATATGGGAAAATAAAATATATTGAAGTTTCTTTAGTCGATTAAACTTAAAGCATTGTGACGACTTATTATCTGTCATAAGAAGACATGTTTAAGACAACTTACACTTCAGTATTTCTATTTCATGAAACAGAGAATGTAAAAATCATCAAATAAATGTAATATATCAGCAATAATGGCTGAACTGGTACTGGGTGGGTTAAAAGTTTGAACAACTTAAGAGTTCCTAATGGCTCTCCTAATTTTTTATTTTATGGAGGAGCAATGATTCTGATTATTCATTTGGCATATCGATAGTGACTTTAGCCAATTTCAGACGTTGAAAAGTAATAGGATTTTCGGATCCTTCACACAACTTCAAGAAAATTCATGATAACTTTCTTAAAACTTAAAATATAACACCAACATTGTTTTGCAGTAATGATCCTTGCAACCATTTTGAAATAATTGAAATTTTAGAACCTTGTGAATCATCAAAAACTAAGATTGATTAGATCGTGCCTCAAAAAGTAATGGAAAGTTTTAGAAGGTGGATTAAAGAATGCTTTGAATATGAAGGGTGTCATTTGAAACAATTTTGTTTAAAAAAATAATATGTAAAAATGCGTAAGTACTATTTATATTTGTTTCTTTTAAATTTAAATACATTTATATTTCAAATATATTTTCAATGGGCGGAAATCCCACTAGATTATGTCTAAAATGAGCTGAAATCAGCATTTGCATATTATACTCCATAGAACTGCTCCTGCACAAAGAAAAAAATATATAAGCTACTATGAACTATCACTAGGTCAAAACTTTTAGTCCAACCGAAATTTATAAAATTATTGCTAGTAGAAGTTACTTTCAGATACCTTTTTCATCATAGGTATGTATAATTTTTTTTTAATATGACGCAAATAACGTCGTGGGGCATTTCAAACAAATTATCATCATTAGAAAGAGTGAAGGAATACGAGAAGTGCATTTTTCTTTTAATGAGAGATCAGAAACTTCACACAGTGTTTTGAATGTTATTGTCTTTTTAATTCTCTTTATATTTATAGACTTAGAAATTTCTTTAATTAACTGATGTGTTTGAAAATTGGCAGTAAATTAAATAAACTAATTGAACATTAAATTATTATGCTCTTAATTTTTTTGGATTTTAGTTTAATTTTTCATTTATACTATACTATGAAATCATTTGTACAATTTAATTCTCCACATAATAATAATTTTATTTGCCTATATTTTGTTGTTAAAACTTACGTCTAGTGTTAAAAATTTAATTTCGAGTAATCATTTAATATTCCTAAGTACTGAAGATTTAAAACGAGAAAGAGTAATTATTTTTAATCTCCACTTTGTCATTCCAATTGTAGTTCCGGTAAGGGCTTTCTTCAACGAGAGTTAGTGGTTATATTGTAAAGGATAATGACACATTTTCTACTTTGTCATCATAATCAGCGCTGAATTGTGTTTGTAAAGTCCCACTCCAATACTTAGAGATGCAGGAGTATGGCTGGTGATAAATGGTTTGTTGGAAAGGTAAAAAGTGGGGAATAATATAAAATTAACATACATTTTTGTGTTTGATACTATAGTCAGAAACATAATATTGGAGTAATAAGTTAGGTTTTACTTATTTTATATTGAACTTGATCGGTGTCTAGAAATTAGAACAATAACAAGAACACAGTATCAAGTGAAAAGTATTAGTTATATAAGATAGTAATGTACTTGTAAAATCCTAATTTAATAATAAGGAATAAACAAAAATAAACACTCTCGCAAATATTTATACTACTCGTATATCACAAACAATGACTACTTATTAAACGCAGTATTAAGTCATCTACAATAAAACTAGATCAGAAATACGGATCTTGGATATCACTTAAGGTGGTAGATTTTTCAATTTTAATAAACTTGGAATGACTAGTATTAAATAAATCAAATCTCGTGTGTACAAGATTTCCTAGTAAACAGAGCCTCAATAATGGACTAGCTTATAAGTAGGTACATGTTTGTCCTAAGCTGTGGAACATAAAAAAGTCATAATTTCTTTTCAGTCGGATAGATACTCATTGGTAGATTCGACAGAAAGCAGGAGTTATCTGAAATGTGATTTAAGAGTTTATACACATACATTATAGAGACATGAGAACGTCTCAAGTGCTTCGTAATCGTATTTGAGTAACAGCTCATTATAATGGGGTGTAATGATCATAGTTCCATGAGTTTCTTTGAATAACAGGTGTTTTAGGAATCTTTTTTCTTTTGATAAGCTGATAGGATTACGATAGAGAGGTGACCAGATAATTTGACAGTCATCAAGGTTGGACAAAACTACTTATAATAATGTTTGAATGCATTCAATATTAGTGAAATTTTTTGAATTCCTAATGAGGAAGCCCTGTTTTTTAAAGCTAGCACTGGATATTTTCCGAATATGACCATTAAAGGATAAAGTTATTAATATAATAAAGTTCAACATAATTAATGGTATAAGGGAATTTTATGGTTAGTTTTTTGTTTGAGAATGTCATTGCTCTTAATATTAAGCTTACCCTGAAATCATTGAACCAAGCAGAAATATTATTAATGTCCTCTTGTAACATTCTGCGATAAAGTAGTAAATTATGTATGTATATTAGTTCTTACCTCTTACCTGTAAAATCATAAGCAATAATTCGTTGTTTTTATCTTCAGTAACATCTTGTGAGATACGTGATATAATTAGATCTACCTTCTACTAAGGATTCTTCTGGTTTTGATGAGATACCGTGTTCTTTGCTAAATAAAATAGTCGGCTATATTTTAGAGCTTCTAATGCTATTAATAAATATCTCTTTCCAATTCCTGGAGAGGCGCAATCTCTTTCCAAGGAGTTTTTCCGTCAATGCTAAAAAAGCCATTATTGTCCCTATTCATAAAAAGGGCAATATCAACAATATATCTAACTATAGAGGTATGCACTGTTGTTTGCTTTATCAAAAGTACTCGAAAAAGCTTATTTTATAAGAATTTCTGCATTTCTAGAGAATAAAAATATTATAACAAATCAACAATTCGGTTTTAGAAAGAGTCTATCCACTAAACATGCGATATTATACATGTAGAATTTTATTTTGTCAAATAGACAATAGTAGAAACATTGCCTGTATATTTTAAAGCGTGCATTTGATACAATAAATCACGGACTTCTTCTAGACAAATGTTATAATTGTGGCATACGCGGAACAGCACTAAATTGGTTAAAATCTTATCTCTGTGACAGGGCACAAGAAGTTATGTTATCATACAACGGTTCATCATGATTACTTATAGATCTAATGAACTCACTGCTACTACCACTGGTCACAGAGAAGTATTCTGGAGCCGTTACTTTTTATTATTTTTATCAGTGATATCATTGAAGTATCACCGAATTGTTACATTTCATTATTTGCAGATGATACTGCTGCTACTGTCACCGGTGATAATTTTAAACAACTCAGTAAAAATGCGAATGATACCGTAATGTTCATGCAAAAATATTGCTTAGGCAACGGTTTGGTTTTAAACAATTTAAAAACATAATTAATAGTTTTCGCTACACGGGAGTCAGACAAAAGTCTCCTTGTTAAAATTCCTTGAATTGTAGGTTGACGCTTTATTATCTTGGATGTCTTGAAATCAACATATAGATGGGATAATAAAAAAACTTATAACGCACTGCTATCTTATGGCAACGAAGATCAAAGTTAGCGTTAAATTGCTAAAATTGTATTATTTTGCCTATGTACATTCGTGTTTAAACTATGGAATCATTTGCTGAGCTAACTCTTCACAAATAAATGGTATTTTGGTGATGCAAAAGACAATCTTAAGAACAATTACATTTAAAGCACCCCGATATGCATGCAGACAACTGTTTAAAGAAGTTAGGTATTTTAACAGTTATAAATTTATACATATTAAATTGTGTTGTTTCGATCAAAATGGACCCAAATTATTCCACTCAGATGAGAGATAACTCCGATCCGAGCACTACAGATTAAGGCTAAATAACAGTATTAATTAATATATCACAACACCACTTGGCCATGGTTGCCAAAGGCCCCACTATTATGCCTATTAAGTTGTTCAATAAGCTACCAAATTCTATTAAAGATATACCTAATGAATATTTATTTAAGAGATCTGTAAAATGTTTCCTCCTAAAAAATGTTTTTTATTCTATTTCAGAGTTCTTGAACTGTTTGGAATTTTTATGTTTACATATATGGTTTTATCTGTATTTTAAAATTTAAAATTTTTCTTTTTTGTTTTGAAATTTAAAAACTTTTTTACTTTTTACTTTTTACTTTATATATGAACCTTTATATCTTTATATTATTTAATGCTTTTAAGATATTTTATACTTTACATGTACTTTATACTTCACACTAGGTAGTATGTTTGTCACTTTTGCAGCCTTTGTAGTTTGTAGTTTGTAGTTTTGACAATATTCTGTATACTTATTATTATAAGTCTTATTTGAAAATAAAGTGAATTGAATTGAATATAAGTAATATGGAAAGTAAATAGGATAAAATGTAAAAAATGGGAGTACATGTAATCCCAAACTTTACATTTCAGTAAAAATTATTTAATGTCAATCTTACTTTGGTCTCGTTGGTAATTTTAACTTAAACCTAATTGATTTAAAATTTACGTGAAACAGAGAGAGAGAAGTAGACGACGTCGGTGATACGTCTTAAATAAAGTCGATCTTTCTCAATATTTTAGACTTTGCTGACATTCTTTCTTTATTCGAAGACATCGAAGTCCATTAAAACTTATATTATTGACTTAAATGTTCTGTAGGACATATTCAGAATAAAATAGCTTTTGTAGTCTAAACATAGAATTCTCGAAAATTCGACATTCTGCCAAATAAGTTATAAACATTATAAGATATTCATGTTTCGTTATTTCTCAGATATATCGACGTATCTTTAAAAAATTACTTTTTTCTAATGTGTTTTGAAACATGATGGATGGTTTTTCGTTACCACTAGTATAAAATTATATAATAGGTGCATCTCTATCGTATCTAAATTGAAGTCGTCCCTGTCAGTGTAGTTTAACACACTTTATATATGACTGATAGTCGAGAGTTCCTGATTCGATTCCCGGTCGTGGCAATGGAAAATACTGTGAGAGGGATTTTTCCATTATACACGGATATTGGGTGTGTGTCCCTTGTCTTTAAATGTGTAGCCCCCTCTCACATAAGACTCTTCTAGTGCCTTGCGGAATAAAGGTCGTAATTACATGTGGTGTTATATTATATGCAAGGATTTCCTATTATTATTATATTATGATATTATCTAGAAACTCTGTATTAATATGGCTGTCGCACATACGATGAATTGGGAATTGTTGTCTGTATGAGCAAATTATTACATATAAATTTTCGGTAGTAGTCTACAATCTATGTATATTGTTTAAATACTTTTGTTACTTTTGCTTTTTAAGTTCTACACTTGAGACTCTCAACTAATCTAAAGGTTTAACTTTAATTTAAAGACGACAACTTTTTAACATTTCTAGCATCAACCAACAAAACTTTTGACATAATGATAATGTCAGAGACCAATCATAAACAATGCAAAGAACTTTAATATTCCTAGTTAATAGAATTTTTCATAATCATGGCACACTAAATAAATGTGACGGATGTCCCATTTATGCTAAGACACAGTGAATTATAGAAATCAGTATTACAAAGTTCTTAAGGATGGGGTAAATGGTAAATAGGCTAGTAAAATTAGATCCAAAAAAGGGGCTGCCTTCCAAAAACGGGTGGAGTTGTGGAAACTGTTTCAGTCACTCAAGTAGGTTAATGAATAACCTGAGTTTGGCCAGATTTCCAAGTGGAGGTTCAGCCGTGATGTTAAGAAAACATCGAAATTTTCTGACCTTCTCTCAAATTCCTCCGAAACTAAGCGTTTAATCGAAATGACCATTATTACCAAAAATGTAGAGTATTAAATTCTGCGTCGACTGAGTACCAGTACTTTGGAAATTGATCAAGTGGTCTTATAGAAAAGCTACGTCAAAAAACGCCAATTTTTATAGTTTTCGAAAAAACACTCGTCTCTATAGAACATAATATCTATGAATCGACCAACTTGAACGCAAGATGTTGTCAATTAAAGTTGTAGATCATCAAATTATGTTTTCAGAAACTCCAAGAAGGTGCCAAAAAACTTAACCAATAAATAGATATTGGCCTTTTTCAATTGGGTTACTGACCAACATCAAAGTTTGGTTTTACATTCAATGGTTTTTTCCGACATTCAATTTTTTTTTCAGTTTTTTATCGATATACAACCCCTCACCTGCACGTTATTATGGAAAAAATAGTTATGAAGGCAATAAAATAAGCAGATTGATGTGTTATTTATCACATTAAGATTATATAATAAAACAATATACGGTATCGTCGTTTTTAAATTATCGCGGTATCAACTATACATATGGATTTCTATTTCCGTCGTAGGTTCAAGGTTATAAATAATCAGGTTATATCAGAGCAAAGACAATTAACTTGCCTATTATCTGTTTAATTATAACATTGGACTGACGACAGAGTCAGAAATCCACATGTTAAGTTGATATCGCGATCATTTAAATGCGACATCTTCTTGGATTTTCTAAATACATAATTTGATGCTCTATAACTTTGGTTCTAAAATATTTTGCATTAAAGTTGATTAATCCATAGATATTGACGTTTTTTGACGTAGCTTTTCTACAAGACCACTTAATCAAATTCCAAAGTATTGATACTCGCTCTACATTTTTGGTAATAATGGACATTTCAATTAACCGCTTTTTTTCGGGAGAATTTGAGAAAAACCGGAAAAGGTTCGAAAATTTCGATGTTTCTTTAACATCACGGCTGAAGTAAATATTACCTAAATGGTGCTTAATAAATTATCGATAAGTCCATATGCGTTCAAGTTGAAGTTGAAATTAATAATAATAATAAAAATAATAGCACCACATGTAATTACGACCCCCCTTTATAACGGTACTGGTTACAATAATTATATACCAACTAACTGTGCCTTTAATCTGGTAAAACTAAATAATTGTGCTGTTATAGATATTAAAAATGTGTCGTAGCGTATAGCGTAAAATTGGTATTCTTAGGCACATCTCAACAGGAAGGCGGTAGGTTTAACTAGTTAATGTAATTATGTATATTATATTATATTACTTTTAAATGTGTGCTAGAGTTACTGAAATTATTAACTTCTTCAACACAAAATGTTGTATTAAAATGTTAGTTTCTGATAGGTACAATAATTAACAAACAAACAAACTGCCAATAAATGAGTCTTCTCATATACCATTTTTAAATATAAATTTTTACATCCCAATTATTCCTACTATAAACATTCCTGTCAGTAGTAGAATTATTAATCGACATTTCCATATTTTTCACATTTGATTAAATTCTATAAATATCAAAAATTGCCCCTCGAGGGTGATTGCCGAATTCGTTTATTGGTTGACTAAAATTTCTTGACAGCGCGACATGTTTCCAGCACATTATTCAATAATAAGTAATTGAAGGGGTGCATAAATTGAAAACCGTACCCCCTTCATAATTTATTTGGAAATATTTAACATTATTAGACATATGTTGAAACACTAATAACGCGTTTAGTTTTCATTATTTGAGTTCTAAATGAACAATTAAAAATATTAAATATTCTTAAGAACTTAATGAAAAATGAAAAATCTGGATAGAGTGAGAATATTGTTGTACTTATAGTCCAGGCGGCAGGTATTTTTTTGCCACAAATTAATAATAACAAGTTTTTTCCATTAATAGTCTTGTCTGAGGGGTAGAAAAAACATATCAAACGTGTGATTATCTTCGAGTTTGTCAACTACCCATAATTTTGCAATTTAGGTACCAAAATCTGGTTTTTTATTATTGCTTGGCCTCTAGAATCTTGAAATCTGACGAGTAGCCATGAATTTTCGTCTATTTTCTGATTACTTACGTCTATCTTCACAGCCTCTTCTGCTTCATCACGATTAATTTCTTCTGTTTCACTACTATTATCTTCATCTATTGCAATATCATTATCTGTGTCATTGGCGAAACGTAAACTAGCACTACTATCTAAACTTTCGTGTTATTTTAACGGACCTCTTGGTTTTAAGTGTGTGGTGTCTGTTTACTTGTTTTTCCCTTTTCTTCTGCTCATCTTTTCTGTCTAACTTCTGCAGCAGTAAATGTCTCTGCAAATTTCCTTCTGTTGAAGTTAATAATGTTTTATCTAAGTTCAAAGAAATATAAAAAATTAAAAGCTACATCTTGGAATGTGAAAAAAATTAAATTCATGTTTATTACCGATATATTAAGTAAGTGGTAAAATCAGTTCTTGGCTTCTTGGCTTCTTGGCTTTAGGTGTGTGGTGTTTCTTACTTGTTTTTCCCATTCCTTCTGCTTATCTTCTCTGTCTAACTTCTACAGCGGTCAATGTTTCTGCAAATTTCCTTCTGAGTCTACTACTTTTTTGTTTTATTATTGTGCTTTTTTGGCATCTTAAGAACGTTAGTGAGTGACAGTTCCAACTCTTTGATTGGAGTAATATTTTTTAACTTCTGAGGTTTGGGAGAAGATGATGATGAGGATGACTATATCTTACAAAATCGGGTTCTGATGTTTCATTTTCGTTCTCTACTAAGGACTTGTTGGGTTGTATTTGATTTAAGCACTGTAGATGAGATAGATTTTTGTAATATTTTGTCTTTACTTAAGGGATAATTCTAGACTCTTCAAAACCACCTATCGCATTGAAAAACATCTGGTACTGGGAAATGTTACCAATTTGAACCCACTCTCTTGATAAAAACTTTTTAAAATATAACGCCTTGCTGTCTTCTTCGGTTTAAAGACCCCAATATCTAACGACTGTATAGAACATGCGACGTATGTGAAGTCAAACACAATAAGAGATGAATATTATGCTCGATAGCCATGTCGATAAGTGGCAGTGTTATGTGGGAATTGTGGTAATCAAATATTAGTAGTTTTGGTCCGTCTAAAATAGCAATAGCTTTAACAACATTTTTAAACCAATCTGAAAACTGTGGTGCCTCCATTCATCCAGATCGAAAACAGTTATACGCAGCTTTATCTGGTCCATTTTGGCAACATGTTGCATAAAGGTGTTGGCCTTTATAATTTACAAATAAGTATAGGTATTCACCTATTATAGCACTACAACATACTAGCACTGTGGAAGTGGCCTTTGTTACACTACCTTCAATTTTATGTGGATTTTGTGAACCTTTGCGACATAAAATAAATACCAGCATCGCAATTAAAAATATTTTGTGGTTTATTCAACAAATTCAGTCTTTCAATAATTATTTCTCAAGTTGATGTTGCTATGGTTCTGTGTGAACCTAACATTTGGGCCTTCTGAGTTTATTTTATATTTAGTAACTTTCTTTATTTTTCATATATACAATTTTTGTAAATTAAATAAACTGATTCTTATTTTTTATTGTTGAGATTATAATTATTAGCTTTTGCAAAAATCCCACCGGCCAAGTTCAATAAAAATTTTCAATTTTATTGAAATTATTCCGCAAAGACTTCATATTAGTTAATGATTTAATTCTAATGCTGATGCTTTAATACTAAATATATAATATTTTACTGGCACTTACTTAACAAATCAGTAATAAACATGAATTTAACTTTTTCCACATTCCACAACATAACTTTTAATTTTTTATGTTTCTTTGAATTTAGAAAAAAGTATTATTAACTTCAAATTGAAAATAATATTGATTTTCACATAAAAGATGTTGGAACTTGTATTAAGTAAAATAAACATATATTTTCTCCTATAGAAAAATGTATCAGAAAAGACCAATGAATAAAAAAATTTGTTTGAAGAAGGCGAAAATATATTTTCCATTTAAAATTGAATTTTGCCAACTCTCGTCTAAAGTAACTATTGAACTTTTTACAACTTTATTCGAAAGCATTGAAAAATATTGAAACTGAAATCGGGTTTGGATACCTTCGGTATATATTTACATATCAATAATAGAGAAACGATTGGTAGTTCATCCTCTTTAGGTTTTTCATCTCAGAACGTATTCTTATGCAGGACATTCAATTTTACTATCATATTATGTAGCATCAAATTTATTCAGATAAACAGTACTATTTTAACTCTCTTTTTTAAAAGTAAACAATAACAACAAATATGTATTTTCAAAATTTATTGATTTAACTAACTACAAGACGTACTTAAACTCTAATCGTAGATTAGTAACACAATTTTTTATTATTTTACTTAACTTTTTTGACTACATAGACTGTTAGTTTCAATTCTCTACCTGTCAAAAAAAAGTAATGGAAAACGTTAGATTATTTAAAGAATTTTTAAAATTTTGGGTGGTTTGTAGATACAACTTGCCTAACGTCTTGTTATACAAATTTCACATGTTTATGTAGATATTGTCAGTTACGTATTGCTGTGCAATTATTTTATTTACCAAATAATTAAAATCAAGTTTTATATTTTAAATTATAATAAATATAATTACGGCAAATTAATTTCACTTAAATTTTGAAATAATATAAAAACTAAGTTGTCTTGTATATTTAATGGAAATTTTCTATTTAAATGTTAAAGGAAAATGAATATGGTATCAAATGTAATGACAAAGATTGCTCGTATAAGTTCAACGAAACGAATTGTGTTGTAGAGAGGACATTTTCATTCAATTTACGTATATTCAAATGTTTCCCATAAAGGAATAATAAAAGTGCTACTATTATTATTTTACTTAATAAAAAAGGTAGACGTACACTTAATTTCAAATCTTTAATGAATTACAAATGATACGTTGTGCAATCTGTTTTACCTAAAAGTCAACTTTAGAGATGTCGATCTTATACCGAGCAAATAGGATTTATTTAAATCTTTTAAAGTAACTACTCGAAGATTGGATATCTGGATTCCTGACCACACGATTTTACCAGCCATCTGCTACAAGGCTCGGACTTCAAAAATTTTGTGTTAAAGAACTAAATGGACGTGAAATATAAATACAAAGAAATATACAAAAATAATTGACAATAATAATTGAGAAAAAATTTCGAGGTACATATGTTTGTGTATAAGTACGGAAACAAATTATGGATATGTTTTTTGTTATTATGCTTTGTATAAAGCCTAAATAAAGTCATTTATAAACAATGCATATCAAGCAAAGAAAGAGAATTGTAGAAAAAAATTAGTTTACCCCAAAAGCTACTTTATCTAGAGTAATGATGGAAATTGATTTTTAAACCACTTTCACTTGCCTTTAACTGTCATACAAACAGATTTTTGTTTACTCTTACAAGAAAGAATTTATGAATCGTTACTTTTCTTAATTACGTATTTGGAGGGCAAGGACTGCAACTTTGTTTCTGCCATTTAAAATCATTTTATTCCAAATACTTCCATTTCGAAAATAAACATTAAAGGTCATATTTTTAACCGCTCACTGAAAATATACTTACAGAACGTCATGGTAAGAAAACAATAATCAGGTTGCAACGTGGACTGGACACGTTTTAGATTTGAATCTCGAAGATGGTATTTACAAAACTGTTTGCGGACTTATGCGTCTATATGTAATCCAATGAGATAAAAAAAGTGGACTGTACAACTGTAACTACACCTTGTACTTTGTACCTTGTATATTAGAAAAACAAAAAAAAATCAACGAATGCATTGCGGTTTTTATCTCAGTAAATTTTTAGATCATTTTTCGCTAAATAATAGTTGAGTTGGTAGTATTACAAAGTAACCACGATCTTAAGTGATATGATAATTGAAATAATTTTTGCTGCGTTTTTATCAACTAAAATAAACTTTAAACATTTCAAATTGCTATATGTCTTTAAATAATTATTATTGAAAACTAGAGCCATTAAACTGGCCGATGAAAATAAATTGAAATGTGCTATGTATCTATAAGATTTGAAAATATTTAATGTTTCTTCTGACCATTTACCAGTCGTTAATTAAACTGTAGGTATAGATTCGCATACTGCTGAAAAATAATGTAACGAAACAAAACATCAGAGTTCGAGCCTGTGCTTAGTTTGAAAAGATTGGATAAGTGTTCACGTTCTTAGAGGAAAAATGCTTTCTAAGACATTTTCCGGAGCTGACAGTTCAGTAAACATTTTAAACGGCGTGTTCCTAAACGCGTACTCTTCAGGGCTGAAAATCGAATAGAGTGGAAATCGAAATGATGAGCTATTGTGAAACTCTACAAGTCACGAGCAGGGTATGGCCTTAATCCAATTTATTTTATCATTGTTGAGTTAGAGCCAAGATATATGCGCTGCTTAGAGAGTGTCGTCATGTGGTTTTTCAAGGAAAACTTTCGCGACAAGAATTTCCGACGTTTTGGGTTTATACTTGCAACTGCTGAATAAGTATTGTCTAACCTCAAAAGGATTCTTTGCAGGCAGATCCAGACAGCATTTAAATTTGTATTTGATATACTTAGTTACAAACAAATAAACAAATAATTAATGTTAAATATTAATAATATTGTATTTATTAAACTGATATTAATTTAATAAACAAAACGCTCTAGAGGTATATCAAATCCATTAATATAGATATATTTACAATTTTTCGAAAAATTCAGTCAGTCGTATTACCTATACAGGGTGGTTCAGAATTTACCGATTAAACTTCGGGAACTAATAGAATACATTAAAATAAATGGACTTTCTTTAATAAACTTATATCTAAAACCGCATAGTTTCTGAGATACAGGGGGTCAAAGTTTAATTAAAAAAAAAATTATTTTTAAATATGTTCTTAATAATTTATATGTTCTTAATAATTTATCAAATTTTGATTGTCCCTCTTCAAGTTATACTATACACATTATTTCACGTATATCAGTGTATGATATATTTTGTTTTTTCTAAAATAAAAATTTACTTTCGAAAAATTGACATAATGTGTTGAATGAATTCACCGAGGAATTCACTAATTCACAGGATGTTATTTTATCTTGTTAACGTAATTTCAGGTTATATACAATATTTTAATATCTCATTTTTATTTGGGTTTACGTATTCTCATATAATTTTACGACAACCTTCTTTCTCAAATTGAATAAAATATGTTTTGATGGCTGTCCAACATTTTATTATATTTTCAGCATAAACTGTTAATAATAGCCAACACGTTGGACATGGTTCAATATTTTCTCGTACTCAATATCTGCCAATGCAAAACATTGCTTCAATATAAATTTTTTTTGCTACTAATACTGAACTCGCTTTAAATTATTATCAAAATTTCGAATTAGTAGATTCCAAATCTTTTAATAATTTCTCTACTGAATGAAGATGTAAAATGTATTTTGCAATCGATTCAGCCTTGGTCCATGGTATAACGAATCACTTGAATGTTTCCAATTGTTTTAAATATTTTTTTATGGTTGGAGTTAACAAGATGTGCTTTAATGGCTTTTCACCATCATGCTTGATGACAAAATTTCAACCTTTTCTAGCTAATGATTATTTTATTTATTCAATAATCGTTTGTTTTGAAAATAGTCATTTTAGGATGTATAACTACATAGCATTATTATCTCTAGTATTATTTTTAAACATGGCGAATTTTCCTAATCCTAATGAGAAGAGAAAAATGCACCTGAATGTTAAGAATTAGAATATATTTCATCCATTGGCACGTTGCATATTACATTTTTATGCCGACTCACCGATCCCAAGACGTAACTAACGTCAAATTTAAAGTTTATTCCACATTCAGTATTTTGGAATCTTCTTCACGGTTTGGTATTTGACCACACTAGATATTTAGGGGGTGTGTTGGAAAGACTCTTTACCAATCTGACTATTTGTTGTTATCAAGAGACAAAATAAATCGTAATTGTGCAAATAGTACATTTGCGAGTTTCAGACTCTTGGAATGTGGAATATTGGTCTAAAAGTTGATGACTATTAATTTTGTCTGTAAGTGTCTAAGTTTATTTAAAACCAATAAAAATCTCATTTTTCTACGATCATACAGACTTACACCCAGTGTATTTTTAATAAATATTGCCGGTAGAAGCGTATTGATTTAGAAATGCGAAGAGAAACAACCGTATACATTGAACATTAAAAATAGTACTATTAATACCTTTGTGCCAGTGAAACTGTGAGAGTTTCTGATAATAAAATCTAAGATTTTATAAGAGGTCTAAAACACTAAACAAATATCACCTTTCTTTAATACGGTATTTTTTTTCAGCCAAATTTAATTAAGTGTTGTATACATGATTTTGGTAAGTCCCTAACCTCTCCAGCGAAGAGAACTAAGAAATTTAAAAATATTTGTGCAATTTTTAGGAGGATTGAATGTCTTCAACGTGTCCGGCTGAAAATGTTATTCAAAAACATTTTTTTTTTTGGTTAAAGCGAGAAAAATGTTCATAAAGATTAAGAGCAAATAATAAAAAATAGGAATTAAAAACGTACCACATTTTTGCTACTTAAAATATCACCGCAAATGCGTAGGGAATGTGACAATGTAGGTCAAATATTTCATAAAGTAATACATTTTTATGTAAAGGGAAGGTGCAAATACATTTTTCCAGAGTACCTATCTACTGATTGTAGTTTCTTCTTGACTTTTAGAAGTGAGAAAAGTTCTTATATAATATCGATGAAAAATTCTATAACGAGATTTCATCAGATCGTTACGTTTTAAGGTCACAGAAACCTAATACGTTTTGAAGTCACAGAAACCCAAAAAATTAATTTTTAAAAATGTGTATGTAGGTATATAAACTCGCTACAGCCTAAACAAATGAAATTAAAAAAAATAGTTTTTCAAATTTTATAAACGTCTAACTTTTCTTTATTTTTAAGAAGTGGTGTTAATTCTTTATCTAAAAGAATTATAGTGGCATGTTCCTCAACATGGAATAAAAATTTAATTTAATAATTTCGAAAATTGAAAAATTTTACAATTTGAAAGATATTTTAGAATGTTTGAACACATATTTAATGTGGCTGCAAGTTATTTTTTAGATAATAGATAACTATTCAATTGAAACTTTAAATATTTTTATATTTCAAAATGGTAGCAGAGGAAAAATGTTTAATCATTATAAATATTCAAATAGGATTTGCATCGTTGCATTTTCCTCATTAAAATTTTGTAATTACTGCAACACTTGACGGCTATCAAAAACAAACAAAACCCTAGCTTTCAAATCAGTCAGCTTTGCCAAAGCGGCTCTGTTGTATCGTATTTGACTTGTGACGAAATATATTTCTAAAATAAAACTGTCCGACTGTTTCCTGTCGGTTGTCACACATGGCATCAGGAATTATTATTTCTTCACCGTAATCAACCCTTCCAGAGTTATATTCTATAAGACGTCCATTTTGTATACAGTTTGCTGTAGGTATAGGATGGAGTAATTGTGGATTTTTATTCAAATATGCGGTACGTTATTTACGGTACACTATTTACATTCATATAGTATACCTGTATCCCTTCAGGAACTATGCAAATTTGTTGCCACATATTTTGACAGGTTCTTTTATATTCCAATTGCAACAAATTTACCCACCACTCGCTGGCGTAATTAATGCATCATAACTATTTCTAGTATTGATTTTACGTGATTAGTATAATGAATATGATTAATGGTAGGTATTGAACAATTATTGTGTCGTTCGTACTCCACAATAAACTGCAGGGCATCGTCTCTCTTTTCCTAACAACTAACACAAAGTCCTAGGATTTTCGTGGTGGGAGGGGGGGGTTACGTCGGTGACTTGAGTGGCGGTTTGAAACATTTTTTTTAAATTCTGATTTATTTTAAATATAAATGAAATTATGTAAAAAATAAGTCTTAAATGTAAGAAACTCCAAAAGCTACATAGAATGTCTAAATGCTTAGAAAATGATAATGCCATTGTGTGTAGATGTTTTAACCAGTATAATAAATGAAAGTTTTGATACACGACATGGAACGCAGACAGTTCTATTAAAAGTGATGAATGAAATGACACTGGCAATGGATAACAACAGTATGATAACTTTTCTCGTATTTCTGGATCAAAATAAAGCATTTAATGAGTAGTGGAGGGAAATTAGAATTTAAGTGATGGAATCGGGAAGTTGAATTTTTTGTTTGTTTTTGTTGCTACATTATTTTTTAAATATCTCCGGCTCTATTAG
The DNA here is from genome assembly GCA_963680705.1 of Rhagium mordax. NCBI lineage: Eukaryota > Metazoa > Arthropoda > Insecta > Coleoptera > Cerambycidae > Rhagium > Rhagium mordax. The sequence goes on from OY796660.1 coordinate 30,683,918, forward strand.
TCGTAGAAAAATTAAAAAAAAACTAAAACACTCATAAATGAAAAGACTATTGAACTGTTGGGGCATAGTTACATTAAAAGTACATCCTAACCACAATAAATCCAAATTTCTCATTTTTTTTTTTTACTAATAGTGGCATAAGTGGGGTAAAAATCTACAAATCTTTACGAAAATTGGAGAAAAAATGTATTTTCATGTTATAAATACGTGACTAAATTAAAAAAAAAAATGAAATTTTTGTGGCCACAATTATTGAACATTTTCGAAAAAAATTAAAACGCTCGCCATTTAATGAAAAATGGTCATAGGACAAACCTTTTTTTTTGTAGAGTGTAGATTTTGTTTTATACTTTTTTGTGAACATATGCCAGAATCTGTTTATCAAGTTAAAATGTATTTTTTTTAATTAAAAAAAGAAAATTAAATTTCACTTTTTTAACATTTTTTCATATAATATATACCGTATCTTTTATGATAGATCTTCATGCAAGTTTTGTATAAAGCGAAATTAAATTAATTTATGGAGATTATATGACAGTTAAAATTACTATTTGAAAAGGATAATCGTTTAAGCGCAACTTTGTTTACTATTATATTTACTTTTTTTTAATATACATATGAAATACAAAGTGTAATAAGTATACTTATTTCGAAATATTTATATGAAAACGAAAATGAAAAATCACAATAATAAATGATCATTTATGTTTAAAATCATCTTAAAATCTAAAAATTTTATACAATAGTCTTTCTTCTTTTAAGATAATTTGAGTTATTTAAATCACTATTTTCACTTGCATCATCAGAATTATAAATATCTTCTTCTATTTCACAAACTGGTTCGTACATGCTAGAATCCAAAATTTGCGTATCCGATTCACTTGCATAATCTGTACCGGTCTCACTATCAAAGAAGTCAGTACTGCTATAAACAGAATATTCATTAGCATCACTGATCATTTTAATATTTTCGGATTCACCACATCTGCAAAACCAACAGAGTCTTCTGTATCATCATCTATTAATTCAATAGGCGCATTTGCACAATTTGTGCCTTTGCAAAAACGACATAGAATACTACAATTTCTATCTTTGAGATGAGATGTATTTGTTTCGCAACTTTTTCTGCAAGAATATTTAATTTTTTCTATTAAACTTTCCGGTATGGCTGATTAATTACTTGTGATTGGCCCTAAGCCATTTTCAGATTTTTTCCAACCAAAATCCAATGGATTTTTATCATCCCTTCCAAGCCATGTTTAAATTTGCAAGTAAACTCTTAACGAGTGTTGATATGGAGCATCAGATATTGGTGGAAGCAAAGACAAATTACATGCAACAGTTCTTTTGGCTTCAATCGTTTTTTGAAATAACATGAACCTCGTAACATTTAAATCAATATGTGTTGATGGTTAAATCCATACTGCCCCACATGCTTCCTCTGCACTTCGTAATGCTGCCTTTGTAGCATCTGTTTTATAAAATGTTAGCGGATCTAGATAACGACGTAACCCATTTAAAATATTTAAATATATAAATAATAATTTTTTATGAGCATTTTTTCATTTCATTTTTTCATTTAATTAATTGTGGTAGCGTCTGCCAAAAGTCCCGGGTTCGATTCTCGGTCGTGGCAATGGAAAATACTCTGAGAGGGATTTTTCCATTATATACGGATATTGGATGTGTGTCCCTTGTCTTTAAATGTGTAGCCCCCTCTCGCACAAGGCTCTTCTAGAGCCTTCTGGGATATAGGGGGTCGTAATTACTTGTAAATATTGTTTTTAGTTTATTTGTGGCGGATAGTTAATATTCATTGAACTTAATTCTGGGAAATTCTAAAAAATAAATAGAAATAAGAAAATTGCCAAAATATGTAATTACGTGTGGTGTATTTATTTATTATTTTATTTTATTGAAATAAAATTTTTAAGAAAAATGAAAAAGATATTAATTTTTTTCTTTTGTTAAAAAATACATTTTAACTTGATAAACAGATTCTGGCATATGTTCACAAAAAAGTACATAAAAAAACTTACACTTAAAAAAAAGTTTACGGCCATTTCTCATTATGGCAAGCGTTTTAACTTTTTTCGAAAAATTAATTTTTGTATTAAATTTAGTTACGTTTTTATAGCATGAAAATACATATTTTCTTTAATTTTCGTAAAGATTTGAAGATTTTACCTCACTTATTGCACTAAGTATTAGTAAAAAAAATAAAACGAGAAATTTGGATATTTTTGAGGATAGGATGTACTTTTAATGTAACTATATCCCAACAGTTCGATAGTCTATTCATTTACGAGTATTTCAATTTTTTTAAATTTTTCCACGACTAATAGAGCCGGGGATATTTAAAAAATAGTGTAGCGATGAACTCGAAATGCATCAAAAATGCACTTTTATGAGCTTTTCTCGCGAAGCCCCAGCACGATTTTGCTCATTTTTTCGGTTTTCGACTCATTTGCATGTATAAAACAAAAAACAAAAAATAATTCAACTTTCCGATTACATCACTTTTCATCAATTATTTTAACTAACTTCCCTCCACTAGTGGTAACTTTTATTTTATTAACACCAAAATGACGTTAAATTAGTTTAAATAATATATGCGTGGAATGATTTCAAATACGTACTAGTCTAAAAAAAATCACATTTATGTGAGTTAAGCAGCGATTTAGATAGACATGGCATCTAGAACCACTTTCTTTAGGACCTCTTGTAATCGAAAATCTTCTGGTGGTGGAGGATTTCCCAACCATGATTGAATTTGTAAATATGTCCTAAAATTTAACGTATGGGCATAATGTATTTATCCGGAGAACTTTACCATAATATATGATGATTCGGAGTTGTCTCCTATAGCAAGAAGAACTGCCAAATTAAAACGATTTGTCCAACGGTTGTGTAGTAATGCCTTTGTTATACAACCTGTATCTTTTTTCGTTAACAGTACTTTTCAGTTTATACACCACTTACATCAGTAATAAAAACTCATGGCCCATGTCGAGTAATATATCCACAGACCATCGCTACATTAATTTGATTAAAGAATAAAAATTTGTCATAATATTGTTTAAACTTTTAGTATTGAAGACTTACTCTTGGACGGATATGAAGTGGTATCTGTATGAATAGGAAGGATATTGGCAACAACAGGTCGTCCCACACTTTCTTATAAATTAGTTATATGAAAAATAAAATCTTCACATTTTTTGTGCTCGATCTTCTTCAAATATAGGTTTAATCAACAGTCAACACATCTGCAACTCCACTAACTTCAATATATTGTATAAGTTGAAATTAGTTTTTCTCGTGAGATATGATACCATCCTGATATTACCGTAGTTTCACTAAGAATAATTTCATCAGGGATTTTTATATTTTCTCTGCGCCGCTGTATTTCTTTACTGCACGGAATACAATTCTAACGTTTTCAGAGAATTGTTAGGCACATATAAATTTGCTCTCTGTTCCTGTTGTACGACATATTATAAAATCTCTATGTTTATGATTTATAGCTATAAACTGTATTTGATTGGTGCAAATATATAAAAAAAATGAGAGTGAATAATAAATAAACCATAACGCCGTTATTAAAAACAATTAATATAGGACAAAAAGCAAGAGAAATCCAATAGTACAGTCTAAAACCTGTATTTGGATTAGTCTTTCATATACCGACTGTAAACATGCTGTTAACAAACTTTATATTTACAAAATTGTACACACAAGTATTTTTAAAATATATAAAGGGATGTAAGAATACTTGTTATAGTATTAAAAAAAGAAGCAACTGGGCAATGGTTACTAAGATACTGGCTTTTAAAAGAAAACAGTGTTGCACCATTTTTTCAAAACAGCAGCTTTGACATAAATGTTTACGGTAACTAAATAAATGTGCCCAATTATTTTATGCAAAATCCATTATCCGTGCAGATTTGCCTGATCTACACTCAATAATGCTATGTGTTAAAGTTAATAACAATATATCCAACCCTATTGGAAGCATAGGATTCTGCTACAGTACCTATTTACATTTGATCTATCGCAATCATTAAATCAGTGTCAATGGCCAATATCATCTATAGGAAGGGTGTTCAGTTATTTCTGTCAATTAGGTAATATAGAGAAAGTAGAAAGTAGCAGAATATGTGAATAGAATAAATTCCGAATTTCATAGTTTAGTGGTGTAATGTTGATAATGCTTTGAAAATAATTCTGAATAAATCAATATAAAAATATTCATTAGAAATAAGAAACCACGGAAAAAGGTAGAAAAGATGATAAAGTGATTAATTGGATGGAGATGGTCAGAGCATTAGGTTTGATTTAGATAATAAGGCGAAAATATTTCAAAAGCAACAATATATCGAACAATTCGGGAAAGTGAAGAAGGAATCCCTTGTGTCAATCTCCCGAAAAGTGATCGACCACGCAAGTTATCTCAAACACAGCAGGACATGGCTAGCTCGAATGATTAAAGATACCATTGAAAAATTTAAAAGAAAAGTTGCGTTTCCGAATTTCCAACGCCAATCAGCATCACGGAGATGGAAATTATATGTTTTGGCCGGATCTAGCATCAGCACATTATGTCAGAGATACACTTGACTGGCTGGAAGCAAGAAATATACCGTATGTGCCCAGGATTGATACCCCCCCACCAATGTCCCCCAAGCCAGGCCAATCGAAACTTTTTGGGCTCGATTGGCTCAGAAAGTCTACAACGGTTGGGAAGCCCAAAACCAGCAGGAACTTCGGCAGCGAATTTTCCGGAAAGTAAAAGAAATGAATATAAATGACGCCCAAAACTTCATGAAACCTAGACGACGCATGTACTGCGAATTATTGAAGAACATGGACCCTCAGCGGCAATAAACTAAATGACTTTTGTAGAGTAAGAATTGATGTTATAAATATATTAAGTTGTGAGAATAAAACTATATTCAGTTTCAGAAAAGTAATGCCAAACTTCTTCCCAAAACTTATGTAACAGTACTTTTCGGAAAATTCTAGTATACCTTCCTTTATGGGTGAAATTGACTAACTTATTTGAAACTCCTTGCTTAATTTTTGTACATCATCTGTAAAGTTCTTAATGCGTAAATGAGGATTCAATTGTAGTGTTTGATTTTTAAATAAACGTACCTATGTATATACACTTAATATTAAAAATAAAAAAGAATAACTATCATGGTTTGTCTAAAATTCATAAAAAGATTAAAAATGTGACTAATTATAAAGAATGCGACAAGGAGTCAAAATTGACTGACAAAAAACATATATCGAACAGCACAAGATATAATAATAATAATATGTTTATTGGGTAAAAAGAAAAATTACATAATTGGAAGGAGTTCGGCATAGTCGTTCTTCCACTCCCCCATCTACGACAATAATAACAAAAAGAAAGTTTATCTTATAATCCCTTATAATCGCTGGCATGATTTTTTCTCCTTTATTACCATGACCAGACATGACATGATTTCTTTAAAAGTCATTCAAATTCTGGATACAATTATAGTTCTGTTTTTATTTTCTAAGTAAAATGTGATTATATTTAGTATTCGTATTTAGCACTATGTAATAAAATTAAATATTTGCAAAAATAATAAAACTGCGACTAAATGTTTGTAAAGTAAAGAATAGATGAAATCACATCAGCATAATATAACAATACAGAAACAGGAAATGATATCACATTAAATGGAATTATTTTATTATATATTTTAACAAATTTTTTTATAGTAAAATTGATCATAGAATATGTTATAATGCAGATATGTGATATTTGTAGACCCATTTTAAATCATAAAATGGCACCCAATTATGCCGAAAATTTCGTACACAGAAAAACCTTACTCACTGTTGTTTTGCCATAAATAGATTAAAATAATGGGCAAACATCCTGCCATCGACAAAAACACTTAACGAAATTAAGACAATCAAAGTTGACATTAATACAAACAAAATCCGTTCATTATCGAAATTACACCCTTTCCGGTTGCTATGATTTATTTGAAAAACAAAAGGGATTGTATAAAACGAATCGTTTGGATTCAAATTTGTGAAATACAATCTGATCAATCTGTTTCATCGTCTGTCACAACACTGACGCCATCAACGTCATCAATTACTGTAATGAGAGTAGATAGCGAACGTTAGAGGTGCACGGGGTGGTTGGGACGTAAACAAGAGTTGTGTGTGTATATACATGTCAGAACTCATTTCCGATAACATCTAAAAATGGTAAAGGTTCAAATGATATAGATTTGATTTTTCAATAGGCGAGATTTTAGACGATATAGCTTTGTTAAAGACGCTTGAAAGGGGGAAGGTATATTTTATTATATAAGATGGTAAAATTATAATATGGAAAGGTGGTTTGCTTTATCAAGATTAAACAGGAAAAGAAATAAACAAACAAAACATTACCATTGTTTTTTATACTGAAATTTGATTCCACGTTCTCCTCTCCTATTAAAGATACGTAGATAGATAAGTTTTACTATGTAAAAAATATAACTAAGAAGAATACAATTGAAATAATATAAACTAAAGACTTTTCTTCTTTGAGTTGTGTACATTGACATTCTTAGTTTTCAGAGCAATTTTTGTTAAAAACGTAAAGATCTTGGCATCAAACAGGGTGTTCTTAAATTGCACTGTCAAAAGAGAAAATATCTCGAAAAATAAAGATTTTACTAATCATGTTTTCCTTAAAAAATGCATCCCTACATAATATCGATAATTAGATAAGTTACGGTTGAAAAGTTTTGCACATATAGGTACGTAGGTGAGTATCTATCGCCCTATTTCTATTAGTAATTTATGTATTCTAAAATCTAATCGAGAAAGGTAGGTAATGTTGTTTTCGAGATACAGTGAACTTTAATTATTCATAGTCTAATGTCTTGTTGAAATGTGGAAGGTATGTGCATATTCCCAGAAGGTCTTTCTTTATCTTCAAACAAAACATGAAAGTCAAAACGAAATAATAAAAGAAAATCAGTCTACAAAGTTCTTTCACGCTCTTCCTAAAAGAAAATATTATATATCAGGAGGTAGGTAGTGTCAATATCTTTATATGTGTGAATTCGTTTTTTGATGTTATAATTATAATTATCACATTTGCAACTGAGTGAGTTTGGTACTGGATCGGATTTTTTTTTAAGAAAATCTATTCGAATTGGTCAAAATGCTTTAATTGTCATTTAGGAAAAACGGCGAGACGTGAACATTAAAAACACTATGGTGTCTCAAAGATTAGTAACTCGTGTTTTGCAGCTTTTGTTTGGTATGGATTAAATTTAACGTTATCAATACAGCTCATTCCGGAATTGTAGAACAGAGTTAATTTTATTAATAAACAATAAATTAATCAGCTAATATTTGTACTGAGTAAGCAGATTATACTAGCAAATATATACTGTATCTAAATGTTGCAAAGTAATTCGAAAAAATAGAAGAGGTTAGCTAAAATAATCCCGTAAGGACCTAACGATGTCATAGTTGGAGATTAATGTTTCCAACGAAACTTCATATATGAATCATATACAGAGACTACTGGATAAAATGGTTATATTGCAAGAAGATGCCCATGTAGAAAATCAAAAAGTATACATATACCTAACCAATGTGGTGGTTCATATTTCCATGAGTGAAAAATTAAAATAATTATTGTTTTTTTCGTTTTTATAGTGGGAATGATGAGATAGTTCAATGATAGACTTGATTGGTTTACTCTCCTGGCTTTTGATAATCGTTGGCACCAAAAATTTTAATTATTATGGTTACGATGTTAAACTATAAATATGAAAAGATAATAATAACAGGTTATATCGATTTTTTCATTAATGTCAATTTGACATTAAGAGGTTATGTTATTTTTTGGACGTCAATGTCAGAATAAAATTAAAAATAGGGAATTTTTAGCGTCATAATTACTATCTATTAAAATCTGACAGCCCTTCCTCACTCTAATTTGGCGCCGATTTTTCACACATTCTGCGGCGCTAAAGGCTTTTTTCTTAACGCGTTTGGCCGCGCAGCGCCGTGCGTTATGGACGTTTTCGTGTCGGGACCATCGAATAGCGGACTTTCGTGGCTATCCGCCAAGTATTTTAAAAGTTATTGACGTTTCGATAGCACCGTGTCGAAGAGGTTTGTAAAATTTGAGAAATTAGAAAGAGATACGACACGTGAGAAATTTGAAAAAAAATGGCCGACGTTTTCTGAACGATAGACGTCAAAATAGCGCTTTTTCGTTCGCTCCTACTGAGTCTAAAACCGGCGGGGGGCCGCGCGATTCGCGATGTAGTTTTAAGTTGCATCCTCTAACTCGGTTTTCGCGCAAGAACGGCGGTCCGGCGGCGATCTTTCGTTTGGAAATAACGTTTGAAGTGTTCGTGTTTCCGCAATTTTTTCGAATTTCCAAAACATGTCCCCCTTCCGAGCTTATTAACTCGCGACTCCTTTGAGACGGACCGGCGGTGTATTTTTTTTTGAAAACTAGATGAAATTTAGAAAATCGCTGTCGAAAATCGTTTTCCTCGATTTTGCCTCCCAAGAAAGTTATGATTTTTTGAAAAGCGGCGATTTTGTCGGATTTCGACGATTCTTCCGACACCTACCCATTAGAAACGCGTCACAGCCTTTCCCTTTGGATTTAGAGGATCGCGACACGCACGACGGCCAAGAAGAAGGACAAATGAACAACTCTTTTTTTTCTTTTTCGTCCATCTGAGATATTACCCGAGATACGAATATTTAAAAAAGGTCGATTTTGCAGAAAAACGCTACTTTTCCCCAGGCTCTAACTTCTTTAACCGGAGGATTTTTTCGACCGGACTTTCGGGAAAGCTAGATCCATCCTACCTCTTGGGTCCCTGAAAATTTCGTTCCTTAATCTCCACCGGCGTCCGAGCGGTGAATATTTTAAATTACCAAGACACGCCGAAAATTCGTCGGTGACGTCACCAAACATGTGGACACCCTTATTAAATACCCATGCCGAGCGTCGCATACATTTTTTGTATTCTGCCCTCATTAGCAAGAGTGGTGCATCTAATTAGTAGTATTGAGTATTGAGAAAACAGCGATTCACTTTATAGTATTTGATGCTTATGATACGTATTGGAAATTAACCATTTGGGTTTACGCAAAATGCTTTTGGTTAATAATAATGAAATCACAAGAATATTTTTAACAAAAATCTAATGCAAACAAAAATACAAGAAAAGAAAACAGGTACATGCTGCACTTTTACTATGAAACAGGAGCAATGTTTGTTGGTATAATACAAAAGCAAAATGCGACATCTGCAAAAGATAAAAACAACTTTAAACCGGATACAACTAAATAACACGAATTGTTTAACGAAACGGCGAAGGCAATGAAAATACGAGAGACCCCTTTTCCCTGAACCTTATTTCCTTTCATGTAACAATTCTGTCGGACTGTAAGCATGTTTCCCGAAATCTTTAAACTGGATCCAACTAAATAACCCGAATCATCGCTTAACTTAACAGACACGCCAGTGAAAATACACGAAACGTCTCTTTTTTCATGACCTTATCACTTTTCAAGTGGCATCTCTGTTGGACCCTACATCTTTCCCGAAACTCCTCCACCGAATCCAACTAAATTACCCGAATCCCTTAACTAATCGATGACTCCTACGAAAATACGCGAAACGCCTCTTTCCCGATGCCCTTCCCACTTTTCAAGTAGCATCTCTGTTGAACTCACACCTTTCCCGAGACTCTTAGACCGGATCCAACTAATTTACCCAAATCACTTAATTAATCGAAGACGCCTACGAAAATACACGAAACGCCTCTTTCTTGATGATCTTCCCACTTTTCAAGTAGCATCTCTGTCGGACTCTACATCTTTCCCGAGATTCTTCCACCGAATCCAACTAAATTTCCCGAATCCCTTAACTAATCGAATATGCCTACGAAAATACGCGAAACGCCTTATTTCTCATTACCTTATCAAGTGGCTTTTCTATAGACCCCTACTTCTTTCCCGAGAAAATTAGACCGGATCCAACTAATTTACTCAAATGACTTAACTAATCGAAAACGCCTACAAAAATACATAAAACGCCTCATTTCTGATAATCTCACTTTTCAGGTAGCATCTCTGTCGGGTTCTACATCTTTCCCGAGACTTCCACCGAATCCAACTAAATTACCCGAATGTCTTAACTAATCGAAGACTAATACGAAAATACACGAAACGCCTCTTTCCTGATGACCTTCCCACTATTCAAGTAGCATCTCTGTTGAACTCTACATCTTTCCCCAGACTCTTCCACCGAATTCAACTAAATTACCCTAATCCCTTAACCAATCGACGACTAATACGAAAATACGCGAAATACCTCATTTCTCATTACCTTCCCATTTTTGAAGTAACATCTCTATCATACTCTACATCTTTGCCGAGACTCTTCCACCGAACCCAACTAAATTGCCCGAATCCCATAACTAATCGAAGATGCCTACGAAAATACGCGAAACGCCTCATTTCCGATGATCCTTTCACTTTTTAGGTAGCATCTCTGTCGGACTCTACATGTTTCCCGAGACTCTTCTACCGAATCCAACTAAATTACCCGAATCCCTTAACTAATCCAAGATGCCTACGAAAATACACGAAACGTCTCTTTTTTCATGACCTTATTCACTTTTCGAGTGGCATCTCTGATGGACCCTACATCTTTCCCGAAACACTTCCACCGAATCCAACTAAATTACCCGCATCCCTTAACTAATCGATGACTCCTACGAAAATACGCGAAACGCCTCTCTCCTAATGCCCTTCCCACTTTTCAAGTAGCATCTCTGTAAGACTCTACTTCTTTCCCGAGACTCTTAGACTGAATCCAACTAATCTATCCGAATCACTTAACTAATCGAAGACGCCTACGAAAATACGCAAAACGCCTCTTTCCCGATGCCCTTCCCACTTTTCAAATAGCATCTCTGTTGAACTCCCCCGCTTTCCCGAGTCTCTTAGACCGGATCCAACTAATTTACACAAATCACTTAACTAATCGAAGACGCCTACGAGAATACACGAAACGCCTCTTTCTTGATGATCTTCCCACTTTTGAAGTAGCATCTCTGTCGGACTCTACATCTTTCCCGAGATTCTTCGACCGAATCCCACTAAATTACCCTAATACCTTAACTAATCGAATATGCCTACGAAAATACGCGAAACGCCTCATTTCTCATTACCTTATCACTTTTCAAGTGGCTTCTCTATAGACCTCTACTTCTTTCCCGAGACTCTTAGACCGGATCCAACTAATTTATCCAAATCACTTAACTAATCGAAAACGCCTACAAAAATACGCAAAACGCCTCATTTCTGATGATGTCACTTTTCAGGTAGCATCTCTGTCGTGCTCTAGATCTTTCCCGAGACTTCCGCCGAATCCAACTAAATTACCCGAATGTCTTAACTAATCGAAGACTAATACGAAAATACGCGAAACGCCTCATTTCTAATTACCTTCCCACTTTTCAGGTAGCATCTCTGTCAGACTCTACGTCTTTCCCTTCCCGAGACTCTTCCACCGAATCCAGCTAAATTACCCGAATCTCTTAACTAATCGAAGACTAATACGAAAATACACGACACGCCTCTTTCCTGATGACCTTCCCATTGTTCAAGTAGCATCTCTGCTGAACTCTACATCTTTCCCTAGACTCTTCCACCGAATTCAAATAAATTACCCTTAACTAACCGAAGACTAATACGAAAATACGCGAAATGCCTCATTTCTCATTACCTTACCACTTTTCAAGTAACAACTCTATCATACTCTACATGTTTCCCGAGACTCTTCCATCGAATCCAACTAAATTACCCGAATCCCTTAACTAATCGAAGATGACTACGAAAATACGCGAAACGCTTCATTTCCGATGACCCTCTCACTCTTTAGGTAGCATCTCTGTCGGACTCTACATGTTTCCCGAGACTCTTCCACCGTATCCAACTAACTAAATTACCCGAATCCCTTAACTCTTGGACCGGATCCAACTAATTTACCCAAATCACTTAACTAATCGAAAACGCCTACAAAAATACGCAAAACGCCTCATTTCCGATGATCTCACTTTTCAAGTAACATCTCTGTCGGGCCCTACATCTTTCCCGAGACTTCCACCGAATCCAACCAAATTACCCGAATCCCTTCACTAATGGAATACTAATACGAAAATACGCGAAACGCCTCTTGCCTGATGACCTTCCCACTATTCAAGTAGCATCTCTGTTGAACTCTACATCTTTCCCCAGACTCTTCCACCGAATTCAACTAAATTACCCTAATCCCTTAACTAATCGAAAACTTATACGAAAATACGCGAAATGCCTCATTTCTCATTACCTTCCCACTCTTGAAGTAACATCTCTATCATACTCTACATCTTTCCCGAGACTCTTCCACCGAATCCAACTAAATTACCCGAATCCCTTAACTAATCGAAGATGCCTACGAAAATACGCGAAACGCCTCATTTCCGGATGACCCTCTCACTTTTCAAATAGCATCCCTGTCTGACTCTACACCTTTCCCGGGACTCTTAGACCGAATCCAACTAAATAACCCGGATCCCTTTACTAATCGGAGACTCCCACGAAAATACACGAAACGCCCCTTTCCTGATGCCCTCTCACTTTTTAAATGTCATCTCTGTCCTACTCTACATCTTTCCCGAGACTCTCCGACCGAATCTAACTAAATTGCGCGAATCACTTAACTAATCGAAAACGCCTACGAAAATACGCGAGACGTCTCTTTCCTTATGCCCTCTCACTTTTTAAGTCGCACCTCTATCGGACTCTACATCTTTCCCGGGACTCTTCGACCGAATCCAAATAAATTGCCCGAATCCCTTAACTAATCGGAAACACCTACGAAAATACGCGACACCCCTCATTTCTGAAGACCCTCTCACTTTTCAAGTAGCATCTCTGTCGGGCTCTGCAGCTTTCCCGAGACTCTTAAACCGAATCCAACTAAATTACACGGATCCCTTAACTAATCGGAGACTCCTACGAAAATACGCGAGACACCTCATTTCCGATGACCCTCTCACTTTTCAAGTAGCATCTCCGTCGGACTCTACATCTTTTCCTAGACTCTTCGGCCGAATCCAACTAAATTGCCCGAATCCCTTAACTAATCGAAGACTCCTACGAAAATACACGAAACGCCTCTTTCCTGATGCCCTCTCAATTTTTAAGTAGCATCTCTGTCGGACTCTACATCTTCCCCGAGATTCTTCCACCGAATCCAACTAAATTGCCCGAATCCCATAACTAATCGAAGATGCCTACTAAAATACGCGAGACGTCTCTTTCCTGATGCACTCTCACTTTTTAAGTAGCACCTCTATCGGACTCTACATCTTTCCCGAGACTCTCCGACCGAATCCAACTAAATTGCCCGAATCACTTCACTAATCGAAAACGCCTACGAAAATACGCGAGACGTCTCTTTCCTGATGCCCTCTCACTTTTTAAGTCGCACCTCTATCGGACTCTACATCTTTCCCGGGACTCTTCGACCGAATCCAAATAAATTGCCCGAATCCCTTAACTAATCGGAAACACCTACGAAAATACGCGACACCCCTCATTTCTGAAGACCCTCTCACTTTTCAAGTAGCATCTCTGTCGGACTCTGCAGCTTTCCCGAGACTCTTAGACCGAATCCAACTAAATTACCCGGATCCCTTAACTAATCGAAGACGCCTACGAAAATACGCGAGACACCTCATTTCCGATGACCCTCTCACTTTTCAAGTAGCATCTCCGTCGGACTCTACATCTTTTCCTAGACTCTTCGGCCGAATCCAACTAAATTGCCCGAATCCCTTAACTAATCGAAGACTCCTGCGAAAATACACGAGACGCCTCTTTCCTGATGCCCTCTCACTTTTTAGGTAACATCTCTGTCGGACTATACATCTTTCCCGAGACTCTTCCACCGAATCCAACTAAATTGCCCAAATCCCATAACTAATCGAGGATGCCTACGAAAATACGCGAAACGCCTCATTTCCTGATTCCTCTTACTTTTTAAGAAGCATCTCTGTCGGACTCTACATCTTCCCGAAACTCTTCGACCGAATCCAACTAAATTGCCCGAATCCCTTATCTAATCGAATACGCCTACGAAAATACGCGACACACCTTATTTCTGAAGACCCTCTCACTTTTCAAGTAGCATCTCTGTAGGACTCTGCAGCTTTCCCGAGACTCTTAGACCGAATCCAACTAAATTACACGGATCCCTTAACTAATCTGAGACTCCTACGAAAATAAACGAAACGCCGCTTTCCTGATACCCTCTCACTTTTCAAGTAGCATCTCTGTCGGACTCTACATCTTCCCCGAGACTCTTCGACCGAATCCAACTAAATTTCCCGAATCCCATAACTAATCGAAAATGCCTACGAAAATACGCGAGACGTCTCTTTCCTGATGCCCTCTCACTTTTTAAGTAGCACCTCTCTCGGACTCTACATCTTTCCCGAGACTCTCCGACCGAATCCAACTAAATTGCCCGAATCACTTAACTAATCGAAAACGCCTACGAAATATGCGAGCCGCCTCTTTTCTGATAACCCTCTCACTCTTCAAGTAGCATCTCTGTCGGACTCTACATCTTTCCCGAGACTCTTCGACCGAATCCAAATAAGTTGGCCGAATCCCTTAACTAATCGGAAACACCTACGAAAATACACGACACCCCTCATTTCTGAAGACCCTCTCACTTTTCAAGTAGCATCTCTGTCGGACTCTACACCTTTCCCGGGACTCTTAGACCGAATCCAACTAAATTACCCGGATCCCTTTACTAATAGGAGAATCCCACGAAAATACATGAAACGCCCCTTTCCTGATGCCCTCTCACTTTTTAAGTATCATCTCTGTCCTACTCTACATCTTTCCCGAGACTCTTCCACCGAATCCAACTAAATTGCCCAAATCCCATAACTAATCGAAGATGCCTACGAAAATCCGCGAAACGCCTCATTTCCTGATTCCCTCTTACTTATGAAGAAGCATCTCTGTCGGACTCTACATCTTTCCCGAAACTCTTCGACCGAATCCAACTAAACTACCCGGATCCCTTAACTAATCGGAAACTCCTACGAAAATACACGAGACGCCTCTTTTCTGATAACCCTCTCACTCTTCAAGTAGCATCTCTGTCGGACTCTACATCTTTCCCGAGACTCTTCGACCGAATCCAAATAAATTGCCCGAATCCCTTAACTAATCGAAGACTCCTACGAAAATACGCGACACCCCTCATTTCTGAAGACCGTCTCACTTTTCAAGTAGCATCTCTGTCGGACTCTGCAGCTTTCCCGAGACTCTTAAACCGAATCCAATTAAATTACACGGATCCCTTAACTAATCGAAGACTCCCACGAAAATAAACGAAACGCCTCTTTCCTGATGCCCTGTCACTTTTTAAGTAGCATCACTGTCGGACTCTACATCTTTCCCGTGATTCTTCCACCGAATCCAACTAAATTGCCCGAATCCCATAACTAATCGAAGATGCCTACTAAAATACGCGAGACGTCTCTTTCCTGATGCACTCTCACTTTTTAAGTAGCACCTCTATCGGACTCTACATCTTTCCCGAGACTCTCCGACCGAATCCAACTAAATTGCCCGAATCACTTGACTAATCGAAAACGCCTACGAAAATACGCGAGACGTCTCTTTCCTGATGCCCTCTCACTTTTTAAGTCGCACCTCTATCGGACTCTACATCTTTCCCGGGACTCTTCGACCGAATCCAAATAAATTGCCCGAATCCCTTAACTAATCGGAAACACCTACGAAAATACGCGACACCCCTCATTTCTGAAGACCCTCTCACTTTTCAAGTAGCATCTCTGTCGGACTCTGCAGCTTTCCCGAGACTCTTAGACTCAATCCAACTAAATTTTCCGGATCCCATAACTAATCGAAGACGCCTACGAAAATACGCGAAACATCCCTTTCCTGATGCCCTTCCCACCTTTCACGTAGCATCTCTGTCGGACTCTACATCTTTCCCGAGGCTCTTCCACCGACTCCAACTAAACTACCCGGATCCCTTAACTAATCGGAAACTCCTACGAAAATACACGAGACGCCTCTTTTCTGATAACCCTCTCACTCTTCAAGTAGCATCTCTGTCGGACTCTACATCTTTCCCGAGACTCTTCGACCGAATCCAAATAAATTGCCCGAATCCCTTAACTAATCGAAGACTCCTACGAAAATACGCGACACACCTCATTTCTGAAGACCCTCTCACTTTTCAAGTAGCATCTCTGTCGGACTCTACATCTTTTCCTAGACTCTTCGGCCGAATCCAAATAAATTGCCCGAATCCCTTAACTAATCGAAGACGCCTACGAAAATACGCAAAACGCCTCATTTCCGATGACCGCCTTACTTTTCAAGTAGCATCTCTGTCGGACTCTACATCTTTTCCTAGATTCTTCGGCCGAATCCAAATAAATTGCCCATTTCCGATGACCGCCTTAGTTTTCAAGTAGCATCTCTGTCGGACTCTACATCTTTTCCTAGACTCTTCGGCCGAATCCAACTAAATTGCCCGAATCCCTTAACTAATCTAAGACTCCTACGAAAATACACGAGACGCCTCTTTCCTGATGCCCTCTCACTTTTTAGGTAACATCTCTGTCGGACTCTACATCTTTCCCGAGACTCTTCCACCGAATCCAACTAAATTGCCCAAATCCCATAACTAATCGAGGATGCCTACGAAAATACGCGAAACGCCTCATTTCCTGATTCCCTCTTACTTTTTAAGAAGCATCTCTGTCGGACTCTACATCTTTCCCGAAACTCTTCGACCGAATCCAACTAAATTGCCCGAATCCCTTAACTAATCGAATACGCCTACGAAAATACGCGACACACCTCATTTCTGAAGACCCTCTCACATTTCAAGTAGCTTCTCTGTCGGACTCTACATCTTCCCCGAGACTCTTCGACCGAATCCAACTAAATTTCCCGAATCCCATAACTAATCGAAAATGCCTACGAAAATACGCGAGACGTCTCTTTCCTGATGCCCTCTCACTTTTTAAGTAGCACCTCTGTCGGACTCTACATCTTTCCCGAGACTCTCCGACCGAATCCAACTAAATTGCCCGAATCACTTAACTAATCGAAAACGCCTACGAAATATGCGAGACGTCTCTTTCCTGATGCCCTCTCACTTTTTAAGTCGCACCTCTATCGGACTCTACATCTTTCCCGGGACTCTTCGACCGAATCCAAAAAAATTGCCCGAATCCCTTAACTAATCGGAAACACCTACGAAAATACGCGACACCCCTCATTTCTGAAGACCCTCTCACTTTTCAAGTAGCATCTCTGTCGGACTCTGCAGCTTTCCCGAGACTCTTAGACTCAATTCAACTAAATTATCGGGATCCCTTAACTAATCGAAGACGCCTACGAAAATACGCGAAACGCCCCTTTTCTGATGCCCTTCCCACTTTTCACGTAGCATCTCTGTCGAACTCTACATCTTTCCCGAGGCTCTTCCACCGAATCCAACTAAACTACCCGGATCCCTTAACTAATCGGAGACTCCTACGAAAATACACGAGACGCCTCTTTTCTGATAACCCTCTCACTCTTCAAGTAGCATCTCTGTCGGACTCTACATCTTTCCCGAGACTCTTCGACCGAATCCAAATAAATTGCCCGAATCCCTTAACTAATCGGAAACACCTACGAAAATACGCGACACCCCTCATTTCTGAAGACCCTCTCACTTTTCAAGTAGCATCTCTGTCGGACTCTGCAGCTTTCCCGAGACACTTAGACTAAATCCAACTAAATTACCCGGATCCCTTAACTAATCGAAGACGCCTACGAAAATACGCGAGACACCTAATTTCCGATGACCCTCTCACTTTTCAAGTAGCATCTCCTTCGGACTCTACATCTTTCCCGAGGCTCTTCCACCTAATCCAACTAAATTACCCGGATCTCATAACTAATCGAAGACGCCTACGAAAATACGCAAAACGCCTCATTTCCGATGACCGTCTTACTTTTCAAGTAGCATCTCTGTCGGACTCTACATCTTTTCCTAGACTCTTCGGCCGAATCCAACTAAATTGCCCGAATCCCTTAACTAATCGAAGACTCCTACGAAAATACACGAGACGCCTCTTTCCTGATGCCCTCTCACTTTTTAGGTAACATCTCTGTCGGACTCTACATCTTTCCCGAGACTCTTCCACCGAATCCAACTAAATTGCCCAAATCCCATAACTAATCGAGGATGCCTACGAAAATACGCGAAACGCCTCAATTCCTGATTCCCTCTTACTTTTGAAGAAGCATCTCTGTCGGACTCTACATCTTTCCCGAAACTCTTCGACCGAATCCAACTAAATTGCCCGAATCCCTTAACTAATCAAATACGCCTACGAAAATACGCGACACACCTCATTTCTGAAGACCCTCTCACTTTTCAAGTAGCATCTCTGTAAGACTCTGCAGCTTTCCCGAGACTCTTAGACCGAATCCAACTAAATTACACGGATCCCTTAACTAATCGGAGACTCCTACGAAAATAAACGAAACGCCGCTTTCCTGATACCCTCTCACATTTCAAGTAGCATCTCTGTCGGACTCTACATCTTCCCCGAGACTCTTCGACCGAATCCAACTAAATTTCCCGAATCCCATAACTAATCGAAAATGCCTACGAAAATACGCGAGACGTCTCTTTCCTGATGCCCTCTCACTATTTAAGTAGCACCTCTGTCGGACTCTACATCTTTCCCGAGACTCTCCGACCGAATCCAAATAAGTTGCCCGAATCCCTTAACTAATCGGAAACACCTACGAAAATACGCGACACCCCTCATTTCTGAAGACCCTCTCACTTTTCAAGTAGCATCTCTGTCGGACTCTGCAGCTTTCCCGAGACTCTTAGACTGAATCCAACTAAATTATCCGGATCCCTTAACTAATCGAAGACGCCTACGAAAATACGCGAATCGCCTCTTTCCTGATGCCCTCTCACTTTTTAAGTAACATCTCTGTCGGACTCCACATCTATCCCGAGACTCTTAGACCGAATCCAACTAAATTTCCCGAATCCCATAACTAATCGAAAATGCCTACGAAAATACGCGAGACGTCTCTTTCCTGATGCCCTCTCACTTTTTATGTAGCACCTCTGTCGTACTCTACATCTTTCCCGAGACTCTCCGACCGATTCCAACTAAATTGCCCGAATCACTTAACTAATCGAAAACGCCTACGAAAATATGCGAGACGCCTCTTTTCTGATAACCCTCTCACTCTTCAAGTAGCATCTCTGTCGGACTCTACATCTTTCCCGAGACTCTTCGACCGAATCCAAATAAGTTGCCCGAATCCCTTAACTAATCGGAAACACCTACAAAAATACGCGACACCCCTCATTTCTGAAGACCCTCTCACTTTTCAAGTAGCATCTCTGTCGGACTCTGCAGCTTTCCCAAGACTCTTAGACTGAATCCAACTAAATTATCCGGATCCCTTAACTAATCGAAGACGCCTACGAAAATACGAGAGACACCTCATTTCCGATGCCCCTCTCACTTTTCAAGTAGCATCTCTGTCGGACCCTACATCTTTCCCGAGGCTCTTCCACCGAATCCACCTAATTTTCCGAATCCCATAACTAATCGATGACGCCTACGAAAATACGCATAGCGCCTCATTTCCGATGACCGTCTTACTTTTCAAGTAGCATCTCTGTCGGACTCTACATCTTTTCCTAGACTCTTCGGCCGAATCCAACTAAATTGCCCGAATCCCTTAACTAATCGAACACGCCTACGAAAATACGCGAAACGCCTCATTTCCGATGACCCTCTACTTTTCAAGTAGCATCTCTGTCGGACTTTACGTCTTTCCCGAGACTCTTCCACCGAATCCAAATAAATTACTCTAATCCCTTAACTAATCGAAGACGCCCACGAAAATACACGGAACGCCTCATTTCCACCTTATCTATAAATTCTCTGTCGGGCTCTGCATCTTTCCCGAAGCTTTTCGGCCAAATCCAACTAAAACGCCCGAATCCTTTAACTAATCGAGAACGCCTACGAAAATACACCATACGCTTCATTTCCGATAACCTTCTTACCTTTTTTTTTATTCAAGACTTCTATGTCGGACTCATTTTTTTTGCAAATTTTTTACCAAAACTACTTGATGCGTACGGTCATTATTATTTTTGCTATATTGGACCGTCTAGAACCTACTATTTCTACGATCACACAGGAGCCATTTTTTTAATATTTTTTAAAGAACGGCATCATATTTTTTCCCATTGGGGTCGAAAAAAAAATTGAAATTGGGCGCCCAAAAAATTTTTCCGAAGGGGGCCGAAATTAAAAAAGTTTCGAAAAAATTTTCCCCCATTTTAGACACCCCCACCAAAAAAAAAATCCAAAAAATTTTTTTTACCAAAAAAACGTCACTGACCTTTATTTGGCAGCTGTCATCGAAATGTTTAAAAATTTTAGTCTAGAACTCACTATTTCTACGGCCCCGCAGGGGCCATTCCATTACTATATCTTAAATAGAGCCCCGCAGGGGCTCTGAACTTTTAATTTTTTTTCTCAAATTTTAATCCTAAAATCCTGAATTTTTTCCAACTCCCGACCCCGCGACCCCATGTCGGACTCTACTTTTTCCCGAAATTTAAAAACCGTCTTTCAACTAAAAACCCCGAGATAAAACTACTGATATAGAGGGTCAGCCTCGCAGAGATAGGTTAGGCAAGCCAGACCCGTAGGGTCTGGCGCCGCCTAACCTAGTGTCACAATCAAATTAAAACCAGATTGTATTAATTTTTTATGGAGATTAATAATTTTTATTTAAATGTTTTATTTTTTTATTTGAATGTTATGGATTTTGTGATTTAATTCAATGCTGTATGACATATAGTCCTGCAGAGTATTTTGTTCTCACATTATTCGCCAATAATAACGTTCTAAAATGTTTTCAATGATTTTCTTTGAATTCAACATAATTTATATTTGCATGTTCAGAAGTGGAACATCAATAAATATATTAGATAATTTTGTTGTAATAAGGCCAGTATAAAACTTAAATAAATTTGTTTATAAGCAATGAGTCTCAAAAGAGAAAGTAGAGTAGATTGCAAAGGGATGTGAAAATATAGAACACATATCAGTTACCTATAGAAATGAAAAATTTGTTTGTTATGGTTACAAAATGTTTTATTAATGTCAATGAATACAATTTTAAGTATAAGTTTTCAAGATAAAGGTATAATTTTAATTTGACGTGATTTTGGTCTCCCTGAAGAGCCAGATAATGGCGAACGAACATGTACATCTTCTTGGGGACATCGTTTTTGGTTGGTATCCATAATGAATGAATTTTGTGGTAAGTTAAAAAAAAAAATTTTTTTTCAATATTTTATTTTTAGAAGTTTTGAATTTTGTAATTTTTAATCCAATTTTTATCATGCATTAAAGAAGATTCAATAAACTTAATAATTGTATGTTTAGAGATGAAACATCAATGTGAGTATATCAAATTGGATAGGTTTTTGTTATTATGCTTGTTTAAAGCCTAAATAAAGTCATTTATAAACAATGAAAAGATAAAGCTTAAAACCTTTCTTATCTACTGATTTAGAACAATTTTCCACATTTACTGATGTTAGATATTATTTATACTGAAAAATTTTATAATATTTATCGACCTACCGTTTAAAAATGTATACGGTAGATCCGTGATTATATAAATAGATAATTTAAATTTTTCAAATTAACTGTTACTAGTGTAGAATGTCGAAACTTTAAATGTGATAAATTTGTAGCTGGTGTGTTCTGGACTCAATTTTTGTTTCTTTTTATTTTCTTATTGACCCATATTGTAAATATGATTGACATTAACTGTCCTATATGTATGCAGATGGTTTAAAAATGTATTGTGATATTATGTTGTCCATTACCTTAAATTACAGATGAATCTGAATAAAGTTCAATAATTCGCGTATAACTTGTCATTTTAATGTGCAAAAGTACTGCACTTTCTTTTTCTATAAGTCAGTTAAGTACCTATATAAAGTAAGGTTTATCATTATATTATTGAGTTAGTGAAGTTAGCGGTAGATGTGAAGAAACTAACAGTCTTTTACAACACAAGCTCCAAAACTATTGGTTGTAGTGTGGAACAATAACTTTTCTCGAATTTGGTAGAGAATTATAAACATTTTTATGACTATTGTTTCACCTTTTTTCAAAATAACGGCAAGGTCCACCAGCCGCTTCTCATTTTTGTTTGAAGTTCAATGATATTTTTGCTAATAGTATAATAGTAAATAATTATTTAAATGAAAATTTCCTGTTTAAACTTATCTGTTCATATTCATCAGTTTTACGTAACTTAATTGTAATATCCACATACTAGAGACTTACGTACATTGTATTTGTTAACCCCCAAATTGCCCAAAGGACCAATGTCCTTAAATGTTTACCTTTGTTCTATTTGTGCGATACTGCAACGTTATTACCTACTTAATACAAAATATAAAAACGGAAAACTGTAAAAATATTTTTTTACAATAATACACCGATCTGCAACAACCTTCTCGAACCATTACGCCTAGGTATAGTTTCTTAACCATCATATTGCAATGTACAAAGCGACGCCATTTCATTTCGGTAATGTTACGTTTAAATTATTCCTCCATTAGACGAAACTCCCTTTTAACTTTTTTCGCTCTCTCACATTTCCTCATGCAAGGTTTGCGTTTGTGGAGACTTGCCTGTTTCATTCACTGTGTTTCTCACATCTTGTACACTCCAGTATTAAAGCAACAATTTAAAACTAAGAAACAAAATGGCTTAAATTAGTAGATACAGAAATTATATTATTTGGTTGGCATTGTTTCTAATATTTAGCAATTTAAAGGAGTTTAAATGAAGGTGAAATATTAAAAATATGGGTACTAAAAAGATTTATTTTAAATCATTACTTTGGGCCATGTGTGTACAGTAAACACATACGGTAAAACACCTTGGTTTACAGAAGGTCCTATTGGTGCCCACACACTAGAAAGAATGCTTCGGATTGGTCGAAATGGAGCTTTTAATTTATATTCCAGTGCCTGCTTGATGTTTAATGTTCAGCCGGCAATGCAGTCACTCATTTCTAAATTGGTGGTTTTTTGTCGGCTAGAAATTAAAGTTACAGACGCTTTGGCTGGGCCACAGCAATGGAAAATATAGAGGCGGACTCTTTCATATTCTAATATGTACACTCTGGGCAGGCATTTTTAATATTTTGTGTTTTATTTGGTTTATTTCGGTCCGTATTTGCCTACAGAGTAGTCATTCCTATTTGCATTATTTGTCAATAAAGTACTTGTTGATCGATTATGATAACGACTGGTTGTTACTGAGTATTCCATTACAATGATTTAGATAGTAACAACAACACCTCTAGTGTGTGTTGATAGTAATCATAAGCTTACACATATGTATGAGTTTCCTCTAAAGATTTTTTATTTCATTATTTAACGATTCATAAATAATGTCTATGGTTTTGATATTACGTAGGTAAAAATCGACAAATAGTTACAACGATTTGCATTGATTATACTATTCTGGAGCCTAACTTAAAAAAATAATTTGAATTTTTAATTCATGAATATGTTCTATTCCACTAGAGATCAAATCATACCTATAGGAATCATTTATATGAAAATGAAATAACCTACGTTTTGTTTTAAATTATTTTAAAGTAAAATAAAAATTTGGTAAAAAAAAACATTTTTATTATTTATCTCATACCCCCAACCACGAATCAACATTTCATAATTAAGCTCTTATGCATATTAGTATGTACAAATTTTTTAGAATTTCTCAACGAACAGTTTTAAAATAATGTAAATAGCGTATTTTGTCAAAAATTAATAAGAATGTAGATCCTCATTTGACTTTGACAAACCTGTATTGCTGGATATCGCTTTCTTAAAATTTTAAATGAAGAAATTTTTCAAAAAATTATTTTTAAAGCTATATTTAGACTCATTAGTGAATATTTAGTTGTATATTACCATGTTAAAATATAAATCAAAATATGCATTAAAACTAAATAATTTTTCTCTTCCTTTTCTTTTTTGGGATTTATTACATTTCTTGAAATTCCTATCCAAAAAAGTTGATTTATCTAAAAAATATTCAAATTAACCGGTTTAAAACTGATAAACTCTATATGCTCTACGCTTAATTTCCCAGTTTTAAACTGGTTAATTTGAATATTTTTTAGATAAAACAACTTTTTTGGATAGGAATTTCAAGAAATGTGGTAATAAATCCCAAAAAAGAAAAGGAAGAGAAAAACATTTATAAAATGCCATGAGTACCTACCTAACATTTAAACAATAAATAATAACTTGATATGAATAGATCTCCATTCAATAACTAAATAATTTTCTCTTCAATTATGATAGCATATAGGTATGTAGGTACTTACTTATAATTTCCTAATTAAAAAATTTGGGGTAAAGCATTGCAGTTCTGTAAAGGAAAAAAATTGGCACACAACAAACAAATATTAAATATTTTTTTCGCATTTTGACTAATAATATGCTATTTTACTAAATTCAAAATCGTTTAATAAAGTGGCACTTTGCCACATAGAAATGTCACTTTACTATATAGAAATATCACTGTTAATAAAAAACAGTTTGACAGAATATTGTTTATTTAAATATTATCGAGAGGCATTTAAAATATTGTTTTCAGTAGCAAGACTCATTTTTATAATTAATATATAACTTAAAATCAATTCGACTCACAAAAATGAAACGTAATTGTTGTTACGTAAATAAACAAAGCCGTGTCAGGTTACTGAAATCCTACACAAGTACCTACTATGATATTTTTTAAATTTCAAACTTTGTAATGTTTTTATGTCTATCACTATTTGCTTATAATTACCTACTAATACAAAATGCGAAGAAATAGTATAAACAAATGTCGTAAGAAAAGCAGTTTTACTAAACTCATATAGTTTTGAGTTACTCGCTCGCTGCGCTCGCTCGTACTCAAACACTATATTCGTTTAATATTGTTTGTAGTTTATTTGTGGCGGATAGTTAATATTCATTGAACTTAATTCTGGGAATCACGCCAAATTCTAAACTTGTTGTTTAATGTACTATTGAAACTGTTTACTTTAGATAAAAATATACTATCAACATTTTTGTTTTAGGTCTAGCAAAAGATAAGTTTTTCCTCGTATTGACGTTATGATAGTGGCTATTTATTTATTTTTTTTGATTTTGATTGTAATATAATATACATATTTCAAAATTGTTAAAACCTGGAAAAATTTATATTTTATAATTTTTAAAAATGTCTTTACGCCTTACACGGATAGATATTGCAAACCGAGTTTCAAACGCTTGTAATGCAAACATGTTTTTGAGTAACAAAAATATATATATGATCGAAAAGTGAAATTTCCCCAAAACCAAATACTATATCTCAGACGAGATTCAACTTTCATGTAAGTATATAAAGTTGTTGATGAAGTTATAAAATTTTATGAAGGAAAATTTGCATATTCCACACACCCTGTTAATTGTGTCATGACATTTAAACAATGGTTTTTAGAAAAAGTACATACATTTTAAATTCAATCATAATGTACGCCCAATTTCACTCAAATTAAAAAATATATACTTATGATGTTTTTAAAAAGTGTGATAATTACTTAACTACAGACTGGGGGAGTGACAAAAAAATTATTAAATACAATTTAACACGATCAAAAATTGTACCCCTCTAAATCCGTATATAAAAAATATTTTTTCGCTATATTAAAACGTATTTTGGAAGGCAATAGTTTGAATTAAAAACATTTTGATGTCTTCTAAGAAGCTAATTTAGGGGTAGACAGTCCCTATGATTTTTTTTGACTTTTGTATACACATAATAAACTTAATTGTATAACTTTTTTGTATTCAGTAATTGTTTGATGTAACATTTTAACAAAACTGAAAAAACTTACCGTGTGAAATATAAGGTTTTTATTTGTAAGTAGTTTTTGTGTTAAGTTATACTAATTTTAAAAATTAATACATAGAAAACCCATTTATTTATAAGTAAAAATTGATTAAGATTCATTGGATATTTTTTTAATATAAATAGTTTCAATTCTAAATTGAGAAATTATTCAATTATCAAGACAAGACTTTTGAAAGTCTTGCCTTAAACTCCAAGCAAGACGAGACAAGAGTTTAGAAAGTGTTCATTCAAACGGCATCATAAGATATATTGATAATATTTCGGATCAATTGACTCAATTTTGAGTTTCGTTGGTGTATTGACAAGTACGTGTGCATATTTAGTGTTTCTCAACAAATTGTAGTTTCAATTACACGTTTGAAGAATAAATTATGGTTTAACAATATAAATAATAAATTCTATAATAATTTTTTGCCCGAACAAAAAATAGACATCAAAGAAAATGTCGAAGAAGGTAGTAAGAATAGCCTGATTTGGACCTGAAAGAATTTTTAGTAAACTAATTGCTATAGTATATAAAACATATTAATTTACTGCATGCAGATACACAAATAGAAATATTATAATTCAAGTGCCTATATTATTAATTCGATTAATAAATGCAATTTACCATTGGGATGAGTGCGTGATAAACTGTTAATGAGTTTTAAAACGCCCTAAATACGATAACAATGATTAAAACTAGTTTTTGAGTTAAAGCGATATCGGATATCTGTGAAACGCCGGGTAATTCGCATTATTTAGCCGATGAGCGTCGACATGGATATTAAATTACAATCATTTGTTTCGGAAATGAACTGAAATCGTGTTGGAATCGTGGTAGGCTTGTTAGCGACAGAGGTAACAGTTACAAACCGCGCCAGAACATCTCATTTTATACTAATTTTTTTGGTAAATCTTTCTCTCATTTTATTCTTGTTACCATAACGATATGCTTCGTTATAATACTCGAGGATATTGATCTTATTTGACACGATTTCTTATATTCTTATATTCCCAGCGGCAGCAGATTATAGCCTTAAGTGGTAAAATACGGATGTTTGGGGATAATTTAAGATTTGAGATTTAATTTATTGGTTTTTGATTTAATGTTATATAAATGTTATGTATTAAAACTTGACACATAAGAACCTTTCAATTTAACTATTTTATATTCTACATTTATTGAATAGTATTTCCAAAAAGAAATTCTGTTAACACTGCGTGGATATAATATAATATACAATATAATATTAATATCTAATTAATGTCAATTTTGTATTTGTATATTCGTTTAAATTAAACAATAAATTTAGATAATTTCGAAGACTTCGGCGTCGGTTTTTAGATGACAGGGTGAGTAAATGGTTGGTAATGTTGTTAATGTGTGGCGAGTGAATAAATATTTTTAATTTCATTATTATTTTAGGTTAAAATGTTAAGAACTCTTATATGTGTACAGGGTGGTCTGAATTGTACCTTCGATAGTTTGAGAATCAATAGAAAATGTGAAATTAATATGAGTTTTCTTAATAAACGTATATACCTACTTATCGAAAACTTGACTGTTTCGGAAATACGCAAGGTGTTGAAGTTACATTTCTTTCCTATTTTTTGATATCTCCTGAAGTAAATGGAATTTTTTATTGAAATTTTGTGTGTACAGGGTGTTCACACGAGAATTGAACCCCCCCGCCTAGATCCTTCCCCTTTGACACAATTTGAAAAATAAAAATCGAACCTATACGATTTTTTCCGTAGTTTTCAAATATGTCCAGCATAATTTCCTATATCTCGTCATATACAGAGTGTTGCATATATTTTTTTTAACTTGTGTGACACCCTGTATCTAATTATCGTAGTTGGTGCAGTTTTTCATTCTGAACACAATTAAAATAAAAAATCTAACGGACTCAAGTCCGGACTTCGAGCTGGCCATGCTATAGGACCGCGGTTACCCATATTGACCATAGGTATTATTTAAATAATTAACCACCGGTAAAGATATTGTGGGGAGTGCTCCGTCTTGTTGCCAGATTACATTGCCATATCTTCTTGGAAAGCGAATATCTTGCAGTAACTGGTATATTTAATTTCTTAGAAAGTTAAAATAACTAGTCTACGTCACTGGTTAAAGCTGGGGCAGTCTTTCAGCGTATGGTGCGGAATTATCAATTATCAAATAATCGGCCCCATATATTACGATGACGCTTTAACAGGCCATCATTATTTTAACTTTCCAAGAAATTAAATATACCAGTTACCAGATATTCGCTTTCCAAGAAGATATGGCAACGTAATCTGGCAACAAGACGGAGCACTCCCCACAAAATCTTTATCGGTGGTTAATTATTTAAACAATACCTATAGCCCAGGGTCGATCTGAAGATTTATATAGGAAACCTTGAACAAATTAGAGACAAGCTGAAATTTGGTGTATAAGTTTGTATTGGGGTCCTTAAAATACCACCAAACCCCACCGGTAATCCGCCGTGCCTGTCACCCGTAAACAACCCCCGAAAGGGGTGAAAATCGGGCTTTTTTTAGTTTTTTGGCAATATCTTAAAAATAAAGCTATATACGAAAAAATATGAAGACAGAAAAATTAAAGAGTATAAAATTTCCAATAAAATTACGTTTAGCAGATATATTTTGCTTTACCAGTGGCGGAGTTATGATATTTTTAATAACTGGGTATTTTGTAAAAATACTCCCTAGCCAGTACTTATTGAATTTTGACATTAAATATACATAACAATATACAGCGTGTCCCACTTTTAATGGCCCCCCCTTCAGAACTCAGTTATTAGTTATCAAATTTTAACCAAATTTGGATCGGTGTCAATGACTTTTTGTATGATCTTTTTGAATTAAACAAAATTTATTTTTGTCAGTGGCGTGCATTTTTATTAAGAAAAAAGGGGTCGCTTTTTCGAGAAGCCATATTAGGCATTTTTTTACAGAAAAACTAATACAAAATTATTAATCAGCATGCTTTAGAACCCCCATGCCGAAAATTTCACAACATTTTGATTAAGGGTTTCCGAATAACGGGCCCAGTAAAAATAAATTTTTTGAATCGTAAATATTTGACAGCTTGAAAACGGTTTGCGTTTTAAAAAAATGTCTTTCTTCATGTTCAATTTAAATTTATTTACTCTATCTCCCCATGCCTTCAAAAGTTCCAAAAGCTGCAAGCGAACATTTTTCATTGGACGATAAAAAAATATTTTAACCGGTCCTGTATTATTTGGGCATTAAGTGATAAAAAATGATCTTATGTGATAATAGATCAATTTTATACCAAAAGAAAGAAGGTTGCTCTGATATTAAATTAAACTATTTTTCGAAAAATAAACCGGTGCCAAGTTAATTATTTACGACTGCGGCATTTCAAACTTTTGAGTACATGATGTGATAGAGTAAATCAGTTTAAATTGAAAATGACGTAGGACTTTTTTTCCAAACACAAACCGTTTTCAAGTTATCAGTTATTTACGACTGAAAAAAATGTATTTTCACTGGGCCCGTTATTCGGAAACCCTTAATCAAAATGTAGTAAAATTTTGAACATGGGGGTTCCAAAGCATGCTGATTAATAATATTGCATTAGTTTTTCTGTAAAAAAATACCTAATATGACTTCTCGAAAAATTGACCCCGTTTTTCTTAATAAAAATGCACGCCACTGACAAAAATAAGTTATGTTTAATTCAAAAAGATCACACCAAATGTCGTTAATAGTAACCCAAATTTGGTTGAAATCGGACAACTAATAACTGAGTTGTGAAGGGGGGGCCATTAAAAGTGGGACACGCTGTATATGGGTATTTTGGTAAATACATTTAATACATCCTTACGTCAATAAATTAGAAATAAAAAGCATACCAGTGGAGTAGGTACTATATTTCTAATTTCATACATTATTTTGTATTAGCTAATAGAACTTTAACATTTTACGTTCCTATTAAATGTAACAAAATAATAATTATTTTAAATATCCGTGGAATTTTTGTTGGAAATTGAGAGGAATTATTTTTATATTAATAATATTTAGGACATAATTCCGCATAGCCCAGGGTCGATCTGAAGCTTTATATAGGAAACCATGAACAAATTAGAGACAAGCTGAAATTTGGTTATATAAGTTTGTATTGGGGTCCTTAAAATACCACCAAACCCCACCGGTAATCTGCCGTGCCTGTCACCCCTAAACAACCCCCGAAAGGGGTGATAATCGGACTTTTTTTGGTTTTTATATACGAAAAAATATGAAGACAGAAAAATTAAAGAGCATACAATTTCCTATAAAGTTACGTTTAGCAGATATATTTTGCTTTACCAGTGGTGGAGTTATCGTATTGTAAATTCCAGTATATTTTAATAAAATACACATTTCAATGTAATGTATGTTTTTAATTACTTATTATCCAATATATTTTATCTGCATGTTGAGATGTCGTCTTCCGCCTGTAAATCCTCAACTGCCCTATTAAAACAGGTTACGACATGAGCATGCACATTTGCAACCAACTGATGAACAGTTGCAAAAAATTTGTTTAAGGAACCCTTTGGGGTCTATATCTTGATCCATCTGGACTGGAGAGATTCCGGAATCACTAGAAATCCATCCCCAGTCCTGGAGTGGTAAGCTATTATTCAACCATGCTTGAACCTAAAAGTTAATCATACATGTAAATAAAATATATATGTAGAGTTGCTGGATGAAATGTCCTATATGCATGGTACTGAGCTGCATTTATGATCGGTGGAAGTAAAGCCAGATTAAAATCTTTATTTAAATTTTGCTTTGCTACACATACCTACTGCTGGTAGAGAATGTATCTGACGTTATTCAAATCGGTACTTGTTCTATTTTTGACGTATACGGAAATAAAAAATGTCGAAATTAAGGTCCTCAATCTGTCTTTGGATATATTTGGTTT
Source organism: Rhagium mordax (assembly GCA_963680705.1). Taxonomy (NCBI): domain Eukaryota; kingdom Metazoa; phylum Arthropoda; class Insecta; order Coleoptera; family Cerambycidae; genus Rhagium; species Rhagium mordax. The sequence goes on from OY796660.1 coordinate 30,715,010, forward strand.
GTGAAATTCTTCAAGAAGGTCAACCAACTTCTTCTTTTTCACAGTATTGACCAAATTAATTTTTCCCCTGGTAAACAGGTCAGATGTAGTATCACATCCGGAAATGGCGTGCATGGCAATAATAATAATAATAATAATAAACGTCTTTATTGATGGGCGAAGTTTAGTACAAAATACTATTCTTACACTTTATTTATTTATTTATTTAACATTTATTAAAGGTCCCAACTTATGCTGCAACTTTGAAGTATTAGTAATTATATTTGGTTTCGAACTTCTCTGGGCGTAGCATATACAAATTTTGTTTAGCGTAATGGAGTTGTATCGAGAATATACGAAGAGAGCATACATACAGGGGCGAATGGCGACGCGGAAAACTACTCAGTTGCCTTGACATGCGGTATATGTCCTTAATATTATTAATATAAAAATAATTCCTCTCAATTCGTAACAGAAATTCACGGATATTTAAAATAATTATTTTGTTACATTTAATAGGCACGTAAAATGTTAAAGTTCTATTAGCTAATACAAAATAATGTATGAAATTAGAATATAGTACTCCACTGGTATGTTTTTTATTTCTAATTTATTGAAGTAAGAATGTATTAAATATATTTACCAAAATATCCATATACATTGTTATGTATATTTAATGTCAAAATCCAATAAGTAAAGGCTAGAGAATATTTTTACAAAATGCCCAATTATTTAAAATATCATAACTCCACTACTGGTAAAGCAAAATATATCTGCTAAACGCAATTTTATAGGAAATTTTATGCCCTTTAATTTTTCTATCTTCATATTTTTTCGTATATAGCTTTGTTTTTAAGATATTGCCAAATAACTAGAAAAAGTCGGATTATCACCCCTTTCGGGGGTTGTTTAGGGGTGACAGGCACGGCGGATTACCGGTGGGGTTTGGTGGTATTTTAAGGACCCCAATATAAACTTATATACCAAATATCAGCTTGTCTCTAATTTGTTCATGGTTTAACTGGATCGACCCTGGGCTACTATGGTCAATGGATGGGTAACCGCGGTCCTATAGTATGGCCAGCCCGAAGTCCGGACTTGAGTCCGTTAGATTTTTTTTATTTGTGTTCAGAATGAAAAACTGCACCAACTACTTTAATTAGATACAGGGTGTCATACAAGTTAAAAAAAAAATGCAATGCAATGCAATCGTATATGACGAGATATAGGAAATTATGATGGACATATTTGAAAACTACGGAAAAAATCGTATAGGAAAGAATTTTTAATTTTCAAATTGTGTCAAAGCGGAGGGATCTAGGCGGGGGGTTCAATTCTTGCGTGAACACCCTGTACATACATGTTCCTGAATAAGAACTACGTTTAATCATTATTTCGATTTTTCTACTTCAACAAGAGGCGTAACCACGGGGGTGTGAATCCCTTTGTTTAAAGAAAAAGGGTACGCCAATGATCGAAATTGTACTTATTTTTTTCCCCATTTTTGAAATCTACAGTCAGTATACGAATAAAAAGCCCTCTTTTAGTTTTTCCGTAAAACGTATCGTTTTACAGTTAAATTTTAATTAGAAGTCATTGAGTATTCATAAGAACAAGTATTTCAAATATTAGTAAGGATTATTTTAAAAAAAACGTAATTAAACATAAATATATCACAAAATAAACTCAAATCGTTAGAGGAGCTGTTCAAAATACTCACCACTAACATTTCCGAAATCTTGGAATTATGGAATCAAAGCCAACTAAAAATAAAATCAGAGAGCACACGTAAAGATAATGCATGTGCATGAATTCTAATTTAACTGTAAAACGATACATTTTAAGGAAAAACTAAAAGAGGACTTTTTATTCGTAAACCGACTGTAGAAAATGGAAAAAAATACAATTTTAATCATTGGCGTTCCCTTTTTCTTTAAACAAAGGTATTCACACCCCCGTGGTTACGCCTCTGGATAAACTGGGCATTTATTATAAAACTGAAGTATTAAAAATTTACAAAAACTGCTCGAAATGACTGCCACCATTTTCAAATACAATACTCATACCCTACGTGTGATCTCCCGGGCTGCTTGACCAAACCCCTAAGCCTGGAGGGACTCCGTATAAACTGTGTTCTTTATCGTACCCCATACAAAAACTCCAAAGGAGTCATGTCCAGGGAGGCCAAGGACGGGGGCAGTTTCGACTGCGACTGATCCATCTTCCCGGAAAATAGTCGTGCAACCATCGTTGTACTGATAGAGTGTAATGGATTGGACATCCATCTAATTGGAATCATCGGTTTACTCTATCATTTAAAGGCATGTCGTCTAAGATTAGTTGAAAATAATTAGAAGTGAAGAAGAGCTGGACCATTTAGGCGTGGAGGCAGAAAAATTGGACCATGAGTGAGTCGTTGCACAATTCCATCCAAACATTGCACGAACATTGATATTGAAAATGGCTATTTTGTGCATGAGGATTTCCATGCTCCCAAAATTGCTTCGTCAGTCCAAATCAGTCAAATCACCGTCCGAAGGAAAACACATCATTTGTTGTTTGCCGCAAGAACCATTCGGAAAATTCTCTTCTTCAGGGCAGGTCATAAGATAACAAATTCTGAATAGAACACTATGAACAAAATCCTGTTCATAGTGCTCTGCGTATATCCTAATTGCAAAGATCTTCTTCGTGTGCTTCTAGAAGGCGTTTCATCGAAGTGCTTCGAGATCTGTTTTGTTCCTTTTTTATTCTAAAAAGGTGCGATAATTCCATCTGCTCGCGACCGCAATGAAGTTGACTCTATCTAAACCGGCCACAGATACAGAGAAATGTCTACATGCATCTCCGTACGTGACAAAACGCGCGTTCATCTGGCCTATCTGTGGATGTGAATAATGCAGGTGCGTTCAAAGAAGTTCGTAGGTCTAAAATCATCGACGTCCAAACATCAACGCACGTTGATTAACACGAGTGTATGGCGATATTTATGTTCGCAGAGACTTGTACAATGTACATCAGTGTCTTGCATATTTTTGTTGAGTGTCTTGTTTTTCAATGAATGATGTTGTGTTACTAACTCTAGAAGCTTTGAGTAACAGCTTTCATCCATACGCAGAATGCAGACAATTTCGCCAATCGTCTACTTTCAGTCGTATTTCCTCTATTAAATTAATATGTAAAAATTGATTTTATTTCAAAAGCCATTATTTGACCCATTTACTACATCCAATTTCGATTAGGTTTTTGTTTTTATTAAACAAGCGCAAGCTACTGTCAAGAAACAAAACTCATTATCACTGCATGAAGACATTTTTTCAACTGGGGAACTAGACGAACATAAGTCACTGTGTATTCAGCTGAAGTATAAACATTTGGCATGATTTTGATTAAAAATGCACACAAACGTACTTAAAATGCACAACTCCAATTAATCATTTCACTCAGACATATCAAAGACTGTTAATGTTTGACACCCCCAAAAAACCATAAAAATGAGAGCACGCATTTCATGCAAAATGGTAGTCGTAGTTAAAAAAATTAGATTTTTGGCGGGATATCGGAGGCTCTAGTCCGGAGGGGGTGCATTTTTGGAAAAAAATTTATAAACGAAAAAATTTTATTTGGACCTGAAAAATCGACCTTGAATGTTTGGCGATTTAGCTCTGGGTCACCCTGTATATTAGCAGGTTTTGATGTATAAGACATCAATATAACTTTGCTAATGTCTATACAGGGTGTCCATTAAAGACTGGGCCAAACTGTAATAGTAGGTTCCTTGAGTAAAAATAAATCATTTTAGCTTTAGTAAAATCATTTTGCTTCCTTAAAAAGTTAGCAATTGTTTTATTTATTTTTTTTTAAATTGCTTAATTTGTTAAATTAATGAAATCTCTCTTCTTAAAAACTGCGTTTTATCTATTATACTGTCAGTTTTAGTCATGTACTTAGTAAATTAATAATTTAAATTTTACATAATTCTATTTATTGTGCTCAGGAAGTTTAAATGCATTTTTCTTCAAAACGGTGCACTTTACCGACATAAAATAAGTATTCCTTTTTTACGTAGAATTTAATGCTGCATTAAAAACAAATATTAATTTTTTTAAAAGTTGATACTCAAAAAATTAATGACCAAAACAAAAGAAAAAATTAGGCGTTCGCAGCGCCCTTTACGTTATTCGCCACAATTGTTAACAAGACTTTTCTCAGGTGCAAACTTGGTCCTCTCAACCAAAATTTCTATAAATTTTGTGCTATCTTAATCGTTTAATATTGCACAATTTTGCGTACCATCCTTCAAATTTAGCACACATTCGAGTTGGCACCTTCGGAACTTCGAAGAATATTCTCTAGTTCTCTCACGAATCGTAATGAATCTTTAATTTGGAGAGTGCATTAGATGAGTTATTAAAGAAATTGGCAGCGTGCAATGAGATGACTAGGTGATATAGGGCCTAACGTAGAGATTTGCCATTTTAAATGGGAAATCTATAATGACACAAAATCTAAGAGCACCCTGTTCTACAATGAGAATGGTAAAATGTCAAATTTTATTTTATTCATTTCCATATTAAAAGACATTTTGTTCCGTCAAAACATAGTAGGGGAGGAGGGGCGGAACGGGGTGCTTAAGGTTTTAGGTCGATTTAAAAATACAAAAAGTTTAAAAGTTCAACACGTTTCAATTGAAATCTTAATTCTTTGGAGTATTAGTTAAATTCCTTTGTTCCATTTAGTTGCAAAATTAGGATTTCAAGAACCTAAAACAATTTATTTAAAAAAAATGCATTATTTGTCCCATTGCGCCCCAGGGGCGGGGCAGAACGGGAAACTAATAATTTACATTTAAATAATTTGGTTTTTTTTTCAACAAGCATAAGACGGGTCACCATATAATATTTTTTTGTTTAACTAACTTAAAAATTATTCTTATAAACAAGTTAAATCTAAATAAACATAACAGTTACTGATAATATTCACATGTGAGGACCAAGGACGGCTTCGTCATCGTCACTTATTACAACCTGAGCATGTCATCCATCCGTTAACTGATTTGGACCGTGTCTGTCCGTTTTGCGAACATAATTGTGAGCCAACTAAAATAAATAAATGTTTACTTCAAAATTTGAAAGAAGGCAGCCGTAGGTTGATGCACAATGGAGTACCCCATTCTGCCCCAACCCATTCTGCCCCACGGGCTGTTTTGCAGTTATAATTAATTTTTTTAATTAAAATAACATAATAGTGTAAAACTATATAATATACATTAAATTAAAGCCAAATAGTCATTACTTTCAATGATAAACATATTTAACTTAATACCGTAGAAGCCTACTTACAGGACTGATCTAAATGGATAAAAGTTATATTTGCGACAAAAAATTCCATACATCAACGACACAACTAACTTAACGCACGTATTTTGACCAAATGTCGGTATAGCAAGTGAAATAGTGTAGAGAAAACGAGTTCTTCGAAGTTCTAAAGATATTCCTGGTGACGCGTTCAGTTTTTAGAATGGTTACCCCGTTCTGCCCTCTTTTCCTATTATTTAATTTTTTTTTTCTTTTCCTATTTCAGGTTTAATTTACTTGCCTTTTCTATATTTTCGAGAAAAAAAAAGACTTTTTAAAGCTTAGTTTTTAACAGTAGTGCGATTATAAAAAATATCTTTCCTCAGTATCTGCGAAGGTTTCGACGTTTAATGCGTAATTTTGAAAAATAATTAGAATGGTACGCTCAAGCTATCTACCAAGAGATGTTGCACAGAACTGGAAAAATTTTGAAGAAATCGGAGCAGCAGCTATGGAAACTAAGCTGAGTGTGTGCAAAACAGAATAACAGATACGTACTTAGTATGTAGAATTGTACAAAATGGAGCAATTAAGCTAGGACAAAAATAGAAATGTTTGTTGTGGAGGACTGAAATAAATTTTTCGCCGTGGACGCTTACGTAAGTGTGTGCAAAATAAGTTTAAAATAAGTTGTGCAAAATGGTGTAAATTTAGCCGATTATAATAAAGGGAAAATCAACTTAAAGCAAGTGGTGGTAAAGTCAAGTTTGGACTCCCTATGTAAATTTGCCCGCCATTTCCAAAACTGGGGTTACAAAATTTGAAAAGTGTGCAAAATTGTGTAAAATTATGATGAAAAATTGAGTTTAATCTTACATGGGTAAGGGCAAACTTGACTGATCTGTCCCTGTTTCTAAACTATGCACCTTTTGGTGGTAAAAATAAATCAAATAAAAACAAAATTTAAAACATGTTTTTGTTTTCTTAACCGCCTCTCAACTCACCATAATGTTACCCCGGAAAAACCTAGAATTTTGAGTTATTGTGCAGTCCGAATCACATCTAGGACTTCGACAGTTCCTTCTCCGTCCGAAGCAAATAAGAAATACATTTTTAATTTTCCTCAGAAAGTATTCGAACCATCGATCCTCACAACCAAGTAATTGCATATCAACGCATTTACTCACTCGACTACCGTTTTAAAACAAAAAATAATGCAGGTAAGCCATTTAGCTTCCGTCTACTAGTTTTTGTTTAAATTTACCATTACAATACATGATGGGATAATATTGATCCAATACATTATGGGAAGCAGAGTTGCAGCATCTTTTATATTAGGATATACTACCTTGTATTTATTTAAAATCAACACAAATAAATGACCTCTCAAGAAATAGTTTTCTAAGGAAAATCACATCTCGTGGTCTCCATGAGTTAAAGACTAGTCTTAGTTTACAGGACTGGAGCAGTTTTGACAGGATATCTCATGACACTATTGAATATTGTGCAAATTCCCTAGTAAATAACTACAAGTATAATATTGAATTGATTTTTCCTTTGACTAAATCTACGAAAAAAAATATTAAAAAACCACAACCTCGTTGGTACAACGAGGAGCTCAAACTGATGCGCAACAAATTATCCTGTCTAAAAATAGTTTCTGATACTACTAAATCTGAAAATGATAAAAACAACTTTAATAATTTTAAACGCGATTATAAAAAGGCAATCGTAGCTGCAAAAAATACCTCTTACAGTAATAATAGCAAATTCCAACAACAAAATTAAAGCTAGTTGGAATGTAGTCAACTTAGAAAGAAATGTTACTAAATGTATTCCCAACACAAGCCTATCTAATAATGATTTCAACAATTTCTACTATTGATCTTCTAACTTATACTCAAAAGCCTCTATGTTCATTATTTTTATATCCTACTACAGCACAAGAAATCATTGATATTGTAATGTCACTAAAAAATTCTAGCTCTTTGGATATTTATGGTATTAATGCTGCAATGTTAAAGGAAACAATTCAAATCATTGCTCTACCTTTAAGCAATTTGTTCAATGCATGTTTTAGTTCTGGACTATTTCCTGATCTCTTCAAGATTACCAAAGAAGCACCGATTTTTAAAAAAGGAGACATGTCACTAGCTGATAATTACCGTCCTATATCCATTATACCTATTTTTGGAAAACTTTTGGAAAACTTTTGGAAATCCCGATAAAAATTAGACTGGTTAAATATTTAGAACAAAAGACATCCTGAGTTCTTGTCAATGGGGTTTTAGGAAGAACTGCTCCACAACTAAGGCCATTTTAAGTGTCATAGAGGATGTTGTTGAGGCTTTGGATGAAAGCCTATTATAGTCCATTACACTGTGCGATCTAAGTAAAGCTTTTGATTGTGTTTCCCACGAAATATTAATACAAAAACTTATGGAATTCGGGGACATTATCACTTTTTAGATCCTATCTCGAAAATAGAAGACAATGCGTAACGCTTAATAATGCAAATTCAGAATTAACCGCTATTAAACATGGAGTTCCTCAAGGCTCTGTTATAGGTCCCATTTTATTCATTCTTTACATCAATGACCTTCCTATATATCTTGACACTATCAAGAGCACATTATTTGCAGACGACTTAACCCTGAAAAATTCCGCAAAAACTATGAGAGAACTATTTTCCAAACTATTTTACCCTGTATATTTTTAAATATAAAAGATACGAAAAAACTTTTTTAATAGAAAATGTTCAGAAAAATAGCACTTTCTAGGTAGCACAAGAAAAGTGTATGTTCCTGAAAAAAAACTTCTGATGACGTCAGTTTCGCCATTTTCCAGATTTCGAAAAAAATATATTTCTAGCGTAAAATGTACCTTAGTGCACCCCAAATTAAACCACGTAAACGGTTTTGTGATAACATTTTTCATTCTCTAGATATAGTCCCGAGACATCAACTTTGGGACACCCTGTACATATAGATCAATTTTGTAGTAAATTATCATGTTCAATTTTTGTCATCAGGAGACTAAGCAGGCTAGTAAATGTAAATACTATGTTGTCTGTTTATTTCGCGTTATTTCATTCACACATGAGTTACGGTGTAATAGTTTGGGGTAACTGGTTAATCGCAAAGTCTTCATTTTGCAAAAACGAGTTATAAGACTTATTGCAGGTGCTCATTACTTAGAACATCGTAAACCACTGTTTTTGAAATTAAAAATAATGTCGTTGCCCAATCTGTTCCTTTTCAACAGTTTACTTGAAATACATAGTAGGAAAGGCCATTTGTTGACACACTCTGACATTCATTCCCATAACACTCGGAATAAGTGAAACCTTAAATTTATGTATCGTGAGTGAAACCTATATAATCCAAAGTATAGATTATCTAAATCTAAGAACAATTCCTTGGATATTAGATTATATAATAAATTACCTAATGAATGGAAAACTTTGGTTAGCATCATTTTATTTTATTTTATTTGGCGTTAGAACAATTTTTCAAACAAATAATACTTTAAGATCCATATTGACAAAAACGAAACCATTAAATCCTGAACAAAATTCAAAAAATTGTATATACAGTATCCCGTGCGAGTGTAATAAACATTATGTGGGTGAATCATCTAGACCACTTAATGTACGATTAGGCGAGCACAAAAGTTATATTAGAAAAGGTGATTTTGAAAAATTTAAAATTTGTGAACATGCTTGGGAAAACGATCACAGGATAAAATGGGATTCAGCCAAAATTTTGACCAAAGAAGCAGACAACAAAAAAAGAAAAATCAAAGAATCTGCAATAATTTTACTTAATGAAGATAAATGCGTATCAAATTGTTCGGTAGAATTTTGTTCAACTTGGTTACCAATGTTGAGAGAAGAACTCAATAAAATTAATATTATTTAGTATATTTTTCAACATTTCTATGGTAAGTATCTATGGAAATGATATAAACAATTTTTATTCTATGCCGTGTTATTCTACACGTTACATAAAAATCTAAAGCCTAAACTTTGAAAAAGGAAACGGATATAGTTTCCGAAACGTCAGCGCAGTATTTTTGTATTAATTTAATTCCTATTAGTTGTCAAAAAACACCCTCTAACTGATCCTCTGACATTACGTCAAAGGCGTAGAGGTTATTTCCCAGTTTTAAACTGGTTAATTTGAATATTATATTTTTTAGATAAATCGAATTTTTTGGATAGGAATCTCGAGGAATGTGGTAATAAATCCTAAAAAAGAAAAGGGAAGAAACAAAATTCAAGAGTAAAATTAAGTCCTACTTCTTGGTTAATTGTTTTTACTCTGTAGAGGAATATTTAAAAGCTGCAATTATGTAGAAGCATTGATTAAGGAATGAACAAGATACGCGACTTCAATGGTAAAGTGCGAGGCCTTTTTTGGCAGCGAGATCTCGGCAAGTTGCGGGCATTCCTGTGATTTACGTAGTATGCTTTTGACAAACCTGTGTCGTGTCTGGTTTTATATCATTAATAATCTAGTGGTAATAAAAATTTAATGTTCAGATTAATTTTAGTTTAAAATTATTAACGTAGTATGTTCTCTCTACGAGCTATTTCTCAACGATTGTTTGACTTTTAACCGTCACATAATTTTAAACTAAAATCAATCTGAACATTCAATTTTTGTTTTCACTAAATTATAAATTATATAAAACCAGACACGACACAGGTTTATCAAAAGCATACTACATGAATCACAGGAATGCCCGAAACTTACCGGATTCTCGCTGCCAAAAAAGGTCTCGTACTTTACCATTGAAGTCGCGTATCTGGTAGAAGTGTTTATACATTCTTTACTCTATATTTGATATTATTTGCAGTAACCAAATCACTGTTATCTTTTACCTGGTTTTGTGTAATTTATGTGGTTTGTTTCCTTATACGTTTGTTCTCTACATTTTATTTTATTAGTGCTCTGTGTTCATGATGTAATCATCATTTTTATTTATTATTTTTTTCTTATATACAATTGCTGTTTTTTGTTTATAACAATTGACTTGCCACAAATGTATGTTTCATATGTAAAGTGGTCAAATAAAGATCTATCTATCTACCATTCGGACATCCTCTGAGTTATTGGCAATCATACCCAGTACTCAATGTCCTTCTAATAGTCTACCTCGATTACATTTTTTGTGGCCTAATTTTAATTCATCAATCAAAAAAAAGTTTATTGGATATATTAAACATTCTTAGGTACCTAGTTTATATCAATGTATAATTCGAACATGTAATTATTCTAGTACTACCAATTTCTCCAGAAGTATGCTGCAGATTCTATACTTACAAAATTTAAAAAGTCATGCGTCATGCAATCAGTGGTATCGCTGGACACAAAACACGTGGTTTCTTAGTTTAAACATTCTATTCTAATATAATGCGATTGTATATGACTCATTATGCGCAAATCCATATAACAGCCTAAAACCTAAACTTTTTTAACAAATTTTTATTTGGATTTAAGAATTGTGCGCGAGCGAAGCGAGTGCGCCGGGTCGACGGTTCTTTTAAAAATGTTGTCTTATTTCTTTGATGAATTCCGTTTTCCTTTAAATTTCCCTCAGCAACTGCAATATCTGGTCGACATTTTTTTCTTTTAGGGCAGCGGTATCTTCCAAGCCTAAAAGTTCCAATATCATATCGCGAAAATGGTTCGTGTTTGTGTCTGTTATGATTTTTGACTCTCTTCTTGAGAGAAAGAGAGGGTGGCTGAATAGACCTTCATTTATTGCGAAGAAATATCCCACATTTTTTGTTTTTAATAAACAACTGCTATTTCAGAGGATATCAGTCGCTTGAGCACTACGAAAATTTGACACATTATTGAATATTAAAAACGCAATTGACACAATATTTGACAAAAATTACCCTAAGTTTCAGCTTAAACCAATATATGGTTTTCGAAATAGGCTTTTAATTATTGGATTTAAATTGCAGTGCGGCCAGTACCATGACGTCACCGGATACGTACCAAAACGATCGCGCTCATAGCACCGGTCTTGCTTGCATTTAGCTTGAGATCATCGAGTATTTTTTCAGTGGTTAAATTAGTGTATTGTTTGATAAATAGGATTTATAGGAAACAACTACTGGACGGGCAAAGGCCCCTACTCCCATTGAATTATACCTATAAATCCAAATTGGTAGCCAAATTTATTATTTGTCTTTTCTCCACCAGACACAGACCGGTTTCGAACTCTTTATGTTCTCATCAGTGTGCCACAGGTAGCTGAAAAGACAAATAACAAAGGCAAACCAAACTAGTCTATGGCAGACCCAGCACAAGTAAGTAGTGAGGGATAAGTGCATCCCTCTGGTGGTCAGTTGCTACTACCAGTCGAGACATCGAAGATGTCTCTGTGACCGATAGCGGCTTGCCAAGCAAGCACCAAGAGCGGCGACCTCTAGCCCTGATGGACTAAAACGTGCATGATAAATAGGATTTATAGGAAACAACTACTGGACGGGCAAAGGCCCCTACTCCCATTGAATTATACCTATAAATCCAAATTGGTAGCCAAATTTATTATTTGTCTTTTCTCCACCAGACACAGACCGGTTTCGAACTCTTTATGTTCTCATCAGTGTGCCACAGGTAGCTGAAAAGACAAATAACAAAGGCAAACCAAACTAGTCTATGGCAGACCCAGCACAAGTAAGTAGTGAGGGATAAGTGCATCCCTCTGGTGGTCAGTTGCTACTACCAGTCGAGACATCGAAGATGTCTCTGTGACCGATAGCGGCTTGCCAAGCAAGCACCAAGAGCGGCGACCTCTAGCCCTGATGGACTAAAACGTGCATGATAAATAGGATTTATAGGAAACAACTACTGGACGGGCAAAGGCCCCTACTCCCATTGAATTATACCTATAAATCCAAATTGGTAGCCAAATTTGGCTACCAATTTGGATTTATAGGTATAATTCAATGGGAGTAGGGGCTTTTGCCCGTCCAGTAGTTGTTTCCTATAAATCCTATTTATCATGCACGTTTTAGTCCATCAGGGCTAGAGGTCGCCGCTCTTGGTGCTTGCTTGGCAAGCCGCTATCGGTCACAGAGACATCTTCGATGTCTCGACTGGTAGTAGCAACTGACCACCAGAGGGATGCACTTATCCCTCACTACTTACTTGTGCTGGGTCTGCCATAGACTAGTTTGGTTTGCCTTTGTTATTTGTCTTTTCAGCTACCTGTGGCACACTGATGAGAACATAAAGAGTTCGAAACCGGTCTGTGTCTGGTGGAGAAAAGACAAATAATAAATTTGGCTACCAATTTGGATTTATAGCATGATACAATAAATAAGAGATAAGATATCGCGCAGCTCATGACGTCAGTCGGTGAGCTAGGACGCCATTAAACGCCTGGCTGTCAGGAGTGTCAGGTAGAATTGTCAAGTTGTTGCGGATATTTTTGGGTTTAAAAGTTAAGAAATCGTCGAAAATGAGATGTGCTGTATACGATTGTGATGCGATAATCAATCAAGAGATTCTACGCACGATATAAAGTTTTTTAGCTCCCTGAAATAAAAAAACTGCAGGGTGTATGGAAACGCAGTTTCAGAAAAAATAGTATGTGTATCATCGTAGTAAAATCATATTTCTGAACTCCGTGTTGCTTACGCCTCGATAAGCAATCTGCACGGTCGTCCGGGAGTGTATTAAGTTTTTCCTACTAAGCACACAATGTACACTATTTAGCATCAATTCTCTTAGTAACTAGAAAATTTTGAGAGAAAGTTTATTTACATTTTTTACCTTAATTATTAACGTTTTTATATTTTTTTAACTTCCTACATATTAAAGGTAACATTTGACGTCAAAACTGGTTTTTCTTAGTATACTTAATTTTCGGCAAGAAACAATTTTTGAGAAATTAATTATAAATAAGTTTTCTATTATGCTGCATCCTGTCTGGCGATAGCACTGTATTTTTACGTAAAAACATTCTTCAAAATTCTTAAATATCAAATATATTGACTGTATATATGGTTAATTTATCTTTTTTTACATTTGACTTGCCATTTTTGTAATTTCGAAAACTTCGAATAACAAGAACCCCAAAATTATTAATTTGTAGGGCCAGACATATTCAACAATTACAAATCGAAATACATGCCTACGAAAATATAAATTGGGAGTTAATTTCGTATTACTATACTTATATTCACGTATAATATAGAAATATCTGCATAAAATAAATCAAATGTAATAATCAGTGTTATCCTCTGGGCTCTAATAAATTTCATCTAAAATGTAATAATTTAAATAGCCGTCATTAACTTAGTATTACACTATAAGCAGTGAACCCATATTATGAATAAAAGCCATAAAACAGAGTTCCTAACTAACAAAATTTGATATTAAATTCGAAACCGCGATATAGATTTTAAAAATTACTCACTGTTTGACGTCATGCGCAAACCGGACGAAATTTGAACGCTTTGATATCATATCTTGTGTAGTTGTATCATGGATTTATAGGTATAATTCAATGGGAGTAGGGGCCTTTGCCCGTCCAGTAGTTGTTTCCTATAAATCCTATTTATCATGCACGTTTTAGTCCATCAGGGCTAGAGGTCGCCGCTCTTGGTGCTTGCTTGGCAAGCCGCTATCGGTCACAGAGACATCTTCGATGTCTCGACTGGTAGTAGCAACTGACCACCAGAGGGATGCACTTATCCCTCACTACTTAGTGTATTGTTGTCTTTTTTATGGTATAACGTCAGATATCATTTTTATTGGAACATTGTCCATTAATTTAAAATTTAAAATACACGTAGTTTTCCATGTCGGTTTCGAGCTAAAATAAAATAATATTTTAGAGTTTTCTTATCCTCATGCTAGCCTTTTTAATAAAAAATTAAATAACAAAGGCATCTAAAGATTAAGAAATAAGTTTTAATACACTATATAAATAAACTTGGTAAAGTACCAGTCCCCCCAAAAATAAACAAAATATACGTTTGTGTTTTTGCCTTATGGACTAGGTGCGGGCATTGAGTAAATAAATAATATAAAGAGGCGCAACTGTCAAGGGGCCGAGATTTTAGTGTTGTATTTTTTTGCCAATAACTACAGAATTATCTACAATATTTAGGGCCATGCAACCGAATTACAAATACCTTCCAGTAGCTTTAAAAATTGATAACAATCCTGGGCAAAAAAATACAATAATAAAATCTCGGCCCCTTGACCGTTGCGCCTCTTTATATTATTTATTTACTCAATGCCCGCACCTAGTCCATAAGTCAAAAACACAAACGTATATTTTGTTTATTTTTGGGGGGACTGGTACTTTATCAAGTTTTTAAGCGGACAAACAGGTTTTATACCTATGCCAAATTCAAGTCGATAGCATATACAGTTCCTGAGAAAATCGACTCTGACGTACAGATAGACAAACAACGAAGTGTCACTATAAGGATTTCTTTTGTACTTTTTAAAGTGCGGAACCCTAAAAACTAAAAAAATGCACTTTTTCTCTACAATCAAAATTTAAATAAAGTAAAGTAAAGTAAAGTAAAATTTATTATCCAAGAGACCATACAAATAGCATAGGACAAGTCAGTATGAAAATCATTACTTACAAAATAAAATTTTTTAAAATACAAAATATACATGTCAAATTTAAAAACAGAAAAAAGAAATTATACAAATTAAAATGTATGTAATCGACTATGTAATAATAACAACCAAACAACAATAAAATTTAACCAAATAATTATATATATAATAATAATTATTTGTAAATCTCAAAATTAACTCAGTTGACTTTATTCATTTAGTCATTTACAGAATAATAAGACTTCACATGCAGCAGCAATTTCAATTTATTTTTAAACTGATTAATATTGTCAATATTTTTTATTTCCTGTGGCAACTTGTTATATAGTTTAATTCCCATGTACAATGGATTTTGTTCATATGTAGTTAAATTATGACCGGGTATCACCAAATTATTACTTCCTCGAGTATTATAATCATGACTGAAATTGTTTGTGAGAAATATATTAATATTACATTTGACGTATATTAAAATTTTCAGAATATAAATACTGGCCAAATAGGCCTGCAGAAATAGAAAAAACGGTGGAACTAATTCGTTTCAGATAGCCACAGGTAAAAACAGGTGTATAGTTATAAGGAATATACCTCTAGGATACCTCCCAAATCAAATAAACAGAACATTGTTTAAAAGTCACTTTTATGTGAAAAAATCATGAAATTTTGAGTTTTTTAAAAATTACAGTAAGCAGTAGATTAATTTTTTTGAATGTTTCTATTTACTAGGTATTCCAAACCGGTTAATTTAAGCCCCGGTTGATTTCATTTCATTGATTATTTATTTAAATAATTGCCGAAAACTATCGAAATTTTCGAAAATTTCAAGCATTTTTTACTCTGAAAGGAAAAATTCTAGACTCTCGAAATTTTGGTGGAATATGTGTCTCATTACCCTCAACCTACAAAAAAAATTTCGTTTCAAAATGTTTATTAGGTTTCGGGAAATTCTATTTGTTTATTAAAAAGGTCCCAAATGTTTAATGAAAAATTGACCTATTAACGTTATCAAAAATAATTCAACCACAGCTCATTTTTTTTGTCAAGACGTCAATTTTACGAATCTGTTATGGGCGTATCGATTTTCAATAATTTTGACCGTCAAAATGGCGTTAACAACATTGCTACTTTTCGGAGCAGCGTTTTTTGCAAATAACTTTACAACAAATGAACGTATCTGTACAAATCTTTCATATTTGAGTTGCTGGTATTTTTCTACAAATTTATTTAAAAAAATTGTTGCTCTGGGACATGTAGGAGCCGAGATAATTTTTTAAATTGTTTAATGCGCCAAATGTTTATTTATTAATATTTATGGCCAAAATTGAAACTGGTTGTTAATAAGATCATGAATTTTGTGAATTCATCAAGTCCTATTGAAAACGGGCCCTTTTTGAGGTCAAAATATAACTTTTAATAATTAGTTATTTTAGAGCGTCTTCAATTTGTTTGGCTCACGGGACAGGTGAATTTTTGATCAAATGAGTTTCAAATTGGGGTAGCGAGAAAAATTCGTCATATCTTTTCCAGCCAATTTCGACGTTTTTTTTTTAATTTGGGGTAGCTCACGAAAATAATAACAATGGCCACATTTGCAATATCCAAATAATAAACAAATAATTGTTATAAACAATTTTTTATTTTTTTTTAATTTTTCCTTTTTTGGGCTTATGCAACTTATAATGTGCTAATGTATTAAATATAAATTTATAAAGATTATATAATGAAAAATGAGCTGTGGTTGAATTATTTTTGATAACGTTAATAGGTCAATTTTTCATTAAACATTTGGGACCTTTTTAATAAACAAATAGAATTTCTCAAAAACTAATAAACATTTTGAAACGAAATTTTTTTTGTAAGTTGAGGGTAATGAGACACATATTCCACCAAAGTTTCGAGAGTCTAGCATTTTTCCTTTCAGAGTAAAAAATGCTTGAAATTTTCGAAAATTTCGAGGGTTTTCGGCAATTATTTAAATAAATAATCAATGAAATGAAATCAACCGGGGCTTAAATTAACCGGTTTGGAATACCTAGTAAACAGAAACATTCAAAAAAATTTATCTACAGCAGTCTTACTGTAATTTTTAAAAATTTGGGAGGTAT
Source organism: Rhagium mordax (assembly GCA_963680705.1). Taxonomy (NCBI): domain Eukaryota; kingdom Metazoa; phylum Arthropoda; class Insecta; order Coleoptera; family Cerambycidae; genus Rhagium; species Rhagium mordax. The sequence continues at coordinate 30,731,996 of OY796660.1, forward strand.
CGCAGAGGTATATTCCTTATAACTAAATACACTTGTTTTTACCTACGGCTATCTGAAACGAATTAGTTACAGATTCCCGTTCACATCGTCTAATTCTACAGGCCTAAAAGGTAATATATTAAATTTTTTAAACAAATCCCTGCACGAAGTTCGTCGAGAAGCATTCGCTATGTTTCTTACCGCAATTTTTTGTAACTTAAAAATTCTAACAGCATTGTGTGAAATTCCCCAAAACATAATGCCGTAATACAATCGAGAATAAAAGTGTGCATAGTAATAAGATATAGCATATAGAGTTGCATTGTTAGAAATATGTTGTAACCTATATAATGCATAACAGACTGGAGTTAGTGTTTTCGATAAAAATTCTGTATGAGATTCCCAATTTAAAGCACTGTCTATAAATACACCTAAAAATTTTATAGAATTAACTTGTTTAATTGATTTATTATTTATTTTTATCAGACTACTATAAGAAGTACTAGTTATTCTAGGAGTAAAGTTAATAAATACAGTTTTAGATATATTTAGAAATAATCTATTTTCTTGGAACCATGTTGTGAAATACTTCAATTTATCTTGCATTTCAAATTGTGTCTCACCCATCGAGTCTTTACAACTTAAGTAGAAAGTATCATCAGCAAACATTATTAAGTTATCATCAGATATATATTGGGGTAAATCATTAATATAATATAGAAATAACAGAGGTCCCAATACTGATCCTTGTGGGACACCAATAGTTACTTCCTCTCTCTCCGATCTCACTCCATTGACCTCTACAACTTGTGTTCTGTTAAAAAGATATGATTTTAACCAATCTAAAATTTTGCCTCTAAAACCATAATCTAATTTATTAAGTAGCAAATTATGATTTATCAGATCAAACGCTTTACTAAGGTCCATGAAAAGACCCATGTTTCGTTTATTGTTATTTAAATTCTCATACAATTTCTTTAGAAAATCCATAATTGCTGTCTCTGTCGATTTACCTTTGAGAAATCCATGTTGGTATTTGGAAAATTTATTATTTATGTTAGAAAAGTTCACAATTCTGTTATATATAACTCGTTCTAAAATTTTTGAAATTGTTGATAACAATGCAACAGGACGGAAGTTATTTACGGAGGTAATATCTCCTTTTTTAAAAAGTGGTATTATTTTAGCATTTTTAATAATATTTACGTTACACCCTGCATAACAGCAACTCAATGTTTACAAAATGGCGTTTCGTCCCTGTTTTTCTGAAATTCTTAAACCAAAATTGAAAAAAAAAAATAAAATACTAATTTAAATTTAAAAAAAAAAAATTTATCTTTCGTATTAAGAAATGAAGTCAGAAAATAATAAATAATTTAACATATATGTACATATTTACATTGAAATGGCCCTCACATACATAATATGTTGACTTGGTAGTAAGCTTTTTCGCTCTTTTTATACTTTGATCCCATTTTTTACGCCTTTTTAAATCTTATGTTTTCACCGTAGTGCGTCACTCAAGAACAATACAATATTTATTTTTTTTTTGTGCTCACTGTTAGCCATTGTTGATAAAAACTCGAGAAAATAGTTTTCAAAAACAAAATTCATCACAAACACACTTGAGTTCAATGCACACTGTGATTATGCTACTTATTGATTTGTAATATTAGTAATAAATAAGACGCTATAGCAGGCAGGCTGGCTAGCCAGTACATATCCGATGACGTCACGCCGGAGAATTGATAGCGAGTGCGGCCCATGTTTATGATTTTTTTTAGGCGAGATATAGGTCTCACAAAAGTCTACTTTTTTGTAGAGGATCTTAGAATTTCAACATCTTTCCGATGATCTAATCAAAAAATGTGCTGAATGAGCCCATTTACTTATGCGTCTAATTGTCATCTGTCGCGCATCCAGTCGTCACGCGTCTTATTATCTCCGTTCAATTGACGTATATAATAGGTACTCATAAGAAAGTAACCAGTGAAATTTATTTTAAAAGAAACCAATTCCCTGTTTGTTTTATTTATCTATTTAAAGTTAACTAGTTAACTGGTTATTTAAATCAGGAGAGCACTCTTTTCATTTTGAAGAATATAAAAATAAAAAAGATTAAAATCTGCAACAGGGGTTCGAAAGTCAAAACATCCCTGAGCCTTTTAAAATACCTAATATACTTTGTCATGTTTATTAGTATGCACATAACATTTAACTATCTACATGCACTTTGCTTAAAAAACGCATTATAATCATTAAATAATCAAATCAGATATTATCGCTGGGAAAGCAGTATGATAATATTATAGAGTAAATAATTATAAAGTCAGCGCTGTAAGCGATATATGATAGCTTTAAAAATAATGAATTTCCTTAGAATTTTGTAAGGGTGAAAAATGTAATATGACATCAAAGGGAATATATTATATATCATTACGCCGCAGTTTTAAATCGATCCATAAAAATATAACGAAATTGCACTCATTATTTTAGTTCTTCCTTTTCATAACAATTTAGCGATTTCTTAGTAATTAAAAGTAGGTGCCTAAGAGGTGTTTTTAATTAATTGTTTACATTGGTTCAATTTTACTCTATCCAATAATCAATATTTCTTATTTATTAAGTAAGTATATTATGATTAATTACTAAATCGGTTTTTATTTTTTTTATGATAAAGTCAAGCAAGGAAAATGATAATGCCGACACCAAGGCCGACACAGAGGATATGATAAAAATAAAAGCTGATATGAAAAAATCTTATATCACATCATCCAAATTAAAACCGAGGTAAATATATTTTCTAAATATTTTTAGGTGGTATATTTTGCACATATCTCTAAAAATAAACATGTAGCTATAGATACGTACCTATTGCGGAATTATTGTTGCTCATCATCGTAACGTATCTCCTCCTACTTTTGTTTTTCAATACAACTATTGATATGACTGATGGTCGAAATGGTAGCGTACCTGCCTCTCACCCAAAAGTCCCGGGTTCGATTCCCGGCCGTGGAAAATACTGTGAGAGGGATTTTTCCATTATACACGGATGTTGGATGTGTGTCCCTTGTCTATAAATGTGTAGCCCCCTCCCGCACAAGACTCTTCAGTGATAAAGGGGGTCGTAATTACATGTGGTGTTATTTATTTATTTATTACATTTAAAATTTCTATTTTTTTTTCTTGTAAATTGGTTTTAGAAACATAACTTTTTGACCTCTTTTGATCTTTATTATATCAGAAATATACAAATTCATGTTCTCATATTTTCTAATATGCGATGTTACGGTGTTATGGAAACGGTTCTCGGAACAATTATTTCACTTCAAGATTAATTCAAGAGCCTTCTTACATACACTTCAATATATACAATGTGATGGAATACTGGAATACCATCATCTTGATTTGGCAGTTTTGACACTCATCATTATTCAAATCTGCAAACGTTCTATGTATTCTGGAACTTGCTGGAACTATGTCATTTTGCAACAATTATAATAGATATCCGTCTGCATTGGTGCGCTGAGATTAATGTTTATAAAAAATGGCCCCATATAATATTTAATTTTGGGGGATGTTGATAATGAAGCTGTTCTATCCAGTGCTGACTTTCTTTTGACCAGTATATGCCTAGCCCATTCATTAAGGAAGAAGATTACTTTTACAACACTATGTTGTTGAACATTTCCATCACCGAATCCAAATGACTTTTTAAGCCATTGACATATCTCGAGTTCACACCAAAGTTTATATAGCAACTTCTTTTATTGAAATATTTCCTCTAATAAATTTGGCTTTATCTACACCGATGAGTCGACCTCGTCTAGATATATTTTTGACTACCTGTATATATAATTCTTTTCAAGATAAGGTTCTTTACTGACTACATATGTATTTGGGGCTCATAGGGAGAATCATCTTCGGACCCAGTAAGCGTGAAGTAAGAATATGTTGTTTTTGCCTAATAAGAGTTATATTGTTTTTGCATTTAGTGCTATTTCTTTAAGATATATGATGGTGAAATACAATTTTTTTAGTTTAAGATTAATATTTAAAAAATTTGTGCAATCATAATTTAAATTTATTGAACTGTTGAATTTCCTAGTTCACAATTTTTAGATATGAGGATACTTTTTTATTTGTTAATTCCAATGTCGATTTGTATCACAAAAGTTTAAAGTATGAACTTGGCATTTCTCTTAAAAATCAGAAATAATTTTGAAGCCATCATATTTGTATCTACTATATATCATTATTTTCTTTTAGTTAACTAGTCTACGATATCGAATTTTTATAATTTTATCGTTATTGATGACACGTTATCTGCAGTAAAGTCACAGCAACCCTCAAATGTGGCGAGGGAGTACGTGCTCTGGCAAGCAGGCTCTGGTAATTTGCGAACAAGTAACTAACAACGTAACAAAGTTAATAGAGGATAGCATAAGGGGTGGTAATGGTGGTGCATTGATAGGATAGTAAAACACGCGTCACAGCAATTGCCATACCGGCATCCTAACGCTCCTGACACCCGTCATCTCCTACTGTGATTTTCCGTACACACTTCAAACATCACGATTCAATCAAATTAACTTCTCTTAACTCTCCACTAATTATGACACGAAATCTTCCTTTGTTAATGAACATATGAATATACAGGGTGTCCGGAAAAAGGCAGCCAATCCGGTAACCATCATGCCATTTTTCATTTTAGCTCCCATATTCGATATACAGGTTTAAAAATGATATTTTTTAATAACTCGAGTATTTCAGAAGGTATTTATTTAAAATTTGGTACGGAGCTTCAACTTAAAGGTCATATCTTTCGAAAAAAAAACAAAAACAAAAACAATTGTCAAATATTCAAAATAGAGGGGATCCTATTATTTTTGCTCAATAAATGCATGGTTAACAATTTCTGACAAAAATTTAAAACACCGAGCCTTTTTACACAAAAAAGATCTCTTGTGTTTTTCCTCAAAAACTATCCATTTTTATTATTAATCATTAATAATTGTTTTACTATTACCAACTATTTGTTATGCAGCAATAATAGTGTGCAATGATTTTAGATTTTCAAGCAACAACAATCTATTATGAGGCATAGTTGAATAATTATACCGGATGTTCCATTTGAATTTACGAAGATATTTCAAATGTTCTTTTATCATTTAAATATCCGGATATATCCGGATTAATATATTTTTCATTTAAATATCCGGAATCTTAAAAAAAAAAATTTATGAATTACTTATCGTATACACATATAGAGAAATTAAGGTAAAAAAAATATTGATATATTTATATTATCTGAGATGTGGAAATTAGAGGAACTAAATCATTTTAGTATAAAAGGATATGTTGCAATGAATCATGTTTCAATAAAAATGATGGGCTTGTAATTTTTATAACAGAAACAATGGCTATTAATGTTGAAATTATCAAACTCGGCGAAATTAATCTATTACGGTGTACATTTGAAATAAAAAATTGGATTAACAGCTTCATATAGATCACCATCAATAAATTTAATCACTTACTTAGCTGATCTTGATAATTACATCACAAATTTAAATACAAAAAATATAGAACTTTTCGCTGGAGATATAATTATAAACATAATGAATAAAAATGATATTCATGTAAACAATTATTTAAATATATTATCACAACACAACACAAGAGTAGAAGATGAATCCTCAAGTTTAATAGATCATACAAATAACCTAAAAATAACACTAGTCAACGAATGGCCCAAAAGGGGGTGTAGAGTGTGTGAGCAGGGACCTAAGCGATTCCTTTAAAAACTTGTTCAGGGTGGTTAGGGAGTGAACATATTAGAAGTCCTGACATCTTGGAGGTGAGCCGGAGCCGGAGCCGGAGCATAAAGATTAAAGAAGGTCCCACTTTAAGATTTTTCGCTTATACCTCGAAAACGGTGCGTCGTAGGGAAAAATATACGAAATGAAAGCTCATGAAATTCTCTACAACCCACATATTATATACTATTTTCGAATTCGCAACCGTTTACGAGCTACACGTTCCGGAAAAATGAAAATTTTTGAAAAACAGATTTTTACCTGAATAATGGAAAATTGTATTTTAAAGGTGATTAAAAAAGGCACATATAGGGTAAGTAATTTTATTCGATTTCAATAATTCTCATTGTTCTCAATCTCAATAACTTCTCAATGTTAAACTCTCAACTTTCTCTGGATTCAAGTTTTCATCCTGTGGCTGTGAGGGTTCCTGGCAAAGGTTCCTCGTCCATGGCATTCTCATCCTCAGTGGCGGTTGGTTCTTGTTGAAGGGGCTCTACGTCGTCTTCATCGTCGTCCTCGTCGTAAACAGGCACGCCGTGTTGAGGCATTTCCCTTGGCAGTGGAGGCACGCCGCAGAACAGTTCAGCATTGCTTCCCGGCATCCACATTTGCCATTACCACAATCCTTTGTGCAGCGGCAAAATATCGTTTTCAGTAGGACCTCCGGTGCTGGTGGATCTTCTATTGTAATTGGCACCAGGGTGTCATCTACATATTTCCACCTCCACTCTTGAGGGGGCAGCTCATTCCCGAGCCACTGCTGCACTTGGTAGTAGGTGCGCCGGTAATGCTGTTTATCTGCGCTCTCAGTTGGTGGGAGGGAGCTGATGTCTGGCTTAATATTTGCCACTGACCTCATGAACGACTGGAAGCGGTACTGGTTGAGGGAGGTCTGTCTTGCTGGTGCCCCATACCATTTGAGGAAGCAAACTTTGTCAGCCTCTTCAACCTCGCCGTGAGTGGAGGAGGGGTTGTAAAAGATCACTACCGCTTCCTTGATTATTTTTGACTTCATGTACAATTTTGAGAAGCCCACCTTGCTTCTCCTTAAATTTGCAGATGTGTCGCAGACGGTAAATGAATGTAAGAACAGTATGTGTTCAAATGCATGTTGCTGCATCTCTTGGGTGGACAATGCCATTGTTTTGGTTTTCCCTTAGCCGGGTTTCAGCGGCAGGATGTCTTGGGTGGGAGGAGTGGAAGCTATCAAAAGGACAGCGAGGTCCACATCCTCACCAACGACAGAACTGTGAGTGTATTGTTCCACAGTAGTCTTCGCGATAAGGAAGTCACTCAGCAACATCGATGGCCTGGAGAGTCTGTATCCCATTCTCCTGAAGCTTTATCTGTAGTAAGGAGATGAACTGACTTTTGTTGGCAGGATTGGACAAAAAATCTTCTTCTTTCACAGGTATCGTACATGTCAAATTGATGTAAGCCGACCTTCTCAGTCTGCATCGTCGCCTCTATTCTTGTGACAAACCTACAAACTCTTCACAAAAGTATCACTTTTACTTCTAATAAAATAATATACTCTTTCTGAAAATGACAAAATTTTACGAAAAATCTTAAAATTGGTGTAACTGTTGACCGATTGGAGATAAATTGGCGTAGGTATGTATACTCGTATAGGTATATATTCTTGAAGGGAATTCAATCAATTCTCTACTATTTCTTTCTCAGATGAATAATTTAGACGATATAAAGGAATGAAGGAATGTTTGATGAAAAATGTGAGGTAAAAATATGTTTTTCGATAATTTTCACTTTTCCGGAGCGCGTAGCTCGAAAACGGTTGCGTATTCGAAAAAATGAGGGTTGTAGAGAATTTCATGAGCTTTTATTTGGTATAAGAAAATTTTTCCCCATGACGCCGAGGGGACCTTCACACTATTTTATTTACAATCATATACGTAATGCTTCAATTGCCAATAAATTGGGAAGTAGGCTATTTATTCTTAACTATCCTTTCTAGCTAGCCGGAAAAGTAGCTTTACCGGCTAGTTAAACGTCACTCACCCGGCAAGTCTGACGTCACTTTAGGACAGCAAATCTTCTGGTTGTCTTTTCTGCAGCATCTTTCAAATCTGGTGGAGTACACTCTGTAAGTCACAATGGTCAGAATTAAACAATTATTTTTTAGAATTTGGACATTCTGTACGCAGGGTGGGGCAATAGTGTGTCGGACGTCGATAGCTCGAGTCTTATGATAGTTAGAAATTAAAAAAAAATTAAAATAAACTAGATAAAAAAGTCTATAGCCGGAGATTATTTTCGAATATACAGGGCGAACCAAGACAATATTACAGGATTAAGTGCCTTTTTTAAATCGAATGCTATATGCTATTCACATTTTATTTACATTAAAGTAGGCTTTGGAAAATCTGAATTCTGTTGGTATGAATGAATTACTGAGGTTATGTTGAAAAGTCAAAAACATAACCACAAATTCAAATTGGTTCTACGTTCTACATAGTTGCCAGAGTGAAACCCTAAAGAAAGCACAGCAATGTTATCAATAAAAAATTTGGCAATTCAGCAAAAAATAAATGACAGTGACGATCAATTAAATATGAAAATTCAATATTTTGTCAATAGTAGACAACCCTGAGACAACCTAAGAAAAACATATCATAGCCTCCCCTCATGTAAATAAAATGTGAATGGCATATATGTATATCAGTAAATTTTTTGAGGCCTCTTTCTAGACTCCTTTCACACCGATATTATTATTATTATACCAATATTATTATTGACTATCGCCCAACCACTTGGATGTAATTAATTTTTTTGTTGAGATAATGCTATCTGCAGATGCATATTGAGAAAATCACTAGTCATAATAATTATGAGATTATAAGAAAAAAGTATGTGAATACTAGTTAGGAGACATCTAATTAATGTTTTTTAATAATTTTCACTTGCTAAAAATATAGGGAATGGCCAAAAATGATTTTTCAATTCAGAATTTTTTGAATTGAGTTTTCTCAATTTTTTTCAAATGGAACACCCTGTATATTTTTTAACGATGTTATGTAGAAATGAAAAATGAAAATTTTTTTGGATGTACCTACCTACATTTCAATGGCACTTTGTAGCCATTTTCCATTTATCAAGCAATAAGTGCAAAATTTAAGAATAAACTTTAAAAATAGAGGTTCTTTCAAATAGTTCAACAGAAAAAATTATAATAAGTACCTACTCCACATGTTGCCTATTTTGATTGTCACACATCTTTATGCACTTTTGAAATGAACCCATTTAGTGGGTCCATTTCTTTCAATCCATTGAAGTGGGTAGTTAGTTGAAGTTCATTTAAAAGAACCTCTGTTTTTTAAGTTTTTTGTTGTACCTATTGCTCGATAAATCGGTTACAAATTGCCATTGGGATGCACAATAAAAAATGTCCGTTTTTCATTTCTACATCACATCGTCGAAAAATATAGTGTTCAATTTGATAAAATTGAGAAAAGTTCAAGAAGTTCTAAAAAGTTCAAAAGTTCAAAAAGTTCTAAATTGAGAATCATTTTTGGTCAGCCTATATATTTTTAACAATTAAGTGAAAATGATTCATAAACATAAATTGTTATAACTTTGTTATATTGTAAAATATTTTTGTAGAAAATGAATTAGATGTTTCGTAACTAGTATTCACATAATTGTTTTCTTATAATCTCATAATTGTCACTGTAGTGATTTTTTCGATAAGCATCTGCAGATGGCATTATTTCAACAAAAAAATTCATTAAATCCAAGTGGTTGGGAGGTAGTCAATAATAAGATAGGAATGAAAGAAGTCTAGAAAGAGGCTTAAAAAATGTACTGATATACATAGCGTCCCATTTTAAAAAAGGCACTTGATCCTGTAAGATTGTCTTGGCTCGCCCTGTATATTTGAAAATAGTTTTCGGTTATAGACTTTTTTATCTAGTTGAATTGCATGTTTTTTTTTTAAATTTCTAGCAATTACATTTCTAGACGATAGGTGCTAATGTCTCTTCAATATATTTTTTTCAAATCGTAATCGACATAAGTAGATTTATCTCAGTTATCTTTAAAAGTCTGCTGTTTCAAAGTAATACACGAATACTATTTTCTATATAAATAAACTGCATTTAACTTTGTAACAGAGATTATAAGATATGTTTGGACAAACTATTGATATGTAGGATCACTTTTTATTTGCCTTCTAAACTTCATGAAAATTAGTGAAGGAGTTTCAGAGATATTGGCAAAAAAATAGTCTCATAATTTTGTGTATAGATGATATTTACTTTATTCTTAGTCTACATCGAGGAACTGGATTGGATACCAAGCCCCAGCGATGTTGGTGGGTAATGGATGTGTATCTGCATTTTTTTTAAATGTGTCTGGACCACGTTTCAAAGAGGTAGGGAAACTGGTTGAAGCTGAATCGCTAATCATTCGTATGTCTCTCTATGTTGTGATTGAGTCGTATTTGTGTTTTATACATCAAAGACTATGGACGTGCGAACATGATCATCTGCGCGAGATTTAGTCTTGATTGCTGACTATTAACGGAAACGGATCGCCCGTTGTCTGTGTTCTGTGTTCTGTCGACGGTTTGCGCTTTTTGTCATTTTGTTCGATCTCTAACTCGAGCTAAAATCAAATCAAACTTGCGTGTGTATATCTGTGAGAGAATAATACTAATACTGTAACCATGCCCGCACCCTATCTACTACTAGAGTGTAATAATAGCTGTGTGTTAATTATTCCCATTGCCATTCATGTTCGCATGAATGTAATGAATTTTTAACTGAAGAGCGGCGTTAGTTGCTGGTAGTTAAGAGACTCTTCAGTACAGTAACACTTTAATTATTTAATTAAATTTATTCCGAATTATAATTTACTGCGTTTTTATTGAGATTCACCTTCAGCGTTTCTATGTTTCAAGAATCTTGCACTCTTGCACAAAGAATGCCATTATCAAAAAAAACTGTAGATACGAGTCTCTTTATCTATATTTATATAAATTTCTCAAATTTTTCGAATGCATCACCACATGTAAGTAACACAAAATGCGTAAAGATTTTCTGTTACACATTTTCATCAGAATATTTACGTGGATTCAAGATCGCAGCAGTTGCATATTTTTGGCGTCTTTAAAACTCAATGGGATGATAATGTGATGTATTTACACCGCTTTACAAGAATCTGTATTGTGCCCTTTCATAGTAGGTCCCTGAGTGTGGTTGTTCAGCAGGCACCTAAAAGATGGGGTGGTACGGAAACAAATTAGAAAACAAGTGGAATGCAGAATTTTCGAGAGAAGGATCTGGATTATTCTAAAAGGTATCTCCTTCGGTATATAAATGCCAAGATGGTTCACTAGAGGTAGTTGAATATTGGAGAGTGAAACTGAACAGAAAGACAAATAACAGTGACTAAGTACAGTAGTAAAGTAGTGAATAATAGTGATTGAAAGTAGCAATTAGTGTTATAGTTTAAGTGACTAATATTTTAATTAATTAGTAAGTTAATAAATTAGTGATTTAGCTGTTGTAATTATTGAATCCACGCTTAAAATGTTTACTAAGGGGTGTAAACACGTAACAATAAGAAATAATATTTAAAGTAGTAAAAATATTAAGTAAATCTATTGTGATAACAGTATATTATTTGACAAGTGATAATATTAAATAGCTCACGCCGATGAATTTTGCGCCACGAGCCGCCACTCGAGTGGTGTAATTCAACAAGTTATATTGTTTGTAGTTTATTTGTGGCGGATAGTTAATATTTACTTATTTCTGGGAATCACGCCAAATTCTAAAAAATAAATAGAAATAAGAAAATGGCCAAAATATGTCAAGGTAAAAGTGTAGTATCAATATCAATATCAACAAGTTATTTAGCATTATCACGAGTTGACTACACTTTATCTACGATTATAACAATAAATACTTAATAGACTGGGTGCCCGCCGACATAAAGTGCAACTTATTCATATCCTCTTATAACTTCTTGTATGGCTTAAGGGCACTTAGTCTACCACTTTTTTCCTCTGCGAAAATTTTCGTAAACGCGGCTTTTTTCCTCCAAGTTGTACGAAAGTCGACCATTTTATGGTGCATAAAAAATGTATAGATACTGTTTCTTTACAAAACGTAGTCACAAGAAATGTTGATGATACGTGCGAGACAAAAGTTGTCTGACAAAAATGTTGGACCGTTAAGGGTGTGTCTACCACCCTAAACCGGCCGAGTTACGGGCTTCAAAAAATGTATTGACAACCAGCTGATTTTTTCATGATTGCTTAAGAAAAATATGTAGAATTCCATTTTCTAATTGTCCGACAAAATATATTTACCGATTCCAGTCCGACGCATGAAAGTCGTCTATTTTATGAAGGGAAAAATGTATTAATAACATTTTCTTTTTTTAATTTTTTGTTTTTGAATGAAGTATAGAATATAACAGATAAGTTGGCGGACAGCGAAATATTGCCTTTTACATGAAAAATAAAAAAACCGGTTCTTGTATGTAGGTAGTTATTTACGAAAGCTTGGGGTGTGTGCGTTTGTAAATGTATATAATAATAATATAATAATATTTATTTATTTAACAATATACGCATAACAATACAAAATAACAAAAGATAAATATATAAATAAGTAAAATATATTAATAATAAATAATGAATAATGAATAATAAATAATAATGAAGTAAGTACCTACCTAATATATAGTCTATCAAATACATATTAAAGCAATAAATAAATAATTTTACTCGATAAGCGTTACAATAATACTTGCTAACATACCGCAAGTCACAATTTTCAATATATTAACTATACAGGGTGATTTACCACGAGTGTGCCAAACTTCAGAGGTCGCTAATTTACCAAAAAATAAATGGACTTTTATTAAAAAACAAAAGTCCTAAAACGCATAATAAGGGAGCTACAACCCCAATTTTCGATTAAGTATTAAGTCCAAGTGGTGACAAAAAAACGAAATTTTCATGTATTACGACCTCGATGTAGGCGCATAAAATTACAAATTTCATATGTAACAGCTTGTTTTATTAGGGTAGTTTTAAAGGGTAAGGGGTAGTTTTTTTTCCAAAATTTTTTTGACATCACTTTCGGAGCAAAAGTTTTAAATAGAAATATTTCCCGCATGCAATCGACTCAGACGATAGTTATTTTCCTAACAAGTGCGGAAAGTTCTAACCTTTCCGCACGCGACTGCCGTTGACCGAATGACGCGAAGCGGAGTACTGACCGTACTCCTGCTTGACCAGCAGTCGAGTGCGGAAAAGACAGTTTCCGCATGTGTTAGGAACAATGTTTTTCCTAGGAGCATGATGAATACCTACATTTTTTACTTAATTGAGAAACTAGACTCTACTTTAAAAAGATGCTACTGTTTGACTTGACGTTTGTTAATTGTTATGTGATTGAGAAACGTCAAAATGAGACAGTCATGACTATATGCTACGTGATTTTTTGATATTTAAAGTTATAGGAGCTCCTGAGTTAGTATAAATAGAAATGATTTAATTTTATTAAATTTGTATAAAATGACCCAAAAATGCAAATAAAAATATAATTACTTTCGCGGAAAAATACGTTTTTCCGCACTAGTGCGGAAAAGTACAACTTTCGAAACTAAAATGCGTGCGAAAAAGTGATACTTTCCGCACGCTCGTAGGAAAAAGTATGTTTCAAAATTCATATCGAAGTGACAACTGTCACTTTGAAATGATAATTGTGACATTCCTATATGTTTCTAAAAAAATAAAGTTGTTGGCCCCTATACGCCTTCGTACACTAAAGTAATAATGAATGTTTTTTGTGTAATTCATTAAACTGTCATAATTTCATCAAAAGCATCAAATCCAATTTCAACAAATTTTTAGATTGATCAAGTCAGAAATAACAGGTGTAAATAAAAATTCATGCACTATGTCGTCACCCATCAATTATTCTTGGCTCACAAAAAAAAAATGTATTCTATTCAGGTAAACTGCTAATGAAAGCTAATAGAATACCCTATCGAGATAGATATACCTGATTATGTATAGATTCCTAACCTACTTAATTAATTATGTTTGATAAAAAATGTCGAGATAAATATTTTAACAAATTACAAATCCTATTTTCAAAATGTACTTTACGTGTACTGTTTAGTTTAGTCAATACTTAAATAGTTACTAAGAAAATGTCAAATGTTCCTACTCCTCAACTTAGCTTATCTTAATCTGGACTATATGACTTTGCTATGGGTTGTCTTGGGCAAGCGTTAAAATTTAATCTGGAGCACGTCAAAATCGGGAATATTCCTGTCCTAGTACAACAATGTTAGTTCAAAGGTTACTCCCGCCATTGTTTTTGGACCAGCATAGTGAAATTTTCTATATTTGTTCTAATTTGTCTATAGAATACACGCCCGGAAGGTACTATTTTTCATCTGTTCCCAGAAATCTATAAGTAATGGCTATGATGAATAAAATGATTAAGAGATATGATGTAAAACGTACAAATTTAGATAACTTAGAAAGTTTCTCTACATTTTAATAAACGAAGATCCCTGGTGACTTATTTTTGGATTAAAAATAACGAGGCACCATGCGTGTCACAAGTTGAGCCAATAAAACTTCTGAACAAGCTAACAAGTTTATAAAACCCTTACTCCATTTTCTGCCTCATCCTACTATGGATTATATTGCTTACACTTCAAATTGTTGATATAATATATACGGTAGATACAGTAGATTTTATATAACTTTGGGATATGGTACAGGGTTCATCATAATTCATAAATTTTGTAATTTTTTACTCATAAAATATTATATATTTGGAGATTTTAGCATTAATCAGGTACGCTATAATGCAGAACATATTTTTATTTAATATGTAAATAATGTAAGGATGGCCACTGGCATAGTTTTCTATTTCTTTAGCATTTAGTAAAAGTGAATCACCATGCATCTGAATATGAGTTGTGAAAAAGAAAACTCTCATTTTTATGCTATCGTTACGACGATGACGTCATCAATGTGATTATAATGATTTTTTGCAATTTAGTTACGAAAAGTCATCTTTTTGACACTGATTGTCATTGTCAAAAGTGGTTCATTTTACCACAAGTGCTAATATGAGATTTCATTTTAACACTTGTGCTAAAATGAGTTTTCATTTTATCACTTGTGCTAAAATGAGTTTTCATTTTAACACTTGTGCTAAAATGAGTTTAGTCACATAAACAGATATTGCGACAGATCCATTTATTTTTACTAAGAATACAACATAAATATTAAACGTACATTTTTATTGAGGAAACACTTATCTTATTTATTATATTATGTTAAACGTAAAGAAAACGTAACAAAAATTTTATTTTTTTCGTAACAACTAAACTGCAAAAAATATTGTATAAAACACGATGCAAAATGAGCGCGAAAGGAATAAATTCAATATAATCTGAACCACGTGGTTGTGCCAAAAACGCTCGGACACGTCGATTTGTAATTTTGAATTGGCACATTTTGAGTTATACGGCAAGTCAATGTCACTTCCGGTTTTTCCGGAAGTGACATCAACTTTGTTATTTTAAACGTAACACCCAGTATTTTTGTACTGATTTGTATAGACGATAAAAAGACGTTTCCAAAGATGTGGTAAACACGTTTTTATTATGAATAATTACTTTTAGTATTATTTACAAATTTACTGCACTAACTGTCTAAAAAATTCCTAAGTTAATAAATGTTCAATATGTTGCCCGTTTACGTGAATGCATTTTTGAATTCGAATAATTATGTCTCTTTGGATATTGCGAAACATTTCTGGTGATATTAGTCGGATTTCTTGGCGTATTATCTCTTTTAAGTCATTAAGATTGTTAGGTCGGTTCACATAAACTTTGGATTTTAAATAACCCCATAAGAAAAAATCCAAGAGAGTTAGATCAGGTGACCTCGGCGGCCACTCAATCGGTCCCCTTCTACCAATCCATCTATTGGGAAAGGTTGCACCTAGAAATTGACGAACTGCGATCGCATAGTGGGGAGGTGCCCCGTCTTGTTGAAACCAAATTGTCTCACTTGGTACGTCAGGGTCTTGTGGGTTGGGAAAAAGAACAGCTAAAGCAGGAATAAGTTCAAATATTGAAGAAACTCTAAATAGCGTTCTCCGTTTAGTGTTCCTTCAAAGAAATAAGGCCCAATAATTCGATTGCCAATAATTCCTGCCCATACATTAATTTTCTGAGGATATTGTGTGTGAACCAGTATCTGCAATTCTGTCTATTTACATGACCACTTAAACAGAAAGTGGCTTCATCAGAAAAAAGAATTTGCTCTATTAAATTCAAATTTTCATTGTGCATTTCTTGCATTTGCTCGCAGAATTGCATTCTTCGATCAAAGTCGTCTTCCGACAATTCATGCACCAGGTACTAAGGATGGTACTTAGCTGCTCGAAGAATTTTTGATACTGATCCCGTTGACAATTCATATTCTCTTGAGAGTTCTCTAACCGTCACATGTGGATTTTCTTGAACGTGTAGAAGGACATTTAACTTAACATCTTCAAGTACCTTTTTTGCTCGGCCTTTAGGTAAATCTCTAACGTGGCCAAACTCTCTAAATTTTTGTTCAATTTTACTCACGACAGATTGGCTAATCGGTGGACGGTCAGGATGATTTTCATTAAATAAGTTACATACCGGCTGTTGAGTACGAACTCTATCACCAAAACCAATCATCATAAGCACCTCAATTCGATCTTTTTCTGTTAAATTCATTTTTTCGGTAAATAAATGTCACTTCACAATTATTTTTTGACAACTTAAAAATTTTTTCAACGCTTACTATAAGTTTTTTAGTGCTGTAAGTTCAAGTGACATTTATTTACCTAAAAAATGAATTTAACGGAAAAAGATCGAATTGAGGTGCTTATAATGATTGGTTTTGGTAATTGAGTTCGTATTCATCAGCAGCTATGTAAATTATTTAGTGAAAATCATCCTGACCGTAACAAGACGGGGCACCTCCCCAATATGCGATCGCAGTTCGTCAATTTCTAGGTGCAACCTTTCCCAATAGATGGATTGCAGGAAGGGGGCCGATTGAGTGGCCGCCGAGATCACTTGATCTAACTCCCTTGGATTTTTTCTTATGGGGTTATTTAAAATCCAAAGTTTATGTGAACCGACCTAACAATCTTAATGACTTAAAAGAGAGAATACGCCAAGAAATCCGACTAATATCACCAGAAATGTTTCGCAATATCCAAAGAGACATAATTATTCGAATTCAAAAATGCATTCACGTAAACGGGCAACATATTGAACATTTATTAACTTAGGAATTTTTTAGACAGTTAGTGCAGTAAATTTGTAAATAATACAAAAAGTAATTATTCATAATAAAAACGTGTTTACCACATCTTTGGAAACGTCTTTTTATCGTCTATACAAATCAGTACAAAAATACTGGGTGTTACGTTTAAAATAACAAAGTTGATGTCACTTCCGGAAAAACCGGAAGTGACATTCCAGAAAAACCGGAAGTGCCATTGACTTGCCGTGTGACTCAAAATATGCAACACATTGAACATTTAATAATTTAGGAATTTTTAAGACAGTTGCTACAGTAAGTTTGTAAATAATACAATAACGTTTCATAATAAAAACATGTTAACTACATTTTTGGAAACGTCTTTTTATCGTCTATACAAATCAGTACAAAAATATAGGGTGTTGCATTTAAAATAACAAAGTTGATGTCACTTCCGGAAAAACCGGAAGTGACATTGACTTGCCGTATAACTCAAAATGTGCCAATTCAAAATTACAAATCGACGTGTCCGAGCGTTTTTGGCACAACCACGTGGTTCAGATTATATTGAATTTATTCCTTTCATTGTGAACGCACTGTATAATTGACATATTTTGGATATTTTCTTATTTCTATTTATTTTTTAGAATTTGACGTCATTCCCAGAAATAAGTTTAATGAACATTTATTATTGTTAATACGTACAAAAATATACAAGTTAATAAGATACATATTTTAAGAATGAGTAGATATACCTAGTACTGTTAAAGTTAAAATTATAAAAAAAAGAAATAATTGTTACAAAATATAACAATAATAAATTACTTTATTTAGGTTTTATACAAGCATAATAATAACAAAAATATCCAATTTGATATATTTATATTGATGTTTCACTTTTAAATATACAAATATAAAATCTATTGGACTTTTTAACTACATAATAAAATATGTTTATAGAAGTGAAACATCAATTTATAAATATATCAAATTGGATATTTTTGTTATTACTATGCTTGTATAAAATCTAAATAAAGTCATTTATAAACAATACGTTTCAAGTAAAGAAAGCAAATTGTAAAAAACAACAATAATTATAATAATCACTTATAATAACATGAATTTTTGTAAAATAGCTTAAATAGATGTGTATGTAACATGATACTAAAAATGTACAGGGTTATTCCATATATTTAGAGAGCGTCTACCTCGCTTATTATAAAAGATAGAAAAAACTTTAAATACAAAAGTTGTAGGGTTTGTCCTAAATCGTCAGAAAGTGTTGCGCAATATCACGAATAGATATTGGAAAGTTAGAAAAAAACACCAAGTTTGTAAATTTCTAATGGAACACCCTATATATTTTCAAAAAATCAGATAGATCTTTTTCATCTGAATTCAAAAATATATGATATGTTGATAGGTAGGTATTTGGTTTAGCCGTTTTCGAGCTATTTGCATTTAAAGAACGTGATTATATTGTTTTGCCTATCGCGGTTGCCATGAAAAAACAAATGCTCCAAACATCAATAATAATTATTGTTTATTCGGGTATCACATTTTCTTCGTTCTATCCGTAAAATGGGTTATACAGTAGGAGAAATGTTAGAAATAATTGTTTTTTCATGGCAACCGCGATAGGCAAAACAATATAATCACGTTCTTTAAATGCAATTATCTCGAAAACGGCTAAACCAAATATCAACATATCATATATTTTTGAATTCAGATGAAAAAGATCTATTTGATTTTTTGAAAATATATAGGGTGTTCCATTAGAAATTTACCAACTTGGTGTTTTTTTTAACTTTCCAATATTTATTCGTGATATTGCGCAACACTTTCTGACGATTTAGGACAAACCCTACAACTTTTGTATTTAAAGTTTTTTTCTATCTTTTATAATAAGCGAGGTAGACGCTCTCTAAATATATGGAATAACCCTGTACATATTTACCTAAATATCATTTTGAAAAGCAAACTCTACTTCGGTAATTTCTAAAATTTGTTTCTAAATTTTGTGGCTTACTGGAAAAACCGATGAAAAAAAAATTATCTAAAATTGCAGTTAACAAGGAATTCTATTCTAAGCAAGAAAGGTATGGTAGGTTGTGGGTATATTAATGAGTGTAATATAAATGCATATTTAGATAAATGATTAGAAACTGTCAAATCATGTAACTTTAAAACAGCAACTATTTTACAAATTTTACAAAAGAAAATATCCTGATACAAGTTTTCCTCCTCTAACACATAAACATTTATATGACGTAAATTTACCCCAAACAGGTTCATTACTCAATAAAAAAGGGCACTATAACCAATCGTTTTATTACATTACATAATATTATGTTATAATACTTTCAAAATAACCTTGAATATTCCATTAATGGTACGAGACCTACAATTTTTATTCAACTCATAGAATGACTAAACTAAGTCCTTTAAGATTAAGATTAGATATAATGTATATTCGGATTTCTTAAAAAAAATATTGTGGCCACACTTTATCACCTTTACAAGGGCTGGATATATTTATAGACATAACATCAGCCTCTAGGCAGTGCAAAACCCACGAGGAATTAGAAAACTCAAAAACAAGGGAGCACGTCGATATGTGATGGCCCAATTAAAAATTATAAGAAATTATTGATTAATCTATTGTAACGAAGTCATTTGTTTTGGTACTCGAGTACCTATACTATGATCCACAAAAAAAGTTGTCAAAGATCTACCTTATCCTAGATACTCTGATTTTATGTTGAATTTTTGGTAAAAACCTATATTTAAATATTAAATAATTGGATGAAATTTTCATTGAAATTTTGTTTGTATTGAATATGATACTTGATACGTGAAATAAGTACGTCAAATAATATTTTTTCCCCTGCATATCAATATAATTAATAATTTGCATGATACAGCATTTCTTTAAACTTTTTCATTTGAAAAACCACTCAAATGCTTTTTTGAAATGTTTTCTTTACCACCTCTCAAGTCGCCGAAGTAACCTCCAGAAAAACCTGTAATTTTGGATGGATTTTCATATCCATCTAAGTCTGAAACAAATCGCAAATAAATTTTAAATTTGCTTCACAATGGAATCGCAACCATGTAAGTATCTACGTATCAACGCATTTACCGTTACTGAACAATAATATAATGTAACATTCCTAGTTATTTCAGATTAATTGATATTAATAATTGAATTATTTAAATAAATAAATTAAAAGTTGAGAGGGCCTATCATCCATTTGTTACATTCACATAATAATGTCACAATGGTTAGCTCCTTGGCGTGGAATGTTTGTATATGCTCAAGCTCATCCTCATCACATCAATACTAATAATTGACGGTGTGTATTTTTGTCTTTCTTTTTAAGGTAATCTCTGCAGCTAGCTAATGGGAAACCTAAAGTCAAACAAAGTAAATAAGACAAGGTGGGGAGCTTTTTGTGTAAATTATTGAGTCAAGATAATTTTACAAAAAATATAAGTACCCTCAGTTTGTGTAATAAGAATCATAGTTCGAGGAGTATATGTTAATATTATTTATTTCCCAAGTGATTGAAGCGGTAAATGCTTATTTGATTTTGTTTTGGGATCATGATTATAAAACTGAGTTTTAGTCAGTTTAATATTAAAAATATTTTTTCGTCATACCTTCCTCGTAAGTACTTTATATCAAATACTTGTTGCCATTGTTGCAAATTCTTCATAATGTACAGGAGTATTCACGAGAAATTTTACCCCCCTTAACTTTCTTATTTTTATCCTAGTAAAAAATGGTTGAGACAAAAGTTTCAGGAAATTTTCTTATCATCTAAATGCACCTATCGCAGAAACAAATGAAAATCATATTTCAGAGATACTGACCATACTTATGATTTTTTTATGGAACACCTTGTATATTTTTAGATTTTTGAAATCTAGAAAATGTAAATAAGTAGGTACATTTTTCTCTAAAAATAAAAAATATTTCAACCAAAATACAATATGTTGTCATTTATCGAAGTATTTTATAATTAAAGAATATAATATTAAAGTATTAAATAACCAAATTTGTCTGTGAAAACCAAGAACGTAAAACAAAATATAGGTACCTAAAAATTTCTAAATTATATACAATAACAATTTTAAAATCATTCTTATAAATTAAAAAAATAGCTGAATATTATTTATTAAGTCTATGTATATTCAAAAATAGACTTAAATTTTTTAATATCTTGGTATAATTTTTAAAATTAGGACGTTAATTGGGAACGTATTCTGTTGTATTCACTTCGCTTCACTTTATTTTTCAGATAAAATGCAATTTTAACTGACATATTTTTTAAAATTTAAGGTCAACATTTTTAAATCATATTACTAAAGAAATATGTCTTATAGAAAAAAATTTATTGTAAATCATTATTTATCAGAGTAGAATTACTTATCAGATTATAACTATTTTTGAGGAATTAATGTTTTAATGTATTTTGAAAACCGCGATAGAGGATTCCTGTTTTTTGATTTTGTTTCAGCGAGAAAAAATATTAGGGTACAAATGTAATTTACCTAAGAAAAAAAATGATTTTACACAATGATGTATAATAGTGTAACTTGTAGTTATGATATAACCATAACAAATAATTTTTTCTTTACTTTGTATTTCTAAATTCGTTTTTATTGTTTTCTAAAAAACAAACATTCAATAAAAACCAATTTATATAAGAACTCTTTTATATGAAGCACATTCAATATTGATTTTAGTCGTGTTACAAACCGTATTGAGGTAGAGCTTAATGCAAGCGGCATACTGCAGCGGGTACAGATTTCTACAAGATTCAGAAATCCTTCCGTGTAAAGTTTTCTTTACAAACGAAGGTATTAATACTACCAAAAACATGTACAAAAATTATATAGACGGTTTAAAAATATGTGTGTAATCAGTGGCGTTATTTTTATAATATCAGGACGAAAATTATCTCGTTTATTTAAGGGTGGCATGGCATGATCACCATGTTCGCAGGCTCTGCAATAAATGCTAAAAATGTATTTTTTTGAAAAACGGATGCATGTTTCGCGAAGTTACTTCCGAATCCTGCATTTAATCAATTCTGATACTATTTAATAAATGCCAATTAATTTTAGAATGCCAATAACTGTTACGACACGTCCACGTTTTTACAAGAGACAGATTTACAGTATTGTTTTATACCAGTATTTTTTTGTTTTAAAATATATTTAAATTAAGAATTGTAATAATAGTAAGGTACTAAAATGCCATGTTTCGAGTAGTATATAAATATATTATTTAGGTTGGAACCTTTGGTGCAGAACTTGCACTTGGCATCATCGGGAGATGATTAAAACTGGTTCTTATAAATTGAGAAAAATATGTACACTATATTTTTTTGTCAATTTTCCACAAATTTTACAATAATTCCAATTATAATATTGATGTTAACGTCTAAATATTTAGAATAAAAGGATTTTTTTTTTTTTTTTTTTTTTTTTTAATCACTTATTTAACGTCGGCCTATTTCCGCTACGGAGGCCAATCACCGACGCCAGGAGACGAGCAACCCCCAACCTGGAAATTTTGCCGAACCTCTTATCTTACTAAGAGTAGGGATTTTTTACTTGCCTAACATTTAATACACAAGGGACCGACTGCTTTACATCCCCTCCGAAGGATGGTATATCCTCAATACACCTCTCGCCTACAGTTGTATTGCTTCTGCGATATAGCTGATATACAAGCCGCTAGAAGTAGGGAAGCGAGACCGCGTCTTTCCATGGATAGTCCCCATCCATGTACTACCCGCGGTAAATGTTGCTTTACTCCTAATATCGCTATGAAGTGAGTGAAGTCAGTCCTCCGCTCGCAGGATTAATGAAATAAATGTTCGATATTTGAATTTGAGACATATATGGCTATACCACATTATAAGAGGTTTCATATGGGATTAAAATGAAAATATTGGCAAAAAAAATTGAAAAACAATTTGCGAAAAAATTTTTCGAAAACCCCATCACCCTGGAAAGTCCTGAAATTTAATATATTACAATTTTTTTTAAAATATCAGAATAATCTTCGATACAATGTAAGACAAGGTTTTTTTGCTTTTGCAAAAATATTAAATTTTGGAAAAGCATTTGAAATTTTTTGAAACTAGGCCATTAAAAATTTCAAATGCTGGTAACTTTGCGAATAATTAATATTTTTTCAAAAGCAAAAAACCTTCTCTTAGTTTGTATCAAATCAAAGATGCATTATAAGAGTCAGGGCTTTCCAGGGGGAGCGATGGGGTTTTCGAAATTGTTTTTCAATTTTTTTTTGCCAGTATTCTTATTTTGATGCCGAATAAAACCTCTTATAATCTGGTATAGGTCCCATGTCTCTAAATTATTGAAATATCGAACATAAAAAAATTCACCAGCCGCCGCTATACGTAGGTATAAGTATATTAATAAGTAATAGAAGCAGTAATTAGTGCCTCAAAACAGAATAGAACAAAATCATCTAATTTTGGAAAATACAGTACAGTATCTACACGCAAAAATTCTACACAGTAATTAATTTGCAATTTAATAAATAAAATAATTTATTGAAAATAACGTGTACTTCTTGTATGTAGTTGTTATGTAACAATATTTAGGTAATTTATAATAAAGTCAATGAATATATGTTAAGGTTAATAATTCCTATTAGAATTGAATTCGTTTTTTAAAGCATGATTTAGAATAAATTGACAGACAGATGCATTAATAGACGGTAAAAGTGCAAATAAAAAGTGCAGTCTCGGATTCGATTCCCGGCCGTGGCAATGGAAAATACTGTGAGAGGGATTTTTCCATTATACACGGATATTGGATGTGTGTCCCTTGTCTATAAATGTGTAGCCCCCTCCCGCACAAGGTTCTTCTAGAGCCTTCTGGGATAAAGGGGGTCGTAATTACATGTGGTGTATTTATATTATTTATTTATATTTATTTATATTTATTTATATTTATTTATATTTATTTATATTTATTTATATTTATTTATATTTATTTATATTTATTTATATTTATTTATATTTATTTATATTTATTTATATTTATTTATATTTATTTATATTTATTTATATTTATTTATATTTATTTATATTTATTTATATTTATTTATATTTATTTATATTTATTTATATTTATTTATATTTATTTATATTTATTTATATTTATTTATATTTATTTATATTTATTTATATTTATTTATATTTATTTATATTTATTTATATTTATTTATATTTATTTATATTTATTTATATTTATTTATATTTATTTATATTTATTTATATTTATTTATATTTATTTAGGTATATTTATTTATATTTATTTATATTTATTTATATTTATTTATATTTATTTATATTTATTTATATTTATTTATATTTATTTATATTTATTTATATTTATATTATTTAAAGGAATATACTTGCGAAAATAAGCCGAATACTTATTCTTTTAAACAAAACATGTTTACATAAAATGTTTGCCTTGAGGCGAAGAGTGGATACAATAATTTATATTCCAAACTGCTAATTCAATTTTCAGTTTCACTTTTTTAAAAATTTGTATATTGGTTGTGAAATAAATTGGTTCTGAATTTCATATATTATGAGTTTTGATCATAGGCGATTTGTTTCAGCTCCGACGGTTATTATCCTTAGAGATATTAACTACTGGAGTAACTGATAATATTTAAAACTATTAAACTTTCAGCAGGCAGATTTATTACATTGTTTATCGATATAATAATTGCACGTATTACAGGATACCCTTAGCAGATTCTTGCAAATAATTCTTGTAAGGAGTGTTATTTAAAATCAGATTGTTTAAGTAAAAATAGAGCTACATCTTCTCCCGAGAACACCAAGTTTGGTTGTAGAGGCGTGCTTTAGGATGCTATGCTTTATATTTATGCTTTTAGAAACTTACCTACATCAATGTTTGTCGTCTCACTTATAGTGGAGGAAAATTAGAATTTAAAAGTGGTGTAATAGGGAAATTGAATTTTTTTGTTTTTTGTTTTATACACGAAAATAAGTCGAAAACTGAAAAAATTTGCAAAATCTGTCTGCGGCTTCACGAGGAAAGCGCATAAAAGTGAATTTTTGATGCATTTCGAGTGCATCGCTACACTATTATTGAAATATCTCAGGCTATATTTGTCGTAAAAGAATAAAACAAAAACTAAAATACTCGTAAATGAATATACATCGAATTGTTTTTTTTTTTTTTTTAATCACTTATTTAACGTCGGCCTATTTCCGCTACGGAGGCCAATCACCGACGCCAGGAGACGAGCAACCCCCAACCTGGAAATTTTGCCGAACCTCTTATCTTACTAAGAGTAGGGATTTTTTACTTGCCTAACATTTAATAGACAAGGGACCGACTGCTTTACATCCCCTCCGAAGGATGGTATATCCTCAATACACCTCTCGCCTACAGTTGTATTGCTTCTGCGATATAGCTGATATACAAGCCGCTAGAAGTAGGGAAGCGAGACCGCGTCTTTCCATGGATAGTCCCCATCCATGTACTACACGCGGTAAATGTTGCTTTACTCCTAATATCGCTATGAAGTGAGTGAAGTCAGTCCTCCGCCATCGAATTGTTGGGGTGTAGTTTAAAAGTACATCATAACCTCAAGAAATCCAAATTTCTCAATTTATTTTTCTTTTTTACTAATAATGCAATAAGTGGGGTACAAATCTTCAGATCTTTACGAAAATTGGAGAAAATATGTATTTTCATGTTATAAATACGTGATTAAATTTAATGACCACAATTGAGCATTTTCTAGAAAAATTTAAACTCTTGTCATTTAATGAGAAATGGTCGCAGGATAAACTTTTTTTAAAGTGTAGGTGTTCTTATGTACTTTTTTGTGAACATATGCCAGAAACTGAAAATTTCACTGTTTTGACATTTTTTTCCAGATTTTCATGTAGGTTTTGTATAAAACAAAATTAAATTAAATTATGGAGATTATGACAGTTAAAATAATTATTTGAAAAGGATAATCGTTTAAGCGCAACTTTGTTTGACGCTTTCATAAGGTGTATAATTATATACTTTTTACATATAAAATACAAAGTATTTTTTTCTTTCTGTTCTTATTTGGGGTTTACTGACACACTTTCTGGGTAATGTTTAGAAGTGTGGCAGTAAATCCCAAATAAGAACAGAAAGAAAAAACTGAAAGATGCCACAAATAACTTTTAGACAATATTTGTACAAAGTATACAGGGTGAGTTCACTTTAAATGGGAAAACTTCGAGAATCGATTCTTTATTGAAAAATAAGTGTAGTTTGTCCTATATACATTTTTCATATGGGACTTGGTTTTCGAGATACAGGACGTTGAACTTTTTTTTTTTTTAGTTTTCGACGAATAACTTTAAAGTGGTTAGACCGATTTTTATAAAGTTTGGGTTTTGTTTATGTTAGATTAAAGTTTCTGAAAAATTTGAAAATATCGCCCCCGCAGGCGTAGATATGGGGACCACGGACCCCTTTTTAAAAAAGAACTTCTACGCCTATGGTTGTCTCAAAAAATGGATATGATTTTTTTATTCTTCGATATTTTCTGAACATAAAATGTCTCTAGTAAATTTTCTCTATTTTTGATAGTTTTCCGGTTAATCGAGGTTAAATGATTTATTGTATGTTTATTTTATTTGCCAATGACTGCCGGTGTTTGCTAACAGAAATGAAAAAAAATATATTAATAAATGTCTTTATTGTCTCTTAATTGCTTTATTTTTCCTCTCTCAATTTTTAAAATCGTTTCAAACAATTTAGACTGAAAATGATAAAGACCCTTTGAAACGACATTACGTATCATCATCTATTAATTCTGTAGGCGCATTTGCACAATTTGTGCCTTTGCAAAAACGACATAGAGTACTACAATTTCTATCTTTAGATTTGTATGAGTATGTATGTGTTTTGCAATCTTTTCTGCAAGAACATTTCATTTTTTCTATCAAACTTTCCGGTATGGCTGATTGATACTGATACTTGTTATTAATCTTAAGCCATTCTCAGATTTTTTCCAACCAAAATCAAATGAACTTTTATCGTCCCTTCTAAGCTATGTTTGAATGTGCAAATAAACTCTTAACGAGTGTTGATTAGTTCATCAGATGTTGGTGGAACCAAAGACTAATTACATGCAACAGTTCTTTTGGCTCAACCGTTTTTTGAAATAACATGAACCTCATAACATTTAAATCAATATGTGCAGATGGGTTAAATCCATAAACACATGCCAGGGGTATGTCTTCGTAATGCTGCCCTTGCAGCATCTGGTTTATAAAAAGTTAGCGGAATTAGACAACGACGTTGCCCGTTTAAAACATTTAAACATATAAACAATAATTTTTTTTACGGAAGTTTTTTCATATAATTAAGAATTACATTGACAAATTTTTTATGAAAATCTGGCATAAAAGATACGGTATACTGGGTGACCACGAGATGACGCTCGCCCCTATATCTTCTTGGTTTTACAAGATATGAATTTAAAATTTTCATTAATTCGTCCGATTTAACATTTCCTGTCACTTCCGGTTTCACACACTGAATATTTTTATATCTTTTAATTCAGGAGGTCAAAAGCACACTACTTGATAGAGATCCACTATTCCCAAGCAGCACCAAAGTGTCGGAAACTGCCATCGGAACTTTAATATAGTAAGCGTCACTAAATTTGCGACTTTAGTGTAAAATTTACCTTGTGGCATACCTGTGTAGTAATAATTACTTCGATTCTACTGAATTCGGGTACTGTATATTTATTACACTTTTAAGTAACTGATTCAGTATGTGCAACGTCGCGGATACTTCTCCGTATTACTTTAACGCAGTCTCACTTTAAAGTAAGAATTGGTAGTAATGCCGACTTCACAGCATTACCAAAGAATCACTTCAAAGTAATGATAACTTAAAGTGTTGCATTTAAAGTATCTGTGACGTAGTCGGGAAATTTTCTCGAAAACTTTAACGTTTTGCAACTAATTAGTGACATCTCGAGTAAAAATAACATTACTTCTACGAACAAAAACACTTTAAAGTGACTCGAATTAATAATTCGCCATTTTTATGATGACGCCATATTGTCAGATAAAACACATAATTCTAAACAACATTTTTTAATAAATTATGATCATTTACAAACATGTTTTATACAGAGATCATTATTATTTTATTATTCATAAAATTTAAAAATGTTTTCTTTACAAAATTTTGATTTTTCAACTATACATATAATTTGTGAAATTTTTTTTTTCTGAAATTCAATTTCTCAGAGAGCGCGTCTATTTTATCGAAGTATAATGGTCACATATCACAGAAAACCAGTAGTCGTTTTAATTTCTACACTCGGAGTCTCGCAAAATATCATGACTTTATTCTTGTTTCATACCTACCTTAAATTTAACTTGGACATTATTGTGTTCATAACTCGGTTAAGTCCGATCGTAATATAAATATATATATTTGCTATTAGAACAAGTTGAGACAGAGAAAAAGAGAGCAACATATAGTTGTCTTATAATTAACAATACAGTTACCAGAAGTTAGTAATTTCTACTACTTGGTTACGTTCCACTTACGTAGTAACCTAGTTGTGAACACGTAACAGCAGAAGTTGAGGAATAGTAACTGCTACGTAATAAATATTCCCCATTTTGGTGAATACTTAGTAGAATTAACGAGGCTATTACGTAACAGGCGATAGTTGCGGAAACGTTTAAAGTTCCACTGATGGTAGCTACGACGTAAAGACTACTAAAAGTGCTGCTTGGGTTAAATATTATGAATTTTTTTTTCATTTATATCCTTGTCGAATATTATTCTCATGTATTTTTATGTATTATAATATGAACAAATAGTGACGTGTTTGGTACCAAGTTATCAGTAATAAAATGCTTTATCGAAATAACATAGTGAGCCAAGAGCCATCATGTACCATTAAAAGAAAATTTGTTATTGTGGAAAAACGATTTTCGAAATGTTTAAGATCTTTTAATACAAATGTCATGTGACATAATATCATAATTGTAATTTTTTATTAATTATTAAAGCAAAACAAAACATTTTTTGGGGTCACGACTGTCTAGATGAAGAATTAGATTTGTTCATAAAAATGTCAGTCATTAATATTTTTATCTCAATTTGATATAACTGTATCCTAAACAACCTACTGAATCCAAAAATGTAAAAATATACAGGGTGTTCCATTCAAAACACTAAAGTTATTGTCATTTCCGGTGAAATCGGAAGCAATAGAAAATGATCGGCCGAAATATTGCATATTTAGCTGTTAATTGACGTGTCCAAAATTGAAATTCATATCTTGTAAAACCAAGATATTATAGGGGCGAGCGTCATTTCGTGGTCCTCGGTATATGAAAAAATGTCAAAAAAGTGAAATTATTTTTTTTTTATTAAAAAAACGATGTTCACAAAAAAATACTTACATAAAAAACCTACAGTTTAAAAAAAAATTTCGAAAATGTTCAATAAAATTGTGGCCGTAAAATGAATTTTTTTTTAAATTTAATCATGTATTTATAGCATGAAAATTACATATTTTAACTAATTTCCCTCCACTATTAAAATATTACCACTATCTGCATCATCATTTTACTTGTAAAAATAGCTCTTAACCTTTTATTTATATTTTTGATATTTTTCCAAAGCAATAGTTCTTTCTGTAATTAATTCTTACCTCCAAATTTCAATATAATCGGGCGTTCTATTCTTGAGACATCTTGCTTATATTATGACGAACGGACCTCTTACCGTTGTACCTTGTTACTGTCCTAATTTTGCATTGGTCCGAAAAGTATAATGCAATTATAAAACATTTTTTATTATTATGAATTTGGTATGAATTAAATAAAAAAAATTCAGAAATGTTTGTTCTAGTTGCCGAAATGGTTTATTAAAGTTTTGAGTCAGCTCCATTATTATTGAGAAAATGCAAGTTTTTTGTAGAAAACAAACAAATTTGAAGATTTATGAATTTTAAAAATCTAATTTTTTACTTACAGGGGAGATTATGGTTAAATTTTTATAAGTATTTATAAGGTGATTAAATATTAATAAAAAACGAAATTTTACTACTTTTAAAGTTCTAGTTTTTGCTATAATACAATTTGTCCCCGGATCGACGCATAAAAATCAAGTATGCCTTGGAAATTTACAAAAAAAATAATTTTCACGCTAGTGAAGTGCTATTTCTGAGGGAGATGCGACAAAATTATTTTTGACTTTTTTTAATTAAGTCTAAATAGTCTAATAGACGGATGACAGCAAACCCATCTTGTTGAAATTTTGCACGCTTGCATAATTGATCATTCTGAACAACTTTTCTTAACAAAATTTCTCAAAATCCTCAACATGGAAGGCACCTTTAAAAAAAGTAAGAAATAAGACAAAATATCATAGTAGGCGGAGGGCTTTGAAATTATTCATTATTATACTCATATAACATTTAGTCATATCTTCCACAGAAATAGCACTTCAATAGTAATCTAGTAATTTTGTCACCTAAAATGGGGGTTACCTTGCATCAAATGAGGTAGTTATGATTTTTTGCTATGTTGTATATGATTAAAGCCTAATGATAAATCCAAGTTTTCGACTTCGACAGACCTCCGATCTTTGTCGAAAATCCAAAAAACAGTGAAATTTTCGGCCCTTCTTCAGTTTTTTTTCAATTATCTATTAGATGTAAAAGTAAAAGAAGACAAGTAAAACATTCCTACTTTTCGACAGAGACGAGATTTGACAAAATTTGCAGGGTGGGGGTAATTTGTTTCCTGACGTTGGTGATTGGACGCACTGGCAGAAATACGCCGATATTCAATAAAACAGAAAAAATGCATTTACCTTACTCGTAGAATTAGTAGGCATTTAATTGTATATTTTTTTGTAAAATTTGTATATTCTATTTATTGATTTTTATCTTTATCAAACATGATGTATTCTTTATATAAATATAGATGTGAAACTGATACTTTTCATACATATTCTAAAAACAATAACACAAAAATTATGACAAATCTATTTTACAAAGTATCTAATACTGATGGCTCAATTGAAAAAGTCTTGCCTTGTAGATATTCCACTGTCGTTAAAACTCGACTGAAAATTATTTTAGATGGCTTTTGCATTTCGAAAACATTTACTACATGTAAATAAAATACATAACATGACGGATATAGATGTTTATTTCTATCGCAATTTTTTCCTGCAATTGCCAAAGGAAGTATGAAATTAGTTCATTCAGAGAATTCAACTGACACTTTACTTATAACAAAATAATGAGCACATTACGGCATTACAATTGTGTTCCTCGATTTCTAATTTCGCACAAAAAACATGTCAATCTAGCGGTGGCAGGTCAATCGTGAATTTTTACAGAGCCGAAACTTTCTCTTATTGTTAGTGCAAATTGCTCCTTAAATACGTCAAGTTGGCCCAGCTTCATATTAAGTTTCAATTGATTTCCTATACGGGAAGTTCCATAATAGCTTTTGTTTGCGATCCAATTTGCTGGGTTTGATTTAGGTATAACAAGATGAAATAGGTAAATTCATATTGATTAGGGAGGCAAGTCCACTCTTAACGAAATATAAATAGATAGATTAATATCATTTCACTATAGGTATTTTATTTTTTTGCATGTAAAATTTAAAGAAAATTTTTAAATACATCTACAGAAAAAGATAATTTATAAAAATAATAACAACGTCTGTATGTGAGCACATTTTTAGAGAACTTCAATATTACATATTATAGAGTTGTGCGTGAAAAAAATTATGCTCTTTGTTTTGAAATAAAACACGTCAATGACACTATTTTAACCTGATTTTAGAATAATATCTTAATGTTGACAATGTTGTTCTGTGTAAAGATCACACAAAGATATGTATAGTTTCTCCTGGTATTGAAATTAAAATATGTACAACAGGAAGTCAGTGACTTCGTGAAACTTTATTTTTCAGGTGGGCCTGTTATAGGATTAAGAATTTCAAGTCATAAGGACTAAATAGTGTTCAATAGTAGTCAAATGTTTGGCAACGCGTGCACAGGAAACATATTTTTTTTAGAAAAGGAAAAGGAAGGAGTAAGAGTGTAATAGATGTAGCTAACGAATCAGTGAAAACAATAACGAATGACCAGCAGGAAAGCTACAGGAAAACAGACTACAACGTGAAATGCATAATATGTAGTTAAATTTTCGAAATTCGAAATTTACCTATATTATGAAGAGTCTTCTAAAACTTAAGTGCGCAATATCAGAAGGCTTACCAAATCACTTCAAAGCAAGTTGAGACTTCTTTACAGGAACTTCAGGTTTTCTTCTAAATGCAGAGTCAAAAGTTAAAGATTGACAACCCAACAAAAGTTGTGCATTTTTCTCGAGTGTTGAGAATATGATCATTTTCATAGGAATTGGGTTATTTCTTCAGTATTCAATTTCTTTGGATATTTTTATATGCTAAATGATATGAAAATCTTGGAAAACATACAATACGTATCACATTTTAAAGCGTGCGGATGTGTCTGACAACACTCGGCCGGTAAGATATCTCAAGTGTCTGTGCGATAAGTTTTTCTGCAAAAATAAAATATATAGAAGAAAAACAAGTGAGTAAAAAACTTATCTCTATATCTAAAATTGGTACCAATAAAACTAATAAAATTAAAACAATACAAATAATACACCGTAAATAAAATCTCTGGGGCAGGGCCGACCCCAAAAATTATGGAATAAAACAACCCAATCAACATGTTTACTAACCAATTCGAACAAAATCAGCAGATGATGCAAATGCATTCTGCTCAATATCAACAATTGCCAACCCAACTGATAATGCCCCAAATGCCAATTAATTTACAACCTCAAATGAATTTTCAACCTCAGATAAGCCAGCAACTAAATAGTCCACAAACTTCTAATTATCAGCAACAACATACTCAATTCAGACAAAATTTGAATGCAAATAATTATGAAGCAGGAGGGACTAAAAATGCGTCCTATAGCTATGTACATATGGAAGGTCAGAGTGAAGACAGCGACTCGACGGAAAACCCACACTCATGGCAGATAATAAAGAAGAGAAAAAGACGTCATCAAACAATGCAACAATTACTACACCTGTGGTATCCACAAGTAACCTATTCCAAACCTTATCTAATACTCAAGCTGAATTAAACTCAAATCCAAATGATCCCCCCAAAATTCCGAAACCACCACCATAATCTATATACCTATATGGAGTCACCGACTACCAAAAAATGATCGAAAATCTTACGCTAGCCACAGAAGAAGAAACATTTAATTGCAAAGCACTGTCGAATGATACCATAAAAATAAATGCTTCTTCTCCGGACACATACAGGAAACTCATGATTCGACACCTAAATGATGAGAAGATAGTCCATCACACGTATCAACCGAGAGATGAGAGAGAGCATACAGAGTAGTTATTAGAATATTAGGAACCTCCATTACTCTGTTCCAATTTCCGACATAAAAAAGAGTTAGAACAAAAAGGTCATGTTAGAAATATTATGAACATCAGACATAGAATCACTAAACACCCGTTAATGCTATTTTATGTAGATTTGGAACCTAAGCTTAACAACAAAGATAAAAACCTAGAAATACGCCAGCTAAATGTGCATTGTGTTCAAAAGATCACCCATCAAATTCCAAGGGCTGTAGAGTATATAGAAATCTTGAAGCTAGCAGAAACAATACCAGAAGAATCCAGAACCAGCCCGCAAAACAGACCTATACACCACCTGCACAACCAGGTATTCCACCTAACGTCTTTAAAAAATCAACATACGCCGACACCCTAAGAATGTCAATCAATGAAAGTCCAAACGACAACTTAGCTAAATCAGCTAAATAATTTCCTCTCTGAATTCAAAAATACGTTTAATCAACAAGCCAAAATAGCATGATACTCAACATGCTCTCAACGGTCATAAATAAAATAGTTAACTAATGAATATCTCGTCCTCACGCATTGGTCTCTGGAATGCCAACGGATTAGTAAATCATACAAACGAACTTGCTCATTTCGTCCAAATCAATAAAATAGGTATAATGTTCATTTTCAAGACTCATTTTACGGACCGTACAGCAATGAAAATACCTTTTTATACAATATATCATACTACTCATCTCGATGGCACAGCTCATGGTGGAGCAGCCGTAATTTGCAATGTAATATCACATCACGAACTACCCTTATTCCAGACAAATAAATTCCAGACATCTACAGTTCACATCAACGTCAAACCAAGTCCATTTTCAATAACTGCAATTTACAGTCATCCTAGACATACAATCACTACCGAAGCATATGAAGAATTGTTTAATACGATGGGAAATCGATTCCTAGCAGGAGAAGATTGGAATGCTAAACTCACGAACTGGGGTTCCCGATGTATAAAACCTAAAGGTAGACAACTGCTTCAGACCGTGATAAATAGTAACCTTTCATATCTATCGACAGGAGAACCAACTTACTGTCCCACAGATCCAAACAAACTACCCGATCTTCTTAACTTCTTTGTAGTTAATGGTTTAACACTTAATTACTTCCAAGTTGAATCCAATTCGGACTTGTCGTCCGACCACACTCCAGTTATTCTTAGTAGCTTAGTAGCCATATTATTGTAAAACCAGACCCACCAAGACTGTCCTCCTCCAAGACTAACTGGTTGAGCTTCCAACGTTATTTAGAGGAAAATCTAAAACTTAACATTAAAATAAAAGAACCCGAAGAACTTGATAATGCTGTTGAATATTTCGCTACCATAATACAAGAAGCAGCATGGAAGAGTACACCGACCCCTTTCGCAAATGCACCTAAAAACAATAATATACCTCTCAACATTCGTGAATTATTAGCTGAGAAAAGACGAACGAGACGTATATGGCATAGGACTAGGGATCCAATTGATAAAAATGTCTACAACAGGCTCACAATTAATCTTAAAAATGCATTACAAGATCTCAGAAACTCAACATTTGAGACATAATATATAACTAGTCTATCCAAAGGTGATCACTCAGTTTGGAAAGCAACCAAGAAATTTAGAAGACCAACAAATCATATACCACCGCTAAGAATGAACAACAATAACTGGGCTAGATCAGAACAAGAGAAAACTACCATCTTCGCTGAGCACCTTGCGAAAATCTTTAGTTCTCCAGACTATAATCCAAATAATATGGACGACACGATTCAGAATTTTCAAGACTCCCATTGTCCAATGAGTCTTCCTATCAACCCATTTCCCCTTCAGAAATAAAAAGGAAATTTCTGTATGTAACAACCATAAAGCCCCAGGATTCGATCTCATCACGGCTCAGATTCTAAAAATGTTACAAAATAACCATAGTACTCCTAACCACAATCTACAATAGAATACCAAGACTTACATACTTTCCCATCTCTTGGAAATTCGCTCAGATTATAACGATACACAAACCTGGAAAACCTTCAAACTCACCAAATTCGTAAACACCTATCAGTCTACTACCCTTGTTATTAAAAATATTTAAGAAACTGTTACTTAAAAGATTAGAAACAGAAATCAGCCTACACGAAATTCTACCCAATCATCAATTCGGATTCCGACAAGAACACTCCACCATACAACAGTGCCACAGAATGGTCAATGAAATCATAAAAAGTCTAGAAGAAAAATTGATATGTACTGCAGCCTTTCTCGATATCGAAAAAGCTTTTGATCGGGTTTGGCACCAAGGGCTACTATTTAAAATAAAACACAGGCCTCCCACAAACTACTACCTCATCCTCAAGTCATATCTCTCTGACCGCTATTCCCAAACAAAATTTAACCTTAAAACATTCTTATATCATCCAATTAAGGTGGCTAGCTTCAAAATCGCTTCGAAGGCATAGAACGGGTAATCGCCATTCGGAGCGTGACAAACTTATATAAATTAAATGGGAGTCGTGTAGAAAACATTATTGTATCAGAATACGTGAATTAGCCGCACATTACGACGGGATAGAGGAAAGCCATAAAATCTATTGTTCTCGAGCAATTGTACACTCAGGTCAAAAAGTGTTTATCTTGACTTTTATTTGGAAGAATTACCTATAGGATTTTGTATGCAGAGTGGAATAGTAATAATAATAATAATGTGGTTTTTATCACTAATAATTATTATCAAATAATAATTATAATAATAACAAAAAATCTGAGAATGAAATATGTAATTGTCAAGCGTCAAGCGTAATCGATAATTCGATCTTTTTTCCATAATCGCTAGTTATCATCTTCACAGCGTCTCATTTTGTTTGGAAGCAAAAAAGAAAATTTTTAGGTTCGATTTGGACCGAATTTTTTTTAATGGGAAGCCAAATAAAAAACGCACTAGTAGAGTTTATTGGATTTTATACTTGTACTTGTACTTACAGTTTCACAAAAAAAAATCAAATTTTTTTGTTTTTTAAAATTAAATAGACCACAAGTCACAAGTACGCACTTTTCTATGACTAGTTTATTTATAGTTTTGAAGACAATGAAGAAAAGATAAAAATAAAATTTCTGGCATTTTGCAACGTGTTCAATGTATAATTTTTGAGGCAAGTAAGCCCGTAGACATGCTTGCGGTCGCGGATACACGAACGCCACGTGCCACGAATGCAGAAATGTGTTAAAGTAGACCACATCTTTATAGTGCACATAAAAAATGTTGATGTTTTAAATTCTCATCGGCATCAAATTATAAAGATGTGGTCTACTTTACAAGGATTCTAATAGCTGGCCATACTTGCGACCTGCGACAGCAACAGATTTTACGACAAGCTGTTCGCGGCGTTTGTGTCACTTCGACCAGGTCGCTAGTTGACGACGGGCTAAGCACTCATCATGTATTTCATTTTTTCTTCCCACCTTTAGGGTGGGAAGTTCTATTAGATTCAATCCAAA
Source organism: Rhagium mordax (assembly GCA_963680705.1). Classification (NCBI taxonomy): domain Eukaryota; kingdom Metazoa; phylum Arthropoda; class Insecta; order Coleoptera; family Cerambycidae; genus Rhagium; species Rhagium mordax. The sequence continues at coordinate 30,769,145 of OY796660.1, forward strand.
GAAAAATATAAATTTTTAATAGATATTCACGTTTTGTTACGTAAACATAAACACACCACAGAAATTAGACTACCCCCAAATCCAAAACCAAAGGCTATGCATCAGGGAGGGGCTACACATTTGAAAAACGCAGACAAACATCCATACCCACCGACATTGCCATTTGCTGATTCCGGGCCTCGAACCAGGACACGATAGGCAGTGTGACCAGAGCCATGCCTGTCACTCATGCTCTAGCCCACTACGCCACCGAGTCGGTTAAAGATACCACAGGAATTGTTTGTAACTATTTTCAGATTGATGTCCACATGTCATGTACGGTAATAGCTATTAACATATCAAGGAATGTTATGACTATCATAACTGCCGCAGATGTTGGTTTGAAATCCGAGCTCGTAGAGCGAGGATTTTAAGACATCTAAGGCTGTTATGATTCATAACATCCGTGATTTGTTCAATAGTTTATCGGTTTCAGAAAATAAAGACATTATTAATAGATATTACCTTTTGATATTCTCTTATTAATAACGTTCTCATTTCATTAGTTGGTCAAGTCTGTATGGGTTGATTTGTCGCCATGGTTACAGTTATATTTTGTTTGTTTTTATTTGTTACCTTTTTTCATATTACATAAATGTTTACATTTTTAATGTCACAACGGCTACATAAAAATGGACCTTCGATTGCCTGACAATACATTTCAGTTGGATGTCAGTATTTAATTATTATTGTTTGGAGTTTTCTGTCTGTTTGTATTAATAAATAGCCCTATAGTTTCATTATTTATTATTTCAACTGTTGACAGTAGTTATTGACAGATTTGTATTGTAATATTACCGTACAAGCAATAAATATAACTGTACAACTTTAGTTATGACTTATTTATCAGCCTACTTTTGCATATGTAAACAAAGGATTAATATCCTGAAACCGATAAAACAATTTTTTATTTGACAAGCTGTGGCTTCGTGTGTTTTAGTCACAGGGTGAATTTAGTTCTAGATTTTTCAATGGCAAAAATCAAGTTAATTGCCCATGTCACAAGTCATCAATCTGTCAAAATAACTCGACTGCACTGTTACCATGTTTATTGATATGATAATAAATGGAATAATAAAATAATTTCCAAATTTTTTATTTAGATATTTGCTGTCGTAGAAAAAGTATAGTATGCAACAAATTCGTTTTATAAACTTGTTATAGTTAGTCACTCATTTTATTAAACACTCGATCCGCTACGCTTCGCTCGTGATTAATAAAACTCGTGACTAAAATGACGTTATTCCGAATCCAATTAGTTATTGTAGAATAACTTAATTGCAGGGGTACAAATACGAACCTAAATGAAGAATCCCCCGCTATATACAAAAAGTCGCCAACCACTACAATACATTATTATAACACAAAATACTTATTTGAGACCTGTCTATCAAATTAAGAATTTCTGCGTATTTAGTTACGTATTCGATTATGTAAATCAACCACTAACTTATCAACATAACCAAGCACGGCTACATATTATGCACTATAAAACCGGGACACGACGTGTGTGTTATTTAACGCTCGAGTCTCCCGGACTTTATTACTACCTACTCATTGCATTTCCATTCATAATAAACGCGCGTTTAGACGTGAGTTAAATCTACGCTCGTGTGTCTCTACACTAAGCACAGCAATTGTGCGTTACCTCGTGGCTCCACAACCAAAGAATACCTAATTGCATGGATTTTTTGCGTCTTTCAGACGGGAATCAGTAAAAATAGTATACCTACTATATTTCAACTTAAAAAATACACAGAACTCATGCTAATTTATTTCATGTCTGGGATGAGAATGACAATATTTACAAAACAAAAATTTGGCTGATTTACGAAAAAAAAACGGGAAACCCTCGACGTCCCCTGGATAGCTTTGAAATTTTATATAGGTATTTTAATTCTTTAAAAAATTTCAGCATTATATGATACAATCCTCATTAACGATTTTCTTTTGAGAAAATATTAATTTTTTAGAAAAATGGGCACTAAAAATTCAAAAATTAATAATACCATTTTGCTATTATGTGTTTTTATGAAACCAACCAATTAAGTTTTGTGTGAAACATATTTTAAAAAATGCATTGTTTTCGAAATATTCGGTCGTGCAAATTTAAATGACTCACCCTGTATATGTATTCAGGTAACGTATAGCCATTATATGTGTAACAAACATACCTACGCTATATGAAATTATCATTGTAGAAATATTGTTTTGTATTTGTTACATAAAAACAAAGAAATAATTATTTATAATTTCCTATTATTATTATATAATTATAAAATGTTAACCAATTTATATGAACAGTTTTTCTAAGGAGTTGGCCGTCGGCCGTATTCTTATCTTATATGTACTGCTCAGCTGATTAATTTTGCACTTGAGTGTACTTGCGGTTTATCGCCGACTTAGTTGATGTTCCTACCACGAGAGGCACCAGCTCCTGGTCCAATTTCTATTGCCAAAGGTAAATATTTAAAAAAATCATTTTGATCAAACGGTACCGAATAAAAATTTGAAACTTGTTGAGCATAATCATAAAGGTTCATTCTAGAAGGCTTCCTATAAATTTTACCCATTTATGTCATAATTAAGGAGCTATAATAGCGGCAACTTCACCTTATATATACAGTGTAAATTTTCACACTTGCGATGAAAATTAATTAAATTAATATAGGAACGCTCCTCTAGTACACCTTCAACTACCGATGTTTCAAATTTGATTTAATTTGGCTAAGCCGTATGGAAGAAAAACATTTTTACAAATGACCTTACAAACACTGGTTCGAATAGTCCCCTTAAATCTGGGTACCACAGGGTAGTGTACTTGGCCCACTACTGTACCTTATATTCACGTCCGACGTTCCAACAACAAAAAACACACTAATTGACACCTTTGCAGACGACACCGCCATACTCATCCACTCATCGCGATCCATTAGAAGCCATAAACCAGCTGCAACTCCATCTCGACAATCTCGAAGAATGGCTCAATACTTGGCGAATAAAAGTCAATGCTACAAAATCCACACAGACCTTCAAAACCGGACGTGATGAATGCCCCAATGTCAGAATAAGCAACATGAATCTACCCGTTAAAAACGCAACACGTTAATATTTGGTAAAATCTGAGGTCTCATAATTTTTTTATTTTTAGTTCAATTTTCATAATTTTTTTAGCAAAAAAATGACTAATTTCAACTTGCATATCCAGTCTTTTGTTAAATGCTGGCGTTTTAGTCATTATACAGGGTTAATTAAAAGGTTGTTGGATAACCATAATTCTAAAATACGCTGTGGAATAATTTCGTAGCCAAATTCTTTCAAAATACTAATTTTTGTCAAGAACCGTTCCTTTCCTACATTTTGTTTTTTAGTTCATGTCTAAAGCTGCATTGGTTCATTTTTAAGAGCAAAATGAACTTGTCATCAACAGTTTACTTTAAGAAATGTTATGTTTTTGATGAGGTGGCCTTGCTGGTTGTTGCCCTAATATCAGATTGACAGTGATTTTTTTTGCGCAAGACTTATACTCCTACCATGGTTTTAAGTGTGGAAAATTGCGCAAAAGCTGTTGCTCTTGTTGAAGATGGACGTAATTGAATACGTTGCAAGAATCCTTTATGTTCATCAATAATTGTTTATTAAAACTTAACAATATATTGCTGCCTTTTCATTGCCAGATTCCTAAACTAAACTGTTTTGTTTCATAATAGGTGTTTGAAAATTATATAATTTGTACGGAGTTGAAACATCACCCAGTACAGAAGATATGGAGTTTTTAGAAAGTATTTTTAGATTATGTAATTTGTAGTGTACAGGGTCATTCCTCATATACTGACACCCCACTTACAGCAGTTATTTGATGAGTTATTAAAAAATCGTAAACACAAAAGATATATACATATGTCTTACTCTAGGAATTCGTTGTCAGAAAAAACAAATGAACATCGGAAATGTAATATTTCTGCATAACCTTCATTTTCTTAAACGAAACAGCCTCTATATGAATTCACGCGTTTAAAGAGCACATTTCTCTGATTCCAAAAATATATAATTTGACTATGTTTAGATAAGCCGTTTTTGAAATATTGGTTCATAAAGACTTAAAAACAATATTAAACAAATAAAACATAGCAGCCATGAATCACCATGGCCACGTCGTCTTGATTTTAAAAACAAATAAAAATTGACGTTTGTGAATATTTTTGTTAAAGTCAAAAAAATGGCTTACACAGATGATGAAAAGTGTGATATTTTTCGTTTATTGTATGAAAATAATAATAATGCATCCGCAGCCGAGTGGCGTAGCAAGGGTTGACGGGGCCTCGGTGCAAAATACTTGTTGGAGCCCCCTGCCCCAGCCCCGAAAAAAAAGAAAACGTATTTGCCAAAAACACAAAAACACGTCAAAAATAGATAAGAGGGAAATACACTTTTTTATGAATAAATCATGGATTAGCTCTACCCCCTCAGATCTAGAGCCATTATTACATTAATTTTTTTTTTAATGGAACACCCTATATTTTTTTAACTCATTAGTTTTCCCTTAAATAGAGTATTACAAAAATGTATAAAATATGGAGGTTAAAGTGAATAGTTTTGGGAGCTACACTTTGTTTTATATTAAAAATGTTAACAGTAATAAACAATTCAGTGCCAAAAATTACTTTAATAGGTATTCAAATTGACTTTCATTGACATTCATGCAATGATATAATCTCGTTTCAAGTGCCTGTTTCACATTACGTAAAACTTGTATCGTTAACAGAACAATTCTTTGTCGTAAATCATCTAGTTACTCTGGTTGAGTTGCATAGACTTTCGTTTTTAAATAACTCCACAAAAAAGAGGCAAATCCGGTGACCGAGGTGGTTACGTACTCCAGCATCGAATATCTTCTACCTATCCAAAGACCAGGGAATATGTAAGAAATTAATGGACAGTCATAGCACACCTTGCTTCATCTTATTGAAAGAGTCACCACATTTTATACATTTTTGTAATATTAAGCTCTTTGAGGAGAAACAAAGATCTAAAAAATATGTGGCGTTCCATTTAAAAAAATTGTAAGGGTGGCTTCTAGGGGTGAAGGGTCGAACTAATCCTAGATCTATTCATATAAGAAAGTGTGTTTGCGTTTTTTGCAAAAATCAATATATCCAAATTTATTTAGGGTGGATAGTTTTCATTGCAATGAATTATTGTATAATGTATATATACTTATTAATAATTTTATTAAGGTTGAAATATGGGGTCCCTGCGGGGCCCCAAACCTTCGAGGCCCCTGTGCGCCGCACCGAACTGCCCTACCATAGCTACGCCACTGGGCAGCGAGAGCAGAATATCGGCAAATATTTCCACTAAGAGCAGTACCAGCGCGAAATACTTTTAAAAACATTGAAAAGGGATTCTGGGAACGAAAAATTCTTAAAAGGAAGAAGCAAACTGTAAATGTTAATGAAGAAGATATGCTTGTCTCGCTGCGGATGCATCATTATTATTTTTTATACCTACAATAAACGAAGAATATCACACTGTTCATCATGTGTAAGGCATTTCATTTATACAACCAATTTTATCCCTCGATTTGCCTAAAAATTGTAATTTATTTCTCGATGAATTAATATCAATCAATCAATGCTTTTTCTTTTTTAAACCTTTTTTCATTGAAGGGGAATAAGCGATGAACAAGCAAATTAATAATTGCCATTTCGTGTTGAGCAAAATGATGAGTTATTATGGAGATATATTTAAGAGTACCTTTCCTATTTCTAATAATTATTAGTATACATTTGGAAATGGAAGTTTTTAATATTATTTTTAGTTTCATAAATAAATTTCTCCGAAGTGAAATGACTATTTAATTTTTTTACATTAGCAATTTTGCTTTCAATCATAATAAAAATGTTACCCAAACATCTTAGCCAAATCCTAGGAAAACAAATAACTCATTTTTTGCTTCAGTTTCAAACCGGCTCATGAAGAGACCTGCAATTAAAGACAAGAAAGAGTTAGGTAGGCAGGTACCCATTACGGTTCCTTTACATTGCTAGAAGAAATTACCATAGAAGCGAAAGCAATTTTGTTTCATGCAAAATTTTGTGAAATTAATATATTTATTCTTTTACTACTTTCTCGCATTTCGAGTAAATCCCTAAGATAGTTGCAAGTTCTGTGATCATGCAGGTGTCTGTGTCTAATTTACGTCATCATGTTGGCCACAGTCCATTCTGAGAGCATTTTCTATTTAGGTTTTCTCTGGATGAAGAATAATCTAACCTTGCTGAATTAGCGCTATAAATTGAGACATTTTAAAAAGTCAGATAGATCAAGAAGAAGAGGAGGATTCTAAAAGTGGTCTGGAAATCTCATCTCTATAAAGTCACCAAGCAAATAGTCCAGCAAATAGTTAATTTTCAACAGACTTTCTTTTTGTGAGCACATATTGCTTGCTCCTCAATAGATACATTTTGTAACGTTTACATAGTGCATAACAATTAGTATCGAATATATCATATTATTGTGCAATTATTCCATTTTTTCAATTTACTCAACGGTACTAACCAAGGTAATCCAAACTTTTTTAAAATTGTATCTTGTGGTAGGATTATGTATAGTTTAGTGTCATCTGCATGAAAAAGAGATAAATTTATGTGTAGGTGAATATTTGATGTAAATGTAGGAATAAAAGAAGGTACTGAATCTCGGTTCAGTTTCAGTTTCTACCACAATTGTGTAATCAGCTCCGAATGGTGATCAAATATGAAAATAATGGTATATATACTTTATCAAGAGTTTTACCAATGTTAAGATCAACAGTGACATAATTTTTGTCAAAGGAGGTATATTTCATGATCTCCCTAGGATAAAATCGTATTGCACATTGTTAAAAAACAGAAATGAATGTAGATCACACTACATGACTCTAAATATTTGTATAAGAGTATTTATTCCACATACATGGTAGAAAAATGGAATCCTCAACGTTTTAAGGTATCGTGTATGATAATCTAGTCTATTTACTTACCATAAATTACTTAACAAACCTGGAATTTTATTTACAAGAGAAAATACTTGTTCTTCGAATGGACTGTAGCATTTCTTTTCTCTTGAAAAAAGAGGGGGAGACGTAAGAAACACAATCTATATTTCTGAAACGAAGGAAAAAATATTGTGCTTTTTTAATGCGCACATCTTACTGACCTCATCCCATTTTTTTAATTACTCTACGAGAATACTAAAAAATGTTCCGCTATGTTGATAAAACAAACCACTAGGGTCTTCAGACCTGACTCCGTGAGATTACTTCTTGTAGAAAACCTTGATTGAAGGAAAGAAGAAACCAGAATAATATATTTAACACTATTAAAGTTCTGAGAGGATAACAAAAAAAGCCATAATAGTACATTGTGTCAGAAGGGCAGAAAAGTAGTCAGCTGATAGCTAAGGGCTACTAATGCGTTTTCTGCATGTGTGACACACAACAATTTTTCGCCTAGCATTAAATAAAACCAAAAAAAAGGAAAAATATAACAAAAATATTTAAAAAATTAATATTTTTCTTGGTTTTAAAAGTGCTTTTCAATTGAAAATTCAGACCATAGTGTATCTACATTTACAATATTTGATCTTTCCGATAAATAAAGCAAGTAGGCAATTGTTCACAACTTATTTTTATTTTACACTTTTGTTTGTTTTGAATCATAATTTTGGTTTAAATTGACATTTAATGTAAAATTATGTGAAACGTCAAATGCAAATTGCAAATGACAATAAAGGTGTCTATAGATTGTGGAAAACTACAAAATTGTGTTGTTATGAGTTTTTCTTACGAGCGTGTGGAAAGTATCACTTTTCCCCACGCATTTTAGTTTCGCAAGTTGCACTTTTCCGCACGCTCGTAGAAAAAAAATCAAACGATATTGTAGCCATGACTGTCTGATTTTGACGTTTCTCAGTCACATAACAATTAATAAACGTCAAGTCAAACAGTAGCATCTTTTTAAAGTAAAATCCAGTTTTTTTAATTAAGAAAAACGTACTCATCACGCTCGTAGGAAAAATATTGTTCCTAACACATGCGAAAACTGTATTTTCCGCACTTGACTGCTTGACCGAACTGCGCTTCGCGTCGTTCGGTGTCAGCGGCAGTCGCGTGCGGAAAAGTACCACTTTCCGCACTTGGTAGGAAAATAACTATAGTGGCATTATGAAAAACTACAAAATCGTGTTGTTATGAGTTTAGCGGTCCAAGAGACGATAAACATTGCTTTCGGTCATATTTTTAGGGTTAATATGTTAATTTTCACATAGGTATGATAGGCGAAAAACATATCCTATGCAGGGAATGTTCGAGCATCCACACAGCATTTCCTGTTCAGCGTCGATTGGTATTTGGTAAATATTTCGAACAACTATTGTAAATATCTGAAAATTTTACAAAATTAATTATAATAAATAACTATTTTTCAATTTTTGTTCAGTTGTTAATTCTATGGTAAAATATGGGCGCTGTTATGAGTATAATTATTTCACTCAAACATAAAAGGTATTGATTCCAGGTGTCTTTAAGATTGCTGTTTATTATCAACATCAAATATTCTCAGTTTGGAAGTGAAGACACGTCTTATAATTATTTAATAAGAAGGTTACGTATGAGTTGCAATGCTTGGTCAAATTCTTGAGTATGCTGTAAAATAAACTTCAATATTCTTCAACGGGTTTGTGGCTTGGGTTGATGGGATGGTATACAATTTCATAATAAGTCGTAAAAAATCTGTAGATCGTATTTAAAATTTAAATATTAGTTTGTTTTTTTTATCGGATGTTTTGTCAGATTTGATATTTAGATAATTTTTAAGTGCAATTCTGGTGTTACCAGGACATTCTGTACACATTAAATTCAGAATAAACTATTCTCGTATATTTCATTAATAGGTACATAAGTTTTTTTAAATTAATCTTAACTTTTATTTTTGAAGTTATAATATTTCTATTCTTTATGAACTTTCAAAAGTGTTTCGAAATAATGGCGGATTGTTAAGAACAATTTAGGAATGCACTTGTTGAAAAGTGTTGCCGCAGGTGTTCAAGCCAAGTCATCGCGATGCTGTAGTTTAGTGAAGGGAAATAATGGGAAGATATAGGTACAGTATGGAAAGCAACTAAAGGCCCCAAACCGAGTCAATTAAAATTGTGTAATTTCACGAATAACACAAACTGAAAAGATTCTAAGCATTGAAAAAGGAAAGTTTCCAAAACGTCTGCGAAACATCATGGTTTTTACTTTGGTTTATTCATATTTTATGTCACAAAAAAAAACAACCTTTAACTGTTCCTTTGACGTAGAGTCACAGGCGTAAAGGTTATTTTTTAAAATCTATTTATTTTTGAGATTGTCTGGGAAATGTTTAGAAGTGTGGTAGTAAATCCCAAATAACAAGAAGCTTTGTAAGGCAGGTCACACCACATGTAATACGACCCCCTTTATCCCTGAAGACTCTGAAAGTGCTGTGTGGGTCAAATAATTACTCTTCATTTTTAATTTTTAATTGAACTCGCTCTGGTATCATGTATCTCGATTTAAAATTAGTTGTGAATAAATTAGTTTTTACTGGCTATCAAATACTTATGAATTTTTTTCTACTCCCTACATAGAAAATACTATGTTGCTCCCTCATTTCAGGGAGCAAAGTAGTACTTTTCCTCCCTCGGGAGGAAAATACTTTGCCTCCCTAGGGAGGAAAATACTTTGGCTCCCTCTGGAAGCAAACAAGTAAAAACTTCAAATAGCTGTAATAGTAGTGTATAGCCTTCTTTTATTGATACACAAACTTCCTGAAAATGTATAATAATGCTTTTCTTTGAAACACCAAAATATCGCCTTTATCACTGATATCCTCAAGTACCATTTTAACTAATTCATCGCTACGGCATGCCCCAGCAATTCCAAATATAAGCACAACCTGAAAAAGGAAAATGCACGTATGACAACTGCCTAAAATGTCACTTAATTGCCATATATATACTTTCTAAAAAAAAATGCTGCGTTACGTTTTTATTTATTATTCAACAATCTTACCTTCATATGTAAGTAAGTTTCATCAGGAGCTTCTGAAATAAACTTGTTGATATCCTTTCTTGAAAAAGTATTGGCTTTCTTGGCTTTATATCCAGCAGATTTCCTTTTTAAAAAAGCTACTAATTTAGGAAACTTAATGTCGATATTGTCTTTAATTTTTAGTGACATGCTGTATTTGCTCCATAATGTTGAAGGCTTCAAATCGGCGCATTTTTTGGAAAAGTAAAATAGGACCACTTCTTCACATATTTTTCTTATTTGCCTATAGTCCAAGCAATGGGTACTGAAAACGAGGTTCTATTCGCAAAAGGTCGGAAAGAAAAGAAATTTGCTGGGATGGTAGACATAGGTCCCCTGATAGTACACCTCAGTTTGCGACCTCGGGGGGTTGCCGCTCGAGGGGTGGGGGGATGAAAACTCTGCGTCGCGACGCTTTTCGGGAAATAGCGCCGTTGTGGTAAGTGCTATCGCTATTCAAATGAAACATGTAGAGAATAAAATTGTGCACAATTTTGGTCTTTACATTTTTCGTCTGCGACCAATAGTTTTCGCTCTACGGCGCGCCAAAGTTGGGGGTTGATTTGCAATTTTAAACAAAATCAGAATTTCATCGCGGATTAAGACGAAGATCGCTATCAAACAATTCTGTAATATTTTTTTTCTGAAAGGGTAATGTTTTCTGAGTCTGCAGATGCCCGATTTGATACATTTGGTCATGTATAATAAAATATATGATTTTTTGAAGCGCGCCACTACATATTCCGATATGGACATTTTTTAATTGTCATTATCTACGATCAATATTTCCTTATTATTGTTGACCTAGGCGCCAAATTTATTATTTTTATGCATACATGATTCAAGGAAATTTTTCACACCACCCTTAAGGTAGAGTTGATCGGTGCGTTTCACTTTTTTTCGATGGCACTTACCACAACGGCGCTATTTCCCGAAAAGCGTCGCGACGCAGAGTTTTCATCCCCCCACCCCTCGAGCGGTAACCCCCCGAGGTCGCAAACTGAGGTGTACTATCAGGGGACCTATGTCTACCATCCCACCAAATTTCATTTCTTTCCGACCTTTTGCGAATAGAAAACCCCCATTGCTTGGACTACTAGTCTCCATCCAACATTCAAATAACTGGTACTCTTTTTCATATTTTTCACGAGACTTTAACTGTAATAGATTTAACGAAACCACGTTTGCTTCTTCCAGAATATCTTGAGGAACTTCATCTTCACATTTGGAATACATTATTATAAACTTTTTGGAAGTTTGTTTATTTTGAAAACAAGAAGCAACCTTAGCAACGTTCCATGTACTTAAGATTTTTATAGCTATTAACATATCAAGGAATGTTATGACTAGATATCATAACTGCCGCAGATAGATGTTGGTTTGAAATCCGAGCTCGTAGAGCAAGGATTTTAAGACATCTAAGGCTGTTATGATTCATAACATCCGTGATTTGTTCAATAGTTTATCGGTTTCAGAAAATAAAGACATTATTAATATATATTACCTTTTGATATTCTCTTATTAATAACGTTTTCATTTCATTAGTTGGTCAAGTCTGTATGGGTTGATTTGTCGCCATGGTTACAGTTATATTTTGTTTGTTTTTATTTGTTACCTTTTTTCATATTACGTAAATGTTTACATTTTTAATGTCACAACGGCTCCATAAAAATGGACCTTGGATTGCCTGAAAATACATTCCAGTTGGATTTCAGTATTTAATTATTATTGTTTGGAGTTTTCTGTCTGTTTGTATTAATAAATAGCCCTATAGTTTCATTATTTATTATTTCATCTGTTGACAGTTATTGACAGATCTGTATTGTAATATTACCTTACAAGCAATAAATATAACTGTACAACTTTAGTTATGACTTATTTACCAGCCTACTTTTGCATATGTAAACAAAGGATTAATAAAACCGATAAACAATATTTACTTACATATTTGGGTTTTTGATTGTCATGCATAAGAAAATATAATAAAATAAATGTAAAACCAATGTAAAACACTGTAAATGGTCGTGGAAAAAATCATATGTATTACACAGGAGCAAAGTGCCATTTCCTTCCTTGGATATTGATATCCGCGGGAGGAAATTATGCGCTTTTCTCCCTTGTCATACAAATAGCTATTTATTATTCTAAAATCAAACGGAAAAGGAAAGTGTTTTTTGTCGAAAAAATTCGTTGGTACTAATTTGGGAGCACTTAATTTTTTTTTATTACCTAAATCCAATATTCAGTGTGTGCAATCATTAAAAATAAAATTATTTTACCCAGGAATGAATAGATAAAAGTTAAAAAAAATACACAGTTATGCAGAGAATTGGAAGACCTTTCAAGAGATATATCACCCGACCCCGCTTGCCAGTTTAATCTTTTGAGGGTGATGATGATAGGTATAAAAGTATTAAGTAAAGGGAAGGTGTAAAATAAAAGTTTTGAATCTCACAACTCCTTTTTAACAAGCTACCGGTTTCAGAACCTTTATTTCCGGTTTTCCGAAACCGGTAGCTTGTTAAAAAGGAGTTGTGAGATTCAAGACTTTTATTGTCACCTTCCCTTTACTTATCATATTACTCACATATGGATTCCCTTCGCAATATAAAAGTATTACTTTAAAATATGCCCACTTTGGAAACAAGTTAGACGTGCTTTACTAATTTTTCAGAGAATTTTTAATCCAAAATTATTCAGGGTGTCTATCTACTTTTGGTTGGGATATTCTATATTATATCATTAATTAGTGACATCATTAAACATACCTACTTGTTTAACAAATTTAACGAATCAAATCTGCAACTCCAAGGTGATGAGCTGAATTTAATCAAAACATGACAGTTAATTAATTGTAGAATGCAAGTTCAAGTAAATAACTTTATTAGCGTGTTTTCTCGTCCTCCTGATGAGCTAGTGTGATAGCGAAAGAATATGTACTATTGCGAGCAATAAATTTTCAACGATATTTAATCAAGTGATATTGGTTTTTGTAAAATTAGTCTTTGTAAAAATGGTTTTAAAGTCATATTTGACATTTTATAAAATCTTTGACAGAATACATTGACGTATCAAAAGAGAAATCAATAAAGGAAACATTAAATTTATTTATTAAATCTCTATATAACCATTAAGTAAATAATAATAAAGAGGCGCAACTGTCAAGGTTTCGAGATTTTAGTGTTGTATCCTTTTGCCAATAACTACAGTATTATCTACAATATTTAGGGCTATGCAGCCGAATTACGAATACCTTCCAGTAACACTAAACATACATGACAATCCTGAAGCTGAAGCGAAAAAATACAACACTAATCTAACATAAAATTAGCAATATGTAAAACTTAAAAACCAATGTTGCTGAATTCTTCTACGGCTTCTATGGGGCAGTTGAATTAGATGCTGGAAAATGTGTTTCTTCCTTAGCTTTAATGCTGTCGAAAAGAGATAATTTGTGTTATATTCCACCAAAGCAGCATCTTCCACATTATAAGACGCGGACGACCAGACCCCCGGCATACGAGCTAGATATCCATTTTGTGTCCACTTGCGCTTTAGGTAAAATATTGTTGTTTTGTGACAACGTAACTCATCTGCCATACGTTGTAAGGACTATTCAGCTTTTAATTTAGCCATTACAATCCCTAAATTCCACGTCTGTAAGCTTGTGGTTCGAAATGTTTTAAAATTTTAAAAATACTTAATGAGACAATCAATATAAAGTGACACTGACAGTCACTAACAAAATAGAGTGACATCCGTCGCCACTGCGTTTTCTCCTATTTACAAAGCTAAAATGAACCGTTGAAAATTTATTGCTCGCAATAGTACATCTTCTTGGGGACATCGCTTTTTAATTAGTGACCATAATGAATGATTTTGTGGTGATTTTAAAAAAATAAATTTTTACAGTACCTACATAATTTATTTTTAGACGTTTTGAATTTTGTAATTTTTAATCCAATTTTTATCATGTATTAAAAAAAGTCCAATAGGTTTAATAATTGTATGTTTAGAGATGAAACATCAATATTAGTGTATTAAGTTGAATATGTTTGCTATTATTATGCTTGTATAAAGCCTAAACAAAGTCATTTAACAAAATCGTTATTTTAATGGTTTGTGGCAAAACTTCTTCTGTACAAACGAAATAATGATAAAGACTTGTTTAGTTATTGACAGTACTTAGAGACAAAAACATAATGAATTCAATCAACGATTTGCAGTTATTCTTTTAAAATGATCATATCCATTTGGATCCTTTTTCAAGTATAAACACAGAATAAACAAAATTTTTTGTATGTAATGCTTACTATGGTTGGTTTTAATAAATAATTTTATAATTTAAGCGTAAAGGTGTCTTATTTGCAACATCATTCATTGAGTTTTCGAAACGTCTGCAAAATATTATTATTTTTATTTATGTTTTAATATATATAAAAAACAAACCTTTAACTGTTACTTTGGCTTATAGGTTATTTTTTTTTTAAATCCAAATATTTCATATTAGGGTAAGTCCGGGGGAGATGGCCATAGTTTTTATTTTTGATAAAATAAAATATTATAAAAAGCGCAATGTAATTTATTTCCGTAAAAATTTAAACTTTAGACATAAGACTTAATGATACTAAACACTTAACGAAAATTAATTCTTAGTGGTAACCATAAAATTTACAAAAACAACGAGCCATTGGCCATCTCTCCCCAAGCATACAGGAGAGATGGCCATACAAATGATCTTCTTTATTAACTTTTCCGAACACACAACTAGGACCCATGTTATCTTTCTCACTATTATTAGTTTTTATTCTTCGCTCCATTGTTTTCCCTGGGATATTAAACACAAGCTCAGCTTGTCTAACAGACATATTTTGACACTTAACTGTAGCCTGTATCAAATCTTTTTGTTGCCAATTACCGCGACTTGTGACCGCTTTTCTTTTATATTTGTAAAAAGTAGGTGATCAAATTGACAATTTACCCATCTATGGTCATCTCTCCCAATTTTCTGAGAGAGATGGCCCACATAATATTTTAGTTAAAAGAAGGTTTTGAGTTTACACTTTTAGGTTAGAAAACGTTGACGTTAATTCTAATACCGGCTCCAATGGAAATATTCGATAAAAAGCCTATAATTATATGGCAACACAATGAACAAAAACTAGCTAAAATTATTTGTATTATAATTATAATTATTCAAATTTTTCTTACCTTTTATAGCAATAAAAACATAACCGTTGGTCTAAATCTAGTATTTCACCACAACTAAATACGCCGAGCGAACTGGCATTGCCATCTGTCGCTATTATTAGAAACTACCTGACATGGCCATCTCAACCGTATGGCCATCTCCCCCGGACTTACCCTATCTGGAATTTCAAAATATTCAAGAATGTGGTAATAAATTCCAAACTAGAAAAGAAAGAAAATATTTCCGATGATTCGCTTAAAGAAGGTAAATTTCAAGGGGGGCGCATTGAATATTTTTTTCCGAAAGAGACAGTAGGCCAAATAAGTTTGGGAATCCCAGTTTTAGGACATTTTTATTTCAAATTTAATAAATAAAGTGTGGATAAGAAAACGGCAATTTACAATAAAAATCTAATTTAAAATTATTGTTCCATTATTCAATTTTTTAAAATGGAAACATTGAAATCTTCGACAAGCAAACTTAGTAATTTTATTGCAGAATAAAATCCAAAGGTAAGTGAATAATATTTTTTAATTAATAAAATTACCTTTCCTTAATTAAAAACCATTCCTGGAAAATCCAAGACAATACATTCAAAGAAACATTAATGATTCCTAAACCGTATACCTATCAGAATCAAGCCATCTTTGAAAATAACCCTTCCCTTATTTCACAAGCATATTCAGATAAAGCACTTTTCAAATCACCGACGTAAAAACAAAGCTGTGTGGGCCGGGATAATTAAAAATTCTCACCGCAGTAGGCTAGGCTTCATTTCCATTGGACTTCTTTATTTTTCATCTTTTTCTAATATCCCAGATCATTTTTCTACTGCATATACATTTAGCAAATTAGAATAAAAATGAAAATTGTAATTGTGTAATTTTCTTAAACATAATTTTCTCTTATATCAGATAGGAAAACTGACAAAAAACGACTAGACCTGATGGTTGGCAGTGACCTTTATATTTTGTATAATTATTAGTAGTGCCCGCATGTTATAAAGTTTAATTTTTGTATCATAGGTATTTATGCGTTTATAATAAATATAATGTTTAATTGATTTACTCTAGCAAATAATGCATTTTTTAACTTGGACAATAACAATATTACTCTGCGCCAGATTAATTATTGCTTATTAATTTCTACTCAGAAGACAATGATTTACCAACTTTTTGTCATTTATTTTTTATTGATGTTATTAAAACGTTCTCCACGATGGTACCTAAATTGAATATTGAAACTTTCTGGGACTGAATAAATAAATAACTTTCATGTACCTATGAGTAGTTTAAGTAAATATACTTATTTTGTCATTAAAAAGTTCGCTCTGAATTCTTGCAATGATTATAGTAGGTATATAAATAGGGA
Source organism: Rhagium mordax (assembly GCA_963680705.1). Lineage (NCBI taxonomy): Eukaryota > Metazoa > Arthropoda > Insecta > Coleoptera > Cerambycidae > Rhagium > Rhagium mordax. The sequence continues at coordinate 30,785,842 of OY796660.1, forward strand.
GGATCTAGTAAATCAGGTCTTAATTATTATTAAGAAACTTGACAATCCCTATTTAGTTTTTTGACTACGTATACAGTGTAGTCCACAATTTTAATGACATGTGGTATTGGTGGAGTCACAAAACAATTCTATTGTTTATCTAATAAGTACTATACCGTGTGGTCCCACTAGGGCAGCCAGACTCACGAGCTTTAGGTATCGAATATTTTCTTGTGTAGTGTTTTGAAATGAAAGCACCGGACACGATAGGCAGTGTGACCTGAGCCATGCCTGTCACTCATGCTCGAACCCACTACACCACCGAGTCGGTCATAACTTATCTAATAAAAAAATTTATTAAAGATGGTGTCTTTATTCATATACTTAAGACAGCGAATATTTTGCCACTCTATAAAAAAGTAAAAGCGTAACGACATCGAAAATGATTCGCAAATTTAAATACACAGTAGATTCTCATAATTATTTGAGCGGATTTACCTGTGAAAACTTCTCATTCTTTGACAATCAAGAGTGTGTTACTCTAATTCAGCATGAATTTAGATCAAATGGTTTCATGTAATCTGCTTGAATTTGAACATAGTCAAGTAGATCGTGGAAAATATGTTGTAGCACTTATGTTTGATTTATCTTAGGCATTTGATATATGATTATGATTATTAACAAATAAAATGATCAATAAATTATGCCCTGCTTTAAATTGAACAGTATAGGCAAAGGCTGCATCATGTTTCTTTTTTGGGGTATATGGCACTATTCATTTTTCTTGTATTTATTTAGCCCCGCCAAACATCACACTCTTTTATTTATATTTGCCTAGGTAGAAATTGAGCAGTGCGCATAGAGCTCTCTGTGCTGACTGTTAACATTGGAGGCCATAAATTGGCACATGGTGCACGATAGCACAAATTTGAGTACTGTGTGCTGCTACTTTCTAACCGTTCATAGTTATTGTTTCTAATCCTATCCACACGGATCCATTAAGCTATGCTACGCTAATGAGGAGCAATAACTCCGAAACACTTGTCCGTAGCTGCATCATGTTTCTTTTTTGGGGTATGTGGCACTATTTATTTTTCTAGTATAGGCAAAGTTTACTAAATAGTAATTTAGTAAACTTTGGTATAGGTATATTTTGCGTTTATGCAGTTAAAACCGTGCTTACATTTTGGTAGGTATTCATTTTTATGTGGGATACAATCATACGTAACCGGAGGTTACGAGTCATATATCTTTGAATGTTGTACATGAGGTAAGCGAACTGAAACAGACAGTAGTTATTTGCCTAAAGGGAATTATAAGGCTCATATTTGAATTAAAACTGATGGAAACATGTAGAAAATGAGGAAACTGATGACAGTTTCGTGTATTTTAATTTTAAAATGTGTCTTGTATGTTAAAAGGAATAATACATAATTATTAATCCCAAACAGTAATCACCAGTATTATTATAAACGATATGACGATACTTTAATGATATTAAAACAATCATTATTACTTTAAAGATTCACCAATCACCAGCTTCTCTACAAATTACCTGACACTTTGAAACAACCTATTTTAACATTTTTAAGCAAAAAAAAACCGCTGCCAATTATGGGATCAAAACTTCCTCACATTGTGGTGGAGTTTATAATAAAAGTAATTTTTGACGTATTTTGTTTTTTGACATATTTTGTTTTTTTGGCGTATTTTGTTTATTTCAACATTTGGACACAATATTATAATGGGTTTGAACCTATATCAAATCTTTTTTTTTTGCAATAAAAATTTTCAAAAAGTTTTTCACGAATACATACCGCTCACTTTTGGTGAGGAAGTGATAGAAAACCGCTGACAACTATGGGATCAACACTTCCTGACCGTGTAGTGGAGTTTATAATAAAAGTAATTCTTTGACGTATTTTTCTTTTTCGACGTACCTACTATTTTGTTTATTTCAACATTTGGACACAATATTATAATGGGTTTGTATATCAGACAGATCTTATTTATAATCTTTCATTACGAAATGTTGGGATCCAGTAGACCCCGTTCCAGTGGACCGATTTTGCTCATCAACGAACTCAATCTTTTTCTTGGCCTCTAGAACGTGTGTATCAAATTTGAAAACTTTATCTCAAAAACTGTAGCTGCTATCGCGACACACAGACAGTAAATTTTTTTGTTTTAAATTTTGTGTATCGTCATAATTCGTTGAGATTCGTCCAGAAATGCAATACAACGTTTTTGCTCGAATATAAACTTTCCTCACTTTTGGTGAGGAAGTAATAAGTAGTATTTTGTAAATGGTCAACAAACATTTTTTTTCAGTTTTCCGAATCTGGATAGTCTCTCCATGGCCTCCGACACCTCACGGAAAGCCACCTATGATGGCGATTTCCCTCCATTAGCAGAAGGCGGACAAAAGTAAAATCCCTTACATTGATGTTCACACCTCTATTGTCTTTATTTTTTAAATCTTTTTTTAATGCCCATGATGATGATAGATAGATAATGATGAGAATGATAGATGTTGTAATACCCCCTGCGCAGCCTCATGTTCTAACCGATGGCTTGGAGAGGGGTATCAGTGAGTATCAACAGGTTAGTTGTAACTGTTTTACTAATAAAAAATACATTTCATTTATACCAAAATTATCATAACATAACAATAACGAAAACAAATGTATTAATAAAAGTGAACAATTATTTGCAGAGTTGCATTTCGCTGACCCTGCAACGATATTCGAAATTGTAACAAAATTGTATAACAATAAACAATTAAAATGTAAAACAAAAAATAGGAAATATGAATTATTATTTTAATAGATAATACTAGGTTAAGTCAAATTAAGTCAGTTATTTATTAGTTTCTCAATATATAATTTTATAATTATAAATATTATATATGTGTGTATATATATGTATGTATATGTGTATATGTTATCCCGGCCCTGTAAGTGGAATGTAAATTCTGTTGGGTTCGTGTATGGAAATAAATAACTAAATAAATAAATAAATAGAGAAAGTCTTTGCCGTTTACCCCAAGAAAGAAACATGATGCAGCTAACGGCCCGTGGTGCACGAAAACACAAATTGAGTACTGTGTGCTGTTACTTTCTATAACCGTTCTAGTTATTGTAAGCTACGCTACGCTGATGAGGAGCAATAACTCCGAAACACGTGGCCGTAGCTGCATCATGTTTCTTTCTTGGGGTGTACGGCAAAAACTTTTCCTATTTTATTTAACTAATATAATTAGAAATTTAAAATTTTCAATTTTCTGTATCAAAAAAATTAAAAAATATTCCTTAACAGATAAAAACTGATGACAATTTTCTTCATTCATTAAATTTTTGACCAATTTTACTAAACTAGAGATTTTTATTTCGATAACAAATAACATACATTTATTTCTTGCCCGATTACATTACTGAAATTGGATTATTTCTATACTTACCTCAGCTTCTATACTAGTACCAATCAAATAGGACCAATAGGTTCGTACCAATTTCTTCCTTGGGGTAAGCTAAGCTCTCTGCTTGCTTCATATACTTCTGTCCCTGCATCCTTTCATCATCATCATCGTAACTGCATAATAATTGATAAGTCTTAACATTTTTACATCACAGATGGCAGAAATATGTATTTAATTATTATTTAAATAATCTGGGATAAAGGGGGTCGTAATTGCATGTGGTGGTGTTATTATTATTATATTATAACAATAATATAATTACAGAAGATTTCTGACAGGTTTTTCCTGGTATATACGGACCAAATTCAATCAAAATGGCTCTCATTAATATCGACAAACCAAGAAGTAAATAAGCCAAAAACATTCTAATTTATATTCTACAGACCTACGGCATTCGAACTTCAGTAATTTAAAAATAAATGTTTTTGCTTATAGCTTGAGAAATGAAAAATATAAACTGGACAGAAGTAGTTTCTGTCATCTTTACTGACTACTGTTATAATTATTGGTGTGTAAAACCTGGATGTGGTTTCAAATTCCTAAGTAGATTTAAATTGTATAAGATAATTTTTAGGAAAAAATTAATTTTAAATTTGTGAACCACGGATCACAGACTGTGTGACATGGGTGGCTCGCCTTGCCTCGTGACTCATGATCCGTGGCTCGAGCGGTTGCTGGTCGGTAAAATTTTACGGAACAAAGGTCCTCAACGGTTCGTGAAGGTTCCACAGCGAACCTTCACGAACCGTTGAGGACCTCGCCATATTACGAACCACTCTCGGCATTTTCTTGTAAAAATTCAGAATATATTTGTTCCACTGTAATTTAATTGTTTCTACTTATTAAAAAAATCAATAAATGAAATAAAAAATGTAAAGTTTTTTTTTTTTTTTTAATCACTTATTTAACGTCGGCCTATTTCCGCTACGGAGGCCAATCACCGACGCCAGGAGACGAGCAACCCCCAACCTGGAAATTTTGCCGAACCTCTTATCTTACTAAGAGTAGGGATTTTTTACTTGCCTAACATTTAATAGACAAGGGACCGACTGCTTTACATCCCCTCCGAAGGATGGTATATCCTCAATACACCTCTCGCCTACAGTTGTATTGCTTCTGCGATATAGCTGATATACAAGCCGCTAGAAGTAGGGAAGCGAGACCGCGTCTTTCCATGGATAGTCCCCATCCATGTACTACACGCGGTAAATGTTGCTTTACTCCTAATATCGCTATGAAGTGAGTGAAGTCAGTCCTCCGCTCGCTGCCCATTTAAATTATAAACTTTACAAAAGCGTTAATGGCCATACCATTGAGTAAAAAATAAAATATTTCTTTGCTGAATGGGGAATACTTACTTGAAATGATAAACAATAATGTTATGAGTATAGATTCGTACGCAAACATATTGAATACAGCGAATAATGATACTATCATTAAATTGGTCATCTCCAGCAATAGGTATAGAAGAACATAATTTTCTTTTCCCTGAAACAAAAACGGATATGGTATTTATTATAAAAACAACTTTCGTTTTTCTGTGGTTTTAACAGAGGAGCCTCATCAAGAGGATTGTAAAGTATAAATGTAAAGTTACCTGCCTCTATTTTTTATACATATATTATGTTGCTACTCACCATCTCTTTCTACGTTTTTTTAAGTTTTTTTGCAAAAATATGCCAGTATACAGAACACACGGTGTAGCAGCAGCTATCGCCTGTTGCCGTGCATCCATTATGCCAAGAATTGAAGTAAATTTACAAGTTTCCGAATATTGACGAACCTACAGACCACGAACCACACGAACCGGTTTGACACGTTGACTCGTGAAATGGCGAGCCATAACGAAATGTGGACCAGTTCCGAAGAATTTTGCCCCCATTGAACAATCAGTGACTTCAGAACCACAAAATTTTTCAATTTTAACAAATTAGGACCATCTCCCATAAAATTTGTGTGGGTCCTTTGGTACCTTACCTTTATAAAATATCATGGAAGAATACTTCGTTAGGCCATTTTGAGTAATATGAATAATTAATAGGACTATTCAAATAAGTCAAGTCACAAAACCTCAATATTTCGCAATACCTACGTAAAAACATGGAATAAAGCAATAAAATTGTAATTAAAAAATAATTTTTTAAGAAAAATGCTTAAAAGAATACAATATCATCACGATTTGTCAATTAGGAGATTCTCGCACATATTTTTATATAAAATAAGTATTTTTTAAAAAGTAATAAAAACTGCATACCTATAATAAATTAAGATAAATAAATTTTGAAAAAAAAATCATGAACAATTTGAACGTTAAAAATGTATTTGCAACAATAAATTTTAATTACGGGCCAATGTTTCAGTAGTAAACCCCACATTCACGATAAAAGTTGAACTTTAATGCCTTGATACATAAATAACTATTTCTTCGTGGACAAGACAGTGTGTTATAATACCTATGGAATAATATTGTGATGAATTTACACCCACTTTACAGAAGTCTGCAATATTCCTGTTCAAAGCAGAGTCCTAAATAGGTGATGGTTCAGCAGTCGTTCCATAGATGGCGTCAGTGGTACGGAAAGAAATTAGAAAACAAGATAGAATTGTAGAATAATCTTGAGAGAAGCATCTAGGGTTTACTAGAATATATATGTGCAGGTATATAAAGGCCAAAATGGTCAACTGCAGTTAATTGAATATTGGAAGTGAACTGAATACAAGAGAAAAGGAACAGGACTTTATAGTTTAAGTGACTAATTATTGTAAGTCATTAGTGAGTTAATAAATTAGTGCTAATCTTATTGCAATTATTGAATCCACACTTGGGGTGTTAACAAAGGATGTAAACACGTAACAATATCTTAGGATTTTATCACATAAAGTTGCCTACATCTTTATAGTGCTTTATAGTGAAAAAATATTGTGAATTGAAATAGGTATTTCAGTAACCCATCCACTCAAAATACAGAACATTCTGGTATGCGTTTAATTATTAAACGTTAAACAATTGTTTTTCTTCTTTTGGAGAAATCTCATTTAAGTAGAGAAATGATAATTTCTAAATGGAATGAGACAATGTGGTTTATAATTTTTTAAAATTTTACTCTAACAAATTCAAAAAAATAAACAAAAAAGGATCTACATGAAAGAGGTTCATGTAGATCCTTTTTTGTTTATTTTTTTGAATTTGTTAGAGTAAAATTACATTTAAGATTATTTTTTTGCTATCTATTCTATGTATACTTAATCTCTATTTGTTCCTTATTTCAGGTTCCTTTCAAATTTTATTTTCCTACAATGTATAGGGTTTTTAGGTTTATTTTAAGCCCACTTCATTTTCATATTTTTGGAAAAAAAATTATACACTGTAAATTTGACGTATCTACTTAAACATAACACCAATCGAAGTTCTCAATAGGGAGATATCACAAAATTGTGTTCTAGACATGATTTTATGTTGATTTGACGTAAATCACCTTATCCAAAAATACTTCCTAATGGAGCTACAGCACTTTAAAGATAGAACCTTGTCATCAAATTTTTTTAAATATCTTCAAAACACTTTTATCTAAAAAGATACAACTTGGTACATTTGTTAATCTAAAAATAACCTTGTTTTTGTCTACCAACAACTCATTATTAGTAATCATTGGGGAACTTATGCAAGGAATTTTCTCTAAAATGGTGCATCATAGCGATAACAAACAAGAGTACAGGTACCTATCTTAACGTTAGAAGAAACTGTAAAGTTTTTAAATCCGATATCAAAAATACAAAAAAATTAAAAATGTTCGTTGCCCCCCCCCCCCAAATGAGTAAATGGCAAAAGACATTTCCCTCTTTTATTTAACTTTTCCAAAAAACTTCTTTCTTTTGTTTAATTATTTTGCCTAGGTAGAAATTGGGCAATACACATAGAGTTCTATATGTACTGACTGTTAATGTGACAAATTGGCACATGGTGCACGAAAACACAGATTGAGTACTGTGTGCTGTTATTTTCTAACCATTCATAGTTATTGTTTCTGATCCTATTCACAGGGATCCATTAAGCCATGCTATGCTGATGAGGAGCAATAACTCCGAAACATGTTTCTTTCTTGGGGTAAATGGCAAAAAACATTTCTCTCTTTTATTTAACTTCCCCAAAAACTTCTTTTTTTTGATGAATTACATTTTTTCAAATTAATAATTTAACTAAGTAACTGTTTGTAATTGTTAACACAAAACTATTCCTACATTCCTAAAAATATGAAATATTTGGAGTAGGTATTCCGTTTTTAGTATGTAGATTTTTCCTAAAAACTGAAAATAGACAAGTTAATGTTGTTTCACAATATACGCAAGGATCTTGAACATGTATTATCATGTTTTGCTTGCCTGTTTTTCTTGATAATGCTCTTCTTACAATTTAAAATTAATTTTTACTCTAATTAGTAATGTGATTTATTGTAGGTGAAGACCGACTACACATTATCTGAATCATAACAAAAATTTGAATTCAAGACAATTTTCATCGTCTTCGTACGACACTGTTTGTCAACTGCTAAATTGCTGAATTTGTTCAGCGTGCTTGAAATATTTATCAGAGTGAATAGCAATATATTTAAGAAATTCGAAATTCGCTTTATGTTTGAGAATTGAATACCATCTCAGCAAATGTAATATTAATTTAAATTTAGCGGTAAACCAAGGGAATGCTGAGTAGATTTTACTTTGAAAATAATTTGTGATTATGATTACGATTATGTGGCGACCGAAAGGCCGAGGTTTAATCCATTCTTTGTAAGCTCTCAAAGAAATTTATTCATGTACGGAAAATGAATTAAGCGTCTTATTATATGCTTACGTTAAACAGATTTTATAACTTTAAACTTTCTTTACCATGAATACTTTGTGGAGAATTGAAATTATGTCATTGAAGTTGGGCCAGAACAAAAGTTTGAAGTATTAATAATTTAAATGGTACTTGCTTGAACTTGTTTTAACTTTTAATAAATAATTGTTTGCTAGTTATTAATTATTTCTTTAAATTATTTTAGGCTACTATAATAATAAATAAACGTGTAAACAGTCGCATAAAATATTACGTGGTTAGAAGATCAGCCATTGGCCGATCCGACTATAAAAATAATACTACATTGTTTGCATACAAAAATTAACCACCTGATTTTGTAATTCAATTAATTTAAAAAAACCGCTGCCAATTATGGGTTCAGAACTTCCTCACCGTGTGGTGGAGTTTATAATAAAAGTAATTTTTGATGTATTCGTGAAAATTTTTTTGAAATTTTCCTTTTTATAGATTTTGCTCATCAACGAACTCAACCTTCAAATTTTCCAATTTTTTCTATTTCATCTTATTACACATAAAAAGAGTAGTGGCTGTGTAAATTTTCAATAATTGACTTTGAATGGTTTTGGACATATTCAATAAAAACCTTTCTCAGAGGCCCACCTCTAGAGGCCTGTAGCTCCCTTAGGAAGCATTTTTCGACCAATGTTTATAGGAAATTTTTTTCCTATTTCTAGTCATAGAAGCAGCTGGTAAAGTATTGCACACTATTTTCGGGACACCCTGTATAATCATCAAACTGATAGAAAAGGTGATGTCGCCGTTCCTGCTACTTACCAGATTCGCATGAATAAAGTTTTCTGTCATTGTATTATAACAATATACTATTTCCGATTTAATTTGCTATTACGCCTTCATTTCAAACGTTGATGTTTATTGAAGAATGAGAAAGAACTTTTTCGACGACGATCATTGAAAGCAGACCTTTCCGTTGTCGGCGCTGTCACTTGAAAATAGAACTTTTCCGCTGAATGAGCAACGGTTAGAAAGTGGATTTTTTTGATAGTGCACAGAACTAACATGACTAACTGGACTAGTAATTAGATTATATGGTATTATTAATTTGTCAAACATACAGAATTAAATTGTTTTCAGTACCTAAGTAGGTATACCTATTTGTTCCAGTTTTTGTATGAAGTCGAATACCTATTGTGCGTAACTCGAGTTTTTTGAAAAAATTGCAAATTTTGTAACGTGATCAAAAATAATAAAATATACAGGGTGTTCCATTTAAAAAATCGAATTTGATGTTATTTCCGTCGAAACGGGAAGTCGGTCATTGAATGTATCTACACGTCTTATACACATGTTCCAAATTTCAAAATAGTTGTCTCATAAACAAAGGAGCTATAAGCCTGGGCCGGTTCTCGTGGACACCCGGCATATCGAAAAAATTTGTGTTATTCGAGCGAGATATTTTCCCGAGTATTTTCCAATCTGACAAAAGTTCTACTTTCCGCTCCAACTATTTCTTACTGAAATTATTTTCAGTAAATGCTCTTTTATTGTTATTTTTTTTATTAGGTACTTAGTCTGAACAGATGTTCTATATAACAGGTCATTTTCTGCACTGCCTCGTATGTTAGAAATTGATACACTTCATAAAATTGAAGAGATTATGAGAAAAATGTCAGTGACGTTTGATGAATGTTGAGATACCTTTTATATTTTAATTTCTTTTAAAAAATGTCATAGTTGTAGAAAAATATAGTGTGTGATATACTTTGTTGCAACCCGTGTGATCGTGTGAACATTACACGCATACGGTACAAAGCAAATCTTTACTTACAAAACTAAATTCTTCACTGAACAAATTACGCGTATTGACGTTTTTTGCGACCGACGGCACATATTTTACTTTTGAGTCTGTTTATTGTACTACTTTAAAAAGATGATTGAAAAACAACGTTAAAACATGCAAATATTATTGCAAAAATACATGAAGTGGTGGAGGCTAACGAATACATTTTTTATTGCTATTTTTCATTAATGTATTAAAAATAAATCAAAATATTTATTGCCTTTAGAAAGAGAAACATTAGGGGAAAATATATGTAGTACGTAAAACATTACAGTAATTTCCTAGTAGTTTGACGCTTAAGTGAGTTAACGTTTCGCTTGGTGAAGTCCATAAATCGCCATAATAAAACCTGTGATGTAATATTCTTTTTAGTGTCATATGAATTGATACCGACTTTATGGTAACTTTTACATATATACGTACACAATTTTGTTCAAAATTGTTCTAAAAAACTCACAAATTAAACTATATACTTCTGAACGTCATTTTAAGAAAATATGATTAACAGGAAAAAAATTTGCATTAAAATTTTAAAAGAATGGTAATGTAATGTTTACCTTACCCTTCAAAATAAGTTTAATAGTAGGTACTCGGGTTACTAGCAACTGGGTCATTTAAAAATGGTTAAAATATCGACTGAAGTTGTGGAGTCAAACCCACTGCGAGAAAGACTAGCAGGACTTGGATTATTATATTATGTTGGAGCTCTTTACTTTACCATTTCAGAAATGTTGGTCTGTCGGTCTGTGAATTGAAATGTTTTGGGAACAAGCAATAAAATGGTACTAAAATTAATAAATATTGTGATATTAATATAATAAAAATTAATTAACACCGTTAAAAGAATATATTCGAAATTTGTTTTAAAATGTCCAAATACATTTATTTATATATATCTATTAATATGCTCAACGTACGCATCAAGTTACAAGTTCTTTATTAAATTTTAAAGTAAATTCGAATCACTTTTAACTATGATATCAATAAATTTTCTAATAACACAGGCACACAAAAAAAAGTGGTCTGTTATTTTGACTAGACCAACTTATGTATATGTATTTTGTCCCGCTGAATTCGAATCAGGAGTCAGAATTGCTCCATCTCCCTAAATTATTTAATATTGTTGAAAACCACCTTTAAATTCGGAAAATTTCTATGTGGACCACAATTAATTTCTTCAACGTCAGCAAAAACTTTTAAAATTGAGTGAATTGAATAATAATAGATAGGTAAAGTCTGTGTCATATCTATACAGCACATAAAAAGAGCCGGCTTGTTTGAAATTTTTATGGGCATCAAACAAGCCGCCGGTTTTTTATGTGTCTTACAAATCTGAAGTCGACCATACCTAGTGAGTTCTAAAATTAAAATTACTTGACGTTAATTCCAGTTAGAGGTGATTTAAATTGAATTTTAACTTCTTTCGTATTTCATATTTTAATGTGTACGTAACACTATTAGGGATAAGTAACAACATAAAAAACTGAAATTAAGTTACCCAATTTATGTACCCAAATATACATCACCCAGATTTTGATATAGGTCCTCGTTTAATTACAAAGTGATATTTAGTGTAAGGCCTTATATAAATTATAAGTATATATCTAATATTTTAGAAACTAGATAGTAGGTACACTATGAAGTACCTACATATAGTCGAGTAAACTTTAACTTGGCGTGTGGATGAATTGTTATTGTGCATACTATTTCATTTTCTCTTGCACACAAAGTTAAAGCAATAACCCAAAAACATTATTCACGTATGTTTATACTTAAACAATGGTTTTGAGCCATTGCTTCAATTTTGTGTGCAAGAGAAAATACAATAATACACACAATATTAACTCATCCACACGCCAAGTTAAAGTTTACTCGAGTATACCTAAATGAATACTGTTGCAACAGCTAATTAAAAAAAATTATTATATAATATATTCCAGCCCTCATCGCGTTACCTATGCCTTCATAATGTTTATTTATTTGATAATAACTGATATTTGTCAACTACTAAAAACCATCCATATTATTATACTTTCCATCCATATTATCTAAAATATTTTTAAAATTATTAACACAAGTTAAAGTAAACAAAAAACAACTTTGTATGTAGGTATATTAATTAATAATAATAAAAACAACAACGATGCTGCAAAAGTTCCACTTAGGAGTATCAATTTAAAGCAATAATGAACGCGAAAATAAGCCAACGTTAATATATCATATAAATGATAAATAAAAGGTATTTCAGGACTTAAATCAGGCTTATTCTTTATATTCATTAAAATTGCCACTAGTTATAGATATAGGTAAACGGAAATGTCTACAATACAGTCCACGGACCTGCGTACAAGAGCATCGCTATAAAGTGGCAAAGTAAGTTTAGTTACAAATTTAAATTAATTTTGTTGTTTAGTTTGCGCCTTGTGAAGTGTTTACTTGCTACACTCAACCTTGAAATTTTTTATGTTTACAAATTTTGAGCGTGCAGTAAACTGCGTTGGTGAGTTGCCTCTCATGTTCGCACCTTCGTGGATCATACTGTATATAAGTTTATTTTACTTATGCTTGTCGGAATTTTTTTACTTTTTTTTAATTTATATTTGGGATATATGTAATTTTTATTTAAGATAGGTATTTAAATAGGTAATTAATAATTTAATTTTGTCCGCTGGCGATTTTAGCGTAGACAAGGACTTTTATGGCGATCTCTATTATTCTTTAAATACACTTACTTACAAAGAAAAGTATTTCAAGAAATGTATACGTACTAACTATAGTAGGGCCAAAAAGAGTAGTCAGTAAATCAAAACATTCACCGGCAATTCTTCAAAGTATTTAGCTGTTATTGAATACAGAAGCGGCAGCTTTTTTTACCATATAATTCCATATAATTGAGAAAAATATATCAAGTTTTATCCGCCTACCAGAGATGAAAACCACAACTAGTTCCCCCTGAGTTTACTGACTACTCTGTTTGGCCCTACTATAGTATAATTTTGTTCAAGATACTATATGAAGCAGTTGGGTATATTACAAAAATATTGCCAGACAAATATCTGTATATTTATATACCTACCTGGTTGGATGTTCATCATTCATTCATTTTCATTTTAAAGCTGTTTATTATTGTTTAAATATTCCTTTACATAGCATGCTTATTTAATCGGTGGGATGCTCCCCTATTATTCCTGTTAATGTATGAAACGTGATATACGGAACACCCCGTAGAAATTAGAATTATAAGTGAATAAATTTCCAACACAAATGAAGTTGATACTGAAAAATGTTAGACCATATTCAGATACACCAGAACATTTTTTTGAATATTTTAGGTTATTGTATCTTATTACGACTGCCAATTACAATTTATGCTTTGAAATTCAGCTCTCCTAGAATAATCTTGTCGAGTGCATAGCATAGCATCAAAATCTTATAGATTAATAAGGAAATTAACCAACAAAAAAAATTCTAGGATTTTCCTTCTGTGACTTGAGAGGCGGTTAAGGAAACATTTTTTATTATATCCATAATTAGCGTTTCCTACATATATTCGACACGTCATCAAAAATTTTCAATAGTTAGTCTATTATTAAACGAAATCGTTTTTAATAATGGAAATACAGGGACGTTTTTTTTACTGCGATGAGCGACGACACCATAGTGACTCGCAATTTCGACATAATATATACTAAGAAAATTCTAGTTCCCTCCTGCTCATAACCCGTAATGGGGCAGAGTACCTAGGTTTGTATAAGAGCAAAATATTACATTCGAATGTTAATATATTCGTTGCTATATCGCACATAGTATCGCTAATTATATTCAATTCTCATCTCTAAATAAATATTTGCCAATAATGATATCCCTACTAATTTATTTGTCATCCCTGCAGAAACTACAGAACACCAAACATTGTGAGAAATGGTTACTAAAGCGTAGATAATGCAATTCTAATAAAAGTATTCGCGATTTCACAAATCGGTATTTGTAATGTTTCGTATCGTGTCGTTGGCAATTTGGCCTCTGCAGGCTTGAAAGAAAGCCAAAAATTAATTTACTAGGGGTATTATTTTGTAGTAAATAAAACTGCAATAGGTATATCTTAGGTACCTAATAAAACCATTTATGTTTATGTTCAACACCTTAAAAATAATGCCGGGTGAAAATATAATATTTATACAAACTTATGATATTTATATTTAACAAAGGTTCTGGACCAGCTGTGTTATATTTATGTGGTATTTTTTGGGTTGTAGGTCCTATTTAAAGAAAACGCTTATTTTCAATTTGCCCTGAGGATGGTTAAATATATAACCGAAACGTCGGCAAATTGAAAATAAGTGTCTTTAAATAGGACCTAGAACCCAAAAAATACCACATAAATATGATATTTATATATAAAATTATCAATAATTTATTAACAAAATATTTATTAGAATATATTAAATATGTCATACACAAGCAACAAACAAAAATAATTTACACTTATATTGAAATTATTGAATTTCGAAAAACCACAGCAGGACAAAGATCTGTATTTGTCATTTGTTAATGGTTTGCAGGGAGTATATTCGTCTACCACTAAATACTATAATTAATTCTTATAATCCAAGACTTTAAAAATAATATAAAAAAGTATGTTGAGAACGATAATGAGTAAAACAATACAGTATAATATGTATGAAAAATTGTGTGTTGAGTTTTGAATTAAATTGTTAATATTAATATGTAATAAATTTTAGAATAAGGAATATAAATTTTAATCTTTGTGATTGAAATAATTGTAGTATGTACCTACTATTTCTTTGAAACTGTTAATAATAAAATCATTTAATGTTTTTTACAACTGTACATCTTATTGTGTTGGGCAGTATACATCAATAAGTAACTTTTGAAACAATTCTCAATAAATACCTAGTCTAAACAACTAACCATAAACCATCATATTTATAACAAAATGCGTTCCCATCAGGAGAACCATGATCATTATTTAAAATCATATTAATACGATGTCAAATATGTCAGGATTAATTAAAATTTAACAATTTTCATAATAACACCAATTGATAACAAAAATAATTTGACATTAATTAGATAATTAAAACACTATTTGTGTCGTGACCTAAAACAGAGCCAATTAATTGCGTCCAATTATGATAATTGAACACATCGTTACTAATTAAGCATGTAAGCTATTTGACAGTAATTGTAATAAAACTCAAACAAAACTCAGCCGTATTAGTTCCTGGGATAAAGACCACATCACGAGGACAATTCTCTTGCTAACTCCGCCTGATGTGTGCTGCGACATGCAATTCTCGTCCTTCGAGCAGGACAATTATGGACGAAAATACGAGCCACGCGTCATGCCAATAAGGACCAGCTTTTCAGTGAGATTATTGGTAGAAGCGTCACCACGCCTACATTAAGGGGTCCTTTTGACTTGAATATTAGGGAGTATCTTTGTTTGTAAGAGACCTACGGACTGGTTTTTCAAATTGAAATAGTCAGTTTACGCTCATATTTGGCCATGTAAGGTTCGATATAAACCCCCATAAAAACCGCGCCAATAATCGAACGATTGAATTGAAACACAATCAGTGGCTTAATTTCATTTTTACTTGTAGTGTTTATATTTAGTGTAATAACTTATTCAGTACAACGAAAAAACTGTTTGATATAGTGCAAAAATAAAAAAATGTGTAAGTTCGGTTTCCGACGGTAACTGACAATTAAGCAAAATTTTTTGTGGCTTATTTTTCAAATCCAAGCATCGAAACATGAACAATGAAACATTAGAAAACACGATACATGTAACTGCTCCAAGTATTATGAATAAACCCTCTCAAACCATGCCACAAAGATCCCCCTTTGCAATTCAGGAACTATTAGGTTTAAGTGATAGTCAACATAGATCTCCAACGGCCGCAGTTTCTGCGATAACGCCTAATGTGTATCCCCAAAGACATTTACAAGCGCCGACATGCTTTCCGTCGGACCATGGCTTTAATCATCACCACATGACTATGGCAGCGAGCCGTATGGCATATTTTAATGCACAGGCGGCGGTGGCGGCGGCTTTTTTGCCGCATAACATTGCAGCGGCGGCAAGTATGAATGCAAATGGAGCTCATTCACCAGCAGCGGTTTTGGGCCTTGCTGGTCACCAGACTGGAAGCTCGGGTAAGAGTTTGTATTTGCCACCCTTACCAAGTTAATATCAATATTATATTCATATTATTTAAGGTGTCATTCATCATTCCAATGAAATACCTAAATTATTCTACCTAAAAAAATTATATGCCATAAAAACGTTCTTTTGTTCTAAATTCGATCGCGTTTTATTTTCGAGTACTTACGAGTAAAATTCTTACAACAAACAACACAAGATGTAAGGTACTTAATAAAAATATTTTTTTATTCTATAGACAATGTATTAGGTTCTTTCGCTTAATATGTCTACTAGGTATGTCTAATATACTCGTAAATTAATGAATGCCAGAGTTTCGTTTATTTTTAAAAAATGTATAGGTATATTTAGTTATACCTATTGTATTCACATATTATGAACGTGGGTGGCTATCGGTGGTCTACTATTAGTATTGGCCATAAATCTGGTGGGTGTTCAAACAAGTCAAAATTGAGTGAAACAAATTTTAAAGAAACAATCGTTCAACAAATATTTGTCTGAATTCCATTTTATTTATATTTTTTAAATGAAATTCTCATTATTGCTACAGGAAGTTTTTTAAATTCATTATCAATTAGTTCCAATACACTGATATTTAGAGTAGGTGTTGCCGTGCTCTGTAGAATTAAATATACAATAATATGGCGTCCTAAATAAACATATTATGTATGCAGTTCTGTATTGTCGTTTTTGCATCTTATGAGCAATTAATTTTATTAAATTGTTTTACAATTCTCTTTCTTTGATTGATATGCATTGTTTATAAATTGTATTCTATCTACATCAATTGCACTATGTCGAGAATAACTAGCAACTTGTTTTTGAACCATTCCTCAAATCACTGTATCTTGTATTTTCATAATAGCCAACATAAATTTGTTTTATATTTTCGCTGATAACAAAAGTTCATTTGGTATATATCTCGTCTTCAGATTAGGCATGCAACGCCGTTATTATTTTTTCCCGAATTGATAGTAGGTATATTCCTTTTAGCCGGTGAAATCAGCCCATCCCAACGTTTTTTTGGGTGGTTGTGTATCAAACCATATTTTGATAGATAATTCATCTATTTCTCTTCAATATCGTTTGATTGTTGTCAAATATTCCATTCGTCATTCTTGAGAACGTTTTGATTCCATAGTAACTTGCCTCTTATTAACTTTTTCAAATTGAAAATTGATGTTTTGAAATCACATTTATTTTTAGTTTCATGAATCTTTTCAGTAAGTTATCCAAAAATATAACATGATAGGTATGTGCCTAACAAAAATTCTAAATATGTACTAAATATCTACATAGGTATCTATTTTTCTAGCAAAAAACTTTTTCATTTATTTTAAAATTGTGCTCGGATCATCCTTTAATAGTTCTTAGAAATGATTAATAATTATTAGTAATAAAAATAAATTTTATTTATTTATTGAATCTTTTAATGTGACGTTTAGGTATATATAAAAAAATTCTTAAGGGTGCCGTATTCAAGGAACTCAAAAATTGTCGAATAAAGAAGATAACTATGATGAGACTTATTCGAAAGTGTCATTTGTTTGGCCAATTTTATTTATCTTTCAGCATCAAGTTTCTGTTATATGTATTCATTTATTATTAAAATTATTAAATACAAATTCAGAACTATAGTCTCGGCACTCTCGGCTATAGTCTTCTTATGCTTATCTTGCTACAGTTTTTTTATATCTATTAATAAAACATGTATGATAAAAAATAGTAAATGTTTTCCTATGTTACCTATAGTAATATAGCATATCCATTAAACAAATACTTTTTCATAATAAGCTAAACATTTTTATCTTGCATGATGCATATTATCATAAGCTGAGTAAACAATTTGTAATATATCCAATTACTGATTATTTTTCTTTTTAAATAAAAATTGATGTAATTAAAAATTGAAGTCTTCTCTTTTCTGGGGAGAAGGGGAGGTGGTTAGAAATTGTCCATGAAACCTCCAAAACCGCTCCTGGTATGAAGTCGAAGCAAAAATAACTATTTGTAATTTTTAGCAAGGGTCACAGCTTATCTTAAAAGATTTTCTGCGGTATATGAAAATAACAAAATAATGTGTTGTATTGCTCTCTATGCTCTCGTTTATGTTATTTATTTAAAGTACCATTTAACTAGGTATTATTCTTCTGTTATTACCTAAATGTTTAATTTTAATAATACTGAATGAATGAATTAAAAGTGTGTTATTATTATTTTTTAAGGTTAAGTTGAAAAGCGCTCTTTGAGCGATACCTACTTCGCCGTTTCTTTCCTATATATTTTTTTCTCTGTTTTTAGTTTGTTAATTGTAAGAATTATATGGAATAAATAAAGACGTATTATTATTATTATTATTATCAGTAGTAGATATATTAGCAAATTTTTACGTTTTACACTAATTCCTAGAGAACATTTTGAAACTGTTGCCGTCGTTATTGGTTTCAGCGATAGGATTCGTGATTCCACGTTGTTGAGTGAAAGTAATACTATCAATCGATGATTCTATTTAAAGAAACGGTTAAAAGAACTTTAGTAGCATACCTACACAATTGATTATGGTGGACTTTAACAGAACCACCATTTTCTGTCTTTAAAACTTTAAACAATCTCTTTATGTTTATGTCCGCTTACATTTTTTAACGTTACATTTTCAATACTTAGTTAATATTATGGAAATACCTATATAGAACAGATCGTGGAATTTAAGAGTAATATGGATAACACCAAATTCAGATTGATATCCGCTGTGCTCTTGTTTGTTTTTTAATCGTCTTATTTATTTAAATTCACATCTTAGAGGAGGTTTGCTTAGTTACTCTACAACTCAACCAGGATGTACATATACAATATAACCATTTCTTTGGACCAAGCTTGGAACATTACCGTTTGGCCAAGTTTCACATAATAAAATTTCACTGACAATTTTTAAGTAACATTAGGATTGACAATGTTCTAAAAGTATTTCGCTTGAACTAATATTTGCATCTGTAAATTACTAGATATAAGCAGACGCAGAAAAAATATTTTGGCTGACATTATTGTTTAAGAATTTATAAAGGTGTAGCTTCCAAATCGTCAGTTATAATACGACAGTTTGTTGCAATATAACCACGAGTGTTAGTTTTTTTTTTTATAAAATCTACACGATATATCAATACTCTACAGAGAAATCAAATACCAAAATTTAAAATCTCAAGCTATACCAGATTAATTTTTAATTTGCCACGCAAGTATTTATATAGTCGCTAACAAAAGCTACATGCGTCTCAATCAATAGTATGCCATGTAGTTTGATAGTCTTTTTGTTGATTCTTTTAAAAGCTCGGTTAATAATGAATAAAGTAATTGGAATAAAAATAGCCAAATAACAATAATTGCTACCTCATGCCTATTGGAATATCAATTATTGTGAAAGAAATACCTACAATTTCATTAATACAGGCTGAAAGACTTCGGTGCTGGTCTTTTGGAATATTTTATTCAATTAATATTATTCTCACTTAATTAATACAATTATACAAATTATTGTTATGTATTTCTCATTAAAGCTAGTTTTTTATTTAACGCGCGATGTCTTCTCAAAACCTTACATTAGATTGTAATAGAAAAAGAAATGTAAAATAATTTTGTTTCCGAATTGTTTCTATTGTATAGGATTCGTACAAAGTGGGTGCTATAAAATTAAATATTATTTATATATTGTATACATATCAAATGAAATTAACTGAATTAATACGTTTGTACGAATATTTATTTGTAATGTGTTACTTGTGGTATATTTGTGGGGTTACATAATTCGTGGCCAAAATCAAAATATGTTCCGCCAAAAACTGAAGAAAAAAACATTAAATTGATCACATCTACATTACGAGTTTTTCCATATAAAAATTAATTGAGTTTGGTATATGTTTATGGTTTGACTATAGGATCACGACCATAGTAGTGGTAGGAATAGTTTTTATCTTTATAGAGACATGTATCAAAGAAAACATTTTAATCATTAAAATCAAACGGTGTTTGTTCTTATAATATTAGTCTAACCGTAGAGTGAAGTATTTCAATATTTATTTGAGAAAATCTTTAATACTTTTCAAATGTTTAATTAAATAATTAGATTAGAAAATATACTGTTCCCAATTTGAGTGGGACACTCGAAAAATGATCACAATTCAAAATGCCGTAAAATCCTTAAAACTTTACAGATTTCGACGGAACAGGCACTATTTTAAAAAACAATTCTTTGACTTTCATTATAAGCAAACCAACGGGCCAAAACATTCAATGCAAATACTCTACAGAGTGTTCAATGCATCCATGTCATTTTGTGAAAGTTTGACATTGTGTACGGACTTAATGGGACATACTGTATATTTTGTTTAAATGATATCTTGTAGCCTGGAGTGTCGTGATAAAATTGTTTTTTGGTTTTTGTTTTTATCTCCACTAGTTTCGAAG
This sequence comes from Rhagium mordax, assembly GCA_963680705.1. Taxonomy (NCBI): domain Eukaryota; kingdom Metazoa; phylum Arthropoda; class Insecta; order Coleoptera; family Cerambycidae; genus Rhagium; species Rhagium mordax. The sequence goes on from OY796660.1 coordinate 30,806,603, forward strand.
ATATCAAATAAAAAGAAGATATATTTTTATATGATTTTTTCTTTTTTAATCTTGCACTAATAAACTGAACTAAAATAAATAAACAAAAATAAAATATAACATCAGTAAAAGACCATTACAGAAGTCAGCTAAACCTAATAATGTGTAGGGCCTCCTCTTGACCTCACAACCTCTTCACATCGTTGATGCATACTTCGTATTTTACTGTTTACAATTTCAACAGGTATTCGTGTCCATTCTTCAACAAAAGCATTTTAGATTTATATTTCGTGGACGATTACGACGACTTGAAATTCGTATCTGTAGCGCGTCCCAAATATGTTCAATGGGATTCAGATCTGGAGATAGAGCAGGCCAGTACATTCGATTAATGTGTTCTCTGTGAATAAAATCATTATTTATTCGAGCTCTGTGAGGCCTTTAAATTTAAATGAGCTTCATTTAAACGAACCATTTGTACCTGGGGGTTTGTTTTACTTGTGCATTTATTTAAAATGTCAAACTGACGCACATTTTATTTTTAATTTCAAAGCCAACTACTGAAAACAAGAAGCTAATCCAATTTTTATGGAAAATATGACTTAATTGAGAAAAAATTAATATCTTCAAAACTAGTAGAGATAAAAACAAAAACCAAAAAACGATTTTATCATGACATTCTAGGCTACAAGATATCATTAAAACAGAATATACGGTATGTCCTATTAAGTCCGTACACAATGTCAAACTTTTACAAAATGACATGCATGTATTGAACACTCTGTAGAGTATTTGCATTGAATATTTTGGCCTGTTGGTTTGCTTATAATGAATGTCAAAGAATTGTTTTTTAAAATAGTGCCTGTTCCGTCGAAATCTGTAAAGTTTTAAGGATTTTACGGCATTTTGAATTGTGATCATTTTTCGAGTGTCCCACTTCAAATTGGGAGCAGTATATTTACAATTTAATCCATCTGGTAAATTTGTTTAGAATTTACAATGAACCACTAGGAGTATTGGGTAATGAAATAAATTATTTGAAATATATATTTCAAATACGTATGTAATAATAATAATACATGTATTTGTTTCACAAAAATTATATACATTGTAGACTATCCTTCTGTCTTAAGTGTTTTGATATAGAATAGAATATAGAAAAGAATAGAGTTTTTATGAATCATAAATCTTGATTATTTGAACAACATCGGTTTTGAAACTCCATCAGAAGCATGAACGTAGAAGGTAGGTGTACCATGTGTACTAACGATATTTTTTGGATACTGTAAGTTAATTCAGTAATATCACTTATGCTTTTATGAATACTTATATTGACAAAACACCGTGTATATAGGATATATAATATAGGACAACTAGTGTTCCACATTTATCAGAACAAAGGGAACGATACGTTCAGAGATTAGCGCAATTGGCTTGCGGCTGGAACATAACTGACAAGTGAGTTCGATTTTCACTTAGTCATTTTTCATCCCCAAGAAAATCCGCTAGGTCGTTTTACCAAAATATCGTTTCTGTAATTAGAAATATCTGAATAATTCATGAGGTACGCATTGAACAACTATGTAAATTGCTAGAGGTGAAATTTTGAATGGTCAAGATGTTGACAAATGCCCGAACAACCAGGATCTATTTCTTTGGGTGTTAGTCTAAGGTTAGATATAGAAGCGTTTCATTTGATTTGATTTTCTCTTACATAACTAAACAATAATCTCTCGTTCATTCTTTTTCTTGAAACTGTATTACTTATATATTTAATGTATCTAATATAAAGTTAAGTAAATTACTAAAAATAGAAAATTTAGGTAGATGTAAACCAATGGAGTTATTATTCATGAACGACATAATTGAGTCCAAAAACTAATAAAGAACATTGTTGTTTTAAAGAAACAGGACGGCGATATTACAAAAAAGTAAGACGGTACTGAACAATGTTTTCACATCCTACATTGCTGTCTCAGTAAGAACTTAATACTTAACATATAACATTTTTTGAGGTATTTATTTCTACTCAAAGTGGATCAATGGAAGTGTTGAAAGGAACTAACGAATTTCTGACTACCTATACAGATATCTTCCAAGCATTACTGGTTTCTATCAGTTATAATTATTAGGATTGGCAGCCTATTTATCATTTCGTCTTTAACATTTTGTTATTGAGTCCAGTATATTACTGTATATTGTATATTATTATAATTTTTAGGAATTAATTATTTGCAGGTTTACACCGTCCTTTCCTACAAGAAATAAAGTTGTTTAATATCATCATAAGCTGATCGAAGTTGTATTCAATAAAGACTAGGGCTTCGTAAGTGAATTTTAGACGCTATTGATGAAGTGTGCAAGTAATTCTAAGAAACCGAAAAAACTGTTGTAAATAGGTACATATTAACCCGCCACTCTGCAAACTGTTGAAAATGCAGTTGCAAATTCTCGAGTTGGAATGTAAAACTAAGGGAAATAAAAATTGGAATAAAAAGTGTTTGGGAAATACTAAACGATTAAACTTTGGTTTTGAGCGATTGACTGCTACATTTTTCTGTTGATATTAGGATTGACCAAAATGCGTGATGTATTCCTGTAGGTATATGAATACATTTTGTATTAATCTGCACCACATCTCCAAGTCTCTTTCCAATCTAAGTCTTCACAACCAAGTAACCTATGAATGCATTTATTCATTCGGATACCGAGCCAAGAGATTCCAGGATTGTTTAAAGGACCACTGAACGTGAAGAGTCCCTCTGAAGAATTGTGGCCCTGTGGGTATGTTTAGTACATTCAGATTCAGAACTCATTAGGTTAATTTACTGAATAAGTTCCATCATAATAGTTCATTTTGCCGCTGACCCGAAAGAATCGAGAAAGACACTTTCATTATGCCAAGAAAATATATCTAGTAAAATAAAGAATGAAATCGGAAAGTGTTTAATGATGATTCCAAATTTTGTTTATGAGTACACGATAAGAGCTAAAAAAGTTCTACGTTCTACGAATGTTATGTATTCAGTTTTGTGTGAACAACGTTAACCCAATGATGGCATGGATGCAATGGAATACTATGGGAGCAGGTCCTCTCTAGTAGCCTTCGTAATATTCACGAGAAGCATTTACAGACATTTGGTAGTTGCATCACACGAGATTTTCTTAAAGAGAGAAGAGATTAATAAAACTGTTCTGTAGCGGGACATATTTAAATGTGTTTAAAATGTTTTCTTATTCGTCTCACAAGCTACCGAAGTATCCTCTGGAAAACCTTAGGATTTAGGTTAGGTAAAGACAAACGCGAACCCACAAGTATATTGTGGAGTCTAAACCACATATGGGGCATCGATAGTTCCCTCTCCCATTTAAATCCGAAGCAAACCACAAATACATTTTTAATTTGCTTCAGGATGGAATTATACAATGGTTTGATTGATGGATCTTCGTAACCAACGTATAAACGCATTCACCAACCTCGGCTACCGCCCCTACCGCAATGCAGGCATTATTTGGATATTCCTAATTCTAATTCTTAATGATATAGTTATGAGTTAAGATGATGATTAAGGCGTTCACAGTTCTCATCAGTGAACCTTTTGCTCCCACAACAAGAGGTTCACGTAACTAGACACAGTATCTCAAGTAAATCAATTGTCTAATTCAAAGCAAAGCATGCTTTTCGGGGTTGAAGACTAAAATATTTTAAAGTTGACAGTTAAATACCTACAGTTTCATTAATAAAGTATTCACTTACAAAAATGTTTCTTATGCCTAACTCTGCTATAGTTCTGTGTCAACAAATTCCTGTTTGCATTCGTGTGCATTTAGTTATGAGATGCACAAGTATTTCTAACTTACCAATATTTCAATTCTGCTATAAGTTCCATAAACAAAATCAAACTATTAGAACCTATGTCTATCCAGTAAAAAGTTATACATAAAAATAATACAGCGTTATAGGTAGGTATATAGAAAAGCGTAGACAAAAAAAGAAAACACATGAACGAACATACACTGATTCGCCCATCTACTTCTGCCATCAGCTAACAAACAGTATGTAGTGGTGCAAGGGGATCGAAGTAAGCTTACATTGGCCCGCTTTTCCCTATTTCTACATGTGTTTTTGTCAAAAAGTCAACATACCAGATTCCCATTGATTTTTATGAACACATTTTTCTTAGTACACACAAACCTGTCCAAAAGTTCTGTAAAAAATTTTTTTTTTGAGAAACGTCACAGCTGTCAAAAAAATGTTTTTCGAGAAAACGTCACTTTGACAGCTGTCAAATCTTTTCTCGATTTCGCGCCGAATCGCTTGACTCATCGGGGTAGAACCCGCCGGGGCCAATTCTTTAATCACTTAATTCGTCCGATAGCCAGACGGGGGGGCTATGCGATAGAAAACCCCGTAGAGGCCGGCTATCGCCTACAATCCATTCATCCGATAGCCAGCCCCGTAGGGGCCGGCTATCGCCTACAACCCATTCATGCGATTAGGGGCTGGCTATCGTCTAGAAGCTATTGTTAAATAGAGCCCCGCAGGGCTCTGATTTTTTTTTCTCAAATTTTATTCTTAAAATCCTGAATTTTTCCCAACTCCCCGACCCCGCGACCCCATGTCGGACTCTACTTTTTCCCGAAATTTAAAAACCGTCTTTCAACTAGAAACCCCGAGATAAAACTACTGATATAGAGGGTCAGCCTCCCAGAGATAGGTTAGGCATAATGACATTGTGATTGAATTGACAATCTGACATATCGACTTTCCGTAAACTGACTTGACACAAAATACAAATTGGTTGATAATTTGCAGAGCAGAGCTACTGCAGATTTCTTACATTTATTCAGAAATGGTTAATGCAAGTAAAATTTTGCAGAAGAAGGAAAAGTCTGATATTGAATCATTCTATTTAAAAATTGAGAATTTTTTACTCTTTAGCATTGCAGTGGCTTTTTCTGATAAAAAATGTTATTTGTGGGGGCTAAAAAATGTATTTGGAGTTAACTGAATTTGATGAAATTTTAGTATTTTAGGCGAATCCATTATCTAATTGTATATTCTAAATATAAAAAAAATTCGTTACGTCAATTTCGAAATACAGTAGAGTCGCGATTTAGTGAACTAATTCCGACAAAACGATTGCACTATTTTGGGAGTATTCACCTCGGTATTCACTTTTGCGAGGTTTAAAATTAAGGGCACCTATTCAATGAAATAATGCGTATTCTGCAAAAAAATAACATATGCATGTACTATCGCGGCCGAAAAAAAGTAATCGACTGATTTTCCCGTTGTAACTAAACTAAACATCCATCCCAATATTTTTTTTATTAGTGTCAACGGCCGCGTTCACCAGACCCAACAGTTGATGAACGGTTGCCAATTTTTAGATTGTTTTAAGGTTACAGTCTTCATCGGGAATTAAACTCGGGCCAAAAAGAGTAGTCAGTAGAGCCAGGGGCGTACGGATTTACGAATTTCATAAATTCCATAATTCGAACAAATGAAAGCGGATTGTGTTAATTATGCATGAGTATGAGTTACCATGTCTTAAATTTTAAATAATATGCTTACATCTGGCAACATTATCTCCACGAATTAGGTATAGCAACGCAGTTGAACAATGCACATCCTTTGCGTTGCAGCATATGTGACGCCACTGAATGCGCTATCTAAGCCCTCTCGACGACCTTTATAATAGTCGAACAAATTATTGGGTATAAGGGCGGCACATTCAAGCATGTACTTTATTTGGTTGACTATACCAATTAAACATAATGACCTAGTTGTGGTTTTCATCTCTGGTAGGCGGAGAAAACTGGATATATTTCTCTGAATTATATGGGATTATATGGTAAAACGAGCTGCCGCTTCTGTATTCCATAACAGCTAAATCCTTTGAAGAATTGCCCGTAAGTTTTTTGCTCTACTGACTACTCTTTTTGGCCCGAGTATAAATTCAGTCATCACAGTGGCAGCTGTAACCTTAGCCACCTCCAACTGTTGAATCTGATGAACGCGGCCAACGTCATTGTCATATTAAGCAAAAATAAATTTTGTATTACTTAATCATGCCTTATCATGTTTTGAGTTTTGAGTGAAGAAGAAAAATGCTACATCATCGCTAAACTTGGAGAAGGGTGAACAACGCATAGCAAGTGAAATTAATTGCAGCAAAAGCACGATTCAAAAACTAAACAAAAAGTGGATAGAAATTCATGATCTGAGCAGGGCAGTGGGTTCTGGGCAGCCAAGAAAGAGTACTCTAGAAACGACAATACCCTGGTTAACTATGTGTCGAATTTAAACCAATTTTCTAATTCTATTGAAGCCAAAGAGCAAACCAACTTCCCAGCGTCTGTTAGGACAGCAAGAAAAGTGTTGCGAGAACAAGGTCTATTTAACTGTGCCAGTGCTAAAAAGCACCGACTAACAGATGATAATAAAGACTAAAGAGGCAAGAATGCAATTTGCAAATACTTTTATTAATGAATAAGACGAAAAGATATTTCAGTCCTGCTACAATGGTCAACTGCGAGAGTTTACCGTCCCAGGGGTCATAAGTTTGATGAAGAATATTTGTAAAAAACAGATAATAGCGGAAGGTATTCTGTATTTTTCTTCAGTTTTTGAATTGTGCCTTTGCTGCAATTTATTTGACTTGCCATGCGTTGTTAAGACCACCCTTCTCCAAGTTTGGTGATGATGTAGCCTTTTTCTGCTTCTCTCAAAACCATACTAATTAATTGTTTTCTTATATCTAAAAAATATAAACAACTTATATATTAGTTTTTTTTAAATAAATACGACCCCACCAATGATTTCTTGTCAAAATAATTTAATTGACATAACTGATGTAAAAACTCCCATTTACAAAGGAAAATTTTTCGAAAAAACATACTACTTGATAAAAAATCGATTACTTTTTTTCGGCCGCGATAGTACCTACGTATACTAAATAAAGGTTTAAAAAATATATATAAAATAACTTAAAACATAACATTTTTATGGAACATGGGTATTCACTGTTCACTGTATCGCGACGCAATGATAAAATTTGTGTTCACTCTACCTACGGGGTAGTTCACTCGAAGCGGAGTTCATCTTGGGGTGCCTCTAGCTCCCTTAGGAAACAGTTACTTATTTTGAAGTAAGGAATATGTGGTTCAGAGAGTCATGAGTGAGAAAAAATACAAAAATTTTCTGAATAAACGCAAAGAATTTATACTAAATTTTGATCGTAGTTGTGCACGATATTTATATGCTATTATTTGGATAATAGTCAAAAGTTTTAAACCTAATCACTGGCAGAATGAAAATTTCCATAATATGAAATAAAATGGTAGGCTGGCATACTTTTCTATGATTCGTATCTTCACTTTCTGGAAATGGATTACCCACGTTGATGTCTAATGTATATGGTGTATTTTTATTTAATTGCAAATGTTTCCTCAATTATAAGAATGTGTGTTTTAATTAAAATAAAATAGATTTACAAGTTATTTAGATGAATAGTTGCATTGGAAACAACATTTTCTGATTTAACCTATACTTGGATAAATTTATGTGGGACAAAAATATTGATGTCGAAACAAACCCAATAAATTAGTTTCTAGAAAATATCATAAATACGTATACATAGTATACATATAATAAATAGTTCAATAATTGAATATGTAAAATGTATAGAACATATATTTCAATTTCTACGTTTTATATAAATATTTTGTTAGTTTAAATTATTAATTATTTTAAAATTTATTATTGTGTCATTTTATTTCAAACTATGAGTGTTTAATATTAAAAATACTCATAACATCATTGTCTATTATATAGGCAATCAATAAATAACATATAGCCTAGGCAAATTAGAATTCTGCCTTACAAAAACTGGTGGAGTTGTGGAAACTGTATTAATCTTTCAAGTAGGTCTCTGATATGAATAATCTGAGTTTGCCCTGATTTCCGAGTGAAGCTTCAGCCGTGATGTTAAAAAAACATCGAAATTATAGGACTTTTTCCGGTTATTCTCGAATCCCTTCGATATCGATGCTAAACGTTTCATCGAAAAGTCCAGTATTACCAAAAATGTAGAGCATTAGATTCTACGTCGATTGAGTGCTACAAATACTTTGAAATTTGATCAAGTGGTTTTGTAGAAAAGCTACGTCAAAAGACGCAAATTTTAACACTTTTCGAAAATCACTTTTTTTGTCTCTATAAAACGTACAATCTATGAATCGACCAATTTTAACGCAAAATGTTGTAGAACCAAAGTTGTAGGGCATCAAATTATGTTTTCAGAAAGTCTAAGAAGATACCAAGAAACCTACAGTAAATAGATAAGTATTAACCTTTTTCAATTTTCTGACAATAGCAAGGTTACTGACTAACATCAATGTTTGGTTTTCCATTCAATGGTTTTTTCAATTTTTTTTCTGATTTTTACCAATATAAAAGCTTTCACCTACACGTTGTTATGAAAATAGTATTTTTGAAAACAATAAAATTAACAGATTAATGTGTGAATAACACAATAGTAACATAACATCAAGATTACATGATAAAACAAAATACATTCACTAAGAGTAGTGAGTGTGTTTTTTTAAAATTTATAACAGGGTGTTACTAAAGTTAAGGAAAAAATTTATAGATAAAAACTCATAATAATAACAATAATAATGTTTTTAGGCAGCTGTCATAAAAAGTGACGTTTCACGGATCTGACAGCGTTCCTAAAGTGTCATATATTTGTACTCATTTGTCATTTTTATGTTTTTTGGCCGCTTTTACTTCACGGCCGCTTTTACTTCACGGCCGCTTTTACTTCACGTTCGCATTTTCTTTACAGTCTCATGTACTAATTGATCATTAATAATAATATTTGAAATGGATTTAGGCTTAAAGAAAAATTAAAACAGACGTAGATTTCCAACCTTGCATTTGCAGCCTCATAATTTCCGGTGGATTATCACTATCACTATCACTCATTTTTACGAATGACAGAAACGGCACGGCTTGTCAATAAACTATCCAGTAACGTTTTCATTTGTCAAACGAATTAAAAATGTCAGCCTGCTAGGCTTCTCGCAAAATTTTGTCCATGTCTGCAGTAATTTGTACGAAACAATTTTAAAAATATTTTTATTTTACTTTTTGAGACAGCCGCCTAAAAAATGTTGTGTGCACCTCGGCCAAATGATCTTTCTCGGCCTTATCCGAAGTTTGCTTGGCCTCGGCTGCGCCTCGGCGGCAAACTTCAGATTCGGCCGAGAGAGAACAACTTTTTGGCCTTGATACACAAATAACTATTATTTAAATAATACATTCCAAAACAAATAAGCAGTAACATATTTTGAAATAAACACAGTTAAGCCTACAAAAGGATAAAAAATCCTGAGCATAGGCTACAAAGCAATATTTTTTCAAATCCATATCGATGGAGAGACAAAATCATGTGGGCTATCTTACAGAAGATATTTAACATTAAAAATTATAAAAATAATGAATATTAGGAAAAATAATAACAACGTACAAAGAATGATAATAGTAACTTACGAGTATAAAATATAAGAGAAATACAAAAGGGATATATAAATAGAGACGCATACACATCACAATTAATTGACACCATAAGTATTATTTAAAAAGTCAACCACAGCATTTGCCGAGTGGCAGGGAGCTCCATCCTGTTGTCATATAATTCTGTTGGCTACATTTATCGGCATGTCATCTATAATATCATGGATTCCATGTTGCAGAAGATGCAAATATTGTTGACTATTTAAATTACTATGAATGAAAATGGGCCCAATAATTTTATTATTGTGCATTCCACACCAAACGCAAACAGACCGACGTCCCTGTTTCTTTATAGGGATTATTGCATGTGGGTTTGCTGGTGCCCATGTATGCATATTTTTTCTATTAAACATACCACTGAGCGTGAACGTGGACTCGTCTGTCCAGAATATATTTTCAAAATAGTTACCTTGAAGGTTTTGTAACATTATTTGACAAAACAGTACTCGTATTTCGCAGTCATTGTGCATTAGATGTTGACAAGGGCTAAACTTGAATGCTCTGTGTTTATACTTATGCAACGTATGCTGAATAAAATAATAAGAATATTCTAATTCTCTTACAGCATCTCTTATAGAGTATGTAGGATATTCCGTAAAATATAGTAAAACATTTAGCTGTTTATCTTCTCTATCTGGCATATTCCTTTTACGTTTAATATTCACCAAACTTGATGTATTAGAGAATTTTTCACCCAAATACTTGAAATATGATTTATTAGGCACTCTTCTTTCTGGCCATCTTCTTCTATATTCTCGTCTTGCTGCAGCAGTGTGTTTATTACATGATATGTAGCACTTAAGAATATCCTTTCTTTCTCTTACATTATACTGCATTTTTGGTAAAATAAGAGTTAAAAGTTAATTATTGTTAAATGTTGAATCTTAATGATTAATGAAAATTATAACACTAAAAATACAGCAACATTTAAAGTTGACAGCTTACTTCTTTTGTTTTGTTTCAACGGGCTCACGGCCATCCTAGATATAATATAACATTTTTTTCTGGTTATTCATGCATTTGAACTTATTTTATTGAATAGCTCACTAATTTCTCACTTAAACATATATGTGTTATATATTTTTGTATTCAGAAAGAAATGTTCTTTTAAGATATTAAAGAATATACAGGGCATTCCATTAAAAAATAAAGTGTTTTCTGTCACCCCCTGTATGTATGAAAGACAAATAAAGGTTTGTTAACGCTTCTATAATCTACACGAAATCTCATTTAAGGATCTTTTTCATTTTTGTATGTATCTCTAATGGTTATTGAGATATCGAGGGTTGAAATCGGATAATCCATGGACAATCACCCTGTACTTACATAAGTAGTGACTAGTTTTTTTTTTTTTTGGTATTCGTGCATCAGGTAACAGTAAAATATAATTACGACAATGTTGTTGTTTTGTGACGAGCTATTTTGTATGTGCTATCTACAAAATCATAGTCAAATACATCGAATGGCGAATTTATTCTAATCAAAAGTGATTATTTTCAGAGATATTCTCATTTAATTTCTTTAAATAAAATCACAATAAAATGTTTAATAGTCATTGGAAACAGTAATGTTGTAGCCCATTTTAAGTGTAGGTATGTGTGGTTATGGATGACACCGAAGAAGGGATGGCCGTCGTCATATTTATTCAAATTCTGAAATTGTCGACATGATAATAATTTAGGGTGAAGCTAGACAAAATTTGTTGGCAGCTAGCAATTTTTTATAAGTGATTCTCAAACAAATACAATAAATTATTCGGATTTTTAACTAGCTCTTTTTTCTTCAGATATTTCATTAATTTATGCTGTACTTGTTTTAAAACATCAAAAATAACATGCAGTTAAATTTTTTTCTTAAGTTCAATAATACCCTGTAGATGGAGGATGATGGTCCCAATAACATGAACTCTAGTTCTTCCATTTCTTCCTTATTCAAATAATCGTCGAGGTTTCGTCTTCCTTTTTCCATGTTGTCATCATTATCTATATCGTAGTCATAGTATCCAGAATCGGGATTTCAGTCTAAGTATTTGTGCAGGACTGGCCTTTGAGTAGTTTACAAATGGAGGTACATTTCATGCCATTTTTCCTGTAGGAACAACCTCTATGACAGCCTTTGGAACATGTGTAGCATATGGTTTTCAGAAATTCCTCAAGTGCTGCTTCTTTAGTAGCGGGAACTGGCAGAAGTCGGATATTGAAGTCTTCCAGCCTCATTGCAGTGGATCCAAAATACATTTCAGGCAATGCTGTCGAGCAGCTGTTTCTGTAGGAGGCAAAGAGGCAAGGTCTTTGTTACAAATTTTTTAAAGATTTCATAGCGTAGCACATTTAAGAGCTTTGTTTCATATTCAGAATATAGGGCTGATATGCACTTCTGTCCCGCCCCATCAACCTCATCAGCAGTAACATTGGATTTGTTGAATAAGGAATAATATGTTGTCTTTAGAAACTTGCGAAAACTTGAAATTTAAGGGTCTGTAGACAACAAACATTATCTTGTCTGCCTGGCTTCAGTAGAAAGATATTGGGGCTGAAGCAGAAAAAATCACAAGGAGGTCGCGGTCGGTGTCCTCCCCAATGACAACTACACAGTCAGAGTGCTGAGGCAACGTCAATAGCACTGGTCACAATTAATTAAAGTATTAGTGTCCTCAGCAGCTTGCTTAACGTTTTAAGTGCTCACTGCACAGCTTCATAAGTCGTGGAATCAATAAAGAGATGAGGCGCTGTTTATTTTGTTCAATCGAAAGAAATAATTGCCATGGCAACTGAATTGTTTCATCAAACGCGACATTTATTGTGTTTTTTTTGGTGGCCCTGCGCAGTGTACTAACCGATTTAATACTCTTCTCATTTGCCACATTAGGATTTCGACATTAGGTTTTTTGGCACCTTATTGGACTTTCTAAAAATATAATTTGATGCTATACAACTTTGGTTGTGCAACATTTTGCATTAAAGTTGGTCGATTCATAGATATTTTACGTTTTATAGAGACCAAAAAAGTGGTTTTCAAAAAGTGTAAAATTCCAAAGTATTGGTACTCAATCGACGCAATAATTGACTGCGCCTACATTTTTGGTAATAATGAACATTTCGATTAAACGCTTAGTTTTGGGCAAGTTCGAGAGAAACCCGAGAAAATCCAAAAATTTTGATGATTTTTCAATATCACGGCTGAAGCTCCACTCGGAAATCGGGGCAAACTGAGATTATTCATATCAGAGACCTACTTGAGTGAATAAAGCAGTTTACACAACTCTACCCGTTTTTGGAAGGTAAAACTCTAATTTGCCTAGGCTATACTGAAATTATGAAGTTTGATTTTTAAAGTTGACATTTCTTCATTCTCTACATTTTCAGTGATTCTTTTCATCGGAATTCGAAATTATCAAATATTTATAAACCTCAATTTAAAACACTTCCTCGGCTATCGACTAATCTCAGTTAAAATCGTATCTATAAAAATCGATATTTTAAGTTTCAATTTAATTATACCACAACAGTCAACAAAAATGTTATTTAGTTGACTTTAATTAAACCTGCTGAACTGATTTAAATTTAAAATGGTAGTAACCAAAATTTTCTGTCATGGTTTATTTACTTTTTAAATTCTACTATTACATATTTTCCGTACGTTCAATAACGATTGTATTAAAACTAATAAAACATATAAAACAATTTTAGATTTGGTTTAGGTTATAACTGCTATTAAATTAACGCTGGGTTTTACAACTTCTCAATTATTTAATTAAAATAGTTAAGGACCGATAAACTTATCATGGCACAAGCGTAAAATAACTAAATTTATTCAGCTTCGAACTTATCTGATGTAGATGTGTTAGATAGTGTCTATAATTAATTATCCACTTATCGTTTCCTGTTTATTTTAACCAGGTTGAATTAATAAATGATTTTGTGGTGCTTAACATGTCAGTTATTGTACTAATTTGACATAATTAAGGTAAAAATTGTTTAGTCATGTAACTACCCAGTCGTTAAGGTTTTTTCATTCAAACAAGACTACAGCTGAAATATTACCATTTCATTTAACTACCATAATTGTTATAACTCTTATTTAAGGTTAACGTTGGATAACATTTTTTGTTCTTTCCTTATTATCTCATTTTTTTGGTGGACCTCCCATAGATATCTCTGTTTAAAAATTATAGATTGTTTAAGTATTATAAATCACAATTCTAAATTATTCTCCATTATTGAATAATACGCCACAACTCTAAACGATTTGAAATTATATGTACAACAATTTGATGTAAATCAACATTTTTATAGAAAATATAGAATTAGATATTTAGAGTACCTTTGTTACATTTGTTAGCAAATTTAATAAATATCCTTCGTAGTTAACTAATTCTAAAAAACAAAGTTAGTGGAATTAACTCAAAAACAAATGACGATAGATATTTTCCGGTAATGCCAATGAAACACCTTAAAAATAAAAAAAATTGAATTACATATATAAAAACCGCTTGCTTTGCTAGATTTATAAATGTCTTCAGTTTCGGATATAAATAGTTTAGAATATGTTAAAATGTAGCGACACTGCGACACAAATAAATGTTTCGACGACAGGACTTTGAAATGAAGTGTATGTCAAAGAGCTTTAATTTTCGATCAAACTTCGTTAATGAAAAAATTTCAAGAATACAATCCAATACATATATTTAAGTTTAATCCCCAAAAAATTACAGACCAATTACCTGCCTCAACTCCTGCTACATTATTTACTCGTATCATGTACCAGGATATTGAGATCTGTTGATCCGGTCTACCAACAGGTGAACGAACAGCGTGGTGCTAAGAAGAGCCTGGCAGGCTGTAAGGAAAACCTGCTGATAGACCGCTGTATTACACAGGATTCTGTAAAATATAAGCGGAATCTATCAATGGCCTGGATTGATTATCGTAAAGCATTTGATACAAAATCTCATGAGCTATTGTTACACTTGCTTAGATGTCTTAAGTGAGTTGCATTGAACAACTGTTGCCGCTTTGGAACTTGCTTCACCATAACATCCGGTTCAGAGTGTGTATCGACAGAGTTGGTGACATTTAGGAGAGGAGTGTTTCAGGGTGACTCTTTGAGTTCGCTCCTCTTCTGCATCTCACTATTGCCTCTATCTGTTGGACTCCGTCGAACACACGGGTATCAGGGTGGGGGGCCACCCAGCAACTGGAGGCATAAGGTCACCCATCTATTTTACATGGATGACCTTAAACTCTATGCTTCTGGAGAGTGAGAATTTCAAAATGCTCTCTAAGGGTGGTCGAGGAATACACGCGGGCAATTGGTATGGAGTTTGGGTTGGACAAATGCGTAGTGGTCCACATCAAGAGAGGACGATGCAGGGAATTCCACGAAGATGCGCAGCTCGCAGACGGAAGCATCCTACGACATCTGGATGCCGGAAAGATCTATACATACCTGGGCGTGGAACAACGCCACATCCAGGATGTGAACCAAATAAAGGGTTCTCTCCGTGGTAAGTAGTACCGACCACGAAAGATTTGGTCCTCTCAGATCTTTCGGGCAAGAACAAGTATGCTTGCCGTTCTGATTCTGCCCTACTCCTATTTTGGAGTAGTCAAAAGTAGTCAAGTGGCGAGTAGAGGATTTATTTTATTTATTTATTTATTTATTTATTTATTTAGATAAAATATCCAACGGGTCAAGAAACCCAGTTACAGGATAAGTAACACAGTACAATAATAAAAAGAAGAATACAACTCAAAGACTAACGAACATTACACATTACACATGTATACAAATTGCACGAAATAACGGATAGGTAGTTAAGTAAAAACATCAAATAATACAATATAACATAAAAATAAGTACATACAAAAGCTCAAGCAAAACATACAGTCTTGATTAAAATTAAAGTTACATATTATATATTTTTTTAATATCACTGATAGTACAGAATAGTATATCAAGCCGAGATTCAATACTGGCGTAGTTGGTAATCATTTGGTAAATAGGGGAACATTTGTAAATATTTGTTCTATGATTTTTCACGGAAAACAAGTGGTTACTTCTCGCATTATACCTAGGTACATGAAAGTCTAATAAAGCAATGATACTTTCGGATTTGAGTGTGTGATTGACAATCTTAAATAAGAGTATAACAGAGTGCATAGATCGTCTCTTGATTAGACTGCTCATGTTAAACCGTTCATAAAAGACCTCCTGTGGAGTACCTCTTTGAGGATAGAAATTATCCAAGGCATAGCTCGCGGATTTGAAAAAACGCCGCTGCACTCTCTCAATGGATGTTATGTGTAAGTGGTATATTGGACTCCAGACGACTGATGCATACTCTAGTTTTGATCTTACAAAGGTTACGAATAGCAAACGCAAAGTGTCAAGGCACTTGAAGTCTTTCATATTTCGAACTAGGAAACCAAGTCTCTTATAAGCAGCTGCTACAGTATCGTCAATATGATTTGTAAATGAAAGTTTTGGATCAAAAATAACTCCAAGATCTTTTATTATGCAAGGGCGACTTAAGATGGACCCGTCAAGAGTATATTCGTGTATTAGCGTGACATTTTTGCGACTGTAGGACATAACATTGCATTTACTGGCATTGAGAGGTAGGTGGTTATCGAGGCACCATGAGTAGATTAGATCTAGGCTTTCCTGGAGCTTAATGCAGTCCAGAGAAGATTCAACCTCACAATATATCTTTAGATCATCTGCATACAAAAGAAAATCTACATCAATGTTTGTGGCAATATCATTAATGAAAATAACAAACATAAGAGGCCCAAGAATCGAACCCTGGGGAACACCCGAGGTTTGAGGAAAATTGATAGACTGGTAACCGTGGCATTGTACATATTGAGACCTGCCAGTCAAATAGGAGTTAATCATGGCAACTAGGCTACCACTAAAACCGACATTATCCAACTTGCGCAGTAATAAACCATGGTCAAGTCTATCGAAAGCTTTGGAGAAGTCTGTATAAATAACGTCTACTTGACCTCTTCGATCAAGGACTTCACTAAGAAATTGACTTTTGCATACTAGGTTGGTAACAGTAGAGCGTCCTTCAATGAAACCATGTTGTTCAGGTAAAATGACATTTTTAACGTGGCACGATAAAAAGTCATGAATTAATATTTCAAACACTTTAGAAAAGTTGCACAAAATAGCAATAGGTCTATGGTTAGTGATCTCGGTCTTACAGCCTTTTTTATAGACAGGACATACCCGAGAAACTTTCCAAATATCTGGAAATGTACAAGTTTGTAGGATCAAATTAAATATCATGTACAATGGTTCACAGAAAAGAATAGCACAGTCCCTAATTAAAAAAGCTGGTATAAGGTCTGGTCCCATGGTAAAATTAGATTTAATTTTTTTTATTGATCTTAATACGTCATCAGTAGTGACAGAATTTATGTTTAATACATTATTATTGCTGAGAGACACCTCATTGGTGTTCAAACTACTAGAATTGGTGTAGGTACTCGAGAAAAAATCAGCAAAGCTATTTACGATTAGCTGTGGATCTTGTAAATGCTGATCATTATAAGTCATTGACGAAGGTATGTCTGTATTACCCTTTTTTGTGTTAATAAATGACCAGAATTTTTTAGGATCGGACTTAATATCGGTTTCGGCCTTGGTAACATAATTTTTGTAGGCTACATTTACTTTAATTTTTAAAGTGGATCTTAAACGATTAAAACTATCGTAATTATCATCAGTGGGAGATGAGCGATACATTTTCCAGGCCCGCATCTTTTGTTTCACATGTGATACCAGGGCGTTGCAAATTTCATGGTAAAAAACACGTCTCAATTGTTACACCCAGTAATCATTAAAAAAAAATTCTCTGAAAAAATAGCACATTCATATTCTTGAATAAAGAGCCTAAAAAAATCATCGAAATCGGACAAGAGGTCTAGACAAAAATTAACTTCAAACTATTGGTTATTTTATGGTGGTGCGTTAATTTCTTGGAGAAGTGTAATTATTTCATGTACAGGGTGTTTCCTATAAAACTATACCCCCCTTATTTCGGTCAATTACTACACATATTGAAATCTTTTAAACAACTGAAGAGATTTAGTGTATTATAGTAGTAAGGTGAACCCTCGTGCATCCACGTCTGGGCTTGCACTAGTGACGTCACAAAAAAATAAAACAGGTGTCCTTTATAATAGACATTATGCACTAATGAGTTAATAAACAATTAATTATAATTAGCACAACTTGCGTAAACATACAACGATAGACCCTACATGACATCTCCTCGTTTCATCTCTCTACTAAGTAAAGAAGAAGAATAGCCTTGCATATTATGCAAATGACATATGTACTGCTAATAGCGTGAACCATAAAGAAGTTAGAAGAATTAGCAAGCAAGTTGAATGGGTTTCCAAGTTAATATGAACAAAAGCAAATACATGGAGCTTAAAACAGGCTAGAAGCGATCAATAGGAAAACACTTAGGGTGCAAACGGAACGACGATATGCTGTAAATTGAAAAAGTCGAAAACTACGTCTATCTAGGAACCCTAATAGGTAACAAGTGCAGAAAGGAAGTAGAAATAAACTTGAGAATAGCAAAAAGTTGCAGATACGCAGAAGGAATCAATAGAACCTTAATGTCGAAGCAAGTATCGCGGAAAGTAAAGATAATGACATACAAGACCATCTTAATACCGCTGATATACGGTAGTGAGACATGGACAATGAATTAACCAGTGCAGTTAAAGTTAGAACTGTTAGTAGCGTGGGAATGGAAGATTCTACGAAGAATATTCTGTGCAAAAAAGATTGACGACATTTGGGAACGAAGAACCAACGCAGAAGTTTATGATTTATATAACTAAACATAACAATTATTGTTTAAATGTTATTTGTGGCATTTCATAAATTATTTCTTTCCTTTTCGTCAGCGCAGTATTTTTGTATTAATTTAATTCCTATTAGTTGTCAAAAAAACACCCTCTAACTGATCCTCTGACATTACGTCAAAGGCGTAGAGGTTATTTCCCAGTTTTAAACTGGTTAATTTGAATATTTTTTAGATAAATCGAATTTTTTTGATAGGAATCTTAAGGAATGTGGTAATAAATCCCAAAAAAGAAAAGGAAAGAAATAAACATAACAAAATTCATCAAATCCGTCGACTACAGTGGCTAGGTCATCTCGAAAGAATGAAAGACGACAGAAGTGTAAAATACGTAGGCTGGAAAGTGCTAGAAGGAAAAAGAAGGAGAGGCAGACCGAGGAGAAAATGGAGCGAGGCTATTTTGGGGGATATAAAAGAAAAACAATGCATGAACTGGAGGATGTTAGCAAAGGACAGGAAGAAACGGAAAAATTTTACCAAGCTATGGACCTAAAAGTCCTGTGAACGCTTTATACAGTGCGTTGACATTGTTGACAATGTATAGACTACAAAAAGACGTTTCCAAAAATGTAGTAAACACATTTTTAGTATTTTAATACATATTTTAATTATTTTTCGTTGTTGGACATTGTGAATCAGTTTTGGTGAGATTAGTCGAATTTTCTGGCTCTTCAGTTAGGATCTCACGTTTTTTGTAAATAATTAAAAATGCATTCATAATAAAAATGTGTTTAGTACATATTTGAAAACGTCTTTTTGTCATCTATACAAATCCGTACAAAAATATAGGGTGTTACGTTTAAAATAAAAAAGTTAATATCGCTTCCGGAAAAACCAGGACTAATGCCGTATGGTTCAAAATGTGCCAAATCAAAATTGAAAATTGACGTGACTGAGCGTTTATGGCAATACCACGTTGTTCAGATTATATTGAATTTATTTCTTTCATTATGAACGCACTGTATACCGGGTGAGTCAGGTTGTATAAATGTATATGTATATGTATAAAAATTAATATGTGAATAGAGTATGAAAAGACAGTATTGATTTTGCTATATAACCCTTAATTTTTTTTATATGAGGTGTTAAAGTTAAAAATTTTTCGTCTTTCGAATTTTATAAATATCCTTTGGTTAAAAACAGTCGTATCAATTAAATTTGGTTGATTTATATTTTTCATAGGGCGCTATCAACTGGCGATAGTAGTTTTTCCAAACTAATCGAGTAGAGCGCATTTACACATTTTTTTCTGATAAGAATACCGATAACTGTGCGCCACTGGATTTTTTCAATCAATTTCGGAGTTGAAATCTAGTGTAATAATAATAAAATAATCTAAGGAAACAAAA
This sequence comes from Rhagium mordax, assembly GCA_963680705.1. Taxonomy (NCBI): domain Eukaryota; kingdom Metazoa; phylum Arthropoda; class Insecta; order Coleoptera; family Cerambycidae; genus Rhagium; species Rhagium mordax. The sequence continues at coordinate 30,826,410 of OY796660.1, forward strand.
TCTTTAATAACAAAAATTTGAAAACAACAGCGACTTAATTACTATTTTTACTATAAATATTTAAAATGAAGTCCATTAAATGCACTTTAAGAATTAATCAATTATCAACCAACAAGTACTAGTTGACCGAATAGTACATTTTTCACGTCAACTAAAGGTAGATGTGCAGAAACTCAGGAATATACAAAATTAAATTTCCTTGTGGACCCGAAAGTGCAGTGAGATTAATGGACATTTTGAAAATTTATTGTAAAAAATAGTAATTAAGTCGCTGTTGTTTTTATATTTTTGTTATTAAATATTTTATTTCCTTAGAGTATCTTATTATTACATTAGGTTTTCAACTCCGAAATGGTATGAAAAAATCCAGTAACGCACAGTTATCGGCATTCTTATCAGAAAAAAATGTGTAAACGCACGCCACTGGATTAGTTTTGATAAACTAATATCACCAGTTGATAGCGCCCTATGAAAAATGTAAACCAACCAAATATCATCGATACGACGTTTTTAACCAAAAGATATTTAAAAAATTCAACGAAAAATTTTCAACTTTAATACCTTGATAAAAAAAAAATAAGGGTTATATAGCAAAATCCTGACACACGTCAATACTGTTTCTTTATGCTCTATTCACATATTAATTTTTTACCATACAAACTGACTCACCCTGTATATATTTATTTTCTTGTGCAATTATTTTTAACCATTTAGTGTAACATATCATTCGATTTAATACAATAGGTTCGTGAATACTTTATATAAACATTTTCTCACTAATAAATAATGTTATATACATAGTTAATAATAATATTATATTTATATATTTCTTCGAGGTCTCTGAAATATGCTTTGCAGAAACATAGGTACCTACCTACATTTCCAATTTACATAAAACTAACACGGTTAAACAGAAAAATGATAATTAAATTATTTGACACTATTGATCAAGTTTACATAAAGAAATTATTTTTTATCTTTTTTGTTAATTTTTGTTCGTAATTGTAATTTTTGTAAATCGAAAAAAAACATTTTACGCAACTCGAGCAGAAAGCGTTTCAAACTATTGCAGCTCTCGGCTTCGGCTTGAGCTGCAATTACCATGCTGGAGCGGCAGAGTATCACTTTCCGCTCTAAGTACACAAATATTTCCGCACTCTTATAAAAAAAAATGCTAATTAACACGTCTTGTTTTGTCTCCATGGCAATCAGTTCTTATGAAACCTTGATATATTTTGCTGTTTCTGACTATAAATGCAAACTAATGTTCTCTTTTCTCTTGTATAATTCAAAAATAAAACTTCTTTACCTATATAAATCAGGGTTGTAGAAAAAATAGTACATAATACTCAAGTGGAAGCAGCTAATTTTTTAAACCATTTTCTGCGCTTGTTCTACAATACATATACCGAGAGATTAACCGAAAACATGATCGAGGGCATTGGTGAATTTTCGAACGACTACCATGATTTGCTGTTAATATCAGATTACAAATTAAAATGTCAACTAAGTACCGAAAAAATTTCAGTTACAAAAAACTTTTTTGCTGAAATTTCTAGGTCGAAAAATAAAAATAGTGAGTGGACATATATCCACACTGAGGATGTTAAAAAAGGGATTTTAAAAAAAGCGTTTTATTGATTTTGTCAATATAACCATTCACGTTACCTCTAGGATAGTCACAATATTCCGCGAATCCATCACTACTGAAAGGAGAGAATGTTCTGGAATGTCAAGTAAAAGAACAGAAGAAATAGTCGTCTACTAAATTTTTGCGGAAATTGATCCATAAGACGAATCTGTTTTATGACACCTGCCAAATAATTTCAAAGAAGAATCTAATTTTTTTTCCTTACACAAAATTAATTTACAATATCAAATCTCCCCTTTATCTCTTATCAGAACAAGTATTTAGTCATAGTTCACTAAATACAGGGTGTCCTATGATATGACTTGACGGTATGTTGCCAAAGCAATTTTGAGTTAAAAATGGTCGTCATGTCATGGGACACCCTGTATAAATCCGATAATGACAATAGATATCATGTTTTGAGGAAGCTGATTTTGTCAAATACTTGGAACTAACAGTTAACAGATAAATATCTGTGTTGGGATTTACACATAAATTATATTATAAAAAGGCAAAAATCTAATTTAACAGAACCAAATAATATTCCACTACTCTTTAGTGTAGTCTCATTTGACATAATGCTAATCGTTTGAGATCAGTCTGGTTAAAAGTAAACTATCAGATCTCAGGTACAATATATTAAACAGCAAAATATATTAAACAGCAAAACCTAAATTAAGAAAACGGTTGATCTAAGAAATTACAAATTCGTTATCTTAAAATTAGTGTTAGACAAGAAGAACTAGATTATAGATAGAGGTAGTATCAAATAATAGATCTTAAAAACACATATCTAAAAGAGTTTTCGATTTTCTACTGCGTTGACTATTTTGAATTTAGACGATCTTGACGGAATTTTTTCTGCAACGAAGTAACTTCCCCTGGCTTTTGACATTTCACGGGGAGAATTCCAGACTTAATAACAGGTACTTTCTATATCCTGCAGGGTTAGTGGCTACCCCAATCGTAACCCCTTCATGATATCTCACTAACCACAGGAGTGAATCTTATCATATGCGTATCTCCATTTAATTAATGCAGTTCAATTACAATCCATTTTACTTCTCCACTAGGAGTAGGGACAGACATTGTTCTTCCCCGAAAGTTCGGAAGATCAACCTGCCGTGGAAAGGGTCCTTTATTTGAACCAATTCAATGCTGTTCCACATTTAGGTGTATGTTTTTCCTACGTTCGCATATCGTAGGATGGATGCTTGTGTCTGCAAGCTGTGCATCTTATAGAATTACCGCATCGCCTTCTCTTGAGGTGGGCTACAACCCAAAATTCATTACATTTATCCGTGTGTATACCATCTTAAGGGCGCTTTGATGATTACGCTCTTCGCAGGAATAAAGTTTAAAAGGCAATTCAATCAAAATAAATGGCCTTTTTGCCTCCAGTTGCTGGGTGGCCTTCATCGGTACCTACGAGTTTAGCAGAGGGAAAATAGATAACAGCTTAAGTGCGATGCAAAAAAGGTGAGAACTTGGTGTCATCTTGGAAATCTCCTATCCTAAATGTTACCAGCTATCTGAATGCCCACTTAGCATCAGATGATATGGTGAAACAAGTGTACAAGAGTGGCAACCGTTATTCAGGGCGCCTCCACTAGTTAGAATCACAAAACATCTGAACAGGTGTAGGTATATTTATACAACCTGCCAGACCCCTGTTAGTACCTATCTCAGCGTCCTCTGGCATACAAGATGCGTGTAAATAACTTGTTGAGGCCTGTGATTGACCTGTAATTTTGCGAGTTGGGTAGATCTTCTCTTCGGACAAACCAGTCCAAAATCTTCTATACCCTGTACCTGGTTTAACCGTGAGTTGAAAACTCGACCAGATACCAGTGAGTGAAGGGAAATTTCTTCCATCATTATTTTTATATACCATCGGAGCTGCGTAATTTGGACGTGCAACTAAGCTTTCCCGCGATACTATCAATACCAACCACACTTGCCAGGCAATGTTGAAGGTAAGTTGCTTAGTGGCATCGTAAATGGTTGATGGCTTCTCCTGGAAGATGAGTTTCGATCCACGCGTAGGCTCTCTCTCTCTCTTTTGAAAGCAGTCTACCACCGTTGTCCACTTAAACGATGATATTCTTTTACACCTATAAGGGTTTCATCTCAGTGAAATGGAATATGAAAATGTGATCGACAGAAAACTCTGACGAATACACTGAAACACCCCAAATTCACTTTCACTTTCTATGATTATTAAGTAAATTTTTATATTCAACACATATTGAATTCAGCAATTACACGATGATGGGTTAACTCAAGGGTATTCAACAGGGCAAAGCTATAGGAGACTGCCCGAATTCGCTGTATTAGGAGGGAATAGTGAATTTATAGCCATCTTGTTCCAGATTTCTTCAAGAAATCTACAGAACATTTCGAGCAACTGTAGTGTTTACATTATTATATGATGATAAGCTAGGCACTTGTGGTAATAAGTTTCTGTTTTTTTACTTATATAGTGTGTCTCACTTTTCACCACTACACCCCAATATCTAGGCCATTTGTTGATCGATTTAGATCAAATTTGGTATACTTCTTTTCTTTCAGAAAAAAAAAAAAATGTGCATTATATATTGCTAAACCGTTATGTTACATTACAAACTTATGCTTAAATGGTGGATGTTTCCCAAACATTCTCAAAATATCTAAAGTTATCGCATTGCATAAAAAAGGGGATCCACAATCGATTAGCAATTATCGGCCAATTTCTCTCTTATCTGTCTTTTCAAAAATAATAGAAAACGTTCTGAGTAAACGAATTGTAAGCTTTTTAGAAACCAATAATATTTTATCACCTAATCAACACGGTTTTAGAGAAAAGAAATCCACCATATCTGCTTTACTAAGTATATTAGGTAACATATATAAACAATTAGATAAAAACAATAAAGTTCTGGCATTGTTCATCGACTTGTCTAGTCTAAAGTTTTCGATTGTGTAAATCACGAGGTACTCTTGGATAAAATTAAAAGATATAAGAGGAAATTGCAATAATTTATTAAAAGACTATTTGAGCAACATAAAACAATTTGTTCAATACTATGGGGAAAATTCAGAGGAGCTGCCAGTAACAATAGGTGTCCCACAAGGAAGTGTCCTGGGTCCGTTGTTATTTCTCTTATATTGTAATGATCTGGACAAATATATATCTATATTTTACGCTGCATTTGCAGATGATGTAACCTTGTTATCATCTCATAAAGATCAAAATGATATGATTCTTCTTGCTAATAAAAATCTTAAAGATATTTACGAGTACTTTCAACTAAATCATCTTCTAGTGAACCAAGAAAAAACGTACACACTACAGTTTTATTCCCAACGTTGCAATTATATCAGTAGTCCTCTAATTAAATTAAATGGAAAATCTATAGAACAAGTAACAAGTTTCAAACTCCTCGGTGTTCACATAGATTTGCAATTAACTTGGATAGATCACGCAGAGTATGTATGTAGAAAGTGTGCAAAAAATTGCTTTGCTCTAAAAAGGTTACATGACATTGCTAGCAAGGAAACGGCAAAAATTTTTTACTTTTCCAATTTTGAATCTGTGATTAGATATGGAATAATTTGTTGGGGAAATTCATCTGCAGCAAATAGAGTATTCTTATTACAAAAAAGAGCCATACGTTGTTTATTTGGCCTAAAATTTAGGGAGTCTTGTAAAGAAACATTTATTAGAGAAAAAATATTAACCTTGGCATGTATTTATATTTTAGATATGTTAAAATTTGTGAAACAAAATCTTCTTAAATTTAATTTCCAAAACGAATTTCATGATTATTATACGAGACACGGAAACAACTTACAGTACGACTTGCATAGATTGGAGCTATACAAGGCAAATCCCTATTATATAGGCGCTATTCTCTATAACAAATTACCAACATATTAAAAATGAAAGTTTAAACAAATTTATTTTATCTGTGAAAAATATTTTATTAAATGGTGCATTCTATACAGTTGATAGCTATTTATTACATACTTTTTAAAAAATTCCAGTAATAATCTGTTGTGTTAATAAGTATGTTTTCAGTTTGTATTTCTTTTCTTTGACATGTCCTATATCTTGTTTAAGATCTACTGGATGAATACATTATTATTATTATTATTATTATTAAAAGTGAGACACACTGTATATGTATACTACAAATCTTATCTATTTTATACTTATCTATATTATACACTATTATTGACAACCGTAAACATTTATGTAGCTTGGGCAATAAATTATTATTATTATTATTATTATTATTATTATATTACATTATTTAATAGATATAAAAATATTCATTTTATTTTACCAAACCTTACTTGAACGTTTGATCTTTCGATCTGAGTAATGAAATTTTTGTCGCTCTACATGCAAGCATTCGAAAATTCTTAGGTGCACTTTATCGCGTTTTTTATTGATTTCTTGGTACCATTGTGAAAAAACGCTACCTTTATCCAGTATTTTAAATTTTATAGAAATATATGTAAATTTTACTAATTAAATTGTTTTAGCGAAAATTAAGAGTAGCCCACGATTTTTTTATTTTAATTTGTAATTTGAATATTAACGTAGTGTAATTTGTATTAAGCTAGCAATTATAATGTTGTTAGTCGTCAATGTTGATATAAGTTAAATCAATAGCATGCGTAATGAGGATCAATGGCTCATTAAAGCATGATCTGAACATCAATACTAATTGGTAATTTGATGTGGCCCTGATTAGACTACCCTGACTCGGGCTGCTTTCCGCTACGTTCCATTTTAAACTACCTCATATCCGATTCGGTAAACTCAAAACTCTGGCTGATGTCTAATAAAATCAAATTTAATTTCTCTGTGAAAATTCCTATCTGCTCGTCTTTGCGTATTTTACTAAATATTAACAAATTTACTACAAATATTATAGAACTATTTTATCGTTTTCACAATTTTTATTTATTTATGTATTTATTTTTATGATACATCAAAATATTAAATTTTTTTATATATACCAGGTAATCAGTATTTAATAACCAACTGGTCAGAATAAATTCAGAGTCAAATGAAGAAAAAAAATTAATGCCTTCTTCATTATAGAAATAACAAAAATGAAGATCAAGTTTTTGTTTTTTTGGTATTTGTTTTTTTTTTTTAAATAACACCACAGGTAATACGACCCCCTTTATCCCTAAATACTCTGAAAGTCTTGTGCGACAAGGGACACGCACCCAATATCCGAGTATACTAGGGTTAATTTCTTTGTCTGAAAAAATCCCAGTGCCACGGCCGGGAATCGAACCCGGGACTCCTGGCTGAGAGTCAAGTATCCTTGCCTCTCAACCAACCAACCAACCAGCTTATGTTTTTTTATTATTTTGTGTTAAACAACTATTTATAAAAATATCACTTTTGCTCCACAGATGCTCTATTTTCATCTAAATTTACTACACCACTAAATAGCACAAGAAATATTTTGAATCAAAACAGTCACATTAAGAATAACTTAAAAAGCTGAAATTTAAAATTTTTTATAGAGAATTCAATATTTTTTCAAAATATTAGAAAATACACGCTACACACACGCATGCTTCATTCAATTATTTTTGCTTTCATTAGTTTAATCAGCGGCTCACTAATTTGATCGAATTCGTAGCTCCAAAAAAAAATGAAATTAGCAATGGTGCCATTAGGACTCTTTTTATAGCCTAGACAGTACAAGTATATTGTTCTATAAATATGCAAAAATACAGGTTGCGGCAGTGAAATTTTCCAAAAGTAAATAAAAAAACATTCAAGATAAAAAAGAATAGTTTTTTTTTTAGTACCTATTAGTATTAAGATACCATGGGAAGTTTGAAATTAAGTGGTTTTAAAAAGAATATCTGACAAATGACAACTGTTGCTATCGATGCATTGTTGTAACCGATTTCTGAAGTTTCTGTCGACTCTACACGATATAAACTATGGGAGGTATATTTTCTTTATATGGCGAATTCTCTTTAATATCTAGGGATGTAAGCTTCCTCCTGCCTATCATTATTTCAATCAATGTAAGACTCCTCTGTCTTCTGATCAGCTTGAAAGTGTTTTGAAGATAATTTTTCTCCATGTTCCTCGCTATACCTCGTCAATAACTTGGTCTCATTCGGTTTCACGTAAATTAAAGATTTAACTAATTTTTAACTAAACTCAATCTTTTCAGAGTTGATATCTTCACTTTCCTGGAAATTTAAGGAACATCTCCATCAATATTAAGTACTTTCTAACCCTAACCTTATTTATATGACAAGCGACAAGCTAGACTCAACAAAAACAAAGTTGTAATTAATAAATCTGTATATCTTATATACACTGACGATCAATTGAAGTGACCCAAGAAAAATTTGCATCAACTTCCAACTCATATATCTTTTGATGCAAGAATCGCAGAGCCATAAATCTTTCTAGGTATTATAGATATACGCCTCAAGAATATGTGACACATTTTGCTTGTCCTTGTCTCGTTTATTTTTGGAGATACGGTGATGAAGGTTGAGCTATGTTTTTCTACCAAAGTTTGAGGTCGTGCATTGAGTGTCCCAAACCGTTTTCGGATATGACAATATAGTCATTTTGTACCCTCATTCATTGCGTTCATTTTCATTTTTGATTGATTGTGCTAAAATTGTTGTTGATTTTTTGAGAATTTTTATACAACAGGACATTTTTTGGCTTTAAATGCTTACTTTATTTAATGTTTACAATTAAATCTTACACGAACATAATACACATAAATAATTTTAACATTAAATCTCAATAACGAGTTGGTCTACTCCTTGCTCCTATAACAGCTTGATACCGTCTGGGCATACTGACAATACAATTATCTATAATTTGCTGATCCACAAGAGGCCATTCCTCTGAAACCGCAACAGCAAGTTCTTCCAAATTGATAGCTGGTACCATTCGTTTGCGAAGGCGTCTTCCAAGTGCGCCTCAGATATGCTCGATAGGGTTAAGATTCGGCGAGCAGGAAGGCCATACCATTCTTGTGATCTGTTTTTCGAAAAAAATGTTTACTACTCGAGCACGATGTGGTCTTGCATATATAGAAATTCAGGGCCTCTTTGATTCGCAAAAGGCAATACAATAGGCCGCAAAATTTTATTGAGGTACCTATCCGCATTCACAGTTTCATTTGCGAAAACTATCAATTCAGTTCTTCCCCCTGCGTATAAAGTCAAAAAATGTACTGTTGTATAGAAATCCCCAAAAAATCAACAACAATTAAGTTAGCACAATCAATTAAAAATGAAAATGAACGCAATGAATGAGGGTACAAAATGACTACTTATATTGTCATATCCGAAAACGGTTTGGGACACTCCATGCACGACCTCCAACTTTGGCAGAAAAACGTAGCTCAACCTTCATCACTGTATCTCCAAAAATAAACGAGACAAGGACAAGCAAAATGTGTCACATATTCTTGAGGCGTATATCTATAATACCTAAAAAGATTTATGGTTCTGCGATTCTTCGATCAAAAGATATATGAGATGGAAGTTGATGCAAATTTTTCTTGGGTCACTTCAATTGATCGTCAGTGTATTTACAATTAGAAATTTATGATTTGAACACATACGAACTCGTGCTATACTCTATTTACTGAAGAGAAATAGTTAAGCGCCTCCCCACAAATTCGCGCCAAATTTAATGTTTCTATTGGTTGAATTTTTAAAACCTATAATACAACCATATCCACACTGTGCTCCAAGAGCAGATTCGATCTGTGACGGCCATTGCCTTTTGATATTTTGACATTCTGCGCAGAGATTACTCAGGTTCTGTGGTTTTGTAAAAGATTACTGTTTAGTTATTCATTGTTTTCATTTGATGTTATTCCCACTCATCTAATAAAATAATATTTTTCAATACTTTGGTGAATATTTGTGTATATTAAGTTATGGAATGAAAATAATTAATAAAATAGATAAAGTTCTTGCCATTTACCCCAAGAAAGAAACATGTTGATATTAATTTATAGCGTATAAAACTGGTTATTGTATACATTAGTCGAAGCAAATCAACAAATGGAAAGGAGCTTAACTATTTCTGTTCAGTGAATAGCTTATAAGGTTACTCACGCTACTGTTGAAAATATTATACGTAAATCAAATTTTATATATGATATTTCTCAAAGAAAAATAAGGAAATGATCTCCTTTGAGTAGGATGTACCTGATGAAGTAACGGTAAAATTGTGCAAATTTTTTTTAAGTCATTTAAATACAGTGTAATATTATTATAAACATAATTTTACAAATACATGGTGCAAATTTTGCTCATTTATTTTACTTACAAACCGGCTAATTTGTGGAAAAGTGATGTGCAAAAGTTCTTATTTTATTCTATCATATTATGGTCAAATTAAAAAGTTTCTTACTTCCGCCGCTGTAAAAAATAGTCAGGAACGCAAATATATGAATTTTGAATTTTCAGTGACAACTATAATTTTTGAACTCTTAAAAGACTGTACCAGAATATTCTTACAATATTTGTATTATACATTCTTAAAATATTATCAAGAAAATGTCCTGATAACATTCTCTTTGAATAAAAATATTTTAAGAATATTCTGAGAATATACAGTATGACCCATTTGTTGGCGGGTCGCTCTATAAAATCTTTATTTATTGTGCGATTTTAACTGGATTTTTTTTTAAAAGTAGAGCTTGACGAACTGTAGATATTCTTGGGGCAAAGAGCGCCACATTCCTACAAAATCTAAGGCCTACTACGTCAGTCTTTAGAAGTAAAATTTTGATAATTCATATTAGCGATTTTCTTACGAATTGGATTCGCCATCCGTCAAAACGGGCCTATACCAAATTTTATCAAAATGGAGGATTGGTAGAAGCGATAAGAATTTAGTAGTTTTTTTTACGGACGTCTCTATTTTTTTTATTCGGTTTTGTTTCTATTCTTTTTTGATTTTGATTATTTTTACATTAATTCGAATATCAATATGTTTTTAAAAAATCAGTCTAATTTGGTGACAGGTGAAAAGAGAATTACTATAAATGGTGTAAAAATCCAATATGGCGGCCATAAGAAAAAAAAAATTGACTATCGTTGCTGAAAATCTAGAAGGCTTAGAAAATTTCTATCAACGCCATTCAATTGGTAGTGGTCAAAAATATAACCTTGCCAAACATCAATAAGTTCGCATGAATGGTATATAAGATATTATTTTTTTTAATTCACGATTTTCAATTTTTTCAGGATAAACCGCGAACGAATCAAGATATCCAGCATTTCTTGGCAGGAAATTGTAAAGTATAAAATAGCGCAACTTTTGTCTAATTCAACCGATCCTCTATATCTTATAGTTTCCGAGATACATTGTGTGGGCGTCGAAAAATTCACCACCGTGTATACCACGCAAAATAAGCCGTTAGTTCGTTAGTAGATATGTGAGATTTCATGTGGCATTTCAATCACCGTCAAACAATAATCAGACGTAAAGCAATAATCAGACATATTATTTTTTATCTACAGGGTGACCAAGAAAAAAGTGCAATGCATGGTGCCACATGTTAGAGGAGCCTAAAATAATGAAAAAAGTTCGTATAAACTTAGGTGCTAATTCCTTTCGTTTTCGAGATAGAGCGTGTTAAAATTTTTTTTAAAATATTATTTTTTTTCTTATTTCTCAATTTTTCTTCGTTTTTTTCAACGTTTTTTCACAATGAAAAATTTACTTTTGATTTGATTTAATAAAAAATCCATGTTTTCTTAAATAACTAATGAACGCAATGAAACAATGGAAACCAATAATACTTTTATGAACTATGGTCAATCAAAACATACATTAATATTAACAAAAATAATAATACATAGGTACAAAGAATAATAAAGTGCAACTTTAAAGGTGTTCAAATTGTCGGCCTACAGAAAATTTTTCATTGTGAAAAAACGTTTAAAAAAACAAAAAAAAAATTGAGAAATAAGAAAAAAAATAATATTTAAAAAAAAATTTTAACACGCTCTATCTCGAAAACGAAAGGAATTAGGACCTAAGTGTATAGGAACTTTTTTCATTATTTTAGACTTCTCTACCGTGTGGCACTATGCATTGCACTTTTTTCATGGTCACCCTGTATATTATTTATTGGATTTTTAAATTTTTTATCTATATTATTTATTGGATTTTTAAAAATAGTTTAAAAATGCGTTCTTTACATTTACAAATTGCTGTATAGTTAATTATTTTTAAATGATTTAATATACATTTCTGGGTTGAAAACAAGCATATTAAAATGTTGTCATAAAACACGACTGATTGTAATTCAGAGTGAGTTCATCAGGTGATGTACTGAGTTATAAAACAGAGAATGTAAAACGTGTGAAAAGCTCAGGCATATGTCAAGTGCGGGGGTTGGAGGTATTTCCTGGCTACCTATTCACTGGCACCGTTTAATTCCTTCAGACAACTGAATAGAGAGGTGTTTGGAAATATGCGTACTAGAAAAAAGTATACCTGCGTTGCTGCTATAGGGTGGCCGCAAAATTACGAATCATTTTTTTAAATTGGGGTCAGTTAAGCTTAATAAGGAGCTATTAGGATTTGGATTTTCAACGAATTTCTTATGTTCTTATACTGAATCATTTGTGAATTAGTAGATTTATCGTATCTAAGTACTGTATTTGTGATGCATTACTCGAACATTTTTAATTATTATTTATGTATTTGTTGTTTCTATTATAATCGATTATAATTTCTCCAATCAAAGATGTAATCAATAATGTATTTTTTTATTATTTATAATTTCTGTATAAATTAAAACTTTGTAGAAATATTAAGAAGTAATTCCATATAACAGTAATTGTCTGCAAATTATAATGCAACATTTGAGACATTCTATTTCGAGCCACAGCCTTAATCACTACTCCTTAATAGTAAACTAGGTACTTTAAACCAATAATTTTTAAATACAATTCTAGCTTTATTCTGCCATAGTTTTAATAGATAAATAAAATTTACTCTTTAGTTCTTTCTTATTATTTATATAATAATAAATTGGGACTGTAAGAGCTGAGACATTTTAAGAGCTACCCTCAAGCGGCTACTCCTTAGACTAAACAGCAGCAAATAAAACAACAGGACTGTATTTTTATGCAAACATCTCACTTTAATAAAGAGCAAAGAGCCATGGACTGAATGTCTGTGAACTTGGCACTACAACCACTGGTGCTAATTGCGAAACGTTTGCTGTCTTTTAGCAGCGTCTAAATAAGAAAAAAAAACAGAAAATAATTGTTAATAATTCCACAATTTCACATCAGCACCGTAACAATAACCATATAAGTTTGGGTGTTTTTTTTTCAACAATGTTTTAGGTAGGATTTTAGATAGGACCTCAGAAATAAAAACTTCCGTCCAGATTATTTTTATATTAAAAGTAAACTGAGTAAAGGTTTAGTTAAAAACAATATCTGATGTAAACATATACATTATTTAACTTAAAACAAAAGGATTTTACTGAACAACCAAAAAAATTTAAATGTAGAAGCAAGACTAAAAACAAAAACAGCAAAAATTTAATAGAAACCTAGATGCATTTAATAAAATAATATAATTATAATCAAACACAACCAGGTACAATAAAACACAAATAAGTTCACATTTTATATGCACTGGCACATTGCGACTTACACCTCTTACAAGTTCTGTCCCAAGTCATTGAAAAATTTCCAAATTGGGAGACTGGATCTCTCATAGTAATCCATATAATGTCTAATCATTAGCCAAAGGAGGAATACAATCTATTACATTACAACTCGGTGACATCAGGTTCATTAAATAAATTGTCTACTAAATTAAAAGTTTACGTGCAGGGTTTCTGTGATGAAGTTTTGCGATTTGCAGTGATGATTGTGGAGGCTGGAGTGAAGCTGGCACAAAAATAATAAAATTGTTAATAACTTTATTTAAACAATTAACACCATAAAACATTGTTGGAAGGTGTTAATTGATAGTACAAGTTTTGCAAATATCATTAGTGTTTGTGGTAGTATAGAAGTTGGCACCAAAATGATAAAACTATTAATAACTTTGTTAAAACGATTAGCTCCTTTGTTAATTTTACGTATTTGATTGGTGCTAAATGATAGAGGTTTCGTAATTAACACCAATTGTTTTAGTGCCAAGTTCACTAAGAGATAATAGATAAGGAATGATGCATCATTTATTACGCCGCTCCTATTATATCAAAGATGTAGGATAGTAGTTCTTCGAAATCACAGAAATGAAGTTTGTTGTTAAGTACAGAAAAACATATTTTGCACATGTCAGAGAAACGTACTATTACTACTATTACTTTTATTATTACAATTTACAAAGGATACCGAGTCAAGGTAAAATATTTAGGGACTTCCATTTTGTGCAAACTTTGTTGGATATAGAATTTCTTATGTAATGCTTTCTATGTGCACAACCAACGCTGCTTCAGTACATGAAATACATAATAAGATTTCATTTACCTATAGACTTTCTTGAGGTATTTTGTTAATATTGGTGTAGTGGAAAGCAGAGGTTTATTTAAAATTTGCTGAACTCTGCTTTTATAATTCGATAATTATAACAACTATCTTATTATCTTTTGAAGTGAAGAATACCACAAAATAATGGAATTTAAAATTATCAACTCGAAGGAGAAACCAGAAACTTTTATCCAAATAGTCAACTCCGTGAGAGCCTTAGAATCAAAGACATTAAAACATAGATATTGTAATTTTTTTGGGTTATAAAAAAGCGATTATTACTATTATTATGTATGTATAACTTTGTATCTTTTGCTTTAAAGTATTTTACGTGATGAGAACGGAGAACTGGTAATAATAATAATAATAGTTCGTAGCACAAAGCATTATCGATAAAGACAAAAAGAACGGCTACCAATTGGGCCAAATAATCTGATATTAGAAAAACTTATCTGTGAATTCAGAGAAAGTGTGGTTATGTTTCTGGCAAAGCTTCCTTCAACAACATAGGCATAGCCAGTAATAAAACAAAATCTAATATTTATGAAAAATTTAAATAATTACCAAGAAGTACGCCAATACCACTGTAAAACAATACTACTTTCTATATTTACCTGTGAAAAATTATGTTTGTCCTCTTGTAATCTATTCTTGCGTATCTGTCATTATCTAGCTGTATTTGTAACTCACAAAATTCACTTAATAAGTTTAATATTATTAATACAATACAAGATAATAATAATAATAATTTCTCCAAGCCTATCATTAGGTAACTTATGCGATGTGACGAAGATTTAAAAATTGTTTATATACAAACTACATGAAGTAAAAACATTATTTCCAAATAACTCGTAGATATATGAAAACAAATATGCCAAAATTGTTGAATATTCTTTCACATTTACCTTCTACTATTTAAATACATAGTTCGGTACTGTCAACTTTGCATGTTTGTTCATTAAGAAGGCGATTCAAACGTCATTCTTAACTGGCGATGCAACAAAGGATTTGATCCTCTTTTTCTACAAATCTATGGGCTCACCTACCAATGACGCAATGTAGTACGCATGATCCACCACGCAACAACAACGAAAGGAAGCCACGCCTCCTGCTAAACGGATAAATAGATGACCTTGAGACAACGGAGTTTATTTCCCGTCAGGAAAGGACCGCGATAAGATGGTCTAAACGTCAAGAATTCAAAATATCCAACGCGGAAGAGAACCCGAAAACGCCTCTATAGAATAAGGATATAATAACCCTTCATTGCTTGTTTTGTACCATTCCTCAACTGATTATAATTTACTATATACGTACTCAAAAATAATACAGATCCAGACGATCATAAACCTTAGTTTCGTCACATTCGATTTGGTTGCAACCTCGGATAAAACAGATTACTGTTGAAGCAATCTTAAACAATATTGACAACTTTTGGAGCAATTTGGATAATATGGGAAAATGTTTAAAGGGACTTGGATAACTGGCAATCTACTGTAAATTTATAGTTTGAAAAAGTTAATAATAATCTTTGTAATAATATTGGTTGACTTCACTAAAAATAAATATGAAATATATTTCACTTCTATATTTTTCGCATGTTCATCCTCAAGTTTACCGGCGCATTTACATTCGGCCCAAATCGGTGGACATAACTTCCCTGAAATTCAATTAGACTGTGCCATAAACTATTTGACTCACTGATATATTCTTTCATTATGTTAACAAACCTTTGACACAATAATTTTAGATTTTGTCTACGACGTAAAGAAAAATTTCGAAAAAATATCATTTTAAATATCAAATTTTAAAGTTAAACTTGCTAGCATATTTTAATTGTTTATAAAATGTTTAGTAATGTATTGAAAATCAAATTTACTACACTAGTCAGATTTTCTCATGCCACTTTTGTACTGAGAGGTTTTTATATAATACACTTTTGTATTTTTGTTTATGCATGAAGTTAATTAAATGTCTGCATATATTATAGATTGTCACAAAAGGCAAATCACTCGAAATTTCTGTAAAGTCTGGAGTTTGATCATTTTTTAAACATTAGGTCGAGTTAAATAATTGTTGTTATTTACCAAAATTATTCGTAAGGAATATCTATTATCACGTATCCTGCAGTTATCAGTCAACATTTCGTCCAACTAAATATAAATAAATAAAATTTCTGTAGGAACGGATGTTTGTATTATTTCCAAATTGTATCTTTACCTAACATTTATTTTTTTATTTATAACGTCATGCGTCATCTCTCTACTTTGGAAGAAAATTTTTAAACAAAACGGTTAAAACGTCTTTAAAAGAATGAACAGGGTTAGATAAGATTACTTCATCAGTTTCTTTACATAAAATATTAGATCCTGCTGATTTAAAGAAAAGGAAATCCAAAGAAACTAAAGTTGTTCCAATATCGTGCTTTAAAAATAGGATCGATAAATGCTGATTGATAGATATAATATGCGAAAAAAATTTCACTAGTGTGTACTGTTCTTTTTAACACATTTTATCGGGCATGATTATGATTATTTTATCATCCACTTGTTACCTGACTCTTGAACAATTACTTAGACTCTTCTAGGTAATCATTCATGATGTATTCTTAATAAAGTTGCCGGCACGAAGTCCTGACTCAATTCCAATTGAGCATACTTGAGACATGTTTGAAAGACTCATTAAATTGTATTATCCCGCCTATGTCTAGACGCTGTGACGTTGTCTTTAAAAATATTATTATTATTATAATTATTTTTTATAACTTGAAACTTTCATTTCTGTACATTCATGTTCATATTTATTTTATAGTTGCAATGATGGTTCTAGTTTTCCTTCTTTGCCCCTATATTTAATTGTTAGATAATCTTATATACCAGTTTTTTTGTAAATAAATGCATACAGATATTTTAATCATGGTTAAGGCAAAAAATAATAAATTTTTTTCATATTAATGCTTACATTCATCTTCTTATTTAATAAATATTCTTTTTTAAACAGTGTAAAAAATTTGCAAATTGTAAATATGAAAATTGTGATATAGGTATCAAATTGTTAATTCTTCAATTAGAAACTGTTAGTTTGATTAATCATTATAATGCTCTACCGAAATATCTGTGAATATCTGAACATTAGTGCCACTAAAGTGCTTACGTCTCGATGTTCTTTCATAATATTTTATCTACAATATCTCGTAACTAAACGGATAAAATAAATCAAATGATGAAAATTAATTATAATTTTTCACTTTTATTAATGTCAGGGAATATAAAGCGTTAGTCGTTATTGCTTTCCAGGAGTCCTAATTTTTTTTAATGTCGGTTCGTGATAAAAGATTATAATTTAAGATTTACCCATAAATATGAATACAAATAGTGACAATTTTAGATAACAGTTAGCCACACTTAATTATTTTATAAACAAAATAATTTACAGGGAATTAAGTAAGTAATTTAATTAATTTACATTGAATGTAATCGTCCAATTTGAATGTTCGCAAGGGAATCGGTATTGGTTTGGTTTGTTTTAATCAAGGCGAGCACAGCTCTTTTGGTATATAAGTTTAGGAACGTTTTTGGCATTCAGCCTGTTCGAGTCCACAGTCATAGTAGAGCGTCAACCCCTGCTGGGCACGCAGCTTTTGTACGCTTGTCACCAACGGATCATTTGCGTCTACAAGACTTGTGGCTCTTTATAATTTGCAGTCGGACAGAAAACGACGAAAAATACCATTGATAAAACTGCCTTAGATTGTGTAAAAGATTTTTAAGACATCATTTCAAATAATGCCAATAGTGCTAGCGAAAATTATTAGATATGCTTGTACCTATTTGTTGCATTGCTCTTAATTTTTAGTGAACTATTAGAATTTCGAAAAAGATTCTAATAATTTAAACTGTATATGCCATTTTTGTCAATCATATCGGTTCCTGTATAATATCCTGCTGATATTGCTGATACATATTTTTTTATGTGAAACCTCAATAATACGAGCCACAATACATTGAAGACATTTTCCGAATGTTTACATATATAGGTATATTTAAATATGTAGGTATATAAATTAATGTTTGTATCGAGGTTTGTATGATATTGAATATCAAAATATTCAAGTAAGGAATTATTACTATGAAAAGACTGTGAAAAATATACATATATAAAGTAATGATTGGTTACATTTAGGATTTTGTAGTAAATCAGTCATTAATGCATAAAAGATAGAGGTGAAATTTTTTTTACTAAATAATTTATATTTTTATACGATATGTAAACTAACGTTTCATGCCAAATAAATGTATATGTTAACATTGTTAACTTAGTTGACGTTCTATTCTATCCCATTTCATGATAATTATCAGCCATCATTCCTATTCCTTTTCTAGCTGGCCTAACAGTTCAGTTGTACCATGCTTAGATATATTTTTTTTATGTTTAACAATGGATGGCTAGAACTTTTGATGTGACCCTGATTCATCCGTCGTTTTAATTATTTTAGATTAATACTGAATTGCAGTTAACTGCAAATGATGCCAGCTTGCTTCTTCAGTTTCGGATTTATATGAAGATATATAGAGATATCCATGGAGATATCTTAATATTTGTATATCCTTGAGACTTTACCAAATAATATCTAATGTTATCAGAGAACATGATTATTGTAGGTGTTCCTAACCTAATAAATTAAATGTGAGGAATACTGGTTTTGGTCCAACAGTAAAAATTGTACTCATATTTATGAAATAAATACCTTCCTCCTAGAATTATAAAAAGAGCCCAATCTATGAATAAAAATAAACATCAACAATATTTGTAAAATAAGGCATATAATGTAAATTTTTGTTTAATATTTATTAATGTTGTTTAGGGGTGCACATTTATCACGACTAGGACTTGAATTTGACAGAAATGGAAAGAACGGTCGTTTCTCATGTCAAATCTGTAAAAATTTTGTACTTACAAATTACGGCGCTGCGCTAGACAAAAGTACATATTTTATATAAATATAAGGCATTTGTGCGAAAATTTTAAAATGTAGTTAGTTCTATTCCTTTTTGTCAAATATTGGTAAAACTCAAACAGAATAGAAGCAAGTCTCAACAAAGGGCGCTAATCTGTAAATTACATCTGTTTACCGTAGGATTATTAACATACCCTTCAAAAATTAAAAATAAAAACAATAACGAATCGTCCAAAAATACTTTCACTTGTTTTAGTAATTAAGTATCTGTTACTGAAATTGAACATTTAATTTCGTTTAACAATTTTTGTTATAAATATAAATGCTGCATAGGTACCTATATCGCATATTATTATTATATGGTATAAAAAATGTTTCATTAACGGGACTGCAAATTACTAGTGGTTCATTCACAGCTCACTAAATTTGTGGTGTGATGCTTTGTGTTTCCCTAGCCCTCCCTGCCGACCCCACTCAAACCATACTTGCTGATCATCACTTTTATATTTATTGCATTGCTGCTCGATTCCATTTTATTATATATTTATAATTTTTAATTTTTTATCAGAACAAAAAGCTAAATAATTCCAAGGTTTTGCTCGTATTCATCGATTAAATACCGCGGATAAATAATACTTGACCAGGTCACAAGAATTATTAGCTTGGGACCAGGTGATATATCACCAAAGACAAAAGAAAATTAATGTTCATAGGCGTACACATAAAGGAGCTATTGTCCATTAAAGAGGAAAGTTTTTTGCTTATGGTATTATTTCTATATTTCTATTCATTTACTAAGAGTTTTTCCTAGTAGGCATTATACCCCACCTTCCGTTTTCTATTTAGTTTAGTATTCGACGATTGAGACAGCAATCTACTTGAGGAGTCAATATGAGAATATTTTAACATTATTGGAAATTAAAGGGCTGACTTTGAAATTTTAATTGAGTATGGAATTTGAGGAATTAATTTGAATAATTTTGATACATTTTATCATACATCCCTAAATCAGGTAGCTATAATTAATTCAACAAATAGCACCACGAATAATATCTCTTACGCTGCTACGTCTTCAATAGGTAATAGGATTAAAACAAATTTTTGGAGGCCTCAACCTAAACAATGGACTACGAGCGTTGGCGACAGGAATTTAATTGTTTTCCATATTTATATTCGCTTGTAAACTATTTGATCGATTTTACACGAATGCAACTTCTAAAATATTTTTTTATATAGAGTGATACTTACTATATACAGTTATTTTTGGAGATTGGCATGTGTAGTGTTAAAGAAACATAACATACACCACAAGAATTAGAAAATCCCCAAATCCAAAATCAATAATCATTTTGGTTCGTGTAATTCGTGAAATTATACAATTTTAATGTTTAAATCATAACCATAGATACCTACTACGAGTACGTTCACAGAAAAGTTGATGAGCTTAGATAATCACGTTACTATAAGTTCTTCTTTTAGCATCGGTAACCACATTGTACAACAATCTACAGAATAATATACTCATTTGTCTTCATTTAGTAAAATTATTGCAGATTCTTTAATTTTTCTCTTTCTACTGTCCAGTTCTTTTTTTAAAATTTTTGTCTCATCCCAATTTATTCGATGTCCGTTTTCAAAAGCGTGTTCACAAGAAAAAAAAAGAGAAAAATTGAAAAATCTTTAATCATTTTACTAAATGATGATAAGTGCATATCAAATTATTCTGTAAATTATTGTAGGTACAATGTTGTTACCGATGCTAAAAGAAGAACTTAACAACGTGATTATCTACTCTGATCAACTATTCTGTGAACGTAGTAAGTATCTATAGTTATGATATAAACATTAAAATTGTGTAATTTCACGAATTACACGAACCAAAAAATTCTAAGCATTGAAACAGATTAAGTTTCTGAAACGTCTGCGAAACATCATTGTTTTTATTTTAGTTTATTATTATTTTATGTAAAAAAAATAACCTTTAGTTGTTCCTTTGACGGCTTACAGTTTATTTGTTTTTAATTCCAGATATTTTTTAGATTATCTGGGAAATGTTCAAAAGTGTGGTAGGTAGTAAGGTTAATTTTTTTTAAATCCAGATATTTTTTAGATTGTCTGGGAAATGTTCGGAAGTGTGGTAGTAAATCCCAAATAAGAAAAGAGACAAAATTGAACGATGCCACAAATAACTTTTAGACAATATCGATCCACATTGTTAGAGTCAGAGCTAGCAATCGAACCTGGTCCCTCGGTATGCATTGTGTCCAAGCATGAGCGCCACAACACACTCTAGCACGATGCACTATCATCGAGTCGGTGACTAGTACCTATCTGTGGCTACGGCAAGATTCTTAAAATTGAAATCAACAAGAGAATTTTATTTTCATAAGTGTTTCATAAATGGCAACTTTCTATCTATACCTAGAATGTAGAATGAGAGAAAGATTGATGTTGGTACGGGGTGTTAGGAAAAGTTTTAGGCATATTTAAATCGGTGGTGTTGAATGATACAATCAAAAAAGTCTTATGACATTTTTTTATGGTTCAAGATTATTGAACTTTGATTGTGATGTAAACATAGTTGATTTTCCTCACCGTTGGCCAGTCGATCGACCTTGTACTATCCCAATTGAAAACATTTGCGTTATTCATAAAGGAAAAAACGTCATATTAGAGAAAAATTCATAAGACTTTTTTGATTGTTGGATCATCCTACACCACTCATTTAAATTTACCTAAAACTTTTCCCAACATCCGTATGTGCAATATAAGATCCATAAAACACAATAAATAAAACAACTAAATGTATTTACATATACATACCTATTAGAAAAGAATACAAAATACCACAATTAATATATTTAGAATTGTTAGTAATATAGAAGCTTATATTTCACATATTAGTTGAAAAAAAGCGAGAGGGATTATTCAATAGTACATAAGCAATAACCTCGGCAATAACGTAATATACAGGGTGAATCTTAGAATCCATATTTTTGGGGTTAATAGTACTAGTCGTCATGAACATGAATCCGAATTTTTTTTTTGTAGGTTGTAAAATGGCCGAGTTATGAATTTTTAAAAACAATTCGCGATTCAAGTTTCCTGTAATTCCGGCGCCTCTGGGCAAGCACTTACTATTACGTGTGACCGGTCGACAGTGTTGCCAAGTGTAGATGATATAAAACTCTCGCTAGCGCATTCCACTGGCGGGGTACCCAAATTCAAATAAAAAAGGTTTAAACAATATTCACTTTTCATAGCGCGAAAAAAAAAAATTGTAGTTTTGTGTTCCCATAGTGAACGGTGTCGCCTCCTATAAATATGGCCCCCACTCTAAGATTCACCCTGTATATATAACGTCAATTAATTTAAAAAGAAAATTAATTAATACCCAAGTGTAGATTTACACCCATGAAATATAAAAGAGTTTTTGGAAACTCTAAATCTATTTGATAAATATATATTATCTGTGATAATTGCTGATACCTAGCGAATATCATATGTACAGGGTAATTCCTATAACGTTCTCACCCCAATTTTTTTATTTGTCTTTAGAAATAAAATAAAAATATTTAACATAACTCATAGTATTTCTTCCAAGGATATCAAAAATTTCAACAAAAAAACAATTGAATGTCAAATAAAAGTGAGAAAAAAAAATATTTTTTTAATTGAATTCCCTTTTTATTTTTACAATTTTAAAAAAAGTTTTAAATTATCTTTATATATGTTATGTTATATTTTTGGAAAGAGAATTCAAATCTTTTTTCAAAATTGTAAAAATATACAGGGCGTTTCATTTAAAAAAACATCGATATGTTTTTCCGAGGTTTTTCCCACTTTTATTTGACTTTCAATTGTTTTTTTGTGGAAAATTTCGAAATTCTTGAAAAAATACTATTTAGCGGAATACCAAATATTTAATATTATATCTGGAATGTTAACACGGCAAAAATAAAATGAAAATCTGGTGTAAAACAACACATACGTCTTCTTGATGAGTATTGGTTGGGCCTTGCAAATCTACGTATACCAAATTTTATCATTAATTTGAAACGTTCTCAAACTATTACGACAAACCGACACCGGATAGATATTTTGCAAAAATGTGTTTTAATTTACAAGATTTGTATACTATAAGTACCTACTATAGATTTATAAACGTTTTTTGAAAATTATAATAAGTTACCCAAGTTATTCTATATATACAGACAGACCGATAGATTGACAAACTGACCGATGAATACTTTTTTGGATTCAATATAAGTTCAGTTGAAATGTCGAGATGTCAATTATTTCCTCGATTATTTCCCGATCATAATACTTATAATTTTACTAATAATAAAAAAGTGAGGTAAAAATGTCCTAATGTTTTCAATTCAATTTTTATGTCTATTTTCAAGAAATTGACTATATTGATTATTGATTTATCTGCGAGGCTGGTAAAGCGAATCGAATCAAACTAATAAAAATGCAGTCACATGGATTCGAAGTAAATGACACGAAGTTCTACTATATTTTTTTCTGTACTAGTAATGTCTCAAGTAAGAAGTATGTAGCAATTTAATTCCTGCTATAAAACAGTAAGCTATGTACAAGTAACTTCGATACAATGCAACATAATTATACAAGAATAATATAATGGTGGGAATGTGTGGCATTTTGGCACATATATTTAAAGTGACTGTACGGAAGAGCGTGGGCCCCACGGATACGTCCTCTCTAGTGCTGCAACTACAATAAGCCATCTTGAGGCTTAATTACTTCCAAGACTTACTTAATTTGGAATTTCATTTGCTGCTCGCCAGGTCGCAAATCAGGAAGAGGGTAATTTTATAACCAGCGTGCCTTTGCAGCTTTTATACGATCCGAATTAATATAGTTGTGAGAAAATTCCTTAAATGGCCAGTTTGTTATCATTTTCTATTATTTACCTGTTGGACTAAAAGTATTGTTTCTATAACAGTTGTTATAATATACTGGGCCTCTTACTTTTTTTGTTTTTTATGATTATTAATGGAGATTGTCATAGTTTTTCATAACTCTTTAGGGATGATTAACCAAGTTGATATTATCAGGAGATGACTAAAACTAAAGTTAAGCCAAGAAAATGTTCTATGTCCATACTAGAATTGATTACTGTGATTTACGAACTAATAAAGTTCATTATTTGGAATACATTGGTATAAATTCGTTAACATAAACTTGAGTGAAAAATCATACTTTGACTCAACATTTGAACCTAGTGTGGAATGGTGCTAAGACTGCTAAGAGAAGATGACGTGTTCTTACCAATTTTGAAACAGTTATAAAAATGTGATAAATATTTGTAAATTTTAAAACATATCTACATCTTTACAAAATAAGATTTTATTCAATTTGATTTTAAAGTAATGATTTGTTTGTTTAAAGTCTGAACTCATCACTAACACCAGGAAAATAAATGTAATTGTTGCGCATTTACTGAAAGTTTCATGTAAGTCGTACTTGTATTCTATATGTGTGTTTGTTTGACACATTCAATTAAACAGTCTCTCTGTATCTGCAGATATCTTTACACCGAGAGATCAACAAAACACGATCAAAGACGCATGAATTTTCCAATGCAAGGCTTCAAGAAGAATTCGAAGCGATTCCACAACTTTGTCTTACAGATTTAATCCGTTCAGTGCAACGACGGTTGAATATTGTAATTCAGGTTGGGTGAGGACACTCTATCATTAATATTTACTAGGAGGTTCAATAAAAACAGTCACCTCGATTTTACAGTAAAAAAAAATCGTTTTTGCACTATCTGCCTTCTTTTTTCTTTAAAATAAATTTATTTCTGTTTATTTGTATTTTATAAAAAAACCTTTCCGTGAGGTAATTTTTTTCAGTCCGGTGCACAAACAAATGGACCAATGGAAAATATTGTTTATTTTCAGACAAAGCTGAAATGGATTTTATGATTTTAATATAATAAGATTAGGAGTCAGTTCAATAGAGTATGCATGATCAATAAGGTCATTGACCATTAACTATTGTTCCAAGGCGTTGTACAGTGGAACAGTTGTTTCAGAATTACGATTGTTTAAATGAAATATTTCCAATAGCTGAATAATTAATTACTTTCATTCAAGTATAACTTTGACATTTTAATTTTTACCTTCGTAAGGTGCTATTAGTCGTTCAATTACGGATTCGTATCACTTGATCAGTGGTACAGAGAACAGAGATACTAAAATGGTTGGAGTAGATTCGCAAAGGAAGAGTACAATAAGCCCCGAAGGCTGCAGTGCCCTCGGTGTTTAGACAAACGAGCCCTAAGAGAAAAAAAAGTTGCTATTAAATAAAAAAATTAGTTTTGCAGCGTTTCCTATTTTTGCAATATCAATAATATTACGATTACGATTAAGAACAATTATTATTCTTTACCTACGATCACTAATGTAAATAGTTGAAAACGCACTCTCTGCCATCTATGTAAATTGAACCTTACAAACAAATCGCACGCTCAGTCGCTGAGGTGTGTTGTAATGTGACCACGTGACCAATATTACAACACACTTGTAGTTCATATTTCTGCCGCTAGGCTAAAATTATTAAAAATGACAAGTGCAAAACTTAATTTTCTAACACTGTCAAAACTGACTTAGCGATAAATAATAAAATGAAAATACAAAATTGTCTTTTAATTTCAATAAATACAATCGAGTTTAGGGCTCAAAACAGCCAACAGCTTTTAGAAGCAATTGTAAATCAATGGCAAAATTTAGAACAATATGATATTGCAAATGTAATAACATCGACGCCACGAATATTGACTGCCCTTCTAGATGTAAACGGAAGCTATCTGACCTCTTGGTCTTTATTGTCGTTTTTATGTTCGAGATTTAACAAATAAATTTAATGTTTCCTTTATAGATTTCTCTTTTGACACGTCAATTTATTATGTCAAAAGTTTTATCAAATGTCAAATATGACTTGCAAACCATTTTACAAAGACTAATTTCACAAAAACCAGTATCACTTGATTAAATATCGTTAAAAAATTTTTGTTCCCAATGGTACGTGTCAAATAAATTTGGCAGCATTGCTCCTTCACACATAAAAAAATAGTAAAAAATAATTTCTTTTAAAATTATTTTGGAAACCATTTGATACTCTCACGATACTACCTTTGCTTTTTGTCCATCCATACATTATTGCCAATAAAACAAAACTATTATATTTCGTACCGATTGCGTATGTCAATAAAAATTGTTCGTTATCTATTGTACAAGCAACCTTACGGATTTTTACAAGAAACAAATCAAACAATTTTATGAAAATTTTGTTATATCTCGGGATTTTGAGGTTGTCAATTACAAATTTGAAGTCAAAATTCTAAATGGATGTTAATATGGTGGAAAAATATAAAAAAAATAATTAAACGAGATTTACATATTGTCTAACTTTTTTACAGCTTTTTACTAACATCATCGTGCTGAGGAGGCCAAAATACATAAAATTGCTTTATTTTCTTTTTGCCTCGGTGGGCTAAAAATTACCATTTTCTAATATTGTTTTTTGTTATTTAATTCTGCTTTTATTGGTGTTGTATGGTTCGTTTTAAACACTCTGTATTACATGTTTATATAAATGCGTTATAAGGCATGTTCGATATAAGGTAGTGGTGATACTATATAAAAAATATATTTTTTTCCGTTTGTGCCAGTGCAGTGATTTAATGGATTTATTAATGAGAAAATTGGAATAGTATTTCATTGACAGCTTGATTACATTCTGAAAGAGAGTATTGCAAATTCTATGTACATGTAGAAATTAAATTATAGTAAAACAAAGGGTTAGCGTTGGGGAGTGGGTTATTCGAAACAGGGTTACCAACAACGGAGAGGGAAGGGGTTCGTTACGGCAGTAATTAACTACGACTCCGATAATTAATTAGTTCCAACGAGTGCCGTTCGGCGCCACCACAGTGAAAGCAAGCCGATAAGGTCCATATTCGTTAAATTTCACGGTTTTACAGTACAGAGGATGAGCTTTACGTTCATGCTAATGTTGCAGCTCGAAATATTTTAACAGAAGGGTTGTTTTTTGTATAAAGTTATGTTTACAGTCCGGAAAATTTGTTTCAATTACTTTTCGTGTATGTCCGTGTTTTTGAAAGCCTAATGGAAAACCTGTGATGGTAGTGACAGGCGAATTGACACCAGTGTTTCCTTTTCTGCATTTGTTACGGTTTTGTCTTTTGTTTCGATCTTGATGTAAAAATAATACTTTTCAAAAGAATTGTGTTTTGTTCTGCACTGTTGGAAATGCACCTATTTGATTTCTGTTCAATTTTTGCATAAAAATATTTTTCTAAAATACAGGGACTGGTGAATACTTTAGAATATCGGGGGTATTAAAGTTTGAATAAAAATCATGATGATTGACCAAAAATGTTGATTGTTAACTAAAACAGCATTTAATATAATATAAACCAAAAAAAAAGTGAAGGTTTCTTTAAGGTTGAAAATCTTATCACTCCTGAACTTTTTTTTTGAAAAATTAAAGAAACCCTGTTGAGTGTTGGCCCGTAAAGTATAAAATAAGGTAAGGGGCCGTTTAAAAGAAAAATAATAATAAAGAAAAGCGAATTACATTTGAATTACACTTTAAATTTAACGTTACAGTTTTGATGATGGATAATACCCAGAAAATGTAAAGAACTTGCACGATGTGGAATATTTTTTTTCATTGTTTACTTATTTTGTTTTCGATTGTTTTACCAGCCGAGTTAGCATTATCTGAGGATGATTAATACTTACAAAGTCTAGAATTTGTAAGATGAAACAGTACTGCCTAAACGAAAAGTAGATTTTTATATAAAATTTATTTTACCATTATAATAAATAAAACAAGGGAGTCCCAGAAATTTAAGAAAAAATACGCTATACTGTTTTACAAACTGTGTAATATTTCAAGAACGACCGGAGAAAATAACAACATATATTTTTGGAAAATTTTTAAAATATAAAAATATACTGGGGCGTTTCGTTTAAAAAACATAGGTTGGGTCTTTTCCTCCATACTTTTCCGTGCCTTTTGTTTTATTTCTTTTCATCAAAAGACAGTTCACACCAAAATATTTTGGTCTTTACACCTTTATAATATTTTTGAAAATAAAGGCTGTAGGTAGGGTGTCAAAATATATTATAAAACTACCCTGACACAATGTTTGTCTAAAGCGTTTCCCGTCCTAACTTTGAATGAATTGAATTAAAGGTTCCAAACAAAATTGAGATAGAATCATATTAAAAAGCAATATTTTTAAGATGAATTGGTTTTTGAAAATTTAAAGATGGCACCAGAGGCACTATGAACTCAAAAGTCTTAAATTGCAAGGAGGGTCGGGTCGTATTGCATCTCATTTGCTATATTTTAATTCCCTACACATTGTTTAATCTTGAAAATAAAAATCCATATTATGTAATAAATTTATGAATAGACTTATTTTAATTGAAATTCTTAGAATAGAATTAAAGTGACAATCATTTATTATTTTACAACATTATTCGCAATTAATCGACTCATTCGACTCATATATAATCATATATCTACTTCCGCATACGCGAATAAAATAGAATACTTAATCCTCTCCGGAAAAATTGCATACTCATTGCAATGTTTACTTTTACGTTTCAATGTGTACTGACATTATAATTAGAAGATTTTTTAAAGCATATCTAGTGAACCGTGTGAGTGAGTTATAAGCGAGTGTATGCAAAAGAGTTTTTGTCGGTTTTGTAATGTAATTACATATTTTATAAAGAAAGAGTCACAAAGGAAAATATGCTTTTTAAAGGCAAGTCACGCGGGTGCGAGACATAATAAAACACAAGGATTTAATTAAACTTATTCATCTCGGCAAAGTGGGATGATGTTCGAGCAAAACTGCATTTAATTAAGAAGTTCAAATTCTTCGCATTTTTGACATAATTAAGTTTACGCCATCCTTTATTTCAAATGGCTTAATTCTAAACCGACTTCTTCATTAGGAGTTATGGAAACGACCTACAAATTGCTTTATTTTTATTTATTGCATTATTAAATAAAATAAACTTAAAAGTTGAAATAAGTGTATAATGCAGAGAACTAAAGCAGTACCTTCACCTTGTTGAGACGTGTTTATATTATTGTATACTTTTATATATCTTTTATTTTCATTATACAATGAATGAAGTAAATCGGTGAATTAAAACTTGAAAAAGCGTATATTTTTGGCGTCAGATTTTAATAATGGTTAAACTATGACACTAATTACTACTTTTAACCACACTGTTATACACTACTTGCCACTGTACTAGTCACTGTTCTTGTTATCTTGTGTTCAGTTCACTTTCCAATATCAACTGCCTGTAGTGGACAATCCTGGCCTTTATATAACTACGGATATGCCTTCTACAGTAATCCAAGTGTTTTTGTTTAGATCATTCCATAGTTCTCTAGTATGTCTAATTCGTTTTCATATCACTGACGCCATATATTGGACGACTGCCATATATTGGACGACTGCCACCCATTTAGAACTTTACTTTGGAAATACATAAAAGACTTCTTAAAGATGGTATAAATTCCTCACAATACAATATTTATTTCTACAAATAAAATTATATGTGTGAATGTGGTGTGTTTGTATTTTGCTTTCAGTTTTTAAGATATTTGCGTTGACGTAAAGGACAAAACAAAGTTTAATAAAAACAAAAAAATTTATTTAGGAAAAATAACGCAGTTAGGTACTTATTACATTATAAAAAGATATTCAAGAAAAAAATATATAAATTTAAGGACAACCACAATACTGCTTTTTTAAGCATCTCAGTTAGGTTAAAGGGCACGGTAGATGAGTGGGTAAATGCGTTGATACGTACTTACTTGATTGCAAAGATCGATGGTTCGAATCCATCCTGGGGCAATTAAAAATTTATTTCTGATTTGCTTCGGACTTAGATGGAG